>JAZKJV010002342.1:0-739207 GCA_037367405.1 Ottelia alismoides | reverse complement strand
CTCGTCAATCTTCGATTTCCTTCCATCACCAGCCCCATCTTCTCCTATTTAACTTCGAGCGTCGCCCTCGTATCGATCATCCACCGATTGAGCCAAAATCTAAGGAGGACAGTGACAACACCCTTCATGCTAAATGCCGACGAGGTCCGACAGTAGAATCCTCGTTGCAATCTGCTTTCCAAGCGACTTGCCCGGCTCCAGCCATCGTTGTTGTCGAGCCCGCTACCATCTTCCCAACGATACCCTCATCCTGAACCACCGCTACCCACCGTTCAACCTCTGTGTTTCACTTTCACCTCCGTCAATGCAGTAGCCTAATCTGTAGCTCTGCCCACCAGTTACCGTCCACGACTTCCGCTTTGCCACCAGTCAACAATGTCGTCTCCGCCTACGAAGGGGCCACCCCCTTCGTCTGCGTCGAAGCAATGAACAACAACATCGAAGCTCGGCCTTAGCCTGCGAAGGAGCTACCCCCTTCGACTTCCAGAGCAGCATCTCCTCTGCAACCAGAGCCCCGCCATCAGCTGGACTCTACCTCGACCACCGAGCTCCCTACTCGAGATCCTCCCACATGCTAAGCATGTGAGGAGGAAACATCATCAGAATGCAATACCCACCCACGTGATACTCACGTGCGGTGGGCCATTTACGCCATGGTCCCTGAAGGATTCCCCAATCGCAAAAGAACCCACAACCTGAAGGCACCTGCCATGCACGTGTATAATTGGAAGAATTGCAGAGACACCCACTATCTAGAGGGCACGTGTAATGCACGTGCCCATTTGGAAAGTTTACATTAACCCCCTCTGGGGATTAGGTAATTGCCACTAAGTCCTTGCACTAGAAGTTCTATTTTTTTATGTATTGTAATTACAATTACAACCTGGACTTCTATCTATGTTTAAGAAACATTTTGACATCATTTTATTTATCAAAAATTTACATGATGTTCTTCAATTAATTCTCTATATATTGGCATATTTTTTATATTTCTTTGGTTAATTAGTAATTATTACTTTCGTGAAAAATTGCATATTTTACCCATTTTGTACTTTAAAATTCATAATTAGTTAACCATTTCTCTAAAATTCGCCAAAACTTCACGGATTTTAGAATTAGTTGTTTGTTACACAGTGCCAAAATAGAATTCCATTTACATGCATGCTTTGCCTGATAAAAAACATTTTGCATATTTCAATATTTAATTTTTATTAGACATTAAATCCTGTATTTTTGAGGTTTAGGATTTTTCTGAAATCGATCACCTAGTGATAGATCTTGGATAATTTATTCCTTGAAAATAAATAGATTTAATATTTATTATAATTAAATATTGAAGTTCACATTGTTTGCACTCAAAAACCCATAAAATATTTTTCTTGCACCTAAAATTTCCAAAAAAAATTAGTGCATTCATTTCATCGTGATTGTCATCTTGGCCAAGTTTCATATTTTTCGAACATCGTTTGATTGATCTTTACATTTTAGTCCCTAAAATTGGCCACATTTGCATTTTTCATCCCAAAATTGCATTAAAAATACCAAAATAAACCGCCTCGAAAACCGTACGCAAACTTTTATAGATAAATTTCTAGGTTGTTCCCTTGCCTCCTTGAGTTCGACCTTGGGACTTACGAAGTAAAATAAACATAACCACGCGATTGAAATTTGAGTTAATTAATTGTGGTTATTTTTTGATCGATTTCGATTGCCCGCCTACAATGAAACGACATTAATTTAAACTTACCATAATTCAAGCAAATTAATTAGGGTGAATTCGCGACTCGTCAATTATCTACCAATGCATCTTTTTTCCAAGACCCCAAAAAAGTGGGTGGAATAAAAGATGCTATATCCACTGGGGCACAAACAAGAATGTAGAATCTATGTGAAGTCAAAGAGAATATCCTAAGAAGTCTACAACCAAAAATTCCAATAAATATGAGCTTTAGAAAAAGCCTGCTTCTTGGTGAAGATCCGGTTAGACCGATTGACTTCACAAGGGAATGAAGACTGCACCAGTCTATTCACACTTCTCTTCCCATTATTCTAACTTCTTTCCCTATTCAGTTATAAAGACTGAGAGCGCATGACCTTAGAAGAGAATATTTGTCTCCACAAGGACGAGTTATCAAAGGAGCAAATACCGCGGTTGTTCAATGGCTTTGTCTGGGAAGAGTTGAACAATTTCACACACATGGTTCTATCATTTCAAGGTAGCAAGAGTATGTGACTGAGAGGATGTTTTTGACCTGGCTGTGAATTGGACCGAGTAATAGGAGTATAGAACTTAAGGGTTGTTTTTTCACACTTCCGAAATTCTTTGTGGTTCTGAGCACACCATTAATCCAAAGGCCTTCTCTGAGCTCCGAACTTTGATTTTATTAAGACAAGTTCAAAAGTCGAAAATTATTCTAGCTTATTTATTTTTCTTTTCTTTCTTTTCTTTTATGCACTTATAGGCATAAGTGTTTGCTAGGGATTAGCAAAGGCAAGTATAGTGGGAGGGAGAGATGAATCTCTCTTTCATCACCTTTATTCTTTCATTTTTGCCTTTAAACCCTAGTTAAATGCCTCTATATATCATTAATTTTTCAAAATAAACATCATTAATTTGTATAAAATACAATATAAGATAATGTTCAATTATTGTAGAAGAATAAAGAAAAAAGAAAAAGAGCAAAGTGCCAAGGACACTCAACCTACCCTAGCCCATGAGACTCAGTCATCATGATGACTTAGGAGACAAGGAATAAAGTAGAGAGAGATAGGACATCAAATTGTACAGAAAATACAGTCGGGTAACCCTACAAGATAGACAAATAATTACCTTTTAGGGCCTATTTTATTCTTTATTATTTGTTCATCAAATCAATAAATTTTGCATGAAAGTTGTAGATAAAAATACAAATAAAACTACAAAATGGATTTCATATAAACATAATACACACTGTACTTTTTATGTGCAAAATAAAAAGCCAAAATCCCAACATCACAAACCTGTATCTCCTAAATAAAAATTCAAAATGTATCAATATCACTTTAATTGTATATAACTTTTAATAATCTATTTAACAAAAGTGGTTTCATATTTTTTGGAGTTAAGGTAAAATAGTTAGGTTTTAGAGCCTTATTTTATAATATACCCGATAAAATATTCATTTTATTTATTCTATATTATTTCTATTATTTTACATTTTTATAATTTTTCAAATATCATTCATAGTATATTTACATATTTAGAATACAATAACACCCTAAAAAATACTAAAATAAAATAAGAACATAAAATACATGGATAAATATACGATACTTATACCTATGCAATTTACATCTCTATTTATTTAAACATATATATTATATCAAAAAATAAAAATAAAAATATAAAAATAATAAAATAAAAGAATGAAATTGAATGTACACAATAAAAATAAAATAATCAAAACATAGGTAAATATACATATAAATAAAACCCTATAATTAACTTGTAATTAAACAACTCATAAAAATAAAAAAATATGCATTAAATTATACATAAAATTAGAAAGAGTTTTTATTTTATAATATAAAAGTAATAAATTCATCTATTAGCTCTTTTATATTTTTTAAGGTATTTCTGCCTTGGAATTTCCTAGTTGGTCCGCATGGACCAACCAAGAGGTGTGGTTTGTTGAACTAGAGTCTACTGTCCGACCTCCTTCTGACTTCTGTCAGAAATTTCATAAGTACACAATTTCACCATTTTCTCCATGCCTCCACCTTTACCCTTTAACCTTGAGACCTCTACCATCGTGTAGACCACTCATCCATGATCTTCGGCCATGCTCGAATCTCCACCAACCTACTCACCATTGCATGTCATCTCCCCTCGAAAATCATCAAAAATCCATCTATAAATAAACCATGACCTCCCTCTTCTACTGTTTGATCCCTTTTTCCAGGTCTTTAACTTCTAAATCTCACCTAGTGGTCTTGCTGTGGTGACAATAAGGTGTAGCCGACATTTGCAGTGAGGAAGGACCAGGACGAAGGCGTATCCACCCACTGCCGAAGTTGCTCCAACAGGTTCTGCTCTTGAGTTCCCAACTCATATGAGCCCCCTTTTCTTCCAAGTTTTAGTTAAAACTTTAGCGTAGAATTTAATTAGGACTTTTTATTAGAGTTTAATCCAGTCAAATTAGGCACAATCATAGAATCATCTATAACTTGGAGTTCGAGCTCCAGGTCAATTTTATCATGAACTACATTTCGACTCGCTTATCACCCCATATCGAACATCTCTGCATGCTCCATTGATTCCCCACAGAAACCCCTTGAATCATGTCCTAATTCGAGGAGTCAAATCTCCTTTCTACCACCTTGCCAGAGCTGCACCTTTTCATACATCCACAAGGTCTGCAACCTCATCTTTTAGAGAGAGGCATTTGTCTCGAGTCAGAGTTTCTCCCTGTACAAGTACCGTAGAAGAAAAAGCCATCTAGGATCTATTGGAGACTCAGGAGAGGCTCTAGGCAAAGGATCACATAGGTCCCAATTGCTGGTACTTGGAGTGATTTTGAGAGCATCAACACATGAAGGAGGGCCCCAGAAAGGTTTTGCCCCTTACCGCGAGGAGTTTGGTTCACAGAGTAGATCAGAATCAAAGATCGAAGTTTACCTTTGCAGGTGTTCTCTGTGTTCTTGGAGGACATCTAAGATCCATTGGATCAAGAGACTCTCCAGGTTTAATCAGAGCCCTTGGATCAGAAGAAATGTTGCCTCACTACAACCGCTCGATTAAACATGTGGCACACAAATAGCAGCTGGATCTGAGGCGTTAAATTGTAATTTACTCAAGTCCTCCATCCTCCTTTTATAATTGTCAAGAATCATTGTAAATATTTCACATAGTTTAAAAAATAGTGGATAGATTGCATATGCCCCCTTGAACATCTTTAATGTTGCAGTTTAGTCCTTGTTAGAGTCGTCTGTGTACGTACGTTTTATATTATAAATATTGCATGTAGACCCTCACATGTTATTTTAATTATTTTTAATATAAACAATTTAGATATTAGCGTTGAATTTTGGGTTAAATTGCACTGTGCCCCTCGCATTTAATTTTATTTGTAACTGTATCTTCGTTAGGCCAAGTATTTTTGTGTTTTATTTCCTATTTATTAAAAATAGTTGTCGTTCTCTAAAATTTCGATAAAAATAGGATTAGATACATGTATGCATGCTTGTTCATGTCCTATAATTATATTTTCACTTTTACCCTTTTCCTATTTTGTAAAAATCAAATATTGCACGAATATTCCCTGTTATCCTTAAAAATATAAAAAAATATTAAATCGTGTCTGAAAATTCTAAAAAAAATTAATGTGTGTTTATTATAATGTTTAGAATCCATAGATCGAAAGTCCCCAAAAATAGAAAAGGAAAATACATAAAAAATTAAAAATCTCCGAAATCTTATAAAAATATAAAAAAACCTTTTAAAAATCCAAAAATATTTGTTTCCATCCTATATTTTTATTTATATTTTTGAATTTATAAAAAATAGTTTTGAGAATTTTTGACATTAATTATTATTTTTAAATCTCAAAACAATTCAGGTAAATTAAAAAGTCTTTGATTTTGTGTATTTTGGATCTTAAAAAAGTTCTAAAAAATTAGCAAAATTACTAAAAAACACAAAACAAGAACAAATTATTAAAAATACAAAAACAATTTAATTTCTATAGTTTACTTATTTGTTAGTATTTATCTTTACTTTAGCTTACATTGTATATATACCCTTATATATCTTAGATTTCTTTTGTAAAAAAGAAATAAAAAATACAATACAATATATATATACATATATATGTATAAAAGATATACATTCAATTAAATATATAAACATTCACTTATTTATTTGAGTTGATTAAAACCCTCATATTTTGAGAAACATGTGCACATATATACATAAACACCTATATTATTATCCATTGTTTATAAATAGTTTAATTATTACATCGTTTAGCTTCCTGTGTCTAACACCCTACTCTACTTGTCATTATACACCTTTATTTGTAGGGTTTATAATAAATTTTGATTCACACCTATTAGTTCATTGATTGATACATTGTGCGGGTCGACTGTTGAAGATGATCATCTGGGCTCTATGCGAGGTCAGTTCAGCGACTTCGCTCCCGACTTGTGTGGAGCATGACTCTCTCTTCTGTTGCGGGTATTCACTCTGAGATATCCACTTTCAATCGTAAAAACCTACATCCATCTTATCTCTCATGTAGCCACTCACATGCCTTATAATTAAAACACCTAAGAAGATATGAATAAGAACATTTTATTTTATTTTTAGTTTTGCCAGCCCCCAGTGATTTCGATGTAAATATGATGTTGATATTCCCAACATAAAAGATTTATTCTTTGTCAAAATTCGGTACCATAACCATGCACCTCTCCAATACATCCCATGAATTAATTTTTTTAAAGTTTTTTAATGCATCTAGAATTGCTCTAATTAATCGAAGAGGAATGTGGTTATGTTGTCGAAATCTGATAAATAATAAATATTATATGCAGCGAATATCAACATCATGTTTACATAAAAATCACTAAGGACTCCCTTAGCTTGGGAGCTATAAACAAAGGAAAGTTAATATGCACTTCATAATATACACAAACATTAAATCATAAATATACACATGTTGTATATATATGATTACATGGGATATATGTATATTTTGATAATACATATTAACTGAGCATTTGACTCGTTTGACTGATTCACTACCTTAGTAAAAAAATATTTGTGCACCTAACATAAATCTATAGTACATAAATATTCCCTTCCCTCCACACCGATCTCATACGGTTGAATGCTCAGCTTTCAATTGTTATCTCCTAAACCCGTACTAGTTGTAGAATGAGGACCACAAACCTTCTCTTTCGAGAAATGCAATGGACATTAGATTCATACGTTCTACACGAAGTTCTGACTTTGTAAAGCTTTTCCTACTATACAACACATCATGAGGTCTGCATTCATCATAGAGTTCATATGAAGTATATTTTTCAACAAATAATGGCATGCATACTTATGTCTGAAGTGTGATCAAAGCAAGACTATTATGTGAGTAATTCAATTATTCTTACTATTCTGCAAGAAATTCAATTATTCTTCCTTCTCTAGTGATTATTGATGCTTCTCTTCCAATCATTAACTTTGCATCTCTCTAAATATTCCAAGATTCTTATAATGCACGCATTATCATGATAAAGCCATACCATGAATATTCACCGCTTTCAATTGATGTGCCCTAAACCACTTACATTAATGACTAATACTCATTTGTTCACCTTTATCCCTTTATTTTATCTTTAAATCCCTACATAAATACATATGGATACATCTAACTTGTAAAACTAACACACTAACTATTGTATGTAAATAGTACATAAATACATGTATTTAAATACAAAATAATCGAAGAAAGAAAAAATAAAAATAAAGGAAGTATTGTAAATACTGACTAATCCGAAACCCTGAGACCAAGTCAATATTGACTAGGTCGGCAAGGAATATAGTATGGGGAGATAGAGGCAATAAAATACATACATAATGTCACATACACATAGAAACCCCAAGTGCTAAATACTCTACATATAGACAATGCATAGACTAATTTATTCACACTCATACACACCTCAAATGAAGATATTTTCAACAAAAAACTTGTATGCATTAATGTATAGAAAAATACAAAAATATTTTCATATAACAATAATGGATAGTGCAACTGGGACACACAGATGAAAATGACATAAACAGAACTTCACATATCAATATCTTCTTCATACAAGCTCAAAATCCATCAAACTCACCTCCGTTTTATTTAGAATTAAATTATATATCCAATGAAGACTGTCTAATTTAAAATAGAGTTAAGATACAAAAGTCAGTTTTTCTGGAGTCCCAATACATTATATACTTATACATTGTATTGATATAATTGATTCTTTACATTTTTATTCTTCTCTTATTTTTACAGAATTGTATATATTATTATAAGTATAAGAAGAATATAAATACAAAATAAAGCCACTAATACCTTCAAATAAATAATATAATAAAATATACAATATGTCCATATAATTACTTATGTGTATAAATAAAATCATAAAAATGATATAAAAATTTGTAAATATGTATATAAATATGCTGTTAATAAATAAAATATGTACATATGATAAATAAAATTAAAAATACAAAATAAAAATAAAACATATAAAACATAGGTATATACACCTATAATGACACTTGTAAAACCCCCTAGTCTCATTTTGGACCGGTCCATGGCATGTGTTCTCCACATAAAACCCAATGAGTGGTATGGTGGTAGAGCAGTGTGCCTCCACCTTAAAGGATCCAGGTTCGAATCCTATTAATAATTTCACCTGTAAAAATAACCTATACTAAATAATCGATAAAATTTAATAAAAAATGCCTAAAATGATACGCAAAATAAGAAACAACTTTCATGTTTTAAGTTTTATTTAATAAAATCATTTCTATTTTATTATTATTTTATTTCTCTTTTCATCTCTTTTTTGTCCAGACTTGGTCCATGTGGACCAATCAGGAGCCGCCTCGAATTGACTTGGGTTAAACTCCCACGTCTTACTTTGGACTGGTCCATGGCATGTATTTTCCTCATTTTCGCCAAATTTCTAGCCTAGCCACAAATCTCCTCTACCCCTGATTTCTTCAGCAAAATTCTTCGTCTTGGTTGTAGCTTTCATGGGATCAAGAGGCATCGTTGGTCAACCATCAATTGACTCAAAAACCTTAGGTGAAGTGGTCCTTGGAGATGGCATGTATATATAATCTCCTTCTCCATTTTTTTTCTAAAATTCAATCTATTTTTGGCCACTGTAACTCCTAGATCCATGTTTGGAGTAAAACCCTAGTGATAGGATGAGTTTCCTAGTGAATCGAGGTAAGGAGAAGGAGGAGAGATCGTGATCACACCATCATCGGATCTTCTCCGCGCATTCTGCTCCCGGCCACATCAGACAGGTGAGTTGCTCTTTCTTTGTTCTTTTCAATTCTTTGAATCATCAGTAGCATAACTCAGCCTTTAATTTCATTTGATTTAGTTCAATATATCTTAAAAGTTTAAAAAAATCTCGCTAGATCTCTATGATTTGGCCACTGTTTCCCACTATCTCCAGTCGCTACCCAACTCACTAACCACCTCCACATATGTGCCTTAACACCTTATACCATCCCGGCCCATTGATCAACCTAGATATTGCACAAATCAGGGCATCATGTGCTTCATCTTTGTTCTTGAGCGGAGCACACTCTCCACTTCATTTTCCCCTTTATTTTTGTGTTACTCATAGTCTAGGAGAACCCCCATCGAGCCCCGAGTCTTACCGTATAGGTCTGAGCCCCAAAGACCTCATCGGATATGGACACGAATCAGGAAACCATTCTCCAAGTCAACCAAGCTCCAGACCTCTATAAGTGAGTTTTGAACCATTTCAAGGAGCCCAACAGTTGGAGATGCCATCCAGCTCCATTTTGCGACCTTCAGGAGCATCTAAGCATATCGGAGTCGAGCTAGAGCAGGGATAAAATATCAACGTCCAGTTGTTTTATATCCGCTCATAGTCGTTAGATGAATAACTATTCCCAAGTGAAGTACCTGTCATTCTATCGAACACTTCGCAGACATCCAATCAAGCATCTGGATATAATCCAGACCCTCCATCTTTGAAGAGGTATCCATCGCGTCCGTACGTCACATGGATAAGTGAAGAGATCCCAACTGTTTGTCAGCACATATATATGGATACTTTGCACCATTCACCCATGCAGTTTTGTTTTTGATATTTAATATTTAAACATCATATGTAGTTGCAATATTTGTGTTATATTTGCATATTGGAGCCCAAGCCTTTACTTATTTGCACTTTAGTCCAGTGCCATGTCAACTCACATGCATGTTTTTGTAAGGCACCAAGGCATTTTGTATGGACCCCCTTTAGGTTGTGTATTTTGATTTGGTCACAAAACTTTGAATATCAGTGAACTTTTTTTGAATTAATTACAGACTTCTTCCTGTGGCTTATCTTATTTACAAGTATACCCCTTTTAGGTAGATATTAAATTTAATTGTGTGAATATTATATTTATACCCCTAGAATTTATGAACATGTTATCAAATGCTCTAAAACTTCTTCGAAATTGCAAATAGGTCCATGTATTGAAGATTTATATTTGTAATTGTATTTTAAGTATTGAAAATATAATTTATTCTTTGTCAAAATTCGGTACCATAACCATGCACATCTCCAATACATCCCATGAATTAATTTTTTTAAAGTTTTTTATTGCATCTGGAATTGCGGTAATTAATCGAAGAGGAATATGGTTATGTTGTCGAAATCTGATAAAGAATAAATATTATATGTAGTGAATATCAACATCATGTTTACATAAAAAACACTAAGGACTCCCTTAGCTTGGGATCTATAAACAAAGGAAAGTTAATATGCACTTCATAATATACACAAACTTTAAATCATAAATATACACATGTTTTATATATACGATTACATAGGATATATGTATATTGTGATAATACATATTAACCGAGCATTTGACTCGTTTGACTGATTCACTACCTTAGTAAAAAAAATATTTGTGCACCTAACATAAATCTATAGTGCATAAATATTCCCTTCCATCCACACCGATCTCATACGGTTGAATTCTCAGCTTTCAATTGTTATCTCCTAAACCCGTACTAGTTGTAGAATGAGGACCACAAACCTTCTCTTTCGAGAAATGCAATGGACATTAGATTCATACGTTCTACACAAAGTTCTGACTTTGTAAAGCTTTTCCTACTATACAACACATCATGAGGTCTGCATTCATCATAGAGTTCATATGAAGTATATTTTTCAACAAATAATGGCATACATACTTATGTCTGAAGTGTGATCAAAGCAAGACTATTATGTGAGTAATTCAATTATTCTTACTATTCTGCAAGAAATTCAATTATTCTTCCTTCTCTAGTGATTATTGATGCTTCTCTTCCAAGCATTAACTTTACACCTCTCTAAATATTCCAAGATTCTTATAATGCACGCATTATCATGATAAAGCCATACCATGAATATTCACCGCTTTCAATTTATGTACCCTAAACCACTTACATTAATGACTAATACTCATTTATTCACCTTTATCCCTTTATTTTATCTTTAAATCCCTATATAAATACATATAGATACATCTAACTTGTAAAACTAACACACTAACTATTGTCTGTAAATAGTACATAAATACATGTATTTAAATACAAAATAATCGAAGAAAGAAAAAATAAAAATAAAGGAAGTATTGTAAATACTGACTAATCCGAAACCCTGAGACCAAGTCAATATTGACTAGGTCGGCAAGGAATATAGTATGGGGAGATAGAGGCAAAATAGTACATACATAATGTCACAGACACATAGAAACCCCAAGTGCTCAATACTCTACATATAGACAATGCATAGACTAATTTATTCACACTCATACACACCTCAAATGAAGATATTTTCAACAAAAAACATGTATGCATTAATGTATAGAAAAATACAAAAACAAATCATATAACAATAATGTACAGTGCAACTGGGACATACAGATGAAAATGACATAAACGGAACTTCACATATCAATATCTTCTTCATACAAGCTCAAAATCCATCAAACTCACCTCCATTTTATTTAGAATTAAATTATATATCCAATGAAGACCGTCTAATTTAAAATAGAGTTAAGATACATAAGTCAGTTTTTCTGGAGTCCCAATACATTATATACTTATACATTGTATTGATATAATTGATTCTTTACATTTTTATTCTTCTCTTATTTTTACATAATTGTATATATTATTATAAGTATAATAAGAATATAAATACAAAATAAAGACATTAATACCTTCAAATAAATAATATAATATAATATACAATATGTCCATATAATTACTTATGTGTATAAATAAAATAATAAAAATGATATAAAAATTTGTAAATATGTATATAAATATGTTGTTAATAAATAAAATATGTACATATGATAATAAAAACTAAAAATACAAAATAAAAATAAAACACATAAAACATAGGTATATACACCTATAATGACACTTGTAAAACCCCCTAGTCTTTGGACCGGTCCATGGCATGTGTTCTCCACATAAAACCCAATGAGTGGTATGGTGGTAGAGCAGTGTGCCTCCACCTTAAAGGATCCAGGTTCGAATCCTATTAATAGTTTCACCTATACTAAATAATCGATAAAATTTAATAAAAATGCCTAAAATGATAAGTAAAATAAGAAACAACTTTCATGTTTTAAGTTTTATTTAATAAAATCATTTCTATTTTATTGTTATTTTATTTCTCTTTTCATCTCTATTTTGTCCAGACTTGGTCCACGTGGACCAATCAGGAGCCGCCTCGAATTGACTTGGGTTAAACTCCCCCGTCTTACTTTGGACTGGTCCATGGCATGTATTTTCCTCATTTTCGCCAAATTTCTAGCCTCGCCACGAATCTCCTCTACCCCTGATTTCTTTAGCAAAGTTCTTCGTCTTGGTTGTAGCTTTCATGGGATCAAGAGGCATCGATGGTCAACCATCAATTGACTCAAAAACCTTAGGTGAAGTGGTCCTTGGAGATGGCATGTATATATAATCTCCTTCTCCATTTTTTCTAATATTCAATCTATTTTTGGCCATTGTAACTCCTAGATCCGTGTTTGGAGTGAAACCCTAGTGATAGGATGAGTTTCCTAGTGAATCGAGGTAACGAGAAGGAGGAGAGATCATGATCCAACCATCATCGGATCTTCTCCGCGCATTCTACTCCCGGCCACATCAGACAGGTGAGCTGCTCTTTCTTTGTTCTTTTCAATTCTTCGAATCATCAGTAGCATAACTCAGCCTTTAATTTCATTTGATTTAGTTCAATATATCTTAAAAGTTTAAAAAATCTCGCTCGATCTCTATGCTTTAACCACTGTTTCCCACTATCTCCAGCCACTACCCAACTCACTAACCACCTCCACATATGTGCCTTAACACCTTATACCATCCCGACCCATTGATCAACCTAGATATTGCACAAATCAGGGCATCATTTGCTTCATCTTTGTTCTTGAGCGGAGCACACTCGCCCCTTCATTTTCCCCTTTATTTTTGTGTTACTCATAGTCTAGGAGAACCCCCATCGATCCCCGAGTCTTACCGTGTAGGTCTGAGCCCCAAAGACCTCATCGGATATGGACACGAATCAGGAAACCATTCTCCAAGTCAACCAAGCTCTAGACCTCTATAAGTGAGTTTTGAACCATTTCAATGAGCCCAGCAGTTGCAGATGCCATCCAGCTCCATTTTGCGACCTTCAGGAGCATCTAAGCATATCGGAGTCGAGCTAGAGCAGGGATAAAATATCAACATCCAGTTGTTTTATATCCGCTCATAGTTGTTAGATGAATAACTATTCCCAAGTGAAGTAGTCGTCATTCGATCGAACGCTTCGCAGACATCCAATCAAGCATCTGGATATAATCCAGACCCTCCATCTTTGAAGAGGTATCCATCGCGTCCGTACGTCACATGGATAAGTGAAGAGATCCCAACTGTTTGTCAGCACATGTATATGGATACTTTGCACCATTCACCCATGCAGTTTTGTTTTTCATTTTTAATATTTAAACATCATATGTAGTTGCAATATTTGTGTTATATTTGCATATTGGAGCCCAAGCCTTTACTTATTTGCACTTTAGTCCAGTGCCATGTCAACTCACATGCATGTTTTTGTAAGGCACCAAGGCATTTTGTATGGACCCCCTTTAGGTTGTGTATTTTGATTTGGTCACAAAACTTTGAATATCAGTGAACTTTTTTGGATTAATTGCATACTTCTTCCTGTGGCTTATCTTATTTACAAGTATACCCCTTTTAGGTAGATATTAAATTTAATTGTGTGAATATTGCATTTATACCCCTAGACTTTATGAACATGTTATCAAATGCTCTAAAATTTCTTCGAAATTGCAAATAGGTCCATGTATTGAAGACTTATATTTGTAATTGTATTTTAAGTATTGAAAATATAATTTTACATCTAAAAATTATATAAATGTACGGAAACCTATTTTATGACATATTTTTTGCAAGGCAATTAAAATTATTTTCCTATTTATAAAATTCAAAAATAAGGCTTTTTCCTATTTAGCATTTAAAATTCCATAAAAATTACAACATATTTGAAAAATTCCAAAAACAATAATGTAGTTTTATTTTATTGCATTATATATTTATATAACTTATTTTGATAATAACTAATTAAAAATCTAAAAATATGCAAAACACAAAAAATCTCATAAAATTCTATAAAATCGTTGAAAAACGTAAAAATATGCTCTAAATTCTTGAATTTTCTTTGTATTTAATAATTAATCTAACTTGATAGATATTTATGAAGACTATTTCATGTTCCTGGTTTTCTATTTTCTTTATTTTATGTATTTCTTTATTTAAAAATATATAAAGATCCATAAATATACCCCAAAATCACCAAAAATAAAGAAAATTTTATGAAACCCAAAAATATTTTATTTTGACAATTCTGGTTTTATTTATCATCTTTTGAAAGTCCAAAAAAATCTTTTTCTATATAATAATTATATACATATATATATCTAATTAGTACCTATATTATTATATTTATTTTCTTTATAAATCAGAAACTAAAAATTCCAAAATTAAAAACATAATATATATTAAAAGCCACAAAAATTGAAAATAAAATATTCTATATATTAAAATACACCGTAAAATTTAAAAATAAAAAATCCATAAAAAATCTTCCAAGTATCTTATTCATCATTTGTCTACACCACATGCTCTTTGTGGTTCAACCTCTACTTCTTGTCATTGTACATCATTTGTAGAGTTCATAATAAATTTTAGGTCACTCATTTACATTACGTCAGTATCATTATGGGTTAGTTGTTGATTGAGAAGCTTAGATTAGGTACTGAGTGTCGTGAGAATGATTGGTATAATAATTATCGGATCTGGCTTGTTAGACACCGCAAGCTCTCCAAGAATGGATATTAAATACCCCGTATCGAAAGCCTTTTCATCAATGGCACCATTATTGGGGTGCATCGGTTTGTAGAGCATATAATATTCTACTTAACTTGTTTTACATTGTTCACTTTATTGTATATTTTTTATTTATTCTATTCCTATCTAAGATTGCTCTGACCATCTTCTTGTTTGATTTTTTTACGAGGGCTCGCTCATCAAGGGAGGATTTTTTTGGGAATTCTACGTACCTATGAGCTATGGAGATGGGTGGTTCTTTGCCCACTGTTAGGAGAGAGTATCAAAGAAAACAAGAAGATGGGTAGACTTTTCTTAGTGTAGATTTATTTTTGTGAGAAAAATTTTTATTCATTTAAATTGTAATCATACATAGCCCAAAGCTTTGAACACAAACTCTTAACAAGTCCATTTCATCGTGTGATTTTTTGCCTGGGGGACTTTATCGGTTTTCTCGCACCGATTCTATATATTTTTGTCCCTATTTTCATCTTATTTCTATTTATTTTTGTGATTTGTATTTTTCACCTTATTTTTGTTTTATTTCTTGTGGAATGATATCTTAGATTCTTGGATTGGATGTTTGGTTAATTAGGTCCAAACCCCTAATATCATTCATGTGCATATAGTCTCACACTTGGATTTAGTCAAACTGAACAAGTTCTTCTTGCTAATAGAAGCTCATATCTTAGGATGATTTCCTCGTCGCACTACATATAATATAGATTTAAATTTTCTATCTAGCATCTTGCGTGGAGAGAGCTGTGAAGCAATATGTGATTCTAATTGGGCATTCATCATTCAAATACAATGGTCAGCATTCCATCATTGTTTTGACTTGCATTGCTTTGTTGCCTTCTCCCTTTGTTTTTTATTACTTATGTTTGAAGAAAATCTGAAAGAAGTTAGATGATCGTTATTCAAAAAATGCTCAAAAAAGTGGAAACAAAAAAATAGGCTAGGGGTCTGCTATGAAAATTTGACTGAATAAAATTAATTAATCGAACTTCATATTATTGTGCATAAAGCCTTAATTGTTCTAGGGTACCTTTGATGAATATCCATTTCACCACTTTTATTATTTCATTTTGGTCTTAAATCCCTAACTAAATTCATGTAAATAACATTAATTTGTACAAAAGAACACTCATTTATTTATTATAAGTATTGTATAAATTCATGTATTTAATACCAAAATAAAAGAATAAAGGAAAGAAAATAAAAATAATGACTTGGTTGACAAGAGATAGAGTAGGTAGAGATATGGTACACAAACTGTATATAAAATACTCACAAAACTCTAATTTTAATTCACATATATAATCTTTTGGGACCTATTTTATATTCCACTTTTATACCTCAAATAATAAAACCATAAACATAAATATATACATAAAAATTCAAAGGAAATGAAAAATTTATTTTACATTAAATAATACACAATACACACGGGATACACACAATAAAAAGTCGTGAAGAAAAATTCCTAGATCTCTATCTCCTCCATACAGACTTAAAATTGACCAAACTCACCTTTATTGTTCATAAAATTTAATTATCTATTTAGTGACTTTAGTTTCAATTAATTTGGAGATGAGATGCAAAAGTTGGCTTTTGGGTCCTTATTGCACCGTATAGCTATATAACATTCAATATCTTAATTCTTTATATTTGTGCATTCTTGTTTACTTGTTGCATTTGGGTTAAAAAATACATTTTGCATTTATCATTGGATAGGTTTCCATGATTAATTTTGTTTTAAAATTAATTTGGTTAAATTGTTGATTCCTCAATAACTTAATTCATCCTTTATTTTTTCATTGCATTTTTTGCATTAAAAAATATAAAAAATTACTTGGAAAGTCGTGAGCTAATTTATCTAAATTGACCTGATGTTGTTCCATTGCCACTTTGAGTCGACCCAAGTGCTTGCCTAAGTAAAATAAATACAAAATTGCATATTATTTCATTCATTGATTTATCAATTCCTGTGGTTAATTTTTGATCGATCTTGATTTCCTGACTACAATAACATGACACATTTAGCATAGGGTAATTCGAGGCTCGTCAGTCTCCAAGGAGACTCCGTAGATGAATCCCTTTAGGGTTACGGTAGAGGGAGGAAGATAAAATCCAGAAAAAGGGGTGAAGTGAGTATGTATTTATAGGCAGAGGTTTAGGCAAAAGGTGAAGAGGTTGTGCGAGATCTGGAAGTGGTTGGTGGGAGCTAGGCATATGGCGATGGAGAGGAATGTGTACGCTGCAAGATGGCGGAAGGTTCAAGGAGGAAGATAGCATGGAGGAGATGTGTAAATGGGGAGAAGAAGGCCTCCTTGTTACTCTAAAAAGAGTTAGGCGACTGAGAAGGACAGTTGACCTTATAGGTCAACGTTCCTTGGAGTCTAGTTGGTCCACATGGACCAACTAGAAAATAGGATCACAAAATCCCTTATTAATTGACTTAAAAATAATAAATAAGTTTATTATTTTAGGAGAAAATATAAAAATATATTTGTAATGTTTTTAGCATTTTATTCTGATTTTTTTATTTTCATAAGACTATTTATTAGATGTTAATAATTACATGTATATACATAGGTATATATATTGGTATTTATAGTACTTTATTTTTTTAGATTTTATATTATGTACATGAATTTTTTATATTTATAACTTATTTAATTATACATCTATATATTTTTATTATAATTTACTGGTGTTATAGGTTTACTTAGATAAATAAGTATATGTATTATATAGGTATAGTTTACCTATATATGATAATAAACTATTTATTTTAATACATTTTAAATTTATTTATTCCATGTTTATTATTTATATCTAATTAAAACACTATTTACAAGTAGAAAAAATATAAGATTAAATTAAAAATCAGAGATTGAGATTGATTGAAAATTTACCCATTGATGCTATTAAATTTGTACGTAAATATTTCTTGCTCTAAAAATTCCAAAAAAATCAGAGGTGATGCTTTTAAGTGCTTTTTAATTACTATACAAATTTCATTAGAAATGGATATGTCTTATGCTTGAAATAAGATGTTGACTTATTTTCGTAATTTATTTTAGTTAAATCCATAAATATTATTTTTGTGTAATTCCAACTCTTCTAGGTTGCGTATTAATACATCTTTTTTAGATATTTTTTATACTAGATTATTTAAATTTGTAGATTTATTAAAAATTAAATACTCGCAGTTACTCTATTTTCATATAAAAATTTATAAAAATTCATATATTGTTAGAAAATTAACAAAAATATTATTATTGCTTCATCTCATCACGGTTCACTTCCACTAAAATTTTCATTAATTTGGCACTCTATTTGCATGAAAAATTACATAAAACCCCTAAAAGCGATGCAAGTAGTAGGTGATGTGGAGGTGTAGGGAATCTCTGAATTAATGGTCATTTGGGTAGTCGGTATCTAATGTGTAGTATAGAGACATGACTCATCCGTCTCTTGGGGGTCACGGTTGTCTACGAGTTTACGAGTTACCTTAGAATATCGTGTGTCTTCAAAGATCGGGTGAGGTCGGAGTGCTCCCAATGTAGGGAAAGTTTATGGCATAATAGATACAAAAATACGTGAAAGTATGAGCTATGGGTAAAGTGTATATATATACACACCCCCTATACTTAGCATGTGTTATGTCCTCATAGCATAAGAAACGAGGAAAAGACATAGCTCATGCTAAGCGTAGGAGATCTAAAATAACAAAAAATGTGGAAGTTGATTCCCCTCTATACTTAGGCTTTGGTGACCCTAAGTGTAGAAGAAGAGCAAAAATGGGGTGGACGAGGTCAAGAGGATAAATGGATATGTATATACACATGGAGATCATCAATCTCCCCCTATACTTAGGCTCTAGCTAGACTAAGTATAGGACGAGAGTAAGTGTGAGAACCGAAGAGATCTAGAGAATATATAGAGAATGGTGAAGAAGAGAAGAAGAGACTTGATTCACTCTACCCCCTATACATAGGATCTGATCATCCTAAGCATAGCTATAAAATGAAATAATATGGAGCCGAGGCAAGTGAGACGAATCACTAGGGAGGGAGGGAAGTGAAAGAAAGAAAACCTATACAAGGAGGGGTGAGAATATACAATGATCAAGAAGGTTTGTGTCGATCCTTCTTGCAAGATTGAGGAGGTGGGTAATATGCATATGTGTCGTTGTCAGAATCATCCTCAAAGGAATAATAGTGATGGGTAGGGAACGTCCAACGAGGATCGACACACAGCTACTTACTCAAATAGGGTTTGAGAACAATCAAACTGAGCTCACTTATATAGACTTCCTCATCCGGACATGATGAGGAATCCTCATATTGTTCCTTCTATGGTATGATGAAGGAAACTTTCCTAATCAGTTTTCTAGAACCTGAAGCATTAAGAGGGAGAGGAAAGCAACACGTCTCAAGGGGTTCGAGGGAACTCCTTGAAGAATCAATTCTCAACTTCCTCTCACTGGATAACCGACTAGAGGATGGAGCAACCATGTTTTTAGGATTGGTAGATTTGGTTTTGGTTGTCTCCTTCGGTGAAGGAGCTGGAGGTAGTGTGTGTGAGGTGTTGACCATAGGTTCATCATCAGATGAGTCACCATATGCATTGTAATACTCTTATAATGTCAACACACATCTCTGATATGGAATAGTGCTCTTAGTTGGCTTAACATTGGTTGGCTCATTTGTCGGCTCATAGAAAGAGTCAAGGCAATCAGAAGAGGTCGTGTCATACTTAGGGGTAGCTTTAGGTTGCGAGTCCTCTCTAGAAACTGTCACTATGGTGGTGATACAAGATGTGGAGGTGTAGGGAGTCTCAGAACCAATGGTTGTCTGGACAGTCGGTATCTAAGGTGTAGTAGAGAGACATGAGTCATCTATCTCTTGAGGGCCATGGCTATCTACAAGTTTACAGGTTACCTTAGAATATCTTTTGTCTTCAAAGATCGGATGAGGTCAGAGTTCTCTTAATGTAGTGAAATCGATCTTTAGAGTCTCGCAATCTATACTTGCCCTAACCAAGGCTATGAACGACATCTTAGAATGATTGGAGATTGGGTGAACTTTCCTTGATGCTCAATGTCAACTATCATGAAGTCTTCCTATATTAGAGCACCTTGGAAAGTAATGATGACTGAAATGATTCATCTCGACCATTTTATAGATCCGATTAGCCAACTGAACGATCTCTCTCATCTTCCTACTTGACCCGAGTTTGAGCTTGGCAAACACGAAAATCAGGAGGATATTTATTGGTGAGATATCATCGATTCTGGAATGGGTAAAGGTATTGTCTTTGATTTCACATTCAACCCTATGCAGTCGCTTCACTCTACGGCTCTTGGTCTTTCTCCCTGTCACCAAGGGGGTGGCCATAGAAACTTTGTATCTCTTAGTCCTTATCCTTATATTGCCGACCTCTTAGGCATCAGTTTACTTCTCATAAATTGTTTGAGGTCAGGGAAGTGTTATATGACCTTCATTAAGGGAAGCCCTAGAACTAATTCTTTAGCAATCTCTTCCCTGATGGCATGATCCAAATTTTTTAAGTCTTTTTCATTTTCAATTTTTATGGTGTTTTCAGGTTTTTCATTTTTTGGTCTTTTTGATAGGTGAAGGAGAATGTATAGACTCTAGTTTGGAGGGAAAGCGGTTAGTGGAAGAGGGAGGTAGAATTGACTCCAACTATACATGACATGTGGTCAATCCAGTATCTTGAAGGTTTTCATAATTCAATCCGCAAAATCCATGGTGCCCTTTCATATCTAGACTCTTGATCGGTATAGAAATGTCATCCTCCAAAAAGTTTTCATGACACATCATGAGAGAAGTCTTCTCAGTTTAAGGATACTATTGAGAAAGTGAGATCTTATACTCAACACACCTTGATTCAGGTGTGTAATGTTGGGTTGAGTGTGTCTCATTTCTATGCAGATAATGGTTAGAGCCTCACAAGGTGGAGTCAGTAGACATGGATTTTGTAGATTGGTCTCATTAGTCCAATCCCCTATATATGTAGTCTCTCCATACAGGTATGAAGATTGATCAATTCGGGCTTGATCTCTAAGGTCAATCAAGTCAAGAAGATCTTGTGGTGCATGACTCTCCATTCAGTTCGATCGATCGACCATATTATACCCTGAGGTCAAGTCAGGATCTGTACAAGTGAATTGCTATATGTCCCAACTTGAGGTGAGAATGAGGTATGTGGGGGCAATTGATTCTGCCAATTATTCATCTCAACAATGTCTTGCTCTTCAAATTGTTCCTTAATTCCAGCATGTGGTCAAGACTATGGTGAGTCAATCTAGGGTGGAAGTGGGTCAGGGGTGTAAGAATGTGGAGTAGGTGAGGAGTATGAAGAAGTGAGGAAGTCAGTCGTATTTCTGACTTCGCAGTTTGGATGGGGGTATGAGGAGGTATAAGAAGGTGGAGATGATCGAAATATGGTCAAAGAGGAGTGACCTGGATATGATGAGCAATATCCTGATATCTTCGAAGAGGAATAGGTGAATGTAAGCAGATCGAGGTAGAAAATGTGCAAGTGCACAGAATAACACACAAACAGACAAACATAAGAGCAAATCCTTAGTTCACCAACTTCATGAATCTCCATTTCGTCACCTTTATTCTATCATTTTGGCCTTAAACCATAGTAAATGCATGTAAATACCTCTAATTCATGCAATTTAGCATTCATGCATTATTGTGTAAATAGTATATAAAATACTATTTTTAATACCAAAATTATAGAATGAATAAAAGAAAAGAATGGGAATAAAATATCATAGATATTTTATGACCCTAAACCCTGAGACCTAGGCATCTAGATGAATAGGTGGATAAGGAATAAAGTAGGGTGAGATAAGGGCCAACATACAATAAAAATACATTTATTTATTCATTTTTTGGTACCTATTTTTAGTTCCACCTCAAATAAAGAAACTTTGGACATGAAAATTTTAGATAATTCAATATATAGAAATACAAATTGAGTTTACATAAAAATAATACACAGTGCACAAAATAAAGTCTAAATAAGATTTTAAAATCCCAATTTCCCATACCCGTATCTCTCAAATAAAAACTCAAACTTTACCAAAATAACCTTTAATTGTATATAGCTTTTAATAAATATTTAATGAACGTGCTTTCATATTTTTGGAGTTAAGGTGTGGAAGTTAGGTTTTGGAGTCCTTATTGTATAGTTTACCCTATTAAAATATTCATTTTATTTATTATTCATTATTTTTATAATTTTATAATTTTGTAAATATTATTAATAATATATGTATTTATTAAAATAGACATAAAAACCTAGAAAAACATTAAAATAAAATGTATACATAAAATACATAAATGAATTGAGTATAGCCATAGCTATACAATTAATACATCTATTTATTTAAGTATATATATTATATCATAAAATTATAATAAAAATATATTCAAGTATATAAAAATAAATTATAAATATATAAAATAATAAACTAAATTAATAAAATCAAAATACAAAATATAAAACAAAAGACTAAAATACATAGATGAATATACCTAGATATAACCCCTAAAAAACTAACTTGTAATTTCCAAGCTATAAAAAATAAAAAATAACATTAAAATCCTTTTAAAATAATAAAAATTTTTATTTTATAACCTAAAATTAATAAAAATCAATTATTAGTTTATATTAAATTTCCAAATCTTTTTCGGTATGAATTTCTGGTTGGTCCATGTGGACCAACCAGCTTTCACCCCCAATTGACCTCAATCAACTCTCTAACCGAGTTCGTAGGGGTGTCAGACATGTGTTTTGACCTCCATTCTCACCTTTTTCTAGGTCGATTCGAGCACCGTCTGAGATATATCTCTTCTGCGTTTTTGTGCCTCGATCAATGGTGATTCATGCTTATAAGAAATGTCTTCTCTTCCGGTGTGTAGCTCATGGCTATGAACCGTGCTTTGAAGGTCTCTACCTTCTCATCAGGTTCCTTCTTCTCTTGAAGATCCATTTACACCTTAACGGGTCTTACCCTTATAGGTGGATCCTTGAGGGTCCATATACAACATTTGTATATGAAGTCTACTTTAGACTTTATTGCTAATATCCATCTTTCCATGTCATGATCCTCAGGAGCTTCATCACATGAAGTCCGATCATTGTCAGACTTAATTGACACATGGAATACATCTTCAAACTCATTTGAAGAGGTATTAGTGCTTCCCATTCTCAGAGATGAAATCTTCTAAGAATATCAGGGTTATAAAGTAGGTATCCTTTACCATCCTTTATTTTCCTAATGAAGTAGCACTCTCATGTGCTAGATTACATGCATGGAACCTTATTAAGGATATATATTGTAGTCTTTACTACACATATATACCTGGAAAATAAGGGATAATTATGCTAAAATTCATCATTGATCAGATCATGTCACACATGATCCAATTGTATCTCCTTAGAACTCCATTGAGTTTAGGTGTGTTAGGAGGATTGAGATAGAAATGATATTCATATCTTCATAAGGTATTCTTTGAATTCATCTAATAGGTACTTGCTACCTTGGTTAGATCAAATTCATTTAATCTTCCCTCAAACTTTGGTTCTAAACCAAAATTGTGAAATCTTTGAACATTTCAAAGGTTTCTCATGTGAAGAGAAGAAATCTCATATCATACATAATCATCAATAGATATCATATATCCATAATGTTCACTATGATATAGATGATCTACATACATCAATATGTATGAGATCCTGAATACCTTACATCTTACACCTTTCCTAAGAGAAGGGTGTATTGGGCATTCTTCTAATACAATATTCACAAGTATGTAAGATTTGAAATTTTAGACATTCCAAAGTTTCATATCTTACTAGTCTATTGATCTCATCAACAGACATATATCCAAAACTTGATGCCAAATCATTGTCAAATGATATTCATCCTCCTATTGATCTTATAAAGGTTTTAATTTTCAATATTAGAAATCTTAATGAACCATTCATTAATTTTCTAATTTTTGTGGAGTCCACTAGATGTTAGATTATTATCTGAAATATATCCATCATAACTCGTTATGATAGTTCTATCTCATAATTCATGTTTATTTCCAACATTTAGAAACAAACAATGAGTGTATTCTAATATCTATGTAAAAGAGACATTCTCTAAGACTAAGGGCTCTCCCACTGAGAATATGAAGTCTATCTATCCAACAGAGATTGTTGCAACAATTACATCAATATCCATGTAGATGACTATTAAACCTTAAGATCAAATTTCTAATCTTCTAATATATACAAGCAACCAATTGCAAGTGTCATTAGAAGATTGGGATACAATTATCAGACTTTATCTTATGTAAGTAAGTCAAAGTCAATGATTATATGTAGATTATTACGATGCTCTATCTGAGTCCTTCACTAAGGATTTTAGACAGATTTGATAGTCATACTATCAGTACATCAACTTATTGCAATATTGGCATTCATCCAACTCTTTGGATGTCATATGGAAGTCATAGAAATACAATCAACTCTTTAACTTTCCTTCTCACATGGGTCCGACCCACGCTTCCATTGTGCTCTGTTCATGTATAAACAACCATTGCTCAAGACAAAGAATCTCTTATGTTGAATTCAAAGGATTTCAATACAAGAGCACTTCAACATTTATACATGCTTCATTAAATTCATATAAAATGATTATTATGAAGCTTCATGAATGACTTGAGTATAGATAGTGGAGTGATGACACTCATCATACCTACATACATCTTAACTCTTAGAGAATTAGGTTCAGGTAGGTATTCAAACATTTTGAATACATCATCTCTTTCGAGCCACCATTATGCATAATACAGAGAACCATGTCATTTATGATTAAATGTCTACAGCACATATGTATGCCAGAACATCTTCTTAGATTTTATAAGGATTATTTGACAATTGCAATCATCATCGACATGTCACTTTCAAAGTACACTCGATGAAAGATCAAGACTATAGAGACATACAAACCCTAAGGTGATGTATTATTAACTTATTTAATTGTCATTCCTCATTATGTTGAGGAAACTTGCACATTGCAACCACATACATTATGTGTCCAATTGCAAGTACAATATCTATATCATGAGTCCAATCCATGATATTTTACTGGTTATTATTGAGTATAACATTGAGTGGGATTAATGAAGGATTATCTGAGATAAGAAATTTGCATAAGGGTATATTATATATACATGTTTTACTTTGATTTAGGAATTTTTTATATCAAAGTTGTCTTGCCTTGTCAACAATGAAAGTTCATTCCCTTAATCACTTTCAATGTAAGAGATATTCTTACCACTATATCTCAAGCAAGATCTGGGATCTCCTCTCTATCCTTATCACATACCAATAATATGAGAACCTGCGACTCGAATAAAGAGAAGTGGGAACACATTCCGCCTTGCAAGTCCAACTTGCATTTCCCAATTTGGTCTTTAACACCCGGGCCCACCACCCCTAAGATGATGTTGACCCGTTGTTAATTGAACCAACTATCAACAGGCTTAATACTCGCTATACGTAATCCAATATCGCCCCAATAATATGAGGACCCGATATTGGGGTCACTACGTATACGGCCTTACTCTTTCGAGAAGCAGAGAACCAGATCCAAATAAATCATATACAGGATCTGTCACTTCGGACATGCGTCTCCTATATACAACATATGACGACGGAATCCTTTGCCTTGACGGGAGACCATGGATGTCACGTATGTGATCCTCCACCTCATATTCAAATTGTAATAATTAATTATAATGAATCATATTCACATAATAATTCTTCCAAAGGAAATACACATCTATTCATAATAGAGTGCTTTTAATTAGATATAATCAATTTAATCACATTAAATTAATTATCAATCCAATTTTCAATCAACAAAGTTGATTATTACTTTAATAATAGGTATGATCTCAAAGTACGTATTATTCGAATTTTAATAATTAGAAAAATACACTTTGACTTCTCCGGCATTATCGAGTCGCTACCCGTTGTCATGGCCAGTACCGACGAGAGTGGGACGGACCGCATCCGGTGCAACCCGCTACCCAAACACTCGCCGACTAGACACCATATCCACCTCAGGAAAGGATAATGCCAGATAGATCATTATCTACTTTGAGATGCTCATCGGTTTTTCAACCGAAATTATACCATATAATATTCATAAAAACCATTTTGATAATATTATAAGGAGATTTGTTAAAAAAATCCTCTATCCTATTCAAGCAAGAGGGTTTTTCATGTAAAAGTTTTCCTACAACTATTGTAGGATAAACTAAGGTTTTTCATGAAAAACAATGTTTGTTGATGATTTCATATCAACCAATTAATGATCAAGATCAACTATCTTATCATCTTGGTTAGTGAAATGTCATTCAATGAAATAATTATCTCTTTAAATATTTCACAAATACTTATCACTAATTATTTCAGAAAATTAGCAATTAATTTTCATCAACTTATTTAAATGACTATCACATGGTTCATGATCAAATTCGTCAATTTTCAGCAGTGACCCCTACTCACTAAAATCAACATATCTTGACAATTTAAATCCAAATTATGCAAAATCAGTTTCCTAAGATTGCTAATATGATTTATGACAGAACCCAGGCGATATTTCATGCATTTCAATTCGCATCAAAATAGTAATTAACTCATTAATCATGTTTAGATTCACAGTTCCTGCAACAGCGAATACATGTTTATTCAAAGGGCCATATCTTGAGCAAATGAAATCCAAAATACATAAACGCAGATCCTATGGTTTCTTTATTTAATGGGGAACAAAATCCAATTGAAAATTTCTTGTTTAAATAATTTAAACAGTGCCGAAAAATTCAATAAAACAGAGGTGCGAAAATTGAAATGCAGTAAAAATTTTCGCAGCCTTTTCAAACCCAAGTCGTCTTAGGTTTACGGATCGTATCCAAAACCTTTCCAACCTAAGGCTATGATACCACTTGAAGGACACGAGGAATCCTCATGCGCATCACGGAAGCGTGTTGATCGCATCTCATGCGATCGGGGCGACTAGTCGCACAAGTCGCTAGATGAAGCGGAAATTAAAAATTTTAAATCAAGTGATGAAACCACGTGATCACAAGAACATTTCTTGGATCATTTGATCAAACCACAAAGTATTAGAAATACCTCTTGAAGCGTGGTTGCGATCACAGGATCTCTAAAGCAAGAGATCCTCCAGACTCAAGTCCGATCTACGAAGATGGCACTTGCGGGCGCGATGATGAGACGCGTCCCTCTCGCAATCCTCGATGAAGATCCAAGCCTTGAATCTCCTGATTTCGTCCAACAAAATCCTCGATGGAGATCCACGAGCAATCTAAGCGACAACACAACGGCGTGGAGACGATTGCTTGTTCCCTCAAACCACAAGATGGACGGCCACCTTAAAGAGAGAGAGAGGACGAGAATGAGAGAGAGGGAGAGAGAGATAAAGATAGAGTAGGCGTGTACTCTTAATGTATCTTCAAGAGGCTAGGGTTTCCCTCCTTTTATATTTATTTGGAAGTCCATGGATTACAATCCATGGCATATACAAAATCAATGGTTAGATTGATATGTATATTAAATCAATGGCCATGATAATTGTTGTTCAAAAACAACAATATATTAATTTATATTAAATTAAATATATGTTGCATTATCATCACCATAATTTAATTCAATAAAATTAATTATCACAAGATAATATGATAATTATTAAAAATGGATAATTGCCCACCTAAAATCATGGGCAATTATCCTATTTTTATTTTATCTTATTATCTCCTATTTATTTGCAATATTATCCACTAAATTAATTCCCAATTAATTAGTGCATATTTATTGCAAAATTATCCACTAAATTAATTCCCAATTAATTAGTGAATATTTCAATAATGCCATTGAAATTATATGAATCATATTCACAGCCCAAACTAAATTATAAATTACATTTCCAATTAATTGCTTAATGTGAATCCAATTCACATTAACAATTAACAAATGCTATTTACAAAGGTGCTCTCTCTCTCTCTCTACTATATTATAAATCACATTTATAATATATACATAGATATTATGGATAGCACTATCTACAATCTGCATTTACTTGATAATTAAATCCCATTTAATTATCTCGGATAATCATTCTCATAATATGAATCCCATTCATATTATTCTTGATAATTAAATCTCATTTAATTATCAACATTTTGTTGCTTGGATACATAATTCATCAAATGGATTATTCTTGAACTCCTTCAAGAATAATGTGCTTTCTCCGCAGATACTTGGAGATAAGGACAGGGAGATTGTATTGTTCCATGTATAGTGACTTGGATGTTGAGATCTCATCTCTAATCCAGATCTTACGTACCTCCCACAGATGCTTGATTAAATCAAGACCGTAAATCCGATCTTCTCATTGCATCTGAATCCCATTCAGACCAATGTCCAACACTTGGACCAAGATCAGATTGCTTCTCTACTGAGAGGAGTCACTAAAATCTGAAACAGTTTCATCACTCCCTCAGAATGGAAGCGTCATGGTTATACAATCATTTATGATCACATCACCCTCAGGTATTCCCAATACATGTACATCCTGCATACTGGAAGACCTATGATCAACCTGAAGATGAAGATCAATTTTACGCTGTCTTCTTCAGGGTTTGATCACCAAGTTTCTCAATCTTGGTCATTGGGAATCGGTATCGATCATACGCTTTCCCAAAGCATATATCACACCTTCAAATTCTTGTCATGCTTCCAAAGAACAACGACCATGCATGCAATTTGATCGGTCCCAATACCTCATGAGTGAGCTCGTGTCTTCCGGTTCATAAGTGAACCTGTAGGATCCCTTTCAGAGATCGTATTACTCATATGCCCTTACATGCACACCAGTGTTCCGGTGTATAGACTTTGGTTAGGTCATCAACCTACTGGTCTGCCAAATGTACACACTCAGACATATAGTAACACATCTGTCTCTAGTCAGAGGATGTGTGCCTATGCTGTGACAGCATTCAACATAGGACTTAGGTTATCTCGATCTCATTAAGTCAACCCTTTGACCTAACTAATCTGACACCTTCGAATCTCTATTCCTATGCAGAGGACCTGCATTAAGAGGTCGGTCAGATATCAACCTATGTGAGAAAGGATTGCCATCTCCTACTCAGGCTGGAGATCATCTCTTAATAATCATTTGACGGTGCTTGATGAGTCCTCTATCTAACTCTGTAGATATTCACCCAAACACCAGCCTCTATGATTCATTTAATGAATCAACAGCTATATGATCATCAAGATGGCCATGGTACATAACCCTAATTGTATAGAGGGACCTATTATGTAAAGTAATTATTCTTCATTTCAGATTAGGGAATGATATTTGCAGTAACATTTATTGCATAATGGCTCGTCGTGGGCTCGCATGTCCAACAGTCCTTGCTTCGTCCAGAATCCTAGATCGAAGATCCCCATTCATTCAGCCTATAAATTGACTCCTCCATCTTCACTGCAAAGTTTGATCCCTCTTTTTCAAGTTTTAGCCCCCATGCCCCTTGAGTGTTCTTCCCCTTGGTGACAACAAGAGGCTCGATAGATTTGCAGCGAGGAGGACTTGAGGAGGAGGAGATCCAACCTATCATCAGAGTACCCTTCCAGAGGTTCAACTTCCTTGGTTGTTAGGCCACATTGAGGCCCCATTCTTCACAGCTTAGTATATATTTAGGTTTATTTCAATTCTCACATATTAATTTTATGTTTAGGATTTAGAATACTTAAAATCAAAAACAACCAATTGCCTCTAGCTTGAGATCCAGGCTAATTCATCGTGATTCAATCGTCTGATCGCCCTCATTTCCATCCCATTTCACTACTTATCTTGTCCTTCATCGATTGCCCCTCCTATCCACCCCATATACATCACGGATCTGGGAGTCGAAGCTCCTTTATTCACCACTCGTAGGAGCCCCGTCTCCATCTCATTCTACTTGACTTTTTGCTTCATTTTGGTCTAAGGATGTAGCCCTCCAGCTAAGGACCATTTTTGTGCATGTCCGGATGCGTGAAGACCTATCAAGAATCTCAATGAATAACTAGAGAATCTCCAAATAACTTAGAGCTATCGTTATCTCCTTGGTCGCCCTCGCCCTCATCGAAGACCACCACTGTACGCTAAGGAGTGTCAGGAAGCAGTTGGTCACGTTTGATTGAAAGGAAGCTGCCGGAGATTGGAGAACAAGCAGATCAAAGTTTCCTTCTGTGGAGTTCTTTGAATTCTTCCAAGCAGCTCGAGAGCCGTTGGATCTTCAATCGCGCCTATATCTAACCTATGCCTTTTGTTTGCTTGACGTGGTACAACAACTGAGTCATCTAATCAACCATGTTGAGTATCTACACTGATCGGATGAAGGTACATTAAGTGGTAAAATTTGCAATGGCGCTCCCTACATTTTTGTTATTTCTAAAATGTCTTATAATTATTAAATCAAGTTCAAAACTTTGGGACATTTTGCATGTATTCCCTTGGTACTTGTTGATATTGTACTTTGGTTTAACACTAGGTGATGAATCTCGGATTCATTACTATAAATCTCATTTATTAAGCTCAAAATCAACAGCATTTCTGCATCTATTCTGCATAATTAGCATTCATACATGTTTTCATAAAAATTGCATTTTAGCACTAATTTCCGCACAAAATAAGAAGCCAAAAAACTCAGCCAAAATTGACCTGTAAATAGCCTAAATTCCTCGATTTTTAACTAATTTATGCTAACTTCGAATGTCCCAAAATTACCTCCACTGTGTACATATCACTCATGAGAATAAATGAAAAATACAAAAATAACTAACTCAAATAAATGGACCAAAAACCCAAACCCTAGTTTCAGGATTTTCGGACTAAAAACCTCATATCTTCCCCATCCAGTGTCCGTTTTAATCCTACTCGCTTTTGAAGTAATGTACACTCAATTACCTTCAAAACAAGCAAGACCAAGTTCAAGTAAATCGGAGCTCATATGTGAAAGTTGGGTGTTGGGTCTCTTTTGTACATTTTGTATTTTAGTGGTTTTTAACATGATATTTTATGTACATATTTTATCAATTAATAAAAATCCAAAAAAAATAGATTAATGTGTAATTATTTATCTTTGATTTTAGCATATTTTTTCCTATTATCCGATTTAAAAATGACATAAAAATTATGAAACCCAAAAATCAAGGTATTCTATGTACATGGGATACCCCAAAAATATCACTTTGTGCATTTGATCGATTTTGGTTTTGACGTATTCATGAATGTTGTAGATCTCATCGAGACGAGCAATTTTCGTGAAGAAACTTTTTCGATCCAAGGTCATTTGCTATTTATTTTGCATTTTACAAAATCTTTATTTTTCGAATTTTCTTGTGTTGCCACGTGGCAACTCATGGGGCTGCCACGTGTCAGTCATTTTTGGCAGTATTATTAATTCGTTTTTCTTCAAAATAAAAATAAAAATAAAACCTCGCGTGTGCCCAACACGTGCCTCGCCTGCTCACTCCCAGGTCGCCGCATGGCCCCATCGTGGTCGTCCGATCTCGGTCGATCGGATGGCCACTGCTCGTCTTCTTCTTTTGTCCCAAAATCACGCGCCGCCCCTTCCCCTAAAATCTCCACCACGATACCCTTCCATATCTCGCCCATCTTCACCTCACGTCGTCGCATCCCGCAAATATCGCCCATTCCTCAATCCCTGATACGATCTCCAAATCAATCAATGCTGCCTTATCTCCGACAGAGCCCCTTCCCATCGAATCTCGCAGATAATCTCATCACCCTATTTCCATAGCCGGTTGCGACCTCTGCTACTTAAACACCGCCACACCCCCGACCATCCCCCATCTGTCGAATCATCGAAGAGAACCTCCACCGGTCGTGACAACCGGGTGACGTCCATCGCCGACGTGATCCGAGGTCATAAAACCTCGTTGCAGCCTCCCTCCACAGCTGCTACGCTCCGGTGACTTCACCGTCGAGCCTACCTCCAGGTATCCTCCTTCCTACACCGCTTCGCCTTTATCCATCATACTCTACTTTGCTGTTCAACCTCGCATCTCTGATCATCCTCTTCCCGATCGACATCCCTGATCGCCCTCTCGTATCTCCAACAACAACAACAACTCCTCAATCATTGCCACAAGCTCCAGACGCTCCAGGCAACCTAGGCTACTTCTCCGGCCTCCCCTTTTCGCCGTCGAACCACCGCGATCTACACTGCCATCAACTTCGACGACTGTCGTGCTACGCCATCGCCACCTTATGAACGACTCCATCGACCAGACTTCAGCGACGATCAACCAACCTCCATACTGCCTCTCCTAGTCGCAATTGCCTCCTCATCTCGACGGAGGAGCAGCCATCGGCCTCCAGAACCTCGACGCTGGTCCCTGCTGCTCCACCTCTCCGCCTTCTAAGTCGAGTCGCCAACCTGAGATCCTCCCGCGTGCTACACACGTGGGGAAGTGATGTCACTAGCCCGGTTATCCCCAGGGGTCACGTGCGGCGCACGTGACCCGTTGGGTCATTTGCGAAAGGGCCCCCTGAAGAACTTCCATATTGCACCAGAACCTCAGCCTCAAGAGGGCATGTGCCCCTCTGGTCAATTTACAGAAGTATCCCCAAAGTTTCTGGTAATTTCACTTAGGTCCCCCCACTGCATTTTTATATTTATTCCATTTATTGTAATTGCAGTTATACCCCTGTGTTTCTTTGTGATTTCAGACTCCTACGTTGCATTATTTAATTATCCAAAAATAGCATGATGTTCCTCCATTAACTCTCTACTGTTTGACATATTGTGGATATTTTTGTGACTTTAATAAATATTTATTTAATGGAAAATTACATATTTTGCCCAATTTGTGCTCTGAAATTTGTATTTGATTATCATTGCTCTAAAAATTTCCGAAAAATCAAATATTATAGAATTAATTGTGCTTAATATTGTGACCAAAAAGATTTGCATTTGCATGCATAATTTTCCCTGTAAAACTCATTTTGCATATTTCAGTGTTTGATTTTTAATAGGTACTAAAACTAGTATTTTTGAGGTTTGAGATTTTTTTTTTGAGATCAATCACCTAGTGATAGATTTAGATAATTTTGTTCTTTGAAAATAATTAGGTTTATTATTTATTATAATTAAATATTGAAATTCATTCTGTTTGCATTTAAAAATTCATAAAAAAATCATATTGCATCCAAAAATTCCAAAACAATTACAGTGCATTCATTTCATCACTAGTTGTATCGTGGACAAGTTTCATATTTTTAGGACATCATTTGATCGTAATTCACATTTTAGTCCCTAAAATAGGCTTTAATTACATTTTTCATATTTTATTGCATTAAAAAATAACATAAAAAGACCGCATCGAAAACCAGGCACGAACTTTGATAGACATAATTCTAGGTTATTCCTTTGCCTCCTTGTGTTCGACCGTGGGACTTGCCCAAGTAAAATAAACATAAAACCGCTTGATTAAGAATTGATTAAATATTTGTGGTTATTTCTGGACTAATTCCGATTGCCGCCTACAACGAACGACAAATCATTATTTTTACGCACGACGATAAATACATCTTCTTAACGCAGCGATTTCAGACTCGTCAGATGGCGCCATTGCCGGGGAGGCAAACGGCTTAGTTTTGTGTTTTAAAAATTTTCGTTCGGTTTTCCGCATTCAGGTTGTCTGACCCCCGAATTTCTCATTGTAAATTCCATTTTTTTCCTGCATTTTATTTTTCAGCATTTATTTCTCTTACTTTATTTTTTTAAATTATTTTTGAGTCACTATCTTACATATTCTCTCTTATTTTTCTTGTGAGGTACCCGGCATACGTGGAGCGATTTTTCAAGAAACCAAAGCATCGTCACCGACTTCCGAAAAAATCCGCAAAGTAATTTAAGATCGAGTCGAGTTGTGATAGAGCGTAGAGTTTAGGATTTTATTTCTGCAAAATTTTAAATTCCTGTAATTAATTACTTATTTGCAGCGGTGTCCGTTTGAACTCTCATGTGTGTAACGAGACCTCTAACTTTATTCTGTGGTGTGTCGTGGCCTGTTTCACTCTTCGGTGAGGGTGGGGTCTGACTTGAGTGGTGATTAGAATAGACTTGCACATACGGCTCTCAGAGCATTTTAATTTTTGATTGTGCTCGTAGGATTAAGCCATACTACACTATTAACTGAGGCGCACATCGATCGTTCAATTTAGCTAAAACTTTAACTCAATTTTTCCCGCTAATAGAACTTTCTACTTAGGTGCGGTTTTTCATCGGCTTGCATTCATTTAGAATAATCTTTCAATTTTTGTCTAGCATCCCACATGGAGATTGCGAGGATTCACTATATGTCTTCTAACTGAGCATACATCATAGTTTTTCGCGTGCATCGGCTTTTCCCGAATTTCTCCCTCTTGTTTTGCCACATAACTGTAAAGGAAATTGGGACTGGATGGTAGACGTGTATTTGTGCTCATTTAAATTCTTTAGTGATCACCTAATTAAAATTGGGACTGCTAAATATAGATGATCTTAAGAGCCCATAAAATCAAGAATTCTTCCGGAGAACAACCCCGATATTGTTTGTTTTTATCTTGCAGCGAGAAGAGAGACGCATACTAGGACAGAGCCAAGCCAAGATTTTCATATAGATTACTGATTTTAAAAACGATTAGCTACTTCTTAGTGAGGAATACGGGTAACCGTTAAACGGTCCAGACTTCCTTAGCAGAGTGGGTGGTTTAAAGTACATTACGTAAGGCTCCGTCCTTAAGTAACATGGGTAGCCGTTTTACGATCCGTACTTACACTTATACTGGCTGAAAGTAGATGCAACTAGTCGTACGAACTCGGGACAATCTTTAAGAAAATTTCAGCATCTAACAGCTCGTTAAACGGTTTGCAAGATTTGAATTATCACCAATTTAAAAATTGACAAGATAATTGGCCGAACTCTTACGGCCTTCACTAAGTGAGTTGGTGAAACAAAACATTGAATTGTGTTTAATTTGTGCATAGAACTTAATTAATCATCGAATACCACTTGTGCCTAGATCATGAACCGTACACCTCTTGTTAGTCTTTTTAAATCGAGAATGGAAGATTGTGGTAATTTTTGTTCGGACTCCGCAAACCCTTCTCTGACAGCCAAAAACTTTCAAGTCTCAATGGTTCGGAGGCACTCTTACTCAGGACCACCTTGGGTTCAGGGACACCTCTCCCGTGAATCCTCCTCATACGATTCTTTCATCATTCTAGAAGGAGGACAAACCCGTACTCTTTCTTCATCACCTGATCATATCGAGGAGAACTCTCACCTCGATAACTCTGATTCTGATTCTTTCAAGACTATTCACTCCGATTTTTCACAATCTGAAGGTGAAGAAAAGAAGAAGAAAAAGATGTCTCCCAAGATGTCATCTAAGAGAGATCATGAAGATGAACCCAATGAAGATCCAATGCAGATGATCTTTGCAAGACTAGCTGCATCTGAGCAGCAGCAACTTTTACTGAGAGAGCAGCTTGAACAGTTGAATGCTGGGGGAGAAGAGCCAATGGAAGCCGCATACAATCTTGGGCAATACAGAGTTAGAAATTACTTGCAGCCACCTCAGCCAGAGGTTTACCATGAACTGAAGTCACACTTCCTAAGTCAGTTACCACAGTTCCATGGTCATGCAAATGAAGAACCATATGAATTTTTATGAGACTTGGAGCTGATATGTTCTAATCAGAGGCACCCGCAAGTCATCCAAGACTACATTCGTCTCACTGCACTACCTTTCGCCTTGAAAGGGAAGGCAGATTACTGGGTGAAAAACTTAGGAGTGACTGTGACTACTTATGATTTGTTCAAAAACCTATTCTTGAAGAAATTCTACCCTCTGAATCGGACCAATCAAATGAGGACTCGCATCACCAGTTTCTCTGAGCTGCCTAATGAACCACTTTGTGATGCATGGGATAGATTCAAAGATCTGCTGCAGAAATGTCCCTACCATGACCTGGATAATAACATCCTGCTTCAATCACTCTACTTTAGCCTCAACTACGAGACTCAGGGTTTCCTCAACACTGCCTGTGGAGGCATTACACATCACGAGGAGCTGAGACAGTCTGGAAAATACCGGAGTAGATGGCAGAAACAAGCCGTCACAAATCGCCAGTAGAGCTTACATCGATTCCCCGAACACCTTTCAAGCCAAAGGAGGAAAGAAAATTGTTGCAGAGATAGCAGAGGATTTGATTCCCAACATGAACATCATCACCGATAAATTAACAGTTGTAGATAAAATTCATAAGAAGATGAACGACATCGACAACTGGATCTCCCAGTTTCCAAAGCAAATGGAGGAGCTAACTGAGAAGGTATCTAAGATAGGGATACCCACTACTCCTAGGGCACCAATCTATCATGTGCATCATGTCCAGGAGCAGCCAGGATTAGGACAACAACAATCGTGGGCTCCGAACCAATCTTGTGCCCAACCTTCCCAGCAGTCACCTCCATCTACCATGACAGTCGAAGAAGCCCCACCTCTGACATTCGAAATAAACGTTATTTGGTACTCACAGGACATTACCCGACAGGGTAATATCAGAGACCATTAGAAATATCAACGTCCGCCCACTTTCTATAATGTCGCATTCCCCTCAGCTCCACAACACACTCAAAATCGTCAGCAGTATCAAGCTCCAAAGTAAACCGTCAGCAGTATCAAGCTCCAAAGTAAACCGTCAGCAGCATTCCAACACTCAAAGCCGTAGCAGCCACACAACCGCCAGAACCAACCTCAGCAATACCGTCAGCAGTATCAAGCTCCAAAGCAAACATCTCAATACTCAAACCCTCTAGAAGAACTGGTAGATATCCAGAGACGGGTGCTTGAAGAAATCTGAAACTTCTGAAATGAGTTGTACGACCTACGGGTCGATGTTAATCGCAGACAGCCCCAACCACAACCATTCCCACCCAAGTTGAAGCTAACCCCAATAGCTTGAACAAATCTCAATCATCTCAACACAATGGCTAGGTATACTATTCAGATTTTTCCACATCTGAACATGAGATCCTTTCATTTGACAATATCCATGCCATGTCACTCAGGAGCGGAAGGATCGTGGTCGTACCTAATCGAGCAAGGGAATCGGACCATGAAGACTTGCAAGATCAACCGAAGGATGCTTATGAGGATGAAGAAGAAGGATGCCCAAAGATCCCAGCACGAGATAAAGGAAATCCATCTATGGAGTCTGCAGAGGACCTTGAACCTCTAGTTGCTGTAAAAATACCTTTGTCACCATTTCAGCAAAATAATTATTATCAGAAAACTTATGATTGTAATAAGAACTCCAAGTCTAATAAAGATGCTCTTATTTATGATTTTGGCTCTCTTTCTCCTATCTTAAATGCTTCCATTCCTTTCTCCCATGCTCTTAAGAAAGGAAAACAAAAGAAAAACATTCAGAATGACCCAGTGATGGAAAAGTTCTTCCAGCAGAATATCACAGTCAAAGTACCCTTTGATCAGTATGTGGCTAGTAATCCAGCATTTCAGAAGTACTTGAAGATAAAATGCACTCCCACCAGGACTCGTACAAAGAAAACAAATCAATTTGTGGAAACTCATATCCTAACAGTTGCCACTACCAAATGTGTCAAAAATCAGCATTTACCCAGAAAAAAGGATCTGGGAGCTCATTATGTTGAGAGTCGCATTGGCGGCATTGCGTTTGCACGCACACTTCTCGACAATGGTTCTTCCATCAATCTTCTACCCTTAGCCTTATATTATAGATTGGAGTTACGTCCTCTCCAGAAATCATTATCTTTACTCCAATTTGCTGATATATCCACTAAAAGACCTAAGGGACAAGTGAAAAATGTTATCATCATGGTCGAGGGTATGGAATATAAAGTGGACTTCATTGTCCTTGATATGGAGACCCCAAACCATTGGAAGGAATCGCAAATCATTCTTGGAAGACCATTCTTAAGAACCGTCAAAGCTGTATTCGATTACGACACCGGAACGATGAAATTCTGCTCCCCATGCAGAGAAGTGGATTTGGAGATGAAACAAACAAAGTGGCAAAGACTAGATTCCGAATCCACCACTGAATATGACGAAATATCAGAATGTAATCTCATCAGCACTACTAGGTCGCGAGACAAACTACCAGACCTTCAAATTGACAACACCACATTAGAAGAAGAAACAGTGCACCGTGCAGTTTGCGATATGTTGCCAAACATATCTAGACACCTAGATACTTATAACCTTGATGACATGGAAATCCTTTCGGATTTGTCAGTCCCATCTTCTTCGAGAAAATCAAGAAATATTGATGACAAGTCGGACACAGCTTTGGCTGAATACCGCACTACTTTAGTGACCCAACTCACCTTCCTTCAGGATTAGTGGCCAATATATCACAGAATGATTCACCGCCAACCAACACAGAAGCAGATTCAAAAGTCATTCAGCCAAACTTAATTGATGATTCATATTTACCAAAGCTGAAACCTCTTCCTCCCACTCTGAAGTATGCATTTCATAATGGACCCAAAGAAAAATTCAATGTATATATTATCTCATCATTAACCATGGATCAAGAATCTAGACTACTCGAAGTCCTAGAGAGAAATAGAAAAGCTATCGGTTGGGTTGTGTCGGATCTCGTAGGAATCAACCCCGCTCTCTGCTCGTTCCAAATTTATGTTGAGGAAAATGCAAGGCCTTCCCGTGAATTTCAGAGAAGATTAAACCCCAATCTTCAGAAAGTAGTTAAGAAAGAGATAGAGAAATGGTGCAAAACATGTTTTATATACCCCATTTCTGACTCCAAGTGGGTGGCCCCCCTTCATTTCGTCCCGAAGAAGTCGGGAATTCAGATGGTCACCAACGAGGAGGGGGTTGAGATCGCGACCCGAGTGCCCAGGTCGTGGCTTGTCTGTGTCGATTACATGCGCCTAAATGCTGCGACCAAGAAAGATTACTTTCCACTTCCATTTATTGATCAAATCTTGGAGAGACTTACAGGGAAAGCATTCTTCTTTTTTTCTTGATGGGTACTCTGGCTACAATCAAGTAGCTATCGCTCCCGAGGATCAGGAAAAGATCACATTTACATGTCCCTTCGGTACCTACGAATTCAAGCGCATGCCATTCGGACTTTGTAATGCCCCAGGCACATTTCAGTGGTGCATGATTATCGTATTAGCCAAAATGGTGGGTGATTTCTTGGAAGTCTTCATGGATGACTTCTCGGTTCATGGTGATTCATTTGATACATGTTTAGCTCACTTGAACCGAGTCCTCAAGAGATGCAGGGAGGTTAATTTGGTACTCTCCTGGGAGAAGAGTCACTTTATGGTGACTGAGGGTATCGTGTTGGGGCATGTCATCTCCAAAAAGGGAATGGAGGTCGACCCTGCCAAGGTGGATGTGATCAAGAAACTTGAGCCACCAACCAACGTCAAGTCAGTGAGGTCTTTTCTAGGGCATGTTGGATTTTATCGAAGGTTTATCCCTGATTTTTCAAAGATCGTCCGCCCACTGACTGAGCTCTTAGGAAAAGACACCGAGTTTATTGTAAATCACAAGTGTCTTGAGGCCTTCGAGCTCCTAAAAAAGAAAATATGTGAATCGCTGATATTACAAGCTCCCGATTGGTCTCTTCCCTTTGAGATCAAGACTGATGCATTGCTCCGTCAGGCTTTCGCCCATTGCGGAAAATTCCCCACTGCTGCCTCCCGTAGGAATCTGGGCCGTGTCTCAGTCATGGATTTTGCTGTCAGAGCTGTGCTTGGACAAAGATGAGATGGAATTCCTTATGTGATTCACTACGTGAGAAAAGTATTAGATCTTACACAGAGAAATTATACAGTGACTGAAACGGAAATGCTCGCGGTTGTTTGGGCCCTTGAAAAATTCAGATCATACATATTGGGCTCCAAGATGACAATTTTCACAGATCACACGGTAATTAGATACCTAATGGACAAGAAAGATGCCAAAGCATGGCTTTTGAGATGGATCTCGTTAATCCAGGAATTTAATTTGGAGATCAAAGAAAAACCTGGAATAAAGAATGTTGTTGCTGATCACCTTTCCCGAATTGAGCAAAATGATTATCCTGACACTGGACCTATTAAGGAGACTTTTTCAAACAAATCTGTTTGCGTTGTTGATTCAACCCCATGGTATTCCAACATCGTGAACTATCTTGTCTCTAAGATTGTTCCCTTTGGTTGGACCAAGAGAATGATTGGTCGACAAAAGTCGGATTCGATAAAATACCATTGGGACTATCCTTTCCTTTTCTATGAAGGAGCAGATTGTGTCTGCCAAAGATGTATTCCTCAGGAGGAATACCAGAGTGTCCTCACACATTGTCATTCTCTCAAGGCTGGAGGACACCATTCGGGAAAGAGAACCGTGCACAAAGTACTCCAATGTGGATTTTACTGGCGGACCTTATTTCAGGATGCTAATGAATTTGTACGGTCCTGCCCGATTTGCCAAAGGATGGGAGTGACTGTTGGTTATAGAAATGAAATGCCCAAGCAACCAATGATTTTCTGTGATATTTTCGATGCATGGGGGATTGATTTTATGGGTCCCTTTCCCAATATAAATGGATTTGAGTACATCTTTTTAGCGGTTGATTATTTATCAAGATGGGTAGAGGCTATTCCAACCCGAACCGCAGATAGCAAAACCGTTTGTAAGTTTATCAAGGATAATATCATTGTAAGGTTTGGAATACCAAAAGTATTGATTTCTGATGGAGGTAGCTACTTCATGAATAAGGAAATGAGATCTTTGGCTAAAGAGTATAAATTTGAGTATAGAATAGCCAACCCATATCATCCACAATCTAATGGCATGACAGAGGTTTCTAATAGAGAGGTGAAGGGTATTCTTCAGAAGCTGGTTCGTCCAGATAGGAAGAACTGGTCGAAACTGTTGGACCAGGTTCTGTGGGCCTATAGGACAGCCTATAAGACTCCACTCGGTACTTCACCTTTTAGAATGATCTATGGCAATCCATGCCATCTACCTGCAGAATTGATTCACAAATCAGAATGGGTGATCAAAAAGTTGAATTAGAGTTGTCACCTTGGGAAATTATGTAGAGACTTAAATATGAATGAGCTAAGCTAATTGAAATCTGAAACCTAGCATATGACAACAGTGTGATCAATGAGGACAAGGTCAAGAGATGGCATGATAGACACGATCGAGATAAAACCTTTGTCCCTAGGCAGAAAGTATGGTTGTTTAATACTCTGTTAAATCCCACCCTCCCTCCCGACCACATCGATCGCCTTGTATAGCTTCTTCCTCTACTTAGGCCAAGGCCTAAGTATGGGGGGGGTCCATGCCATCTATACATGCCATTCTTCTCATGTCTCTCGATCACTCCATTTCCACCCTTTTCCTATCCTTAGGCTGACCAGAGCCTATGTATAGGGGGAGCGATGCCCATCTGTATATACTCTCCTCATTTACATACCTGACTGCCTCTTTTGCGCTCTTCTTCTATACTTAGACTGTTCACAGTCTAAGTATAGGGGGACGGACCATTGTATATCAATTTTCCACTCTCTTACGCTTAGCCCGAGCTATGTCTTCATTACGCTTCTTGTGCTCTGAGGACACAGCACTCGCTAAGTACAAGGGAGTCTGTATATATACTGTGTATATATTTTAGCCATACCTCGTACTTTCACATAAGTCTATATGTATGTACGGGGTGAGTAACTAATTTGAAATATATATATACACACAAAACAAAAGGAAACGAAAAAAAGTTTGCTACTAACACTGACTATGCCCAAAATTATTGAAAAAAAATGGCTTCTTATTCATTTTTGCATTAAAAAATTCCAAAAAAATCCCTTGCGTAAAAAAAAGTGTCTGCATTTAACATACATCATTCAGCATTTTCATGCATTTGCATATGTGAAAAGTCTTTGGGTTCTGAACCAAGTTTTGAGCAGAAATCGAGAGTGGTCTGGACTTTACCTTAATCCACCTAATTTTCAGAGGAACTTTACCGAGAAATAGGATTTTAGAAACTTCAGGTCGTTGACTTTACTCTTTGAGTTCCACATAACAATCTACAGAGTTTGACTTTTAGTGTCTAACCTGGTCTCTTCATTCTGGGTACAACTCTGGAATAAGGAATTAATTTGCACTCTCGCACTATGCATTTAGCTCAACTCAAACGGGATGTTGGAACACTGTGTGAGTTTCTTTTCTAGTAGCGTGGAAATCTAAAGACCAGAGTACGGGTTGAAATAAAGCTTCGGAAAAGGGATGGATGGCTAGGCACAATTTTTCTAAGATCCCAAAAAATGTATGGAAACAAAAAGATTATATATCCCTAGTGGAACAACAAGATCCAATCAGAACTACCAAAAATTCCAAATGCAAAGAAGCATTCTACCAAATAAATATCTGACCAAAGAGGTCCAAGCTTCAATAAAACCTGCAGATCTTGGTGGAGACTCGGCTACACTGGCCAGCTTCATAAGGAGAGGTAACTACACTAGCCAACCTCCAGTTCTTTCCCCCTTCTTCTAACTTCTCCCCCTAATTCGATTGTGATCACAGCGCGACAGACCTTAGAAGGAACTGCCTGACTCCCCGAGGATGAGTTACTGGAGAGGAGGTTTGCGCGGTAGTCCGGCATTCTGGGTGGGAAGAGCTAAAACCTTCCACACACATGAGTTGATTGTTCAATGTCCATAGGGTATGCTTTAGGAAGAGGATTGATCTAAGATGACTTCTGAGCCGAAACTGTGACAATGATTTGTGGAATTTAATGGTTGTTGATTTTAAAATTCTAAGTCTCACAGAAGTTCCACCACACTAATAATCCAAAGGTTGAGTCTAGTCTCATTTTTACCTTCAGCTTATGGTCTTGGTATGGAACCCAATCTCATTTCACTTCATGGCATTTCTTTTTATTGCTCAGGGACGAGCATGCTTTAAGTATAGGGGGATGATGAATCTCGGATTCATTACTCTAAATCTCATTTATTAAGCTCAAATCCCTCAAAATAAACAGCACTGCATCTATTCTGCATAATTATCATTCATGCATGTTTTCATACAAATTAAATTTTAGCACTAATTTCCGCACAAAATAAGAAGCCAAAAATCTCAGTCAAAATTGACCTGTAAATAGCCTAAATTCCCTGATTTTTAACTAATTCATGTTAACTTTGAATGTCCCAAAACCATCTCCACTGTGTACATATCATTCACAAGAATAAATGAAAAATACAAAAAAATAACTAACCCAAATAAGTGGACCAAAAACCCAAACCCTAATTTCAGGATTTCCGGACTAAAAACCTCATATCTTCCCCATCCAGTGTCTGTGTTTTAATCCTACTTACTTTTGAACTAATGTACACTAAATTACCTTCAAAACAAGATCAAGTTCAAGTGAATCGGATCTCATATGTGAAAGTTGGATTTTGGGCCTCTTTTGTACATTTTGTATTTTAGCGATTTTTGACCTGATATTTTATGTACATATTTTATCAATTAATAAAAATCTAAAAAATTAGATTAATGTGTAATTACTTATCTTTGATTTTAGCATATTTTTTCGGATTTTTATCTCGTTTAAAATTGACATAAAAATTATAAAATCCAAAAATCAAGGTATTCTATGTACATGGGATACCCCAAAAATATCACTTTGTGCATTTGATCGATTTTGGTTTTGATGTCTTCATAAAGATTGTAAATCTCATAGAGACGAGCAATTTCCATGAAAGAACTTTTTCGATACGAGGTCATTTGCTATTTATTTTGCATTTTACAAAATCTTTATTTTCCGAATTTTTTGGTGCTGACACGTGGCCACTCCTGGGCCGCCACGTGTCGGCCATTTTTTGCAGTATTATTTTGTTTTTCAAAAAAAATAGAAATAAAAATAATAAAAATAAAAATAAAATAAAACCCAGCACGTGTTGCGCATGTGCCTCCCGCGCAAGTGCCCAACACGTGCCTCGCCTGCTCACTCCCAGATCGCCACATGGCCCCATCGTGGCTGTCCGATCTCAACCGATCAGAAGGCCACTGCTCGTCTTCTTCCTTCATCCCAAAATCACGCGTCGCCCCTTCCCCCGAAATCTTTGCCACGATACCCTTCCATATCTCGTCAATCTTCACCTCACGCCGCCGCATCCCGCAAATATCGGTCATTCTTCAGTCCCTAATACGATTTCCAAATCAATCAACGCCACCTTATCTCCGATAGAGCCCCTTCCCATCGAATCTCGCCGATAATCGCATCACCCTATTTCCATAGCGGACTGCGACCTCTGCTACTTAAACACCGTTGCACCATCGACTTCCCCCATCCGTCGATTCATCGAAGAGAACCTCCATCGGTCGTGACAACCGGGTGACCTCCATTGCCGGCATGATCTGAGGTCAGAAAACCTCATCGCAGCCTCCCTCCGCAGCGGCTACGCTCCGATGACTTCATCGTCGAGCCCACCTCCAGGAATCCTCCTCCCTCCGTCGCTTCACCATTATCCATCATCCTCCGCTTCGCCGTTCGACCTTGCATCTCCGGTCATCTTCTTCCCGATCGACATCACCGATCGCCCGCTCGATCATTATGTCCAACAACGACAACACCGCCTCAATCATTGCCACAAGCTCCAGACATTCCAGGCAACCTACGCTACTGCTCCGGCCCCCCCTTCGTGCCGTCAAACCACCGCGATCTACACTGCCATCAACTTCGACGACTGCCACGCTACGCCATCGCGACCTTCAGAACAACTCCATCGACCAGACTTCAGCGATGATCAACCAACCTCCATACCGCCTCTCCTAGCCGCAGTTGCCTCCTCATCTCGACGAAGGAGCAACCATTGGCCTCCAAAACCTCACCGCTGGTCCCTGCTGCTCCACTGCTCCACCTTCTCATCCAGGTCACCAACATGAGATGCTCTCGTGTGCTATGCACGTGGGGAAGTGACGTCAATGGCCCGGTTATCCCCAGGGGTCAGTACGGCGCATGTGACCCGCTGGGTCATTTGCGAAAGGGCCCCCTGAAGAACCTCCATATTGCACCAGAACCTCAGCCTCTAGAGGGCACGTGCCACGCACCTGCCCCTCTGGTCAATTTGCAGAAGTATCCCCAAAGTTTCTGGTAATTTCACTTAGGTCCCCCCACTGCATTTCTATATTTATTCCATTTATTGTAATTGCAGTTATACCCTTGTATTTCTTTGTGATTTCAGACTCCTACGTTGCATTATTTAATTATCCAAAAATAGCATGATGTTCTTCCATTAATTCTCTACTATTTAACATATCGTGGATATTTTTGTGATTAGTGGTTAATTAATAAGTAATTATTTTGTGGAAAATTGCATATTTTGCCCAGTTTGTGCTCTGAAATTTGTATTTGATTAACCATTGCTCTAAAAATTTCCGAAAATCAGATATTGTAGAATTAATTGTGCTTAATATTATATCCAAAAAAATTGCATTTGCAGGCATAATTTTCCCTTTAAAAATCATTTTGCATATTTCAGTGTTTGATTTTTAATAGGTATTGAAACTAGTATTTTCGAGGTTTGAGATTTTTCTGAGATCAATCACCGACTACTAGATCTTAGATAATTTTATTCTTTAAAAATAATTAGGTTTAATATTTATTATAATTAAATATTGAAATTCATTATATTTGCATTTAGAAATTCATAAAAAAATTTATATTGCATCCAAAAATTCTAAAAAAATTACAGTGCATTCATTTCATCACTATTTGTATCATGGCCAAGTTTTATATTTTTCGGACATCGTTTGATTGTAATTCATATTTTAATCCCTAAAATAGGCTGAAATTGCATTTTGTATCTTTAATTGCATTTTAAAATAACAAAAAAAGACCGCATCGAAAATCGTGCACGAACTTTGATAGACATAATTCTAGGTTGTTCCTTTGCCTCCTTGTGTTCGACCTTGGGACTTGCCCAAGTAAAATAAACATAAAACCACTTGATTAAGAAATGATTAAATATTCGTGGTTATTTCTTGACTGATTCCGATTGCCGCCTATAATGAATGACAAGTCATTATTTTTACGCACGACGATAAATACATCTTCTTAACGCAGCGATTTCGGATTCGTCACTAGGTCACCTCATGTGGTGACCCACGTGAAAGTAAATTTTGTAGGGTACTCTCCTGGGTTTTGTATTTACTATTTTGTACTTAAAAATCAAGCTGTAGAGCTAATTTTAAGGTTATTTTGCATACTACCTCATGGAATATATTTTATTTACAAATATGCCCCTGCTAGCTTGATTAAATTCTATTTATGCATTTCTTTTTATGAAAAACAACTCATGTGCTCTAAAACATTTGTAAAAATAGATGTAAGTGCATACTTGGTTACTTATTCACGTTATATATTTTATTTTCCATTTTGTAAGCATTCATTCTTTATTAAAAATCAGATAGAGCTATTTTATTCATTGTTTGACTTAGAAAATACACAAAAATTGCAAAATATTTTTAAAAAAATCCCATAAACATTCCCTACTTTTTATTAGCTTACTTTATAACTCTAGATAAAAAATCATGATAAATCATAAAAGAAACTCCTAAAAATTAGCAAACCTTTGCTAAACCTTAAAACATTAAAAATATTCACAAAATGCCAAAAAAGTTTTTTCTGTCCCTTGTTTTTATTTGTATATATTTCTATTTATTAAAATTAAATTTGAGAAATTTTGATCCATTTAGCTATTTTTAATTCTCAAATCAATTCAGTCTAATTCAAAAGTTCATGTTTTGCTTTATTTATAATTTTAAAATACAAAAATGCAAAAATACCTTAAAAATTAACAAATAAAAAAATATTTAAAAAAATAAAAATATTTTATTTGGACTTTTTTGACTATATTTATCTATACCTATAAATACTAGTTGCTCCAAAAATACCTTTGTCACCATTTCAGCAACATAGATATTATCAGAAAACTTATGATTGTAATAAGAACTCCAAGTCTAATAAAGATGCTCTTATTTATGATTTTGGCTCTCTTTCTCCTGTCTCAAATGCTTCCATTCCTTTCCCCCATGCTCTTAAGAAAGGAAAACAAAAGAAAAACATTTAGAATGACCTAGTGATGGAAAAGTTCTGCAGCAGAAAATCACAGTCAAAGTACCCTTTGATCAGTATATGGCCAGTAATCCAGCATTTCAGAAGTACTTGAAGATAAAATGCACTCCTACCAGGACTCGTACAAAGAAAATAAATCAATTTGTAGAAACTCATATCATGATAGTTGCGACTACCAAATGTATCAAAAATCAGCATTTACCCAGAAAAAAGGAATCTGGGAGCTCATTATGTGGAGAGTCGCATTGGCGGCATTGCATTAGCACGCATACTTCTCGACAATGGTTCTTCCATCAATCTTCTACCCTTGGCCTTATATTACAGATTGGAGTTAGGTCCCCTCCAGAAATCATTATCTTTACTCCAATTTGCTGATAAATCCACTAAAAGACCTGAAGGAGAAGTGAAAAATGTTATCATCATGGTCGAGGGTACGGAATACAAAGTGGACTTCACTGTTCTAGATATGGAGACCGCGAACCATTGGAAGGAATCGCAAATCATTCTTGGAAGACCATTCTTAAGAACCGCCAAAGATGTATTTGATTGCGGCACTGGAATGGTGAAATTCCGCTCCCTAGGCAGAGAAGTGTATTTGGAGATGAAACAAACAAAGTGGCAAAGGCCAGATTCTGAATCCACCACTGAATATGCTGAAACATCAGAATGTAATCTCATCAGCACTACTGGGTCGTACGACCAACTACCAGACCTTCAGATTGATAACACCACATCAGAAGAAGAAACAGTGCACTGTGTAGTTTGCGAGATGTTGCCAGACATATCTAGACACCCAGATACTTATAACCTTGATGACACAGAAATCCTTTCGGATTTGTCAGTCCCATCTTCTTCGAGAAAATCAAGAAATATCGATGACAAGTTGGACGTAACTTTGGCCGAATTACCGCACTACTTTAGCGATCCGACTCACCTTCCTTCGGGATTAGTGGCCAACATATCACAGAATGATTCACCGCCAACCAACAAAACAGCCAGATTCAAAAGTCTTTTAGCCAGACTTAATTAGTGATTCAGATTTGCCAGAGCTGAAACCTCTTCCTCCCACTCTGAAGTATGCATTTCTTAATGGACCCAAAGAAAAATTCCATGTGAACATTAGCTCATCATTAACCATGGATCAAGAATCTAGACTACTCGAAGTCCTTGAGAGAAATAGAAAAGCTATCGGTTGGACTGTGTCGGATCTCGTAGGAATCAACCCCGCTCTCTGCTCGCACCAAATTTATGTTGAGGATAACGCAAGGCCTTCCCGTGAATTTCAGTAAAGATTAAACCCCAATCTTCAGGAAGTAGTTAAGAAAGAGATAGAGAAATGGAGTAAAGTAGGTTTTATGTACCTCATTTTTGAATCCAAGTGAGTAACCTCCCTTCATGTCATCCCGAAGAAGTCGGGAATCCAGATGGTCACCAATGAGGAGGGGGTTGAGATCGCAACCCGAGTGCCCACATCATGGCGTGTCTGTGTCGATTACAGGCACCTGAATGCTACGACCAAGAAAGATTACTTTCCACTGCCATTTATTGATCAAATCTTGGAGAGACTTGTAGGGAAAGCATTCTTCTGTTTTCTTGATGGGTACTCTGGCTAAAATCAAGTAGCTATCACTCCCGAGGATCAGGAAAAGACCACATTTACATGTCCCTTCGGTACCTACGCATTCAAGCGCATGCCATTCGGGCTTTGTAATGCTCCAGACACATTTCAGCGGTGCATAATTGTCGTATTTGCTGAAATGGTGGGTGATTTCTTGGAAGTCTTCATGGAAGACTTCTCGGTTGATGGTGATTCGTTTGATACATGTTTAACGCACTTGGACCGAGTCCTCAAGAGATGTTGGGAGGATAATTTGGTACTCTCCTGGGAGACGAGTCACTTTATGGTGACTGAGGGTATCGTGTTGGGGCATGTCATCTCCAAAAAGGGAATGGAGGTCGACCCTGTCAAGGTGGATGTGATCAAGAAACTAGACCCACCAACCAACGTCAAGTCAGTGAGGTATTTTCTAGGGCATGTTGGATTTTATCGAAGGTTTATCCCTGATTTTTCAAAGATCGTCCGCCCACTGACTGAGCTCTTAGGAAAAGACAACGAATTTATTATAAATCACAAGTGTCTTGAGGCCTTCGAGCTACTAAAAAATAAAATATGTGAATCGTCAATATTACAAGCTCCTAACTGGTCTCTTCCCCTTGAGATCATGACTGATGCATCGGATTTTGATGTCAGAGCTGTGCTTGGACAAAGACGAGATGGAATTCCTTATGCGATTCACTACGCGAGCAAAGTATTAGATCCTGCACAGAGAAATTATACAGTGGCTGAAAAGGAAATGCTCGCAGTTATTGGGCCCTTGAAAAATTCATATCATACATATTGGGCTCCAAGATGACAATTTTCACAGATCACACGGTAATTAGATACCTAATGGACAAGAAAGATGCCAAAGCACGACTTTTGAGATGGATCTTGTTAATCCAGGAATTTAATTTGGAGATCAAAGATAAACCTGGAATAAAGAATGTTATTGCTGATCACCTTTCCTGAATTGAGCAAAATGATTATCCTGACACTGGACCTATTAAGGAGACTTTTCCAGACAAATCTGTTTGCGTTGTTGATTCAACCCCATGGTATTCCAACATCATGAACTATCTTGTATCCAAGAAGGTTGCCTTTGGTTGGAACAAGAGAATGATTGATCGACTGAACTCGGATTCGAGAAAATACCATTTAGACGATCCTTTCCTTTTCTATGAAGTAGCGGATTGTATCTAACGAAGATGTATTCCTCAGGAGGAATACCAGAGTGTCCTTACACATTGTCATTCTCTCGAGGCTGGGGGACACCATTCGGGAAAGAGAACCGCTCACGAAGTACTCCAATGTGGATTTTACTGGCGGACCTTATTTCAGGATGCTAATGAATTTGTACGGTCCTGCCCGATTTGCCAAAGGATGGGAGGGACTATTGGTTATAGAGATGAAATGCCCATGCAACCAATGATTTTCTGTGATGTTTTCGATGCATGGGGGATTGATTTTATGGGTCCCTTTCCCAATAGCAATGGATTTGAGTACATCTTGTTAGCGGTTGATTATTTATCAAGATGGGTAGAGGCTATTCCAACCGAACCGCAGATAGCAAAACCGTCTGTAAGTTTATAAGGGATAATATCATTGCAAGGTTCGGAATACCAAAAGTTTTGATTTCTGATGGAGCTAGCCACTTCATGAGTAAGGAAATGAGATATTTGGTAAAGAGTATAAATTTGAGCAAAGAATAGCCAACCCATATCATCCACAATCTAATGGCATGGCAGAGGTTTCTAATAGAGAGGTGAAGGGTATTCTTCAGAAGCTGGTTCGTCCAGATAGGAAGAACTGGTCGAAACTGTTGGACCAGGTTCTGTGGGCCTATAAGACAGCCTATAAGACTCCACTCGGTACTTCACATTTTAAAATGATTTTTGGCAAGCCATGCCATCTACCTGTAGAATTGATTCACAAATCAGAATGGGCGATCAAAAAGTTGAATTGGAGTTGTCACCTTGGGAAATTATGTCGAGACTTAAATCTGAATGAGCTAATTGAAATCCGAAACCGAGCATATGACAACAGTGTGATCTATAAGGACAAGGTCAAGAGATGGCATGATAGACACATTCGAGATAAAACCTTTGTCCCTGGGAAGAAAGTATGGTTGTTTAATGCTCGGTTAAAGATTTTTCATGGGAAACTTAAATCAAAATGGATGGGTCCCTACATTGTCATCGATGTGCATACCAATGGAAGTTTGCACACTAAAGATGATGTACAACCTTTCTCAGTGAATGGACAATTGCTGAAGCCATATAAGAATCACCCAAAGAGCAGACAGATCCAGTTGAAGTCATCTACTTCACGTAGAGCGAGGACATTGAAGATTCATCAGATCAATCCCACCCTCCCTCCGGACCACATCGATCGCCTTGTATAGCTTCTTCCTCTACTTAGAATAAGGAAGTGTGGATATTGCCGAACTCAAAGATGATGCACAACCTTTCTTAGTGAATGGACAATTGCTGAAGTCATATATAGAATCACCCGAAGAGCAGACAGTTCAAGTTGAGGTCATCTACTTCACGTTGAGCGAGGACATTAAAGATTCATCAGATCAATCCCACCCTCCCTCCCGACCACATCGATCGCCTTGTATAGCTTCTTCCTCTACTTAGGCCAAGGCCTAAGTATAGGGGGGGTTCATGCCATCTATACATGACATTCTTCCCCTGTCTCTCGATCACTCCATTTCCACCATTTTCCTATGCTTAGGCTGACCAGAGCCCAAGTATAGGGGGAGCGATGCCCATATGTATATACTCTCCTCATTTACATACCCTGACCGCCTCTTTTGCGCTCTTCTTCTATACTTAGACTGTTCACAGTCTAAGTATAGGAGGACGGACCATTGTATATCAATTTTCCACTCTTTTACTCTTAGCCTGAGCTATGTCTTCATTACGCTTCTTGTGCTCTGAGGACACGGCACTCGCTAAGTATAGGGGGGCTGTATATATATTGTGTATATATTTTAGCCATACCTCATACTTTCACGTAAGTCTATATGTATTTACGGGGTGGGTAACTAATTTGAAAATATATATATATACACAAAACAAAAGGAAACGAAAAAGAGTTTGCTACTAACACTGACTATGCCCCCAAAATTTTTGAAAAAAATGGCTTCTTATTCATTTTTGCACAAAAAAATTCAAAAAAATCCCTTGCATAAAAAATTGTGTCTGCATTTAACACACATCGTCCAGCATTTTCATGCATTTGCATATGTGAAAAGTCTTTGGGTTCTGAACCGAGTTATGAGCAGAAACCGTGAGTGGTTTGGAATTTACCTTAATCTACCTAATTTTCAGAGGAATTTCACCAAGAAATAGGATTTTAGAAACTTCAAGTCGTTGACTTAACTCTTTGAGTTCCGCATAACAATGTACATAGTTTGACTCTTAGTATCTAACCTGGTCTCCTCATTCTAGGTACAACTCTGGAATAAGGAATTAATTTGCACTCTCGCACAATACACTTAGCTCAACTCAGACGGGATGTTGGAAGACTGTGTGAGTTTCTTTTCTGGTAGCGTGGAAATCTAAAGACCGGAGTACGGGTTGAAATAAAGCTTCGCAAAAGGGATGGACGATTGGACACAATTTTTTCTAAGACCCCTTGTACGGAAACAAAAAGATTCTATATCCGTAGGGGCACAACAAGATCCAAGCAAAACCACCAAAAATTCCAAATGCAAAGAAGCATTCTACCAAATAAATATTTGACCAAAAACGTCCAAGCTTCAAGAAAACCTAAAGATCTTGGTGGAGACTAGGCTACACTGGCCAGCTTCACAAGGAGAGGTGACTACACTGGCCACCCTCCAGTTCTTTTCCCCTTCTTCTAACTTCTCCCCCTAATTCGATTATGAACACAACGCGACAGACCTTAGAAGGAAATACCTGACTCCCCGAGGACGAGTTACTGGAGAGGATCTTCACCTGACGTCGCTGCATCCCGCAAATATCGGCCATTCCTCAATCCCTAATACGATCCCCAAATCAATCAACGCTGCCTTATCTTTGATAGAGCCCCTTCCCTTCGAATATCGTCGATAATTGCATTACCCTATTTCCATAGCCGACTGCGACCTCTGCCACTTAAACACTGTCACACCCCCATCCATCCCCCATCCACCGATTCATCGAAGAGAACCTCCACTGGTCGTGGCAACCGGGTGACCTCCATGGCAGGCGTGATCTGAGGTCAGAAAACCTCGTCGCAGCCTCCCTCCAAAGTTGCTACGCTCCGGTGACTTCACCGTCGAGCCCACCTCCAGGCATCATCCTTCCTCCATCGCTTCGCCTTTATCCATCATCCTCCGCTTCGTCGTTCGACCTCACATCTCCGATCATCCTCTTCCCGATCGACATCCCCGGTCGCCCTCTCGATCATTATCTCCAACAATGACAACGTCGCCTCAATCACTACCACAAGCTCCAGACGTTCCAGGCAACCTACGCTACTTCTCCGGCCTCCCCCTTCTCGTCGTCGAACCACCACGATCTACACCGCCATCAACTTCGACGACTGCCACGCTACGCCATCACCACCATCAAAACGACTCCATCGACCAGACTTCAGCGATGATCAACCAACCTCCATACCGCCTCTCCTAGCTGCAGTTGCCTCCTCATCTCGACGGAGGAGCTGCCATCGGCCTCCAGAACCTCGCCGATGGTCCCTACTCCTCCACCGCTCCGCCTTCTCGGTCGGGTCGCCAACCTGAGATCCTCTCGCGTGCTACGCACGAGAGGAAGTGACGTCACCAGCCCGGTTATCTCCAGGGGTCACGTGCGGTGCACGTGACCCGCTGGGTCATTTGCGAAAGGGCCCCCTGAAGAACCTCCATATTGCACCAGAACCTCAGCCTCCAGAAAGCATGTGCCACGTACGTGCCCCTCTGGTCAATTTGCAGAAGTATTCCCAAATTTTCTGGTAATTTCACCTAGGTCCCCCCCCCCACTGCATTTCTATATTTATTCCATTTATTGTAATTGCAGTTATACTGATGTGTTTCTTTGTGATTTCAGACTCCTACATTGCATTATTTAATTATCCAAAAATAGCATGATGTTCTTCCATTAATTCTCTACTGTTTGACATATCATGGATATTTTGTGACTAATGGTTAATTAATAAGTAATTATTTTGTGGAAAATTGCATATATTGCCCAGTATGTGCTCTGAAATTTGTATTTGATTAACCATTGACTCTAAAGATTTTAGAAAATCACATATTGTAGAATTAATTGTGCTTAATATTGTGCCCAAAAAGATTTGCATTTGCATGCATAATTTTCCCTGTAAAATCATTTTGCATATTTCAATGTTTGATTTTTAATAGGTATTGAAACTAGTATTTTCGAGGTTTGAGATTTTTCTGAAATCAATCACCTACTGCTAGATCTTCGATAATTTTGTTCTTTGAAAATAATTAGGTTGAATATTTATTATAATTAAATATTAAAATTCATTCTATTTGCATTTAAAAATTCATAAAAAAATCATATTGCATCCAAGAAAATTACAGTGCATTCATTTCATCACTATTTGTATCGTGGCCAAGTTTCATATTTTTCGGACATCGTTTGATTGTAATTCAAATTTTAGTCCCTAAAATAGGCCGAAATTGCATTTTACATCTTTTATTGCATTAAAAAATAACAAAAAAAGACCACATCGAAAACCGCGCACGAACTTTGAAAGACATAATTCTAGGTTGTTCCTTTGCCTCCTTGTGTTCGACCTTGGGACTAGCCCAAGTAAAACAAACATAAAACCACTTGACTAGGAATTGATTAAATATTCATAGTTATTCCTTGTTCCGATTGCCGCCTACAACGAACGACAAATCATTATTTTTATGCACGACGATAAATACATCTTCTTAATGCAGCAATTTCGGAATCGTCACTTGGTCATCTGATGTGGTCCCCCACGTGAAAGAAAATTTGTAGGCATACTCTCCTGGGTTTTGTATTTACTATTTTGTACTTAAAAATCAAGTTGTAGAGCTAATTTTAAGGTTATTTTGCATACTACCTCATGGAATATATTTTATTTGCAAATATACCACTACTAGCTTGATTAAATTCTATTTATATATTTCTTTTTAAGAAAAACAACTCCTGTGTTCTAAAACATTTATAAAAATAGATGTAAGTGCATGCTTGGTTACTTATTCACGTTATATATACAAAAAATTAAAAAAAATCATGAAAATCTTAAAAGAAACTCCTAAAAATTAGCAAACCCTTGCTAAACCTTAAAAAATTACAAAATATTTACAAAATGCCAAAAATGTTTTTTTATCCCATGTTTTTATTTGTATATATTTCTATTTATTAAAATTAAATTTGAGAAATTTTGATCGATTTTGCTATTTTTAATTCTCAAATCATTCAGCATAATTAAAAAGTTCATGTTTTCCTTTATTTATAATTTTAAAATACATAAATGCAAAAATATCTTAAAAATTCACAAAAATACAAAAATATTTGAAAAAAATAAAAATATTTCATTTGGACCTTTTTGACTATATTTATCTATATCTATAAATACTACATCGTATATAGCTTATATATACCTATATATCATTATATATATTATTAACTGTTGGAAATATTATAATTATATTTTAAAAGTATTAAAAAATAAAAATGACTATTCTTCGGATATTTTCTCATTTTTTTATATTTATATATTACTTATATTATGTACACAAACTCTTATATATACATATATTATTTATATCTTACTAAATTAAAAAAGAAATTAAAAATTAGAAAAATAAAATTTTAAAATATATTATTAAAAAAGAGATAGAGTTATTTTATTTAATTAAAACTCACAAAAATATTGATTAAATAATGTGCAAACTTTTATACATACACTTGCATTATTTATTTTAAATAATTCGTGATGTGTCCCTTGTTCCCTATGTTCGATACCCAACCTACTTGTCCACTATAAACATCCATTACATGGGTATAATAAATTATTATCCACACACATCTGCTTTGCATTGTTTTATTTATTTGATTGTGGGTTAATTGTGGTTTGAATTTGTGATCTTCATGAGATGCCATCACAGTGATTATTGATCATGCCTTGTGTGGACCACAAGACAGTTCCTTTGACCATCGATTAGACAAATGGCATCGTTGTCAGGAGTAACAGATAACATAACATAGTGTATATTATTGTGTACATTATTTTCTCTTTCATTTTTAGCCTTTTATTTTTTATGATTGTTTGTTTGTTCTGACCCACTTATCTTTGTTTGACTTTCTTGCGAGAGACCATGTGGCGATGACCGCTTCCTAGGAGGTGGACGCACTCGAGTCACGAGGAGTTTGACTCTTCTTCTTGTGAGTCAACCAGGAGAGAGTAGGAGAGAGGCTGAGAAAGGAGGAGAACATCGTCACATTTTCTAGATTTTTGTTTTTTACTTTCTGAGGAGAGTGTTTTATTTTATTTTTGTAATAATTTGTACTTGGACACTACCATACTCCACGAGGTCCATTGCCCGGGTGTATGTTCACTTGGGGGCCTCGTTGCAATTTTTCATGTTTTCATCGCCTTATTTTGATTTGTTTCTCACGTTTTGAGCTTTCTTCCTTTAAATTTCTTTATTTTAGATGATTGAGCCTATAGAATTAGGATTCTTGATTCGGTAAGCTAGGTTCAAAACCCTAATAGAAGCATGCACCTATAGTCTTACACTTTGATCTAGTCAAATAACTAATTATTGATTGCTTGAATTTTGAGCCACGAGCTACAAGAGACTCTACACAATGCTTGCAGGATCCGTTGTGGCGGGCACCGAGGAGTCTCCAAGACTGGACACTTAGGATCTATTTTTTAATGATCACCATTTGGTTCTTTCTGATAATAGAAATTCTTGTTTAAAACATTTTCTCGCTTTGCATATCGCCATATTGTGTAAATATCTAAATTATGCCTTGCATCCTGCATGGAAAGCGTTGGAAAGTATCGTGAGTCTTTCTTACATTACATGCATCATTTGACACGAGAATGAGAATTCCACTCTAGTATCCACTTGCATTGCTTTTATACCTTCTCCCTATGTTTTATATCACATTTAGGACTCAAAATAAAATACAAAAAAAGTCATTAGATGATTTTCTTTGAAAAATACTCAAAAAATGAAAATTAAAACATTTAAAAGGAGACTGCTAATAAAACTTTGACCTTAATAGAAATCATAATGGGCATCCTTGTTTTGGGTTCATAAATACCTCCTTGATTTCAGGTACATTCCATACCGAGTAAGGCGTGACCCCCTTAAGGATTATAGCTAAAAATCCAATATGTGGCAACTTTGATTATCACATGGGTTGACGAAGTATTGACACTTCTATCGTACATGGGCAAGTAGGGCCTTGGAGACGACAGTGTTCCCGCCTTGTGTGGAACATCCTACTTGGTCTAAAGTATTGAGTATAGGCCACGCCTTCATAGGGCTATCTATCTCATTGTCCTACAGCTGAGTACTTCGCTTGTAAGGGAAGTATTCATCTATTGACTTCCTCTCTCCATTTATTTGCTTGATAGCCGCCTGGGCATGAGATCAAGGACCTCAAAGTGCGTACATCACAGGTTATAAAGAAGGTGGAAGAAGTATGGCGTACTTTCCTTGCAGTACACACTCCTATAGGGATAACATTCATAAGGACTTGTTAAAAGATTTGCCTGCAAAACAACCAAAAAATTGGTCGAACTCTCACAGCTTTACATTGGTTGAGTTGGTGAATCCACAACTTGTCTGGTGTTTGTTTTATTTAGATTAAGGTCCAAGATCACGTCCCACACACTTATGCAAATTTTGCCTTTTCATTTTTTTCCTTCTTTTATTCTCATTTGACCCCTGCTCACTTTGAGACATTCCACTATTTTGTACTCCTTTTATTTCTATTGAACTCTATATCATTCATCCATTCTCGATCTTCTCTTTGACCTAAAGATGGTGACTCATGGATGGATTAGTCAGGACTCCGCTGACACCCACATCAATTCCATGTAGTCGACCGCTCCAATAGTTTGGGTGTGATTCCTGAGATCATGGTTCGAACTCTGTGAACCACTCCTAGACTCCCTGTCTTCTTTAATAAACCGGGATTACTCTTGTCCCAAAATCTACCCATTTTGGATGGAGATAGATTTTACTCAATATACCTCTCCATTCTTAACGAAATTATGTGTTGACCTTAACACATAATGATTCTTTTCACCAGGTGCTTCAATTCAGACTGATCGAGGCATCAATCCTTGTGTAGATCAAGAGCCCGATCTGGAGCCCGAAATTTTGTCTGATTCAAAGAAAGAGATGGAGTCAAATGGAAACAGAAAGGGGCCTCAGAATCAACATCCGTAGCTAGGCCCACAACTAAATCAGAATGCGATGAATGCACGGCTTCTTTCCTCCATACATGCAATCCATTAACATCTCACCGACCAGGCATTGGCCTAGGTTAATATTCAGGACATGTTGAATGATCTAAGGAGAATAAGAGAGCAGCTAGGAGGAGGAGGAGGAGAAGATAGAGATGATGGAGCCGGTGGGCGCAAACATATGAGTCAAGAGGAGGGCAGTCCAAGCCGACCCTCAAGGAGAATTACAAGCCAGTGATAGACAAATGATAGAATAGATTCAGATTCCTATTGTTCATACCTATTTTGAGTTGAAGCCTCAACTCTTGAGTTTGCTTCTCATCTTCCACATGATTGTAAATGAGGAACCATATATCCATCTCCAACAATTTGGACGCATCTACTAAACCATGCACTACTAATGAATCTATGATTCCCATTTTTATTATTTTGTTTTCGCCCTATCTTTTAGCGTAATCATATATAAATATGTGTAAATACAATAAGTTATCACTATGCATGACCTTGTTAATATTGCATAATTAACACATATTTTCAAAAAAGAAAATAATAAAGAGAAAAATAAAAAGAAAAAGGAAGGATATAATTATGTAATAAGTATATATTGACCCAAACCTCGAGAGAAGGTCAATTATTGACCTGATCGACAAGGAATAAAATAGGGGGAGATATGGTCCTTGTACATTCATCACCGTGCATTCTATGTATATATCATTCACATATTTTATTTATTAGTAAAAAACTTAAAAATAAATTATTCCTTTAATAAAACTTGTTCATAAAAACTTTTCTAAACAATAAACCTATTTTCAAAATAAATTGTTGTATATAATACAAATAATACCACTCATACAAAGCCACAAATCAAGATCTTAAAATATCAATTTCGGCTCCATATAAAGTCGAATTTTCCAAAATCACCTATATTGGACTCTAAATCAACTTATCTTTCAAATGAGGGCAGTTTCATAAATTTTGGTGTGAAAATTGGATTTTTGAGTGTACAATATAGCTAGGTAGTACTTATACATGTACATATCTATATTTAATTATTTTAATCCATAATTTGTGCATATTGTATTTTAAACCCCTGTAACTATTCTTAACAATAAATAACAGTATAATAAAAATTATAAAACACAAAGTAAAATAAAAATAAAATAAAAAGTTCATTGAACAAAAGCCACATTTGTGTAATATTGAATATAATACCTATTTATTTAAGTTCTTTATTTAATTTTTAAAAATTAAATAAAAATCATTTCATGATCCTTAAATTAATTTGTAAATAAATAAAATATAAAATAATGGATTTTTATGTAAAAATAAAAAATAAAAGAATAAAATATATAGGTATACTATACATGTACATAATACCCAATACTACATATACTATATATCTGATTTTCTAAAAATAATAAAAAATCATAGAAGAATAGTTTGAAAAATATAAAACATCTTTTATTTTATTCATTTTTATTTAAAATCATTTATTATTTTATTTCTAATTTAATTCAATTACTTTCCTATTTTGTTGTGTAGTGTATTTTGTCTCCATTCTGTGCCGCTTCATATTGGTCCACTGGGGATTCTTGACTTCCGTCAACAAGTCTCCCTTTCTTCTTTTTCACATGTCGGATCAGCACTGTCTTCACCCATTTTTTTACAACACAACCCAATGGACTGTGCCCTCACTTCTTCGTCTCGATTGAGCATCGCAAATCCCTAATCCTCCCTCAAAAATCACCCTCGTGATCTATACCTTAGTTCACGCTCTTGATCAATCCTTCTTGAAACTGGAACGTCTATAAAAGCCCATGCACATCTTCCTTTTCTGTCGTCTTTGGATGCTTCACCACCTCCGTTGCACCCATCTCCTTTCCCATAGTGACATTGGCGTGAGGTTTGGATGCGAGTGGGCCCTAGGTCCGATGGCATCTCTGTCGTGCTCCACCACAAGGATCTTAGCCTCCGGCTATGCTACCCGATCGAGGTTCTGACCTCGGAGATTCTTTGTCTCCACCCTAGGGGATCTCACACACCTATAGATATCATTTACAACCCACTATTGCTCATTTTAATCTTGATTCTTTCATTCTGAGTAGAGCATCTACCTTCATCTTGTTCACCTCATCGACTATTCACTCCGACCCGAAATACACCTCACACACCTCGTACTCCACTCCTCCATTTCACTTCACATCCTAATCATCGACCCAACCATCGGGTTGGATCGAATCTTTGGTTGATTCTTTCACTCGACACAAAACCTGACCCATCCACGCCCCTCTTCGCTCATTGATACTCTAACCCCTCATTGGAGTCATCTCTCTGAGCCAACCATCTTGTGCAGGATCGGGACCGAAGGCTACATCTGTAGGAGAATATTGTGCACCTCTACTTCAATCCAGGAAGCTCCAAGAACCCTATGCATCTCCAGGATTCATCTCAAAGTCTTAGACCCTATTGAGCATTCTAGCAGTTGCGAACAGTCACCAGCGTCATTTTTGCCATCTGAGCAGGCTTGGAGGTCGATGGGAGCTCACGTAATCGCTGTCTAAAACTCATCGGAGGGGATTTCGTCCATGTTCTTCCCGACAACCTCCCAACCATTAGTTCAGGGGGTCTCTTAGATCTAATCTTATGTGCCCATTCTAGAGATCCCCCTGATCATCCTATCATCAGAAGGAGTGATTCCCAGCCACATGTCGTGGAAGCGGTATCATCAGATCATGACTACTCATCATAAGTGGAGCCTCTCCAACCGTCTGTTTGCGTCGAGCCAGAGCCGTCAGATCAGACTAGTGGCACGTGTTGACACCCCTTGTGAAAGTATATTGATGAATCCACGATTCATCGCCTTTATTCTTTTATTTTAGCTTCATTTTCTTAGTCAAACACATGTAAATACCCATTAATTTCATAATTTTACCATTTTGCATGCATTTGTTAAAATTACATTTTTAACACTTTTTGTACATAAATAAAAGAATAAAGAAGAAAAGAAAAAGAAAAGAAAAATAAAGGATGTAGTTATGCAATAAATACAGACTGACCCAAACCCCGAGATAAGGTCAAGACTTGACCTGATCGACCAGGAATAAAGTAGGGGGAGATAGGGTCATTTGTCAGAAAAATCAAAAATATCTTGTAAATATTTTTCATGTATATTTATACAAAACTTACATTATTTTATCTGTACATAATGTGACCTCAAACTAATTATTTTCGTAAATAAAAGTTGTAAATAAAATTGTGTTGTAAATAATAAAAATATTTGTAAAATAAAATATTGTATATATTGCAAATAATTACACCCAGAAAAAGCCACAAAGTGATAATTGAAACATCAATTCCGGCTCCACACAAGCTCAAATTGAACCAAACTCACTTCCATCATACTATAAATTAAATTATCTTTCAAATGGCTGTGGTTTCATTATTTTTGGAGTTACGGTTAAAAAGTCGATTTTCTGGGGTGTTTTGTGCAGTTTTCCAATATATTTGATGAACATATTTATTTATATTTATTTTTATACATAATATATATTGTAAATATTGTTTTCATTAAAAAAATAAAAAACAATAAAAATTAAAAAAATCTTTTATAAAAATTATTTCCTTATTTGCACCTATGTACATTATATTATATGTATATAATATATGTATACAACTAACTTCCTTAAATAAAAAAAGACACCAAAAAAATAAAATATCTAACTTTAATTAATTAATTTAATTTAATTACGAATTTTGTATTTATATTTAATTATTTAATTCTTTATTTGATTTGATAACTTACCTTTTATGTAAAGATTTGATTTTGTGCCTTAAATAGCCACCATTAAGGTGGCTAATTGATTTTTGGAAATTATTTAATTTATTTATTTTAATTAATTACGAAATTCGTTTTTAATTAATTATTTATTTTATTTATTCAATTATTTTATTTAATTAACCAATAAACACTTTCCTCATTTGTGAATATCTTCCATTTTTGTTTTTCTTCTCTTTTTAATGGGCTCCTCCTCCCTCATTCACACTTGATCGATCTTTGGCGGAGAGGAGCCCGATTTCCGAGAGGTTTCTTGTTGAAGAGGGTCCTAGCCTCCGATCCAGTCGGTGACAGAGATTTGTGCTTCGTCGAGGCCATCATGGCTTGTCCGATCCCCGAGGTGAGATCCACTTTTACTTGTCTTTTTCCCTAGGTAATTGTAGATTTAGATTTTAGCGTAGGAGTAGTGAGTAGTTTTTAGATTAAAAATCCCAAAATATTTCTCCACATAATTTGCCTCCGACATCGAGTTACCATCTCATCTCGTGATCCTCGCATTTCTTTTTCTACCTCACGCAACCTTTCATCTCCGACCACGTACGGTGGGCGGAGCCTCGGATCCATCCCTCACATGTCCGTCGGATCCCCATCCACACCTCCTATTATTGTGCATAAATAAAAATAAAAAAATTAGATAAAACCATTTTTCATGTTCATCTTACCTTCGTTTTTGCAGGAAGAAGTAAAAAAAAAGAATAAAACTTTATCTTTCTTTTTTATCTAACCTTTGTTTTGCAGGGATAAATAATAATAAAAAATCATTCATCTTTCTTCTTTATCTAACATCTTGTTTTGTTGCAGGAAAACAATAAAAAAAATAAAAATTATAAAAACAAAATTCTTTTATCTTTTATTTACATTTACTGTTTAACAAAAAAACAAACAAAAAAATATATTTTTTAACCAGTTCCTGCAGGTTACATACAATAAAAACAAAAAAATAAAATAAAAAAATAAAATAAAAAAATTTTGCTGCAGCCTGGGCGTCACCAATCCTCGGTCGTCCCCCATCTCCTGCAACAAGTGCCCGCGCGCTCCTGCGCCAACCCCGCCCGAGCCGGCCGCGCGCCTCCTACGCGTGGCCCCCTTCCTCCTGCACCGCAACCCGGTGCCGCCGCCTCGCGTCCCCGTCCTTCTCCCACGGCGACGCCGCCCCGTGCTCCAGATCGCGGCTCACCTCCTGACCGCGCGAAGGCGGCGCCGCACCTCCTCCAGGCCACCCGCCCTCGCAGCTCCGGCCTGCGCCTCCGCGTGCACCGCTTGCGGCGCCGCCTCGCGCGGATTCTCCAGAACCTCGGTGCCGCCCCTTTCCAAGCCGCACCGGTTCCGCCATCCATCAGACCGCCTCCTTGCGCGGCGCGCCTCAGCCCGCGCCCCTCCAGTCTACGCCCCCTCCACCGCCACCGACTGCGTCGGCGCGCGCGCCCCCTCTCCCAACTTGGGCAGCGGCGGCTCCATTGCCCTGTTGATCGAAGAGAAATAAAGAGGAACCCTAGTTCCTAAGATAAAAAAGAAAATTGGTGAAATTACATCCTCATCCATAGAGGTTCCGTTAATTGCAGCAACATCTCCCACCTTCAGCTTTAGTGGGTAAACTACAAGTTCTATGCCGTATTTTGTTTTTGTTATAATTGACTGCAAAGATAATTGGAAATTGCAATTTAGCCCCTGCTTTCCAGAACTTAACTTGCGTGACCTTTGCGATGAATTAAATGCTTGCATTGCTCTAAAAATTTGAAGAAAATTCTCACATGTTCCTTCCATAGTGCTTGCCATTGTGTAAAGTTTTCATCAAATTTTATTGTCATTTGATATATTTAAAAAATCAAAAACATTGACTTTTTGCTTGTCTACATTTTGAAAATTCATAAAAATTCACAAAATAGTCTAAAAATTCCGCGAAAATTTCTGTAGCTGTGTTTTGATGTCTTTTATTATCTGGTCAATTTTTGTGCATTTTCCATATATAAAACTCCAAAAAAAATTGTAAAATATGAAAAATCTTATAAAAATTGTAGAAAATTTTAGAAAAATCCAAAAATAGTGATCTTGGTCTCCATTTGTAGATATTGCTTTCTAGTTTCATTTAAAAATAATCCGATGGAGTTTTGAACTTTTAAAGAATTTTAAAATTGAAAAAAATACTCCTGGCTGTGAATAGTCTCGTTGTTTTACATTGTCTCATTTTCTAAAAATCACAAAAACATCGGAAAATTGCGAAAAAAATTACCAAAAACATTTTAAAATATCTAAAACACAAAAACAATTTCTTAGGACTTTTCTGTATATTTTTTATTATTTTGAAAAATACCAAAAAGAGTTTGTGTGTGTGCTTTTCTTCATTTGTACTTCTTTTAAAAAAATAAAAATATATAAAATTCAAAAACCACTAAAAAATTTGCTTTCGAAATTTGGCTACTTAGTTTTTAAATCGTGCTCCTTGTGTTCGACCCTGGTCGCTATACCAGGTAAAAAGAATAGCGAAAAGACCGCTTACATTTGTTTTCTTGATTCATCCTTTATTTTGAGTGGTTCATTAATTTTTCTCGTTGACCGAATTGATCGATTAAGGACAACGACATTGTGATTTATCTTCTACCTTAGTCGCATCGATTTTCGTGTCATCAGAATGGCGTCGTTGCCGGGGAGCACGGCTTTGTAGTCATTTTTCTATTTTTGTCTCTCTATATTATAATTGTTTTCTGACATTTTCTCTCTAATTTTTTGTGCGAGGTACTGCGTGGACAATTTGGAGTTTACTTTTTGAGGACCCGCACAAGAAGAAGAGTAGGAAGGAGAAGAAGATATTTTTTATTTGAGAGAACAATTATTCTTGTAATAATTTAGGACTCTAAACTTGTGGACTTGGACTTTTCTCGGGGTCTGTTTCGCCAAGTGCCGGTGCACTTGGGGGACCTCACCGCTGTTTTCCGTGTTTTTGATTTCACGCCATAACTTGCTATCTTGATTCGCGTAGATTTGGCCCCTAGACGTAGGATTTTTGTTGATTGTGACGTAAAATTTCTAAGGCCCAACACTTAATAGAATATCTGTTCCTATAGAACGTAATTGGACCTTACTAAAATTCACTGAAAAAGTTAGTTTAATTGGATTTGAGACCACGTGCCGTGAGGAGTCACATACAGCGCTGGCAGGACCCGTTGTGGCGGGCACCGAGTGACTCTCAAGATCGGACTCCGGACTCGATTCGGTTAACTAACTATTGTTCTTCACGATCAATAGAAGTTGCTTGTCTAAGGCCGATTTCTTCGTGCATCATATAGTTAGTTTATATTCTGTCTTTAATTTTATGCGCGGATCATATTGCATGTAGAGTGCTGGAGTAAGGTACGCATTTTTTATCTCTGCATGCATCATTATGTTTGATCGTGCATTGGCTTTCTCGATCCCTCCCCCTGTTTTTGGACTCAAATTAATCAAAGAGGAAATCAGAAAGCTCGTTAGGCGTTTATTCTTGAAAATATCCAAAAAAAAATCACAAAATCAAAAACTAAAAAATTGGGACTGTTAATTGAACTTGACTCTAAAATCAAACGTAATTGATTCACTTCATTGTATTGGGAGAGCAATTCCCTCATTGTTTGCGATTTTACTCGCTCGCGTACACACTAAGGAGTAGTGCCCAAATCCTATTCAAGCCTCCTAAGTGTTTGTACAACTTTCGTTGATCACCTTAACTCTAAAATTGAAAAGATAAAGGACCGAATCTCACGGTCTTCACTTTGTGTTGAGTTGGTGAACTGGGGGTTTGCTTTGTGTTTTGTATATTTTTGGTGTGAGTCGGTTACAATCATCTTCCTTTATCATTAGCAGTCACCTTCTGTCTCTAACCCACCCTCCCTCCCTTCTATCTCTCTCTTCGTTCCTGAATTGTCTTTCTTTCACTCCATTCTATCCCTCCATCCCCCCCTTCAGTTTCCTCTTATCACGATGGGCCACTTTCCATTCCAGCCGAATTTTGCGGCTTCTTCATTTCACGCCCATCACTCACGTTCATTCTCTCGAGAGGTCGGAACCCCATCCAACTTCTCATCTCCTCCCTACCCACCCTCCCATTTGGGACGTGCTGTGAGTGACACCCACAGAGACCAGATTGACCAAACACGAGACATGGGTGTTCACATTACTGAGATGAGAGTGCATCCCATAGGTAATCGAATGGGGCAGTTGCGAGCTTTAGATGACTTGTATCCTAGGACATTGGATGAGTACACATATCATGAAGTCTAGTCCGCTTCTACCTTGAGACCCTTTGTTCTGGATTTAGAGTTAATTGATCTACTGCCTAAGTTTTTTGGGGAAATGCACGAGGAACCTTATTTGCATATTGATGAATTTGAGGATTTTTGTGTATCACGATCATATTTGGATATCACTTCTGAGGACATGATGTTGATTACCTTCCCATTTACACTTCAGAGTAGAGCCAAGAGTTGGCATAGACGATTGGGAAGGAAGATTATTACATGGGGAGATTTACGATCATTATTTTTGAAGAAATTTTACCCCCAGTGTAGAGCAGAGATGATGCGGTCATGTATTCGTGAATTTTCTGTTAACCCCCAAAAGCCGTTGAGAGATTCATGGTTGAGGTTACGAGAACTTTTGAGGCGATTTCCAGATCATGGATTTTCGATGACTGACCTTATCCATATCGCCATGAGGGGGAGGATCGCAGAGCAAATATCATATGTCATTACCTCGTGTAGTGGTTCACACCATTGTCCCGACTTGGATTTTGTTGAGACCATCTTGGATACACTTTCTGATCTTGCATATACACCAGATGATTTATTTGGGACAACACATGACGGAGAGATGACAACTGTTGAGTGTGTGACACACCATGCTGATCTTGATAGCACACACAAATCAGAGGATATGGATGCTACTACTTCTCATTTGATGGATGCGTTGCCTACTGTTGTGAGTTCCCAGAGCCGGACATTGGTTGATGACCAATTGGATTTACAATCAGATTTTGAGCCAGTCCCGCTCTATCACGTAGAAGATTCGTCGATTCTAGATCTGCTAGGATCCCAAGAGATAGAGGAGGAACCCACATCTCAGCCATCCTTTGAGTCATTCCAGCGTCCATACACAGTTGATTCAGCTATTCTTCAGGAGATCTTCTCAGACTCAGAGATACATTCTGATTCATCTCAGCATAGAGAGTTTGATGAGGGACTGATTTTGGATTTTACAGAACTTGATAGTCCCGTACTTGAGCCATGTGTCCTCCCTTTTGATGAGGTCGATACATTTTTCGAGGACATGATATTCGACAGCATTGATCCCAAGTTTCCTTATGATTCGGCATTACTCCCCGAGGGTTATCTGTGGGAGGATGCCATGGACCATGTGTACTCGGTTTCAATTTCTGGGAGTGCATCCGATCTGTCGGATCACGAGACCGAGTATTTTGATATTTCTGATAATGAGTTTGATGATTCTCTCCTCGACGACCCTCGCGAGGATGACCCGATCTTTGAGGTATTCGATGATTTCACGATTTGTCTACATTATATGCATCGGATATCAGCCTTTCTAGTGAGTCTCTTGATCTTGATCTTCCATATCTATTCGAGACTGTGATTGACGTGGAGGATTCCCTGACAGATCCTTCCTTCTCCACGTTCGACTTCTTCGGTTCTGCCCTGTCACTCCATATAGACCTTGAGCCGACGATTTCTTTTGTGCTACCGGAGCCCGACTTCATCTGCCCATATCTTGACCCGGTAGCAAACACCCGCCTGACTGATTATCTGGGTGTTATCATTTACTCTGTTGAACTCGTCGTTATTCTCCTGCCGAGACTGCGACGACAGTACGGTATTCGCCTGACAGATGCCGTCCTGAACCTCAATACGGCGTTGTCCTAGCATTTGCGCCCAGCTAGGGGCGTAAACTCTAGTGCTCGTTGAGAGGCACCTCAACATTGATCACATATGTTTATATCATTCTGTCCATATCATACATTCTTTTTGTCTCACACCCCATCTCCATCTCATGATTATTCCATACTTAGGGTGTACTTTACCCTAAGTATAGGGGGTGTCAGATGTGTGATTATTCTTTTGATTCTTTTTATCTCTGTTTTGCTGCCTATACTTAGGGATATTTTACCCTAAGTATAGGGGGGGTAAACCCAGTACATTCTACCCCTCGGTTTTCCCCTTGTGTACAGTCTGCTATACTTAGGATTACTTGATCCTAAGTATAGGGGGATCACCGACTTCTATTGATTTTATTATTTTATTCGTCGTTGTAGTATACTATTCTTCACACTTTTCTATACGAAGCACGAGTTATGTCTTTATTTCCAGCTCTTTGATCCCTATGAGGACATAGTTCGAGCTAAGTATAGGGGGGTGTCGTATATATTGTATATATACTTTAGCCATAACTCGTACTTTCATATGGCTAAAATACTGTGTAAATATTAAAAAAAAGAGATGCATAAATTTCCTCAAAATTTTTCCTTGTACATACTGGCTAATAAGTCAGGTTAAAATATTTTGAAAAATATTTTGAAAGTAGTTTGAAAATCTATTTGAAAAATCTTTTGAAAACTATTTGAAAAATGTTTGAAAAATATTTTCAACCTTTGTAAAAATATTGTGGATTGTAAAAAAAATTTTCTTTGTGTGAAATAAAATGATTTTGTTAAAACTATTTGCAAATGTTTGGAAAAATGGTTGAAAAATTATATTGAAAATCTATATATACTATTTGAAAAATGTTTGCCAAATAGTTTTCAAATGTGTGTAAATGTTTGTAAAATTGTGTGCAAAATTATTTTGGACTATAGTTTTCAAAATTATTTGTAAAATTATTTTCAAATAAATTTGAGGAATATATGCATCACAAAAAAAATAATAAAAAATAATAAAAAATGAATAAAATAAAAATTAAAAAAAATCCAACTATGTATATATTTGTATAAATTACTCAATTTGTAAATTCTTGCATCATGATTCTTGTAAAATAATCAACTCACTTTTGTGCAAATATGTATCTTCTCTAACCCTTATTAAAAACAAAAAAAAACTTAACAAAAAATTTTAAAAAGAAAAAGAATCTTGTATATATTTGTATATATTACTAACTATTTGCAAAAAAAACTTTTGCATGTGCATTATTTTTCAAAAATCCATAAAAATTTCAAAATTTTGAAAATTGTTTCACAAAAAGATTTTTTTTTCTTCTTCGCATTGTACATATTTTCTTGCATTGGCATGTGCATTTTTCAGGATAGTCTTGACGATTAAACTAAGTCTGGAATAAATTTGAAGAATGGAGCTTAGTCGGACCTTAATTCACTTAATTTCAGAGGAACCTTATAAGATTTGGAGTTAAGACTTTTCAGGTCCTAGTGACTTAATTCTTTGGGTCCACACGACTATGTTCACATGTCATCTTGATGAGTCTAAGTAGAATATTTAACAACACACGCATGATTCTTTCAGACCGTGGCTTACCTTGGACAATGCACTTTACACGTAGCTCTTCATGGAGGAGGTGGTGAGGAGGCAGTTTCCTTTGGCTTGGGGTAGCATATGAGGGTAGTACTTCTAGGCGGAACCTCTCTTCTTCTTCTAGTGAAGGAAGTGTGTCTCAACTTGGTCTAGTGGTGATGAAGTCTAAAGACAGAAGTTGTGGGTTGCAATAAAGCTTCAAAAGAGGGATAGTCTACTGGCTCAAGAGGAAAATTTCTTGTATATATGCTGCACCATGTAGATATGTTGTACAGATGCACTTGAAAAAAAAACAAAAAAAAGAAGAAGGAAAAAAAAGCAAAAAGCAAAAAGAACTCCAAAAAAGTGGTGGGTCTGATAGAAAATGATAATCCCACCGGAGTATGTAGTGCAAATAAACAAAAGCTTAAAGACTCATGGATTCCATCTCATGAAGCTTGCAGCGGGAGACTTAGCTACACTGGTTGAGCTCCCAAAACTCTATACCTCTTATTCCCCCTCTTCTTGAGCCGGTTGCACTTGAACTTAGAAGGGAATACCCCGCTTTTCGAGGAAAGAGTTGCTAGACCGAGGGATTAGAGTTACCTTGTTGATAGAGGCTGTTTCTTTGTTACTTCTGAGATGAGGAGCTATATTCACTTACACCGTACAAGTAAGATTTCATAGTCCTAAGAATTTGTGTATGTAGACTTGTTCTGATCTGACTGTTGAGGAGACCTGAATAGGAGTCTTGTGGAACTTAGAGGCTGTTAGGTTTTAAATCCACATCCCATTAAGGTTCCGACACACTAATAATCCAAAGGTCCGACAGAGCTCCAGACTACATTTTTATGAAGATAAGCTTAAAAGTCAACATTATTCTAACTTCTTTCCTTTTTCTTTTCTTTATTTTTGTTTTCACTTATTTTTCAAATAAGTGTTTGCTAAGGGACTAGCAAAGGTAAAGTATAGGGGAATGATGAATCCACGATTCATCGCCTTTATTCTTTTATTTTAGCTTCATTTTCTTAGTCAAACACATGTAAATACCCATTAATTTTATAATTTTACCATTTTGCTTGCATTTGTTAAAATTGTATTTTTAACACTTTTTGTACATAAATAAAAGAATAAAGAAGAAAAGAAAAATAAAGGATGTAGTTATGCAATAAATACAGACTGACCCAAACCCCGAGAGAAGGTCAAGACTTGACCTGATCGACCAGGAATAAAGTAGGGGGAGATAGGGTCGTTTGTCAGAAAAATCAAAAATATCTTGTAAGTATTTTTCATGTATATTTATACAAAACTTACATTATTTTATCTGTACATAATGTGACCTCAAACTAATTATTTTCGTAAATAAAAGTTGTAAATAAAATTGTGTTGTAAATAATAAAAATATTTGTAAAATAAAATATTGTATATATTGCAAATAATTACACCCAGAAAAAGCCACAAAGTGATAATTGAAACATCAATTCCGGCTCCACACAAGCTCAAATTGAACCAAACTCACTTCCATCATACTATAAATTAAATTATCTTTCAAATGGCTGTGGTTTCATTATTTTTGGAGTTACGGTTAAAAAGTCGATTTTCTAGGGTGTTTTGTGCAGTTTTCCAATATATTTGATGAACATATTTATTTATATTTATTTTTATACATAATATATATTGTAAATATTGTTTTCATTAAAAAAATTAAAAACAATAAAAATTAAAAAAATCTTATATAAAAATTATTTCCTTATTTGCACATATGTACATTATATTATATGTATATAATATATGTATACAACTAACTTCCTTAAAAAAGACACCAAAAAAATAAAATATCTAACTTTAATTAATTAATTTAATTTAATTACGAATTTTGTATTTATATTTAATTATTTAATTCTTTATTTGATTTGATAACTTACCTTTTATGTAAAGATTTGATTTTGTGCCTTAAATAGCCACCATTAAGGTGGCTAATTGATTTTTGGAAATTATTTAATTTATTTATTTTAATTAATTACGAAATTCGTTTTTAATTAATTATTTATTTTATTTATTCAATTATTTTATTTAATTAACCAATAAATACTTTCCTCATTTGTGAATATCTTTCATTTTTGTTTTTCTTCTCTTTTTAATGGGCTCCTCCTCCCTCATTCACACTTGATCGATCTTTGGCGGAGAGGAGCCCGATTTCCGAGAGGTTTCTTGTTGAAGAGGGTCCTAGCCTCCGATCCAGTCGGTGACAGAGATTTGTGCTTCGTCGAGGCCATCATGGCTTGTCCGATCCCCAAGGTGAGATCCACTTTTACTTGTCTTTTTCCCTAGGTAATTGTAGATTTAGATTTTAGCGTAGGAGTAGTGAGTAGTTTTTAGATTAAAAATCCCAAAATATTTCTCCACATAATTTGCCTCCGACATCGAGTTACCATCTCATCTCGTGATCCTCGCATTTCTTTTTCTACCTCACGCAACCTTTCATCTCCGACCACGTACGGTGGGCGGAGCCTCGGATCCATCCCTCACATTTCCGTCGGATCCCCATCCACACCTCCTATTATTGTGCATAAATAAAAATAAAAAAATTAGATAAAACCATTTTTCCTGTTCATCTTACCTTCGTTTTTGCAGGAAGAAGTAAAAAAAAGAATAAAATTTTATCTTTCTTTTTTATCTAACCTTTGTTTTCAGGGATAAATAATAATAAAAAATCATTCATCTTTCTTCTTTATCTAACATCTTGTTTTGTTGCAGGAAAACAATAAAAAAAATAAAAATTATGAAAACAAAATTCTTTTATCTTTTATTTACATTTACTGTTTAACAAAAAAAACAAACAAAAAAATATTTTTTTTAACCAGTTCCTGCAGGTTACATACAATAAAAACAAAAAAATAAAATAAAAAAATAAAATAAAAAAATTTTGCTGCAGCTTGGGCGTCACCAATCCTCGGTCGTCCCCCATCTCCTGCAACAAGCGCCCGCGCACTCCTGCGCCAACCCCGCCCGAGCCGGCCGCGCGCCTCCTGCGCGTGGCCCCCTTCCTCCTGCGCCGCAACCCGGCGCCGCCGCCTCGTGTCCCCGTCCTTCTCCCACGGCGACGCCGCCCCGTGCTCCAGATCGCGGCTCACCTCCTGACCGCGCGAAGGCGGCGCCCCACCTCCTCCAGGCCACCCGCCCTCGCAGCTCCGGCCCGCGCCTCCGCGTGCACCGCTTGCAGCGTCGCCTCGCGCGGATTCTCCAGAACCTCGGTGCCGCCCCTTTCCAAGCCGCACCGGTTCCGCCATCCATCAGACCGCCTCCTTGCGCGGCGCGCCTCAGCCCGCGCCCCTCCAGTCTACGCCCCCTCCACCGCCACCGACTGCGTCGGCGCGCGCGCCCCCTCTCCCAACTTGGGCAGCGGCGGCTCCATTGCCCTGTTGATCGAAGAGAAATAAAGAGGAACCCTAGTTCCTAAGATAAAAAAAGAAAATTGGTGAAATTACATCCTCATCCATAGAGGTTCCGTTAATTGCAGCAACATCTCCCACCTTCAGCTTTAGTGGGTAAACTACAAGTTCTATGCCGTATTTTGTTTTTGTTATAATTGACTGCAAAGATAATTGGAAATTGCAATTTAGCCCCTGCTTTCCAGAACTTAACTTGCCTGACCTTTGCGATGAATTAAATGCTTGCATTGCTCTAAAAATTTGAAGAAAATTCTCACATGTTCCTTCCATAGTGCTTGCCATTGTGTAAAGTTTTCATCAAATTTTATTGTCATTTGATATATTTAAAAAATCAAAAACGTTGACTTTTTGCTTGTCTACATTTTGAAAATTCATAAAAATTCACAAAATAGTCTAAAAATTCCGCGAAAATTTCTGTAGCTGTGTTTTGATGTCTTTTATTATCTGGTCAATTTTTGTGCATTTTCCTTATATAAAACTCCAAAAAATTTGTAAAATATGAAAAATCTTATAAAAATTGTAGAAAATTTTAGAAAAATCCAAAAATAGTGATCTTGGTCTCCATTTGTAGATATTGCTTTCTAGTTTCATTTAAAAATAATCCGATGGAGTTTTGAACTTTTAAAGAATTTTAAAATTGAAAAAAATACTCCTGGCTGTGAATAGTCTCGTTGTTTTACATTGTCTCATTTTCTAAAAATCACAAAAACATCGGAAAATTGCGAAAAAAATTACCAAAAACATTTTAAAATATCTAAAACACAAAAACAATTTCTTAGGACTTTTCTGTATATTTTTTATTATTTTGAAAAATACCAAAAAGAGTTTGTGTGTGCTTTTCTTCATTTGTACTTCTTTTAAAAAAATAAAAATATATAAAATTCAAAAACCACTAAAAAATTTGCTTTCGAAATTTGGCTACTTAGTTTTTAAATCGTGCTCCTTGTGTTCGACCCTGGTCGCTATACCAGGTAAAAAGAATAGCGAAAAGACCGCTTACATTTGTTTTCTTGATTCATCCTTTATTTTGAGTGGTTCATTAATTTTTCTCGTTGACCGAATTGATCGATTAAGGACAACGACATTGTGATTTATCTTCTACCTTAGTCGCATCGATTTTCGTGTCATCATATATTTCATCTTGCCCTCTCCTTTTATCATATTTAGCTTCAATCTATTAAGTAGAATAAATAGTTAAAAACTTTTTGCATTCAAGACCTTGTGTTTTCTTTAATTGTACTTTAGTCCACTTGAGTTGTAGTCACACATAGCTTCACGTGCTTGTTGGGATAATTGTAGTATCTATCCTAAACTTCTTATCTGTTAAGGAATGAAATTAATGTTCTAAAAATTGCATTTATACCCCTGTGAGTGTGAATAACATGTTGCATGCATGCTTTTTCTAGAGAAATTGCACAGTGCTCCCTGAACTTTAAAAATTTGTTATTCGTCAGGTCCCAAAACTTAAAATATTTGCACTTTAGTCCTACATATATTATAAATAATATTTACAAAATTATAAAATTATAAAATTATAAAAATAATGAATAATAAATAAATGAATATTTTAATTTGTACAAGTATACAATAGGGGTCCAAAACCTAACTTTCAAACTGTAACTCCAAAAAATATGAAACCACCTTAATTAAATAGCTTATTATATGTTATATACAATTAAAGATTATTTTAATATAGTTTGAATGTTTATTTAAGAGATATGGGTCTGGGAAGTTGGGATTTTGGAAACTTATTTAGATTGTATTTTGTACACTGTATATTATTTTTGTATGAAATCAATTTTTATTTTTTTATATTTAATTATTTACAACTTTCATGTTCAAAATTTCTTTATTTGAAGTATAAAAAGTGGAAGTAAAAATAGGTTCAAAAAATGAATAAAAAATGAATTAAATAAAGGAGATTCTTATTGTATTTTGACCCTCATCTCTCCCTATTATATTCCTTATCGACCTAGTCATAGAGATGCCTAGGTCTCCTGGTTTCGGGTAATAAAATATTTTCAATATTTTATTCTTTTTATTTTCTTTCATTATTCTATATGTTGGCTTTAAAAACCGTATTTTATGCACTATTTACACAATGACGCATGAATGATAAAATACCTAGATTAAGCATATTTACGCACATTTACTACTATTTTTAAGGCCAAAATGATAGAATAAAGATGATGAAATGGAGATTAGTCACATGAGTCCTCTCAACCCTTTGCAGGCTCAGACACACGCAAGGAGACCACTTTGGATCCTCAGTTGCTCGGGTGGTGCTGCTCTAGGAGACCCTTCACCTTCACGCACATCCAGTCGTCGCTCCCTCCATCCGAGCATTCCATCTAACATGGAATAGTTTCAAGGATTTGTCGGACCTCTTCGATCCTTTATTGGAGCATTGGATACCCTTCGATGCTCGATTGAAGTTTGTTGGGGTCTTGTTCTTGCAGAACCTCTCTCTGTTGTTGGATGAGAGCCCCCTCTTCCAGATCTGATCCGAGCCACCCGACCATGCACCTTTTGGGTCGTTATGGGCCATCTGGTGCATTTGACGCACACGTTCGCAATAGATGCTGTCTATCAGATGCGCAACAGCAGATGATCAGAGCCATATGTCAGAGTCTCTCCAACGTATGCCACGTGTCCCTTTGGGTATACTTCATCTTTTATCCCCCATGTTTCTCTATTTTTATTTAGTCTACTAAATAAAAGTTATAGTTAACACATTTACAGTTTGGACCTCGTACTTTTGGATATTTTCATCTTAGTCCTACTACGTTTGAGTCACGCCCATCCTCACGTGTTGTTTGGGTTATTTGCATGATTTGTCTTGAACTTTCCTACTGTTAGTGAATGAATGTTATGTTTTCAGAAATTACATTTATACCCTTGTGTATGAAATATTGAGCATGTGTGTGAATTAACTGGGCTATTTGCATATTAAAGCCTGAGCTTTTGTATTCTGTTGTTCATTTGGTTCAAAAACTTAAATTAATTATGAATTGGTCCCTATGAACTGTGATTAATTGCATGTTTCTTATTGGACTTGATAATTATTAAATTAATTAAAAAATACCTAGAAATTACTAATAGCTCATGCTAGTGTGTAGTTTTATTGTGATTTTTGTGGATTGATTTGATTGCATTTTCTATTTTTAAAAATTCAAAAACCATAAAAAAAGTCCACATTTACATTATAAAAACAATAAAAAAATTCCACAAAAATTCATGTGTGTGTCTTTTGTTGTGCTTTACCTTCAATTTTAATTTTTTTTAACATTCCCTTTAAAACTCCTAACAATTACAAAACAACCAAAATCTTATAAAAATCATATCAAATCGAAAAAAATCAAAAAATGTGATTTTAGTTTCTACAATTAGCTTTATACCTCTAATTTATCATAAAATTGCTAACCAGGATGTTGGAGTAATTTAATATTTTTAATTTGCAATGTCATCCTATCTGTGCACTGTTTTGAGTTTTGAGCCTTGTTTGATTTTATAAAATTATAAAAATACTTGAAAAATCTAGAAAGTTATAAAAAACATTTTAAAAACCATAAAATACAAAAAAACATTTTTATTTTAATTTTTTAAGCTTTTTTTATCTGTTTAAAAATCTAAAAAGAGTGTTGTGTGCACTTTAAGTGTTTGTGCTTGCTTGTCTTTATTTTAAAATTAAAAACTTAAAAAATTAAAAATCACTAAAAAAATATTATATCTTTGAAACTTGACTACTTAATTTTTCAACTGTCCTCCTTGTGTTCGACCTTGATGGCTATACCAGGTAAATAAAAATAGTGAACCGATGATATTACTTGATTGACTTGTCTTAGTGGTTGTTTTTTTCTTATGATCGGTTTGGTTGGTTAGGGATAACAACACTTCACTTATTTTCCACCTTAACCGATCAGAAAAGCGCATCATCGTACTCCCCGATGTAGCTTCCCTTTTCCCATATATGTCGGGGTTGGGGAAGCTACATAGGGGGTGCAACCAACTAGCTACATCTGATCATTTTTCTTATTGGTTTTTTTATTTTTTTAGGAAAACTTATGGGTATTTACTTAGTTTATTGAGTGGACTATGTGTTTTAAATTAACGCAAAATAAACATTCTTAACATGACCATCTAGATGGGGTCAATTTTAACAATTCTAAGACATTAAAATATGGTAGTCTTGATGGAGATGATATAAGCAACAAATTTAGTTGAATTTGGATGAGACCATGGTGATATATGGTGATTTAAATATCCCTAGGTTTCATTTCAAAAACATAAAAAACTGATGAAAAATGATCAGGTGTAGCTAGTTGACTACATCCCCAAGTACAACATATCCAACCCCGTGTGTGTGGGGGGGGTGGGGGTTAAAATGGGACTGCCCCTAGGGCGTTAACTTGGCCCCCATCCCATTTTTCTCATATTTTTTATTTTTTTTGAAAATTACTACCATGGATTTTGATTATTATATAAATAATAGAGACTCCTATGATCTCCAATCAGACGAGATCGATTTCAACAATTCTACGACCATTAGAAACGATTGTCTAGATGGAGGCCATAGAGCCTCTTATCAAGCCATCTCGGGATCGATAAGGATTAAGCAGAGCCCCTAATCGAGCCTAGTCTGGGCTCGAGCCTAGTCAAGCTCGTTAAGGAAAATAGTCATTTTTACTGGAGAAGTGTTACTGCCTTCGATACCAGCAGGTCACCATCTGAATTGTATAAAAAGGTTAAATTATAAGGGGTTAGGGAGCTTGCACCATGGTGCATGTAACTTTACATGCACCGGTGTCATAAACACCCAAGTTTTAATATTTTTTTGAAATGAAACCATGTTGGATCTAGATCATTATATATCAACATGACATCATTTAAAAATCAACTTAATTCAAGACTTCTAACCCATCCATCAAGACTGTGGCATTTTAACGGTCTCAAAATTGTTGAAATTTTATCTTTCTAGATCGACAAGTTAGGAATGCCTGTTTTGTACGAAATTTGAAACGCGTATTCCACTAATAGGTCTAAGTAAATCCTCTGAAGTTTCATTTTCAAAAAATGAGCGTTTGTGGCATCAGTGCATGTAAAGTTACATGCACCATAGTGCAAACTCCCCAATCTCAAATTATAATATATATATATATATATATATATATATTGTAAAATTCTATTTTCTAATAAAAAAGAAAAAAATATTAATTATCTCATTATAACATTGATTAACATAGATGAATTGCAGAAAGTCCAAGTCTACAACAGAGTCTACCCAACATTATTGTTACATAAACCACATATACACATAGTCCATCATTCACAATGTTGCAAAACTATTACAAATATAAATAAACATCATCATAGTTTCACAAATAGAATATATATATATTCCTTAGCGGGCCCTTATTGAGTTATCAAGTCGAGCAGGGCTAGCTCGTGCTCTGCTCATCAAGTTAGTGAGCCCAAAAATCTGGCTCGTGCTCCGTTCAATAGCTTAATGAGCCAAGCTCATGAGCCCTTATTGAGCTGAGTTTGAGCTTGGTTCACCGAACCACGACTCAATAGCCAGCCCTACTTAAGGAGCAGCTCTATTTTTCCCTATATGTATATATATATATATATATGGAAAAAATGGGGCCGCTCCTACGCCATTTTTATGCATTTTTTTGTAAAATATCACCATGTATATTTATTTATATATCCCTCTAATATGTCATTCAAATTTTCTCAGAAATAAAGACTCATATACCCTCCATCTAGAACAGGTAATTTCAATGGTCTAAACATTGTTGTAATCGACTTGTTCTTGATTGAGGACATATGGATTTATGTTTCTGGAAAAATTTGAATGGTATATTAGAGGGATATATAGATGAATATACATGGTGAAATTTATCAAAAAAAATAAGAAATGCGGAAAAATAGAGCGGGAGTGGCCCGTTGGCTGGCCCTGGAGGAACTAACTTGGCTCCCCCACCCTATTTTTCCCATTTTTATTTTTTTTTTTTTTTGAAAAATGAATCCTTGGAAATTCATAACTATATCCCTATATTATGTCATTCAAGCTTCATGCGGAATAAAGACTCCTATGGCCTTCATCCATATAGTCATTTTTTTAGCAGTCACAGAATTGTTGAAATTGACCCTGTCTGGATGGAGGTTGTAGGAGTCTCTGTTTTACACAAAATTTGAATGCCACGATACAGAGATATAGTTATATAAATCCACGGGAAACATTTAAAAAAATAATAATAATTGAAAAAATAAGATAGGAGGAACCAATTTAACTCCTCTTCGCAGGCAGCCCATTTTCCTCATATGTATCATTTACAATAAAAAAACCTATTAAGTTGGATATCCATCTGTACAGGTTAAGTATTAGTGGATCTGGTGTCTGTTTTATATTCATAAAGATAGGCCTGGAATGCTGACCAAGCTATATCATTGACCTACTAATCTATTGAAATCAGATTCATAATCAGATATATAGATATGAATAGTCACGTGGTGGGTAAAGTCTCACTTTCTTTGCATTCGTATCATAGTGCTTTCCATATGTGCTGATACATGCAACCCACTTCATTCCTTGTGTCGGATACACTCATGCATTCGATTTTTTTTTTTTTTGTTGAAAGGGGACACGCTATATAATATTCCTTTCCTTTTCATGTCGGGTGGACAGTCCCCTCTCAGCTATAAATTAGGACCAATCTTCCTACAAGTATATTATTCGTTTGGAAATTTGTCTAATTGTCTTATTGCATGCACAAACTAAAAAGATACATTCCTTGAGTTCAGAGTATAATTTACAAAACAATCAGCATGAGTTACGTATTTATCCGCTCCTGTGAAAGTTCCAAACCGTTGTAAATAGAATTGCTAATCATGATACTATGCATGGATGCACGCGGATGTGAATATATATGTCTCCGATCTACTATCCATATCTGTTTTACAGGGATATCCATATTTTTCCATAAATGTTATGAAATGATACGAATATTTGTATCTGTATTGTCATAGTCGTTTAGATATATAATATTTTAATACTTATTTGTAATTATCCATACGAAAATTGTATACCTTCTTTCAATGTATTTTTTGGTAAAGTTGTTATGAAATAATTACAGCATCATATGTAAGCCATTCAATACACATGTATAAGGTAGTTTGTATATTACTAATGTAAAGATTTTTTTCATGAGTTTAATAAAGAAGAAATGCGTCGTTCACTCGCAAATTCACGAAACCATCAAATGAAATTATTCTAAAAAAAGAGAATATGATAATTATTAATTAAACTGGTGTAGCTCTCAGGGCTGTACACAAGGAGGAAACAATTATGAGCTAGGATTATTAATTGCAAGAATTAATCGAGATTTTTTATTTTTCTTTCTCTATTTTTTGTTTGTTTTTAATGATTTAAGGATTTTTATGGATTTTGTTTGGTTAATATTTTTATGAATTTTTATATTTTTATTTTTTAATGGTTTTTTACAAAATTTTAATTCTTTTTTATTTTCAAAAATTAATTTTCAAAACAAAGTATGCACAAAATGAAAAAAAAAAGATTTTTTGTGTTTTAAAAAAAGGAGAAAATACTGGAAATCAGAAATAAAATGTTATTGTATTTCAATGAATATTTACTATTCTTGGTATTCTGTGGAATTTTTTTATATTTTAAAATGACTAAAAATTGGAAACAATTAGGAAACACAAGATTAAGCTACTATTTTGGATTTTTAAAATAGAAAGTAATCAAAACAAATATGGAAATCAATTTTATCAACAAACACTTTTATTTATCTTCAAAACAATACCAAAATATTTTTATGATTTTTTACTTATTTTGTATGATTTATATAAGATTTTGAGTATTTTTGAATTCTCAGTGTTTTTATATTGATTTTTTTTTTATTTTTGGATATGTGAGAAAATAAAGTAAAAGTAAGCAATTATAATTTTTATGATTTTTCAAATAATTTTTGAATTTTTATGATTTTTTAGGTGTCAAATAATGAAATAAATGTAGTCTTTAAAAATTTTCAAAATAAAAACAAAAGAAATTTTGAAAACAAAATTACTGAAGTTAAAGAACCTAAGGAGTATATTACACTAAAGTTTATGGATTTTAAGAGTAATATAGATAATTATCAAAAACAATTAAATACAAATCAATTAAACTATAGAAGAAGGACTAGTGTGCAATTATTTAAAGTCCTGAAACGAACTAATAATAAATAAAATAAATCTTGGGTGAATTGTGGAATCATAATCGAAGGGACCTAATTGCAATCATTTTTATTTCCAAGACTAAATAATAAAATAAAGTTCAATATATTTATTGACAAATTCCACTAATGCACATGTACACGCACGTGAGTCTATTTAAAGTAGACTAGAATGTAAATAAGAAAACAAAGAAGGACACAAATTTAATTATGCAAACAATAAAGACTCGATACGTGTTCTATTTGGATTTGTTTACAATAAAAATAAAATACATGGCTAAGGGTATAAAATCACCAATAGAGTATGTGCCTCATATGAGAATCGAACATCTCTGAAATGGCATTGGATATCTGATCGGATGGCCCTGAATATGGCGTGAATTGATGGTTATGATTGGATCTGAAGTGCTTGCCTCTTAATCGAATGGATCTGAAGGGTTTTGGATGAACCAGCTTGAATGTTTGAGCTGACGAATTTAGATTGGCCGGATCTCTATCGATCTATGTCTGATCTACTACTTGAAGGACCCAGAAGGTAGTTGATGTCCTCCCGCGTTGTTCTAAGGTGAAACGAAGGTCCGGGTCCTGTTGATGGGGGACCTGGAGTTCAATTGGTGCTACAAGTATAACTCGATCCTCAAGTGCTCAAATCATCTCCAGTGGAGACTCCAACACCTGCAAATGATTCCCCGCTCAAAGGCAATACTCCAATAATGTTTATTAAACAAAAAGGAAGGAAATGGAGGGGGATGAGTAGGTCTCCAATTAGGTGGTCGGAGGTAAGACCGAAATCCTGATCCAATGTAGATCTGGGGGTCAGATCATGTGGAGAAAATGATTAATAGTAAGGTAATGGTGAAGAGAGGATCTATTTGGAATAAAAACAATAAAAAGACCTCTGATTGGGCAAATTAGAGAATGATTTGAATCTACTAAATTACTTTAAGAATAAAATCAAATTTGATGAAATTAAATTCTAAAATTTCCTTGCGATGACCGACGGTAGTACAATGATGGAATTGGGATGGTCTTCGCCTCGATTTGGCTGTGGAAGGACATAGGGGCCCAGTCGCAACACTTTGACCATGAGTGGATCACATCGAATGACTCCTCGATTCACACTTCTGATTACATGATCGGGCTCCAGTCACAAGCTTGGAGCATCAAGACATGGAATTAAGGGTTGAAGATGGATTGGATCGGAATGAGAGCTGAAGTAGCTTATTTATAGAGTGAGGTGACGGGTGAATTTTAAAATTAGGTAGCACACAAACCAAGGCAAATCTAGGCAAAAAGATAATTGGGCGTGAATCAGGTTTATTCGGGAAATAGACTGGAGAAGAAATCAGGAGAAGAGGCTGGATAGATCGGGTGAGAAAATTCAAAGAATAAGGAAGTTTGGCATATTATTTCGATAAAGGCAAGGAGAGGACTAGTTGACTTGGGTCAATGGACTTGGGTCAATCAATCAGAAGCTGGTCCGAATAGGTACAATAAATATAAGACAAAAAATAAATAGAATAAATCAAAATAAATAGATAATAAATAGAATATGAAATTAACTGAAAATGTTTTCAAAATAAATAATGTTGATAAATAAATATTTTTTGGTGATTTTTAATAAACTAAAAAATTAAATAAATGGGTAGAATAAATAAATACCTTTATTCATAGGTTAAAATACTTATATAAACAACAAATTTATTTTTAGTTAAGTATTTTTACAAATAATTACATTACTTAATAATTTATTATTAACAAATAAATTTCATGACTTTAAATATTTTTTATTTATTTTTATGTATTAGTTTAATAGGTTAAATAAATAGGGATATATACAAAACAAGTACATTATACCTATGTAAAAATGACATTATTTTATTTTTTGATTATTTTTATATTTTATTTATTTTAAGTGTTTTATATAAATAATATATAATCTAAATAATATTAAAAATACAATTTATACACAAATACAAATAAATAAATAAATAAATAAAAATATAGTGTATAACATAGATACAATATGTAATAGCACTCCAAAAAACAACTTTCACACCTTAACTTCGATTTTTACGAAATCATTTTCATTTTAAATATTACTTATTTTTTAACACCATGAAATGAGTTCGGTTTATTTTGATATTTTGTGGAGTAGATATTGATCTCTTAATTTTACTTTGCATCTTTTTCAGAGTGTTGTTTCTCTTATTCCATACAGAGTTTTTTCTTGAAATTATTTTTATCATTTATAACTTATTTTTATGTACAAGTTCCAAGAGAAAATTTATTTATTTGGATTTGTTTTGATGATAAATAAAATGATCAAAGATATGTATAGTATATAAAGTGATGAATGTACATGTGAGAATTGGTTTTCTTAATTTTTTTAGATTATGGCCCCTATCTCCCCCAACTTTATTCCTTTTTTACCATTCCAAGGCTTGGCCAGGTCTTGGGGTTCGGGTTAGTCTATATTTATTTCATATATAGAGCCTTTTTTTCTTTCTTCTTTATTCTTTTTTGTGTAAATAAGTGATAAATATACAATATTAAGAAATGAAGGATGAATAATAAATAATTGGAATTAGTTACTATTTACATGTTTTGCCAAGGATTTTAAGATAAAATAAATGAATAAAGATGTTGAATCATGGATTCATCAATTATATACATTGTTACTTAGATCTACTTTACATTAGTATTTCTAAGGATATAATAATTAGTTTTCAAATATGTCAATATTAGTAACTCCATCCATATTCATAATTTAAAGTGGATGAGACTATGGTAACAACTACATGTGCCCATATCTGAACATTTGCATCCCTATTATCATCTCATATTAAATTTAATCATCATGATCACAATCAATCAAGTCAGACATGATTAAACAACTAATTAGCATAGTGATTCAAGTCGAATAAATATACATCATCAGCAAAAAATTCAAGAAGAGTTTGAATTAATGTAGTGTAAGATAAAATCAGAAAAGAACAAGAACATCAGAGGTGGATACAATATACAACACGAAGGTAATGGTCCATCCTTAATTCGTATATTTCACATTCATAGTGTTTTCAGTTTTTAATATGACCCCTTATTGGATAATAAGATTGTTCCTTAAGGGCACATTTCGTTCGTGGGTTACCCCGGACATGGTTGGGTGTTTAGTTGGTCGGACATTCGAGTTGGTATTATAAGAAGTCAGGTTAGGGTTTGGGTGCAAGTGGGCGCCATTGAATGGCATTGGATGCAACTCCCCATTAATTCTTCTTTCCCTTTTCCAGACGAAAAAGCCGAGATCCCGGTCATGTCCTCACCGCTCGTGACCTAATTCCTCAACCGCGAGTGAGATCTGCTTAGTGCTCATGTCGCCCATCCTTATCGAGAGGGAGTTGTTCATGTGCTAGGGCTTCAGGCTAGGATGCTTATGTCCTTCCTTTCCATCTGATGGCTGCAGACTTCAGTCCATTTTATTTTTGACAAGAAAATGGAAAGGATGATGTTGGAGACGTGCTTGAGAAATTATCTCTACCCCAACCGTTTACTTCCACGCATCCCATCTCCACCAATTCCAGATCTCAAGGGTGCACGGGCAGGCACCATCTTGTGAGTCAACGACTCTTTCTGTCTCCCTTATGACATTGAGGAGTGGAAGGAGAACATCCAAGGCACGTGAGGATATATTTGATTATAAATTGTGTGCAATGGTGATGGTCTCTTTGCATGCCGTTGAGCATGCTGAGATTTCCATTTGAGAGAAGAAGCTATGAGATATTTGGAGGAGCTTGAAGTTGTCTCTTGGAAGATATATCCTTCTTTCTGTATCATATCTTCAGTTGTATGATGATGGATTAACACTTGGTATGGTTCTTGTGTTGCCCATTTCTTAGAGGTGCATGCCATTGGGGTCCCCTTCCGTGAGAATGTTTGATAAACTCATGTGCAATGTCTTGTGTGTTGTTAGTATTCTCTTTTATGCACACATGTTTCAGAATTATCACAGTACTTGGTTGTCGTTCAGATGTTTTATGTTAGATTATGGTGTTGTATCTTTGGTTAGATGTTTGATTTTTGTGTTAGATCTTTGGTTGGATTCTAGTGTTTAGACTCTGTTGTGGTTTCATATGTTAGATTCTAGTGTTTAGACTCTGGTGTGGTTTCAGATGTTAGACCTATTTGTTAGATTCTGATATTAAGACTCTGTTGCGGTTTCAGATATTTGATCCTGGTGTTGTATCTTGTGTAGATAAATCGTGGTACAGTTCATTCAATTGACAAATAAATGGATCGTTTCGTGCTTGTTTTCTTTGTTTATTATCATAAGTTCTGTCATCAGTACAAGACACCACCATCACTTTCTTGCTGAGGATCTAACTAATTGTAGAATTAAAAAAAAACTGCCTTCGTTTGCATCTTCAAACCACTTTTCTTATGAGGACTTTTGAGTGCTATTTTCTTTAGCATTCGCAGCATTTGTCAGTATAATTTTAAGATATTTTAACGGCCACTTGTGCAGCGCCAGTCATTAAAATCAAAAGGTAGTAGAGTTTCCACCGTTGATTTGGCTGTGTAAACATATTTGTCATTCTTGGTGAATGTCATATTTGTCATAACCCAAGTACCAGAGAGGAGGCCTCCAAGTATTTGACATACACTGAACTCGTTTCTGAGAATGATGATTAATGCAATACCTCTGGCACTTCCTCACCATAAGGCCTCCAAGTATGATACTGGCCAAGATGACGAAATATCTTATCTTGGAGGCCTTATAGTGAGGAAGTGCCAGAGGTACTAACTGATGTCCCAAGCACTGATACATGCCACATTGTGCAATGTAACACGACGTTGAACAGGATTTTCATAGATGCTATGTTAGAACATTAGTCATTTTGGGTTGGAAGCACCTTCACAGTCCTAGAATGGCACATAATTGTGAAGGTGTTCGATGAAGTAAGTTGTCTTAGCTATGCAAAGCTACAACTGCAACATAGACGGGAAAATTTAAATAAGGATTATACCTCATACCTTTACCTCCGAAACAAGTCTGGCTGGGGATGAGATATCATGTAGAAAAGGTCAGTTCCTCCATTAGAGGATGCTTGGTTCGAGGTAATGTTTTAGCAAATCTTGGGTTGACATTTTGATACCTCCTACTCGATAAATATATGTAAAATAGCTTGCAGATTTATATAGCAAAAATCACAACAAGTCCTTGTGCTTTGAAGATATTTAGAGGTTTTTATCGAAGGAAAATACTATGAAAATGCTTTTTGCTTCCGAACAGTTGCATTTCTCTAACCTAATAGAGCATGGAGTTACTAACCTTTGAGCTCATGCAGGGAAAGTTTCAATTGATTTATGATTTTTGTGGGATTATATCATGTACACAATGCATGTTGCGATCATCAAAAGTTTGTTATTACTGTTGCTTCAACTTGGGGATAAAACTGCTTTCTTATCGATTGCATGAATGGTTGTCGACTTAGCTACAGTAAAAACTACAGTCATCAAATTGTCTTGGAGAATACCTAATTTGGCTTAAATCTTGATAGGGATGACATTGTGTCTCTACCAAGGATGTTAGGGATCAGGATTTTCTTAACATGTGTGGTAGTAGTAGGTGTTATGGTGATAGAGGAATGGGAGTCAAAAGGCATGTGAATCCCATGTCTTTTGCAGATAAGTCATCGTATTAATCAGGAATGGGTTAAGGAAATGCTGTACGGACGTGATGATAGAGCTTTTCTGAATTTCGGAATGAGACTGCCCATTCTAAGAAGGTTTTGAAGAATATGGGAAGATCCTTAAGCGCATCATGGAACCATGAGGATCGCATCGTATGCGACCGAGAGCGACTAGTCGTACTAGTAGCTTGGGACAGTGGAGTTTAAAAAAATTAAATGATGAAACCACAAGATCCAAGAATACTTCTAGAATCATTTCATCTAAATCACAAACAAATATTAGGTTTACATCTTGAAGTATGGTCGTGATTGAATCTCTAAACAAAAAGATCTCTTGTCTCAAGTCCGATCTGACGGAAGAGACGCGTGCGAGCACATTGATGAAACATGTGCTCCTCGCAATCCATGTTGAAGATCCAAGCGGCGAATCTTCTTATATCGTCTCACTAGATCTAAATCTTCTTCACGAGCGAGACGCACATAAGGAGATGGAGATCCATGAGCAAACGATCCTGGCAGCATAACGACGATGCGGCGGTGATGGTGACTCAATATAAGGCTCCATGGTGGACGACCACAATGAAAGAGATAGAGAGACTTGTTGTGTAGAAAGAGAGAGGAAGAGAGCATATTTTCATTGTGTAAAGAAGAGCAAGGGTTACCTCTTCTAATATAGTATTTTGGGAGTTCATGAATCACAATCCATGTGAAACAAAAAATCAATGGTTGAGATTGACTTGTGTTTCTATTCAATGGCCATGATGCACTGTAAAAACACAACAACAATTAATTAATTTAAATCACAATAATATAGAGATAATATCACTATAATTAATTTAAATAAATAACTAATTAATCAAGGGATAAGGAAGGTGGCAACCCCCCTTCCACATATGATGGGGACGGCCACTTGACCATGTCAAGGTGGCCGTCCACCATCCACATATGGAAGGTGATTGCCCTTTCAATTATTTGAGATTAATTAATCTCACATAATCCCTTAATTATTTACAACAATATTTGTTGTAAATTAATTACAAAACTATATCCAAATTAATTTTGTAAATATTACAATCATGTCATTAATAAATGTGAATCATATTGACAACCCAAAGAAAATTATAAATTATGTTTCCAATTAGTTTCCAGTGTTATCCAATCCACATCAACGATTAATTTGAAGACATTATTTACGTCAAGATCTCTCTAATATATTATAAATCACATTTATAATATATATACAAATAATATGGATAGTACTATCCACATTATTCATATCATTGATAATTAAATCATATTTAATTATCTTGGATCATCATTCTCGTGTTCTCGATGAATCACATTCACATTATTCATATCTTTGATAATTAAATCACATTTAATCATCTTAGATAACTCTCCTAACATGAATCAAATTCATATTATTCATGATAGTTAAATAGTATTTAATTATCAATATCTAAATGCTCGTATATATATATATATATATCAACAGTGAAATTATCCTTGAACTCTTCCAAAGATAATGCATTTTCTCCACGGATCCTTGGAGATAAGGACAGTGTGATTCTACGTTCCACATATAATGACTTGGATATTGAGATCCCCTCTCAAATCTAGATCTTACAGACCTTCCATAGATGTCTTATTAAATAAAAAACGTAAATATAATCGTCAAATTGCATCTGAATCACATTCAGATCATTGTCCAATATTTGGACCAAGATTAGATTACTTCTCTATTGAGAGGAGTTACTAAAATACAAAACCGTTTCATCACTCCCTAGGAATAGAAGTGTCATGGTTATACAATCATTTATGATTACATCACCCTCAGGTATTCCTAATACATGTACATCCAGCATATTGGAAGACCAGGAATAAACTCGACGTTTTAGATCTATTTAGGTTGTCTTCTTTAGGGTTTTATCATTAAGCTTCTCATTTGATCATTGGGAGTCGGTATCGATCATATACTTTCTAAAAGCATATTTCATATCTAGGTGTTGATCGTATACTTTCCAAAAGCATATATCAAACATACAAATTCAGTCAAGCTTCCAAAGCGAGACGACGGTGCATGGAATTTGAATCCCAATACCTCATGAGTGAACTCATGTCTTCCGGTTCTGTGAATGAATTTGTATTATCCCTTTGAGAGATCGAATTACTCATATGCTCTTGCATGCATACCAGTGCGCCGGTGTATAGACCTTGATTAAGCCATTAACCTATTAGTCTGACAAATGTACAGACAAATGTACATACTCAGATATATAGTAACACATCTGTCTCCGGTCAAAGGATGTGTGCCTATACCTTGACAGCATGTGACATAGGTCTTTGGTCACCTCGATCTCGTTAAGTCATCCCTTTGACCTAACTAATCTGACACCTCTGAATCTCTTATTCCTATGCAAAGGGCATGCAATAAGAGGTCGATCAGATATCAACCTTTAAAGGATTTCCATCTCCTTCTCAAGCTGGAGATCCTCTCTTAGTAATCATTTGATGGTGCTTGATGAGTCCTCAATCTGACTCTTTAGATATTCATCCAAGCACTAGCCTCTATGATTCAATAATTGAATCAACAAATGTAAATCAACAAATGTATCATCATCAAGATGGTCATGTACATAACTCTAATTGTACTAAGTGACCTATTATGCAAATTAGTCATTCGTCATTTCATATCAAGGAATGATATTTGCAATAACATTTATTGCATAATTTCTCATCGTGGGCCCGCATGTCCAACAATCTCCCACTAGCCCAAAGAGACATTAATGAGATCATATTTAAATCCACACTCATGTGACAATCATAGGCTATTTAAAAAATAGCTAGGTAAGATGATCAGTCACTCTGTTCCTGAGAGACTATGCGAAGTCCATTTACGCTACTTGCATAGCCCCTAGCAACAGTGCTTGCATTTGTTGCATCTTATGCAACCAATACTCAATTTTATCAGTTATAGTGTCCTTGACACTATAGCTTAATAATTATTATAACCAATATGTAATTTCTATTATCTTTATCATAATACACTTATTCTTGGAGATCTCTATCTCCTAAGGTATCTGCAGTTAATACTCGTTAGATCACTATATGTAAAGTCTTAAGTTCTTGAGAATAAGACTTCGAGATCACTATCTCTAAAGTCTTGTCATCTTTGAAAATATTGTCATTACTGCAATTAAGTGTTTTATCTTCATATTAGGATTAGTAACAGCTTACTACTCTCACTGCATGGCAGACATCTAACCTTTATACACATCTAGCATACACAGCTTCACAAAGCTGATGCACTAGGGCATATATCTTTGATATTCACATCCTCAACACTTTGAGGTGTTATCCTCTAGATATGTCAATACCATATCTTAAAAAAGGAAGCCTTTATTCGAATTTTCCAGAAAATGAAAATATCCAAGGTGTACAACTAATGTGACAGTCCCAATACCCTCTTTTCTTTACTTCTGAACAACTTTAGAACTAAGATCTAAGAGGTATCCATGAGATCATATCTCAAGATATGGAATATCTGGATTGTAAAAAAATTAATATTATCCTTATATCATTCGAAATGATTAGGATATCATCTACATTTAGCGCGATGAACACAATGGAACTCCCACTAAGCTTCACATTATTCATCAAGATTCTATCTGAAATCATAACATTTATAATTTCATCAAATCTAATGTTCCAACTACAAGAAGCTTGCTTAGGTCCATAGATGAAGTTCCTTAAGGTTGCACACCTTGCTTTTGTCAACCATGAATCCTTGGGGCTACTTCATATGAATGTCCTCAGATAGGTATTATAGATTAATGCAATATTGACTTCCATCTTGTAGATGTCAAAGTTAAGTTGTGTAGCTACAGTTAGCAATATTCTGATAGGTTTAAGCATGGTCACTGAATATCAAGTTTCATAGCAAATGATGTCTTTACTTTGTGTGTATCTTGAGGATATGAATCATGCTTAAAAGGTTTGTACCTTCTCATCAGGTTCCCTCTTTCTCTTAAAGATCCATTTATACCTAACAGGTCTTACCCTTATAGGTGGATCCTCGAGGATCCATATACAACACTTGTATATTAAGCCTACTTTAGACTTTATTGCTAACATCCATCTTTCCATGTCATGATCCTCCGGAGCTTCATCATATGAAGTCATATCATTATCAAACTTAACTAACACATGGAATCCATCCTCAAACTCATTTGAAGAGGTTTGAGTGTTTCATCTTTAATTGTCCTTTTGTTTTTAAATCTCAGGAGCCTCATTATCTTCTTAAGATTGAATGAGTTCCTTCACTTCATTTTCATGTTGATTCTTAAGAAATTCATCCTCCAAGAATCATATCCTTAGAGATGAAATCGTTTAAGAATCGCAGGGTCATAAAGTAGGTATCCAATACCATCCTTTATATTCCTAACGAAGTAGCACTCTCTGGTGCTAAATTCCAGCTTACTTCTATGGAATCTTATTAAGAATATATATTGTAGTCTCTACTACATATATGCCTGAAAACTAGGAGGTAATTATGCTAATATTCATCATTGATCAAATCATGTCACACATGATCCAATTGTATCTCCCAACAACTCTATTGAGTTTAGGTTTATTAGGAGGAGTGAGATAAGAATGATATCCCTATATCCATAAGGTACCCTTTGAATTCATCTAATAGGTACTTGCTACCTTGATTAGATTAAAGTCATTATCTTCCTTCAAACTTTGATTCTAAATCAAAATTGTGAAATCTTTGAACAGTTCAAAGGTTTCTAAGGTGAAGAGAATAAGTCTTATATCACAAACACTCGTCAATGGATATCACATATCATCAATGTTTATTATGATATAGATTTTCCACATACACCAATATATATGAGATCTTGAATACCTTGGAATCTAACACCATTCCCATAAAAGGGTGCATTGGACATTTCCTACTTTGAATACAATATTCACAAGTATGTAAGATTTGAAAGTTAAAGCTTCATCTCTTTCTAGTTTATTGATTTCATCGATAGACATCCACATGGGTGTTGATGCTAGATCTTTATCAAATAATCTTCATCCTCCTATTCATCTATTAAGGTTTATTTTTCAGTATTTAGAAATATTAATGAATCATTCATTAATTTTCTAATTTAGTAAAGTCAACTAGATGTTAGATTACTATCTAAAATATATCCATCATAACTCTTTATGATAGGTCTATTTCAGAATAAATGGTAATTTCTAACTTTACAAATTAGCAATGATTGTATTCTAATATCTAGGTCATAGAGACATTCTCTAAGACTAAGGGCTCTCCCACTGAAAATATGAAGTATATATATCCAATAGAGATTGTTGCAATAATTGCATCAACACCCATGTGGATGACTATTAAACAATAAGATCAAATTTTTCTAGTCTTCTAAAACATATGAAACCAATTGCAAGTATTATTAGAAGAATGGGAAATAATATTAGACTTTTAAAGTTATACAATAAGTCAATTTCAATGATGTTATGCATATGTAGATTATATAATATTCCAATGCATTATCCGAGCTCTTCTCTAAGGATTCTAGATAGTCTAGATTGTCATACTATCAAAACATCGGCATATTGCAATATTGGCATTCATCCAACTCTTTGGATGTCATATGGAAGTCAAAGAAGTCCAATATACTCTTTGACTTTCCTTCTTATTTGGATCAGACCCATGCTTCCATCGTGCTTCCTTCATCTATAAACAATCATTGCTTAAGACAAAGGATCTCTTATGTTGAATTTAAAAGATTTCAATATAAGAGTATTTCAACATCTATATATGCTTCATTTAATTCATACAATATGAATATTATAAAGCTTCATGAATGACCTGAGTATAGACAGCAGAATGATGACACTCATCATATCTATATCCATCTAAACTCTAAAATACTTCAGTTCAGGTAGGTACTCAAACATTTTGAATACATCACCTCTTATAGAGCCACCATTCTGCATGATGCAGTGAACCATGACATTCATGATTAAATGTTGAGAGCACATATATATATGCCTTAACATATTCTTATATTTTATAAGGATTATTTGACAATTATGATCATCAACGGCATGATACTTCCAAAGCACACTCGATGAGAGATCAATACTATAGAGATATATAAATCCTAGGTTGTTGTCCTATTGTCTATTTAATTATCATTTCTCATTATTATGAGGAAATTTGTACATTGCAACTATATACATTATGTGTCCAACTGCAAGTACAATATCTTGATCATGGATCCAATCCATGATACTTTATTGCTCATTATTGAGTATAATATTGAGTGATGGGGATTATCTGAAATAAGAAATTTGCATAAATATATATATATAGTTTAGGAATTTCTATATCAAAGTTGTCTTGTCCTGTCAACACTAAAAGTACATTCCCTAATTCACTTCCAATATAAGATATATACTTACCATTATATCTCAAGCAAGATCTAGGATCTCCTTTCTTATCGTTGTTACATTCCAATAATATGAGAAATTACAACTCGGATAAAAAGAAGCGGAAACACATTTCGCCTTGCAAGTCCAAATTGCATTCCCAATTCGGTCTTTAACACTCGAGCCCACCACCCCTAAGGTGATTTTAACACGTCGTTAATTGAACAAACTGTCAACAGGAATAGCACTCGCTATGTGCGGTCTAATATCGCCCTAATAATATGAGGACTCGATATTGGGGTCACTATGCATACGGCCTTACTCTTTAGAGAAGTAAAGATCTTGATCCAGATGCGCTTATATGCAAGAGTTGTCACTTTAGACAGGTGTCTCCTACATACAATCTCTGACGGTAAAACCCTTCGCCTTGATGGGAGACCATGGATGTAACTTATGTGATCCTCCATATCTCATTCAAATTTTAATTAGTTAATATGAATCATATTCACATGATTAATTCTTCCAAGGGAAATGACAACTATATTCATATAGAGTATTTTTAGTTGGATATAATTAATTCAATCATATCAAATCAATTATCAATCCAATTTATCAACAAACAAGCAATTTTTTATTATTACTTAAAGGTTGGTATAATCTCAAAATACATATTATTTGAGTGTTAATAATTAGAAAAATACTAATGATCGCTTCAAGCATTATCCTTTCCTTACTTGCAGTCACGGCTAGTACTGACAGGAGTGGGACAAATCGCTCACGGAGCAACCTGCTACCCCAACGCTCTCCGACTAGGTACCATATTTGCCTTAGGTCAGGATAATACTATTTGATCATTTTTTAGAGATGATAATCTATTTTTCAACTGAAGTTATACCATATAATATTTATCAAAATATTTTTGATTAATATTATAAAGAGATTTGCTAAACAAATCATCAATCCTATTCAAGCATCAATGTTTGTTGGAAAGGATGTAACCAATTGTGATCAAGATCAATTATCTAATCAAGTTGGTTATGGTAATGTCATTCAAGGAAATAATCATTATCTTTAAATATTTCATAAATATTCATCAATAATCATTTCAGAAAATTAACCATTAATTTCCATTAATTTAATTGAATGACAATCTCAAGGTTCATGATCAAGTATGTAACTTCCAGTAGTGACCCACACTTACTAAAATTACCATATCTCAATCAATTTAAATCCAAATCAATCAAAATAAGTTTCTAAAGTTTGGTAATTTGATTTGCAAAAGAATACAAGTGCTTTGCATGCATTTCTAGGAATTTCAAAATCGTAGTTAACTCTTTAATTATGTCAATATTTGCCATCTCCGAAATAGCAGATACATGTTCAATAAAAAGATCAAATTGAGAAAATGGATTCCAGATCACCCAAACTCAAGTTCTATGATTTTCTTATTATTGAAGTGATAATTTTGTATTTAAACACATTTAAACATACCAAAAAAACACAGAAAATAGGTCTACGTGAACAAAATGCGATGAAAGTTCGCACAACCAAAAATGCCCAAGTCATCTTTGGTTTAAGGATCATATCCAAAAACTCAAACCTGGCTCTGTTACCATTTGAAGGATATAGGAAGATCCTTAAGTGCATCAAGGAAGCGTAAGGACCGCATCGTATGCAATCGGGAGCGACTAGTCATACGAGTCGCTCGAGGTAGCAGAATTTTAAAATTTAAATGATCAAAACACAAGATCCAAGAACACGTCTTCGATAATTTCATCTAAACCAGAAACAATTATTGGATTTACCTCTTGAAGTATGGTTGCGATCGAGTCTCTAACAAAGAGATATCCTAAGTCTGATCCGATGGAGGAGACGCTTGTGAGTGCGTTGATGAAATGCATGCTCTTTGCATTCCATGTTGAAGATCCAAGCGACGAATCTCTTGATCTCATATCAAGAGTTCCGACGTCTTCTTCACAAGCGAGGCTCGTCGAAGGAGACAGAGATCTATGAGCAAATGATCTTGGCAATATAACGACGATGTCATGGCGATGGTGACTCTCTCTAAGACTCCATGGTGGACGAACACAATGAGAGATAGAAGACTTAGCGTGTAGAGAGAGAGGGATAGGGCATATTTTCATTATGTAAAGAAGACCTAGGGTTGCCTCTTGTTATATAGTAACTTGGGAGTTCATGGATCATAATCCGTGTGAAACACAAAATCAATGGTTGAGATTGATTTGTATTTCTATTCAGTGTTCATGATGTTATTGTAAAAACATAATAACAATTAATAAATTTAAATCAAATTAATAAATAATTTAATTAAATCAATAATTAATCAAGGGATAAGAAAGGTGGCAATCCACCTTCCACATATGGTGGGGACGGCCACTTGACCAAGACAAGGTGGTCGTTCACCCTCTACATATGGAAGGTGGTTGCCCTTCCAATTATGTGAACTTAATTAACTCGCATAATCCCTTAATTATTTACAACAACATATATTGTAAATTAATTCACAAAAATAATTCCAAATTAATTTTGTGAATATTGCAATCATGTCATTAAATAAAATCATATTCACAATCAAAAATAAAATGTAAATTGTATTTCCAAATAATTTTCAATGTGAGTCCAATTCACATCAACAATTAAGTTGAAGACACTATTTACATAAAGTTCTCTCCAAATTATAAGATACATTTATTATTATTATATATACAAAAAATATGGATAACACTATTCACATTATTCATATCCATGATAAGTAATCGTATTTAATTATCTTGGATAATCATTCTCATATTCCCAAATAGCATAAATCACATTCACATTATTCACATCTTTGATATAAATCACATTTAATTATCTTAGATAACTCCTAATATGAATCATATTCATATTATTCATGATAATTAAATCACAATGAAATTATCCTTGAACTCTTTCAAGGATAATGTGTTTTCTTCGCGGATACTTGGAGATAAGGACAGGGCGATTGTACGTTCCACATATAATGACTTAGATATTGAGATCACATCTCAAATCCAAATCTTGTGGACCTCCGATAGATGTTTGATTAAATCAAATCGTAAATCTAATCTTTGAATTGCATCTGAATCACATTGAGATCATTGTCCAATATTTGGACCAAGATCAAATTACTTCTTTGTTGAGAGGAGTCACTAAAATCCAAACTCGTTTCATCACTCCCTAGGAATGGAAACTTCATAGTTATACAATCATTTATGATCACATTACCCTAAGGTATCTCTAATATCTGTACATACTACATACTAGAAGACCAAGAATAAACCTAAAGTTTTAGATCTGTTTAGGCTATCTTATTCAGGGTCATCATTAAGCTTCTCATTTGATCATTAGGAGTCAGTATCGATCAAATACTTTCCAAAATCATATATCATACCTAGGCGTTGATCATATACTTTCCAAAAGCATATGGTAAACCTACAAATTCAGTCAAGCTTCCAAAGCGACGCGACCGTGCACAGAATTTGAATCCCAATATCTCATGAGTGAGCTCATGTCTTCTGATTCAGTGAATGAACATGTATGATCCCTTTGAGAGATCGTATTACTTATATGCCTTTGCATGCATACCAGAACATCGGTGTATAGATCTTAATTAGGCCATTAATCTATTGGTCTGCCAAAAGTACGTAGTCAGATAAATATTAATACATATGTCTCTGGTCAGAGGATTCATGCATATATCTTGACAGCATACGGCATAGGTCTTTATTTATCTCGATCTCGTTAAGTCAAATCTTTGACCTAACTAATCTAACACCTCCAAATCTCTTATGCAGAGGACCTGCATCAAGAGGTCGGTCAGATATCAGCCTTTAAAGAAAGGATTATCGTCTCCTTCTCAGGCTGGAGATCCTCTCTTAATAATCTTTTGACGGTGCTTGATGAGTCCTCAATCTGAATCTTTTGACATTCATCCAAGCACCATCCTCTGTGATTCAACAATTGAATCAACAGCTATATAATCATCAAGATGGCCATCGTAGATAACCCTAACTGTACTAAGGGACCCATTATGAAAATTATTTACTTGTCATTTCAGATCAGGGAATGATATTTGCAACAACATTTATCGCATAATGGCTCACCATGGGCTCACATGTCCAACAAGTTTATTCGTGTCTTATCGTTATGTGTCTTAACACATACAGTGCACATTGATGTGGTTCGGCGGGTTTGTATCTTCTTATATGTATTTGTCAATGCTCATTCTATTAGAATCATTCAAGATACCTTCAACCATGGTGCTAATAATATATCACATCACATTAAAAATATTCTTGTAAAGATATTGACATTGGAGGAGGAATCTATACGATTAGGAACGTATGTAACTCTCGAGAAATCACTTTGGACCTCCGATACTACCCTTACCTCAAAGTAAATTGCCGAACTAATACTCTTTAGTTTCAATAATCTACTACTTCTCATTTTTCCATCAATGCCGCAGGGGTAATGGGAGCCATTGATGGGACATACAATCTAGCTTGTGTTGATCTAAAAGAACGATCATGTCAATGCAGGAAACTATATATGCCACAGAGTTTTATGGTTGTTGTTTTCTTCAATCAATGCTTTGCATGTGTCAATACCGGTTGGGAGGGTTCATGTGTGGATATTTCTATTCTACGCAATTCAGTCGAGAGTGGCTCTCTTATTGTCCTTAAGGGCAGCAGATATTTAGGAAATCATGGTTACGCAAAAACGAACACATTCACCGCTCTGTATATAGTTGCACTTTATCATAGGGTAAATTACGAATTGGGTCCCCATCTAGGGGTCCAATCTCAGAATGGGTCTCGATCTTTAAATTATAACGATTCGAGTCCCAGGACCATTTAAGAAATGGAAATTTTGGGGTTTATGACAAATATGCCCTTGTTGGGAAGGAAATGGGGGTTGGGTTCCAACTTTTAAACAAGAGCGTACTCGTCATTAGCTCCAAAAAGTTCCTTACATTAATGGCCTTGGGACGCGAATCGTTACAATTTAAAGATCGGGACCCATTCTGGGATTAGACCCATATATGGGGACCCAAATCGTAATTTACCCCTTTATCATATTCCTACATGATGGGCACACAGATCTTTTAATGAAAACCATAAGAACTTATTTAATTGTCACCATGCATGTTTGCACAATATAGTGGAGCACACCTTGAATGTATGGAAGTATAGATTCCACTACTTGTGAGATATGTCATCATATGTGTTAAACATACAAAGGGATGTTGTTAGAGCCTTGCATTGTTCACAACTTCATATGGCTTAATGATGGAGATTCAATATATGATGATGATTAAAGAGGACATCTTTCTTTAGGAGATCGATGAATACCAACACTGTGTTATTAGCATCCTTCATGATGATATTCGATAGGAGAGGTCTTAGTGATAGAATTGCTCATGCAATGTGGAATACTAGATGAAGGAGACAGTCATTGTCCATAACTTTTTGTATTTCTGTAGTAGGTGCATATCATAATGCCTATGGTCATGTTTTAGTTGAAATAATGTTAGTGGCCATGTTTTCGTTGAAATATCATGTACGTAAAACATGTCCTTCTCTCTCATGCAACAACTTATGCTTTATATACCGAAGTAATTGTCTGTTTATGTAATCCTTCTCATTTTCAAATTATAGGATGTAAAGAATGGAGTCAACAGAAAAATACCATTGTAGAACACATTGATTCTAAGGTACAAAGATGGCAACCAGGATCTAGGAAGACATCTCCTCTATGTATGTTCAACAAATCTGTGTGACTATCGACAACCAAATGTGGGTGTACCAAGGACGATGCAAAGTATAACATATGAATTTTTCATTATTTCTCAACATTTGTGGGAAACAGGAGCTGAAAATAACGATCGATGTCGGAAGCTTGAAATTGCCTTGAAACATATTCATGACAAGGATAAGGGGTCAGAGATCTTCCTTAAAGAAAATGACTGAGTCACGATATGAGTGTCATTTTTTATTTAGTCTTCTTATTAGATTATGTAATCATGGTTGTGTAGGTTTGTTAAAGAAGATGGTTGGTTGATTATATTGCATGAAAAATTATTATTGCTGGTGTGGGGACATTACAAGTTCTTACTTACTTATACTGATCATAACCTGCAACAATTGAAATGTTTCCATTTTGGTGATGTTAGTAATACATGTGTAATATAGTATGGTTGATGCATTCCCAATCATAAAAGTTTACTCCTTCAATAATGCAAAGAAATAGTGTGTACTTGTATACAATATTCTAATCATAATTATTATCCACCTAATTTTTGTAGTACATCTTTTGTTGTAAATAAATTATGTGGTGTGTATTGTCAATTCCTCAATCAAAAAATATTCATACAAAATCATATCCAACCTCATATCATAGACATTCCTTTTAATAATATTTTTTCAATAATGTATTGCCCAATCATAACCACATAACTACAATCAACCATTATAACCACATAACTATATCAACTCATGTCACATCCAATTCCAACCTAACCTGCTCTCTATTCAGACACCTATTATTCAAATCAAGTTATCCATCTTGCTAACCCTCGCAAAGGCAGGTTACTTCATCTCAACCCACCATGTTAACTAAACGAGCCCTAAAAGTAAGGAAACAAACTCATTCAATGGTCTGGTGATAATATAATTTGTGTGGTATATTGTAGATCCGAATCCTAGTCCCACTATCTCACTATTTACCTTCTTATAATACAAATCTAATAATTTGTTTTAATAAGATCTAATACAATAACTTTTAAAAATATAAAAACTATTAATATAATTCTATATTAAATGAAATTCGATCTCATTCAACCTTCCCACTATTTCTGTACCCTTTATAAATGAGATAAATTTTGTAGTTTCATTCTAAGCATATTTATTTTAAAATGTGATTTGCATATATATATACATTTGAAAATTCAATATTTTTTTTATTTTTGAGTATACATGATATCTTATCAATTCTATACTTGGCTCCTTGATAAAATTTATGTTTCCACCCCGGAAGAACATAATCATGTGAAATAGCATGAAAGTCCCAAAAAAGTAATAAAGTTAATATGAATACGTACATGTCCATTAATGACTTTTCTCGGTAAAGATTTCCCTCTATGATGGTCCACAATCGAAGTCAGTGTACTATGAATCTTGATGAAGATTGTCCTATTCAGTAGAGAAATAAAAGAATTATGTGTATCACTTAAAGTCACCAAATTGTAAGATAAATAACTCCTTGGAGAAGAAAACAGTAAAAAGCTCCATATAAGGAGATGTATGTTAGATTCCCATGAAAGAATGGGATTCCGAAATCGTCATTTAGATTTTAATGTTTGGATTAATAAATTAACTAAACGGATTAATTTAGGGAAAATTTTAATAAAGTAATCCGTAATTAAATATTTGAAATCCAAATTCAGTCATGATCCCAAACTCCAGCCCATGTTGGAATTGGAATGAGTGTGAGCACATGCATATGTATATCTCCCCGACTCTTATTAATGTTTTGACACAAAAACTAAAGAAGGACCTCATATATGAACCTAAAAAAGTATATTAAAGTTTTCCTATCATTTTCATTGCTTCAAAGTATGAGGTTCAACATCAAAATGAGAACCCCAATTAGTGCTTAAACTCTTAAGTGCAAAAATCTCTTATAAACTCATTATTTTTAAACGAACCAAAAAGAGAGATAGCTTTTGGCTACCACACTTTTCTTTCAACAAAAGATCTTTTCAGGTGGAATCTTTTACCTGAGTCAACGATGAATCCATAGTTCAACATCTTTATTCTTTTATTTTAATTTAAAATCCTTAGCAAAATAGTTGTAAATAAGAATAATCCATATTATCTATCATTCATCTATTGTTTGTTAATATTGTATATTTATCATTCTTTTACACCTAAACAAAAGAAAAAAGAAGAAAGGAAAAAGGAATGAAAGAGAAGGTTGTATATATGAAATAAATACAGACTGACTCGAACCTCGAGACTGAATAAAGTAGGAGGATATAGGATCCATAACTTATAAAAATCAAGAAGACCAATTCTCACTTGTACATATTCTCCATTATTTATCTTGAATATCTTGTACTATATTATTCATATTAAACAACCTCAAATAAAAATATTTCCTTCATCAAAGTTGTTCATAATAGAATATATTAATATATAAAAATATCAAAACAATTTAATTAATAAATAAACAAATATAATGAACCTAAAAAGCCAAAAAATTAACTTTCCAAGTTCATACTTATCTATACAAAACTCCAAAATGACTAAACTCACTTTTGAAATTCATTTTATAACTAATACTATTTATTAAAAATACTAAAAAATCATGCAATAAATCGTGAGTTTTGGCAGTTGGACCCCTTTATTGAATTATATGTATATAAAACTTCTTTATTTTCTATTTAATTATTTATAATTACAATTAGCTTAAATATTTTTTAAAATATTTATAGAAATCAGTACAAAAATACAAAAATATAACTTAAAAATAATTATGAATAAATACTAATAAATCTCAAAACCAAAAAGTTGTAAATTCTAACTTCCAAACCTCGTAACTTGTCTATCTGGAGTCTTATTTAGGCGTGCTCACTTAAAGTTTATTTTATAAAATTATCTATCATATAAAAGAGGTTTCACCGAAATCAGAGTTAATATGCAAAAAGTATGTTTTGAGACTCCATTGGTATACTTGCGTGCTTGTATCTATTGTATATTTATTTATTTATTTTCTTGTATATATTTGCACATATTGCATTTTTAAATGTTTTATACATATTTTCTATTTATATAATATTTAAATAAAAATAACAAAACCAAAAATAATAAAATAATGTATCTATTCTGTAGATATGATGTATTTGTTATGTATATATTTGTATTTATATGTACCATTAAATTAATTCTTAAAAATAAAAGAAATATTTATTTAAAACCCATAAATTATTTTGCAAATAAATATATTATTAAATTATGCAATTATTTGTAAAAATAATTAATTTAAAATATTCATATGTAATTACTTGTATTTGTACAACGTAACTAAATAAATACTATTATTTATTCATAATTGTGACTTTATTAAATTATTTATAATTTTCATTTATTTAGTTTATTGATTTTATTTTATTTGTATAGTTTTTAACTTATTTTCCTCTCCCTCTCACTATATATAACTTTCTTTCCCTCTCTTCTTCTCCGCCACCGTCCTCACTGGTCTGAGACCATCGGGTCGTTCTCCTCAATCCCCAGGCCTTAGCATCTTCCATGTTTCTCCCTCCACCTCCTCTCCTATAAAACTCCATCGAGCCCTGATTTCGAAGTGATATGTCATTTCTTCACCTTTTCTTCCCGTGAGCTCCGGAGCGAGGCACGGAGTGACAGTCCTCCATCTCTATTGTAGCGAGGTTGAGAGGGGGTCCGGCATGATCGTCACCGGTGCCGAGGATCCTCTCCACCGTGTGCTCAGTCTCTGCATCACCATGTGTTGCAAATACTTGAAGCTTTACCGAGCTCCGTCCCATGTGCATCATCCACAATTCAAGTAGGTTTTCAATCATATTCCTCTTCCTCATTCCTCTTCTATTTCTCATCATCTGATCTACCTCTTCCTTCATGTTTTTCTTCTTCGAAATTGATGTTGAAATCATTCATCCATCAATACATTTCATCTCTTCTTTGAACCCCTCCACTTTCCCATTCTACTTTATAGATCTGACCATCTCTTATCACATACGGTGATCGCAGACTAGAACCGTAGCCTCCCTTGCTTTCTGTAGCTCCCACATTCACCTTCATTTCTTGATTGTTGGACTGAGTCATCGTGCTCGAGGTAGTTTATCGATTGCATGTCCTTATCACTAAGATGACATGTGATTCACACCGAGTGGTCTGCTTCAGAATGCATCAGATCGGAATGAAAGCATCAAGCATCGTATACACTGATCAGTCTGGAAGATAAATCAGATATGAACCTTTGTCTGTTGAATCCAGAGTATCTGAAGTAGTCAGCACTACTTCGAGAGCACGAAGCATGCCCCCTAGAGCGTGTTGTCTCTTCATCAGGGATTGCAGTAATCAACTGGAGTGACAATCATGGAGGATCATCACTAAGATCTAATCCTCTAATACGAGTATCGACAAAGCATCAACATCATCACTTCATTGAGGATCAATTCTGAGAATTATTTAGACATGAAGTTCCATTTCAACATGGAGATCAGGCTCTTGATTTTATCATCGTCATGGAGGTCATGCGCCTGGAGGTTCCTTCCATCTGAAGTGTGATCTTCATAAGAAATCTCGTTTGAGTCGAAGCAACAAATCAGCATCACTTAGAGCCTCTCCAGAATTAACGCTCTGTCGCATAGAGCCATTGCCAACTGAATCATCTAGAGCTCCAAGATATTTGGGGAAGAACAGATCGTACAATAGCACCTTAGATCAGATCCAATCCAAGGCTTTACATTGCGGCATGCATCAACCTCCAGATAGCCCCACTGCTCAAGTGTGGTCATATGCGAAGGACGTGTCAAGTAGATTTTTTGGATATTTTGCATTAATGTCCTCTGAATTCTATATATTTTGAATAGGTCCCACCTGCAGGTTAAATCATGTGGTCATACACGTGGATTTTTGGAATTTTTATACAAAGGCCCTCGATATTTCTTGATTATCAAACAATATATGTGCTACTAAGGTGCATGTGTATCGTCGTGTACCTTTCTGTAACTTTTATGAATAAACCCCCGTATTTATTTATAATTCCAAGATGTTCCTGACAGATGCTTCATCATGTGCGTAGGCGTGTGGCTCTCTGGTATTTCTGAGCATAATCCCCCTCTTGTCTGTTATTTCTACAGTACCCCAATAATTTCTTATTATTACAAATATGCCGATGTTATTGTATATATTAATCGTGTATTATATACATATTAATACCAAGTATAAAAATATTAAAAAATACCTAAAAATATTTAGTATTATACTATATACAGTAAAATTTCATTTTTAAAAAATAAAAATAATTTTCTCATTTTAATAATTCAAAACAATACCAAAAAAGTACACAAACTAATAAAATCAAAATAAAATATTAGCAAACCTTCAAAAATCCTAAAAATTTTAGTTATAATATATTGTACTATATTTTATTAGAAAACAAAAAATAAAAATTGAATATTAAAGCTCATAAAAAATTAAAAATATACAAAACTTCAAAAATTCATAAGCAATTCAAAAAATCACAAAAATATGCACAACACCTTATTTTAAATGTATTTTTATCTATTTCTAATAAAAATAGAATATTTTATTCCTATTTATTATTTTAAAAATAAAAAATTATTCTCTATTTTTGTATAAAAAATTTGTTTTCAACCTTAAAAAATATTTTAAAATCCATAAAAATTATAAAAATGAATAAAAAGTTCATAAAAATGGTAAATAAATTAAAAACATAAAATTGAAAAAATATAAAGTCCAATACATATTACTTTACTTATAGGTATACAAAATCACAAAATAATACAAAATTCAAACAACCAACTAAAATTTCAGACAAAACCCATAAAAATAAGCAAAAAATCAAGAAACCTTCACACCTTGGACACTCTACCTATTTCCCCTAGTCTCCACAGTTTGCCTCCCTGAGTTCAGTACTCCCGTACTTATTACTATACATATTAGTTTAGGACTATAGATAAATAAAATAAATCTTTTTCTGTGAATTTCAACTGATCACCACAACGATAGTTGTCTATCCTTTTAGACAACCTGACTGTTGACTTTTCAAATGTCATCGTTGTCGGAGAGGCTGCGCTTGGGTAGATAGATTAGAGCCTTTAGCTTTAAGGTTTCATTTTTTATTTTCTCTCGTTTTCATCATTTGTTATGTTTTGTTTCTTCTATTCTTGTTCTCTCTTTTATTTCTTGCATCCTTTTTTATAGATTTTGTATTTGTTTTGTATTGTAGGGCCTAGGAATCGACATCGGTTTCTTCGAGAGCCGAGCAGCTGACGTACTTGGAGATGGGTGCTATTTGTGAGCCAGTTGCAGAGGAGCAGCACGAGGTTGATACGGGAGTTGTGCAGTTATATATACTTTTTCTGTTTTCTTTGGTGAGAGATGAATGGGAATTTGCCTGTTTTTACCTCTGTAGAAGAGGCCCCTTGAGGGCATCCCAGCTTGTACCCGACATGTACTCATTATCCAGGTATGTTTCGTCAAGTGCAAGTGCACTTTGGGGACCTCACCATGATAATATTTTTCATTGCTTCTTCTTTGTTTCCCGTGATTTTCTGTGAATGGCTAGGTGTTTTCTTAGGACTTTATTTTCTTGCTTTTGCATACCTTAGGTTAATTAGACATAATATCGTATAATCTAGTCAAATAAAATTGGTTCTTACCCAGGTAGATCTATTATCTCCTTCTAGGTTACGCATTTTCTTTTCCAATTTTCACGCATTTAGGTTAGATTTATATTCCTTGGGCGGATAAGTTTGCATGTAGAGTCCGAACAACATGTACACATCTTCTATCTTTGCACGCATTCATATTTTTTTCATGCATTTCATTTGTTTTCTCTCCCTTGTTTTCATTCATTTAGGAATAAAGAGAAAAAAATCTTTAGACATTTGTTTTCTCAAATCAAAAATATCAAAAATAAGAGATAACAAAAAAATAAAGTTGGGACTTCTTAATTTCACTTGACCATAAAAATAAATGTAATGGACTTCACTCCTTGATTCGAGAGATCAATCCCTTGCTTGTTTGCAATTATTGAGCGAGCTACGTAAACATAAGTAGAGCCCAAAGCCCTGGACTTGTGTCCTAAGCACTTGGACTTTGACTTTCGGGTCATGTTATTGCTCCAAGCACTTTCCTTAGACATTAGAAGAAGCAGTTGCATGAGTAGGGAGATGGATTTCCTTAGAACTAGTCCCGAGCTCTTACGTGGATAGTTCTCTACTTGGGGAATTTAGCAACTTATTCATGGTCTACTATAGGAGACTGCACCTGTGAGCTTGCTAATATAATTATTTAATCACCTAACTCTAAAATTGAAAATATTAATGAACGAGCTTTCACGATCATCGACGAGTTGAGTAGGTGAAACTGGAGTTTGCATTGCATTTACTTGTGCATGGTGTGAGTCCCTTTTATCTTTATGTCCTGAGTTTCTAGTTGTCACTTATCGTCTGAGTCTTATCGTCTTCTTTATTTCACTCTTCATTTCATTTTATATTCGTGAGTCATGATGATGAGTAGACGGTCTCTTAGGCCAACTCTTACAGCACCACTTCCATGCATTCCTACTCATTTATCTAAGTCAGATTGAGATAACATGTGTTTCGAACCTAAGATGAGTCCTCTGTTCTTCTCTAGGTATGGCTTCATCCTAAAGAGTCGCCTTTCTTATCTTTGTTTGTTTCTCCTGGTTCGGTTCTAGATAACTCTCTTTTCCAAGTTTGATTCTGATCTTGAAGAATCGTCAACTTTTATTCCTTGTGTTTCTTTGTCTCATCTTGTTCATTCTAACCCTCCTTTATTTTCTTGTAGTCATCCTTCCACTACATATGTGGCAACTTGGCAGAGGATTGGGACTTGTGAGCAGACATCAGATCATTTAGTATATGATGATCGGCTCACTGAGTAAGTGATGTAATTTGCACTTGTTGTAATAAGGGTACTTAGTGAATCGTTCAGAACCAAGAAAAGATCTCCGCGAAGAGTGTCTCGGCTGTTAATTTATATCTCGGACAAGTGTGGGGTCGAACACAGGGAAGCAAAGGAACAACTTCAGGTTAATTCAAAAAATTAGGTCTAGGTATCCAATGCGGGTTTTTTTGTATTATTTTAATGCAAAGTGAATGCGAATGCAATATGCGAGTGAATCAAGTTAATAAGAAAACACACAACTTACACAAGTTAATTTTAATAAGAAAATAAGTCTAATTTAGCTAAATTATATTTTTCCTAGAAACTTAATCCAATGTTGAATGCAAAACATATTTTTTGGAATTTTAGTGGTTAAAATGCAACAATAAAAAAATACATACTTTTATGTGTTTTTTGTAATTTTTCACATAAACAGAATGCAAAAACTATGAAAATTTTACTGGAATTAAAACATGATTAAATGAGACTACATTACTTTTTTTGAAATTTTCTGAAAATGTCAATTTTATAGATTTTTAAATGGAAATAGAGTGACTACAAGTAATTAATTTTTAATAAATCCACATTATCAAATTAGCCAGAATGCGAATTATTTCAAGAAGGTATTTATAAGAATAAGCCAGGGGATTTGAAATTTCACAAAAACATTATGTATGGATTTAATTAAAAATCAATTAACAAAATCACTTTACAATTAATTTAAAGCACAACACAACTTCAATGTAGATGAAACTTGGATATTAATTAAAGCACCTTTCAAAGGATCATTTCTAATTTTTATGGAATATTTGGAGCAACTGTGAGTGAGATATGAATTTAATACCTCAGATTGGGTAAGATATGCAATCTTTCACTTGAATAATTAATAAGAGCTCAAAAAATCCAAATAAATATCCAGATGGTAGATAATTATTTTCTCAACATAATGACAATTTTCATTAAATAAAAAAACTATGTAATTTGAGTCCAAATTAATACATAAACATAGGGTTATTAATGCAAATTCAGAAAGCAAAAACATACAAGAAAACTAAGCACAGGGACCTTTTTGGAATTACAAAAACATGACAGGAAACATATGAACAAAAATGACCATTCTTCCTGCAGGCGGTTAGGGTGGCATGAAGGGGGAGGACGAAGGGCGGTGACGGGGTTGGCGGGATGGGAGGCGCGGAGGCTGCAGCTGGCTGGAGAAGGCGACGGAAGGCCTGGCGGAGACCGGCAGGTGTTGTAGAGGCAGAGCCTCGCGAGGTGGCGTGATGCACTAGAGAAACCTGGCAGAGGAGTAGAGGTTGCAGTGACGCGCTGGAGGCTGGGGTTGTACATGCGACGTGGAGCTGGAGGTGAGCGCGGGGAGGAGGACGTGGCCTGCTGCCGCTGGAGGAGGAACGCAGGGGGTACACAGGTGATGAAACCCAGTTTCATGGTACTGATTCGCATTTATTAACCCCCTTGCTTAAACTAATGATAATAAAAACAAGATAAATCCTTGTATATATCTGAACCTTAGAATAAATAAAAAATACAAAAAAATAAGAAAACAAAAATTCGTGGTATTTTTATACCCTGAAAAATGCTCACAATAATATTTCTCACTTTATTTGACCTTGTTTCTGTTTTTAGTCAACATGAAACTTGTATATCTCATCGAGATATACAACTTTCAAGTTTTGATTTTTTTTTCCAAATTCGGCCTTTTTCTTCTCCTTTTTCGCCTTCTATATATAAAGAACCTAATTGGGCACCTGGTGCTTTCTAGTTGTGACACGTGGCCCGCTCACTTTGCACCACTCGCCCTCCATTTCCCGTCGTTAGATCGCCCTCTTCCTCTCCAAATCTGCATTGTTCATTCTTGATTTGATTTCAACCTTTCGATCATGTCCCAATCGCATCCAGACCCTCCATTCCCGTCTTTCTCTCCTCTTGCCACGTAGCTATCTCCAGCATCGTTTGATCTCCTTCTCAAAGATTCAATCTCCACCGCACGCCCCCACTCCAGTCTCAGCCCTTCGATTGGCACCCACCTCTCATTGCAGTTGTTCATCTCCGCCAACATCTCCTTCCGCCATGTGTTGCTTTCTATCACCGCCCGATTGTGTCGCACTCGATCGAATCCAAGACGTCCTCTAGCGCCAACTTCTTAGTCGCTAGATCGTAAGATCCAACGGCCGAGGAACCATCTTCTACCTCCGGTCACCCATCTCTCCCATGATCGCCACCTCGCACAACCGCTCCCCCCTTTCTATTTCCGTTGATTTCTCAACCATCATCTCCACCCTCTGAGTACTCCACGACGTAGCCCAGTTATCCACCTTCCTCATGATCTACCACTCGCCCCACGACTCTCTCTAACCAACTCCTTATCGCCCTGCAAAATCTGTCGCCAACCACCGGATCCCCCAAATTTCCCCTTCAAATACTCCATATCTGCCTCCATATCACGGTGTCCACTTGTACGTGGGTCACGGCCCAACATTCCTCCGTCCCTCGGTGACAGCGAGGAGATGCCATGGAGCGCAACGATCACCGTCGACTCCACTGTTGACCCCTGGTCATGGTAGGCCAGGATTGCAGTGCTTCGCCACCGCCTAGCTGTCCCCAGTTACTACAGGGTCCAGCGAGGACCCGAGGTCCACCTAGGACCTCAAGCCCAAGCTCCTCGCCCGCCATATCCCCAGGTAAGATCTCGATTTCCATTTGCATTTTTTTCTTCTAATTTCTCAGATTTTAGTAGGACTCTCCATGCAAGTTCGATCTCCTTTATTCATTGCTTCAGCTTCATTACGCTTCCACCTCCTTCGTGCATCCCTCCGACGGACATCTCCCTTTCTCCATGGCATGTTCATCTTCGCTCCCATCTCTCCTCCGCCTTGCCGGAGGCAGATCCTTGGTCTCTCATCTTTCCGCCCGCACGAGACCCCACGCCATTCCCAGCCACCTCGCTATTGCGTACTTCGGCTATAGGTCTAACATTGCAGGTACCCTCATCAATGGTCGGAGCTGATGCCTGAGCACTTGCAAATAGCTTCATCTCTGGTGAATGAACGTCCCAAATCATGCCGCACCTAGGTCATGCTTCCAGCTACCTTGATCGACCTCTAGGAAGCTTCATGGAGCTCAATCGAGACCGGAGAAGATCGGCGGAGCTCGCGTGAAGCTACCAGATCCCAGATATCGCCGCCAGGCTGCGGCGGAGGGAGGAACGCCAAATTCTACAAGTGTCATTGGATGGCACCCCATGGTGGCCATGCAACAGCTCCTACTTGGCCACGTCGATGCTTCTACCTTGCCACCGCCACCGTCCGATCTCTAAGACCTGATGGTCGACATCGAGCCATGTTTACAACCCCGAGCAGGTGTAGCAGCCATTCGATTTCTATGATCAGACGGTCTAAGGAGGTCAACGTCATCAACTCTAGACGTCAGGTCCAAGCCTCTAGGTGTGGAGCATTTGAACCGCATCCGAAGCTCCCGAGCCTTGCTCCGAGCCAGAGTCAATGCCGAGCCTCCTCCGAGCCACGTTTGAGCCTCCAACGTCTATCGAGCCTCGCCCCTCACGTGCCTTGTCACTTGTGGGTGGGGAATTTTACAGGGAGGCCTCGGATACGTTCCATATTTCCAAACAAGTCCAGCCATCACGTGTGATCCACATGCACCTAGGGTAAATTGCAATCCACCCCCCGTGGGTTGTAATAATTGCAATTATACCCTCGCATGTGTGGGTAATTTACAGGGAAGGCCTCGTGACTTTTATTAATTACTTTAGGACCTTCTAGGGACCTGTTTGCTATTTTATTTTTTTCATGCTTCTTGCATTTATGCCCCTGGTTTCTTTTGTGAATATCTTAAGCATTCAAGCTCCGTTTAAGTTAATTTCAGTGGCGTTTTGAACCTAGTTTAATTCTCTTTCTAATGGCATACTTAATTTAAGTTTTTACACTTTCAGATTTGATGTTTTATTTTGACAATTAAGTGTCATTTATATAATATTTTTTATGCCTTGCTTTAACTGATTAATAAGAACTGGCTTCATGATTCGAGTCTGGATTTGACTATTGTTTAATTTCTCAAATATTTTGTATAATCCGGGCATGGTTGCATTATTTTAACCTTCAATTTCCTTTCATATCAAAAATCAAACAAAAATTACATATGTACAGGTTTCTGCATCATGACTTCATGTGCATTATGACCTATGGATTTCTAATTAGACACTAATTTAGGTAATAAGAGTCTAGATAATCACTTAATAGGCTCGTGTCCCTGAGTTCGACCTTGGGCTTGCCCAACTAAAAATAAAAACGACCACTTGTTATTAATTGATAATTATATTAAGTGATTTTTTATGCATCCGATTTGGCCGACTACAACACACTAAAATGAGTTATTAAAGGCCTAATTTTCGGTTCATAAGCAGGGAACTGGTGGGCCTCCGTTGGTGGCGAGAGGCTGCAGGAAGGCAGCAAGGGTGGGTGGCCTGGAGAAAGGAGGAAGAGCCACCACCAGCAGATGTGGTGCGGCGGAGGGTGGAGGCGGTGTGGCGGAGGGCGACGGCACCGCCAACGGTGGAAAAAACCATGGGCGGCGATGCTGCACTTTTTTTATTTTAAAAAAATTACTACTTACATATGTGATTTTTTTAATTGATTTTTTTACTTTTTTTAAAATTTCTTAGACATGAAACGAACAAATACAAATATGATGGAAATGGTGGTGATGATGATTTGAAATATGACGATGATAAAGTAGAACAAATGAATGGGTGGCGAATGTGATGTGATAAAAAATGCGAAAATGAAAACAATGATGAATGATAAAAGGGGGATAATTACCTATGATGGACAGGAATCGCTTGGGAAGTGCTCGCAAGGAGCAAGGTCTTTGCTCGAATCGCTGGCGAGTGATAAGCTCGGGCAGCGTGTGGATGCAACTGCGATGTTCGCCAAGAAGCCAACAGATCTCTCATAGGAGAAAGAGTTGTCGTTACTCGATCGTGGTTGCATTGCTGCCACCGATTTAACTCTGAGAACTAGGCTCTCCTCACATAAAGATGGATAAAGTGCAAAATGAGCAGGATGGGATATATAAAAAGAAAAAAACGAGAAGTTATGAAGTTCGGCTTAGATATTAATCATTAGATCGCTCGTTGAGTACAAGATATTATGTGTAATCATCATATTAGGTGTACTTAGCGAATCAATCAGAACCGAGAAAAGATCTCCACGAAGACTGTCTCGACTTTAATTTATATCCCGGGAAAGTCAGGGGTCGAACACAAGGAGGCAAAAGAACAACTTCGGGATAAATTCAGAACATTTAGAATGCAAGACGCTAGTGAATCAAGTTAATAAGAAAATATACAACTTAGCCAAATTAATTTTAATGTGAAATTAATTTAATTTAGCCAAATTATATTTTTCCTAAAAAACCTAAATTATCATATGTATATTGTCATAACTTCCCCAATTTTTTATTATGTCTCACTAGCTCCAAATCAAATAATATTATAATATTAACTTTGTTGTTCGCATATTACTAACATTAATCAAGGAAAAATACAAAAAAAAATAATAACTTGTATATTTGCCCAATAAAACCCAAACCCTAGTTCTGAGAACAAAAGTCATAAATGTCAATATCTCATATAGTCTCCTATAAACCCCCACTTTTAATATACATTCAATTATCTACAAGCAATACCAAATTCAAAAGAGTTGAGGTTCATCTGTGGAACATAGATTTTGGGATCTTATATGTTGTACGTTTTGTCGATTAACCCTATTATTTACATACAAAAATAACTTTTAAAATTGATTTATTTATTTTTCATTTATTTTATTTGATTTAAGATTTAATAAAATGTGCAAAAATCCAAATCAAAGTTGAAGTAAAAAATCAAAGAAAATAAATCATTGTGAGTTTGTACAAAGAGTTTGTAAATAAGTATCTCTTATTTTATTACTATATTTTCTTAATTACTAAAAATTATAATAAACTATATTAATGTTTTATTTTTTATTTTATTTTTTCTTGATTTTTAAATTATTTGAAATTACCAAAAATCTAAAATATAAAAATACGACATTTATAGCAACAGAATACCACCAAAAGTATGTTTTTGTGCAGATGATTTCTTTTGATATTTCCCTTCATGACCATTGTAGATCTCGTCAAGAAGAACAACTTCATGAAGACTGTCTTTTGATTTGACCAGTTTTCTATTTTTATTGATGTTTCTTTCCATTTCTTTTTGAATTTTTTCGAAGCGACATCCGGCAGCTCTTGGAGCCACCATATGTGGCCCCCTTCTTGCACTTTTTTTTATTTTTATTATATTTTTTTATTTATTTTAGCTTTTTAGATGCCACGCATCATCACCCCGGTTGTCCAATCTTGGTTGATCGAATGGTCGAGGTCCCTTCCTGAGATAGCGGTTGTTGATGAGACTACTGGTTTAGAAAATCTCCCCCCTGCTCCATTCCCAGCCACTCTCACCAGGGAGAATCATGTATATGAATCATATGATCCGGAGACTTATGCATGGGCACACCCTGGGTCAACCTACTCTGACTACATGGATTACATCAACTCGACTCAGGAATGCACCAACATCGAATCAATGGAGAAAGAACATGCAGAGACTCTCCCCAATATTCAAATTCCCGAGGAACTCAAAATAGACAAATCTTTCTACTACGATCCTGAGACATATGCATGGTCACATCCGGGAGCAACATTCTCTGAATATCTTAACCAAATCATCCCAAATCGAGAATGCTCAAACATTCGGGAGACTAAGAACAAACACGCAGATCGAGCACCGATCAAGGAAACTTCAAATGGCTATTCATCTGGATACTCAAGTGAACCGACACCTTCACGACGAAATAAAAAGAGAGTCACCTTTGACCTTCCGGAAGAGGTATCGTCTGATGGTCCCTCATCAGGTACGGAAAAGGTTGTCTACATGAGTGAAGTCTGTTCGGCAGCCCTAAAGCCATATCTTTGTAAGGATCCAAAATTCAATTCTCATTGGACAACTCCCGTTCCTAACTACTACTCATCCAAAGCTGATGCTCCTGACCTCTTCAAGTACGCTGGAATTCTTTCGTATGAGCTGACTGAGACCGGTGCTTCTGAGCTATCATCTGAGGACAAATTGATTGACCCCAAGAAGGAACGAATTCTGAGGAAACAATTAAAGAAACAAAGAGATATGCATACTTGGAGTATGTCCACTTTCAAATACTACTCCTCTGAGGATAACTCTGATGATGGATATCTTTCATCTGACTGAAACACTTCATCTATTATCCATCATGATTTTTCTGAGGATAACTCTGATCATAGTTGGGAATCATATGCTCCATCTTCACCTCATCATTATGATCTCCCACCGCAGGCTCACAAGAAGATCAGCCGAAAACCGCCTTAATCATTCGGCTACTCAACCTCCCTCCCGACCACATCGGTCTCCTTGTACAGCTTCTTCCTCTACTCAGGCCAAGGCCTAAGTATAGGGGGATCGATGCCATCTGTTTATACCATCCTTCTCATCCTCCCGACCGCTCCATTTCCACCCTTCTTCCATACTTAGGCTATCCAGAGCCTAAGTATAGGGGGAACCGACATCCACCTGTAAATACTCTCCTCATTCACTCTTTTCCGCTCTACTTCCTAACCCATTGTATATAAATTTTCCACTCTCTTACGCTTAGCACGAGCTATGTCTTCATTACGCTTTTTGTGCTCTGAGGACACAGCACTCGCTAAGTATAGGGGGGTCTGTATATATACTTTGTATATATTTTACCCATATCTCGTACTTTCGTGTAAGTCTTTATGTATTTACGGGGTGGGTACAAAAAAAAGAAAAAAAGAAAAAAAAGAAAAAAAAGGAAAAAAAGTTTTTCTACTAACACCAACCATGCACAAAATTTTCGAAAAAAAAGAGAGAAAAAGAAAAGATGGCTTCTTATTCCATTTTCTGCATAGAAAATGTCCCTTGCATAAAAAAAATCATCATCACAAAAAAAATGTGTCTGCATTTCACACACATGCACTTCATCCAACATCACATGCATTTGCATCCGTGAAAAGTCACTGGGTTCTGAACCGAGTTATGAGCCGAAACCGAGAGTGGTCAACACTTGACCTTAATCCACCTAATTTTCAGAGGAACTTCACCGAGAAATAGGATTTTAAGAGCTTCAGGTCTTTTGACTTAATTCTTTAAGTTCCACATGACAATGTACAGCATTTGACTTTTAGTGTCTAACTTGGTCTCTTCATCCTGGGTACAACTCTGGAATAGGGAATTAATTCGCACTCTCACACTATGCACTTAGCTCAACCCAGATGGGATGTTGGAAGACTTTGTGAGTTTCTTTTCTGGTAGCGTGGAAATCTAAAGACCGGAGTACGGGTTGAAATAAAGCTTCGGAAAAGGGATGGACGGCTGGGCACAATTTTTTCTAAGACCCCAAAAAAATGTACGGAATAAAAAGATGCTATATCTGTAGGGGCAAAACAAGATCCAAGCAGAACCACCAAAAATTCCAAATACAAAGAAGCAGTCTACCAAATAAAAATTCGACCAAAAAGGTCCAAACTTCAAGAAACCTGCAGATCTTGGTGGAGACTTGGCTCAACTGGCCATCTTCACAAGGAGAGGTGACTACACTGGTCACCCCCTCCAGTTCTTTTCTCTTTCTTCTAGCTTCTCCCCCATTTCGATTGTGACCACAGCACGACAGACCTTAGAAGGAAATACCTGACTCCCCGAGGACGAGTTACTGGAAAGGAGAGGAGCATGGTAGTCCGGCATTCTGGATGGGAAGAGCTAAAACCCTTCACACACACGAGTCGGTTTTTCAATGTTCATAGGGTATACTTTGGGAAGAGGATTGATCTAAGATGACTTCTGAGCCGAAACTGTAACAATGATGTGTAGAACTTGAGGGCTGTTGATTTTAAAATTCTAAGTCTCACAGAAGTTCCGCCACACTACTAATCCAAAGGTCGAGTTTAGTTTCATTCTCACCTTCAGCTCATGGTCTTGGTATGGAACCCAGTCTCATTTCACTTCATGGCATGTCTTTTTGATGCTCAGGGACGAGCATGGTTTAAGTATAGGGGGATGATGAATCTCGGATTCATCACTCTAAATCTCATTTATTAAGCTTAAGTCCCTAAAAATCAACTGCATTTCTGCATTTATTTTGCATAATTAGCATTCAGGCATGATTTCATAAGAATTGCATTTTAGCGTTAATTTCTGCATATTTTAAGAAGCCAAAAATCCAAGCCCAAATTGACCTGTAAATAGCCTTACTTCCCCTATTTTTAACTCCTCCATGCTAACACCGCATGCCACAAAACCACCTCCACTGTGTACACATCACTAACAAGAATAAATGAAAAATACAAAAAAAATTACTAACCCTGATAAGTGGACCAAAAACCCAAACCCTAGTTCCAGGATTTTCGGACTAAAAGCCCCATATCTTCTCCATCCATTGTCCGATTTGATCCTACTCACTTTTGAACTAATGCGCATTCAATTACCTTCAAAACAAGACCAAGTTCAAGTGGATCGGAGCTCGTATGTGAAAGTTGGGTTTTGGGCCTCTTTTGTACATTGTATTTTTTCGCGGCTTTTAACCTTGTATTTTATGTACTTATTTTCTTCATTAATAAAATCCAAAAAAATAGATTAAGGTCTCTTGTATTTATCTTTGAGTTTTCCATATTTTTCTGGATTTTTATCTTGTTTTAAAAATTACAAAAAAAATAGAAAACCCAAAAATCAAGGTATTCTATGTACATGGGATACCCCAAAATTCACTTTTTACATTTGACCGAATTTGGCTTTAATGTCTTCATGAAAGTTGTAGATCTCGTCGAGACGGGCATTTTTCGTGAAGGAACTTTTTCGATCCGAGGTCATTTGCTATTTTCTATCGATTTTACAAATAATTTAATTTCGGATTTTTCTGATCTGACACGTGGCAGCCCCAGAGGCCACCACGTGTCATTGATTTTTAGCATTTTTAAATCTCGTTTTTTATAAAAAATAATAAAAAAAATAAAAAAAATAAAATAAAAAGAAGCACGTGCGTCGCACGTGCCCAACCTCTCCCCACGCTAGCGCCACGTGGCCTATCCTGGGCCGTTCGATCTCGGCCGATCGAACGGCCGGGAACCCATCTTCCTCAACTGCCCGCCTCCGAAAACTCCGCTGCTCCTCCTCAACTCCCGCGACCGCAAGCGCCCGCACCGGCCCTCCGTTATCCCCGCAACCACCGCACCGTCTTCCCCGATTCCTCCGCCGACGACTCCTCCTTTAACCTCGCACACCCGCCTCCCTCGCCTATAAAACACCCTCGTCGACCACCAGAGCAGCCCATCCGTCACTGGCACGAAGAAGCAAGGGCTCGGGGTGACAGACCGGCCCTCCTCCATCGCGGCGAGATCCGAGGATCTCGCGGCCCTCGTTGTAGACTCGGAGCGCCTCCCCCGACGACCTGCTGCAGCTCCGCCCCTTGGCGTCGAGCCAGCGTCTTCTTCACCGACCTCCGACATCTCCGGCTTCACATCGTCTTCCCCGTCCATCTCCAACGCCTCCGCCTTTGGCCGGGACTCCTCCGCCTTCGACGACTACGCCACCAACTCGACGCAGCCACCTTCGTCTCCGCCATTCAAGTCGGTTGCGCCTCCACCTTCACACCGCCAAGCTCCACCCCTTCATCGACAACACCACCACGCCGCGCCATCGGCCGCTACTCCGCCACATCGCCTACCAACGTTCATCGTCTCCGGCCCCCTTCTCCAGAGCTTCATCGACCGCCGGGAGACAACGCCACCGCAACCGGCTTCCCTGGCCGAGACCCCCCACGTGCGAGGCGCGTGCGGGGGGGCGTCAGCAGCTGCTTCATCCCCCGGGTCACGTGCTATGCACGTGACCGTGGGGTAAATTGCGAAGAACCCCCTGGACATTCCCATATTTGCGCAAAGGCCCCTCAGCTAGAAGTCACGTGCAGCGCACGTGACTGTCTGACAAATTTGCAGAAGATCCCTCCACTTTATCGGTAATTAGTCATAGATCCTTGTTCTGCATTTTTAATTGTATTTATTTATTTAAATTGCATATGTACCCCTGTGTTCCCCCGCAACTTTGGACCTTTTTATTGCATTATTTTATTTATTTAAAAATTTCATAATGTTCCTCACATGACTCTCTACATTTTGACATATTGTGGATATTTTTATGGTCAGTGGTTAATTATTAATTAATTATTTTGTGGAAAATTGCGTATTTTACCTGTCGTATGCTCTGAAATTCGTAGTTAATTAACCGTTGCTTTAAAAATCCCCGAAAAATCACATATTGTAGAGATTATTTTGATTAACATTGTGCCCAAAAATCATTGCATTTGCTTGCATACTTTGCTCTGTAAATATCATTTTGCATATTTCACTATTTTATTTTTAATAGGTATTAAATCCCACATTTTTAAGGTCTAGGATTTTTCTAAGATCCATTACCTAATGATAGATCTTAGATAATTTTAGTTCTCGAAAATAAGTAGGTTTAATAATTATTAAAATTAAATATTGAAAATTAATTTGTTTGCATTTAAAAAATCATTAAAAATTCATATGGCATCTAAAAATTCCAAACAAATTACAGTGCACTCATTTCATCGTCATTTACATTGTGGCCAAGTTTCGTATTTTTCGTACATCGTTTGATTGAAATTTATATTTTAGTCCCTAAAATAGGCCGAACTTGCATTTTGCATCTCATATTGCATTGAAAAAATTCCAAAAAAAGACCGCCTTAAAAACCGAACTCAAAATTGGATAGACACAACTCTAGTTTGTTCCTTTGCCTCCTTGTGATCGACCTTGGGACTTGCCCAAGTAAAATAAACATAAAACCACTTGAATAAAATTTATTAAACATTTGTGGTTATTTCTTGACTGTTTCCGATCGCCGCCTACAACGAACGACACATATTTATTTTCACGATCGACGATTAAAAACAACTTCTTAACGCGGTGTTTTTCGGGCACGTCAGATGGCGCCGTTGCCGGGGAGGCAAACGGCTTAGTTTTTTGTTTTGAAAATTTTTCGCTCGGTTTTCCGAATTCGGGTAGTCTGACCCCCGAATTTTTCACTGTAAATCCCATTTTATTTCTTGTATTTATTTTTCAGCATTTATTTCATTTATTTTATTTTTTATTATTTTCTGAGTCACTCTCTTACATTCTCTCTCTTATTTTTTTGCGAGGTACCCAGCGTACGTGGAGTGGTTTTTCAAGAAACCGACGCATCTTCACTGACATCCGAAGAAACCGCAATAAAATTAAGATCGAGTCAAGTCGTGAGAGAGAGTAGAGTCTAGGTTTTTTAAATTTCTGCAAATTTTATTTTCTTCTCATTTATAGCGGTGTCCGTTTGGACTCTCGCGTGTGTAAAAAGACCTTGAACTTTATTTGTGGTGTGTCGTGGCCTGTTTCACTCTCCGGAGAGGGTGGGGCCCGACTTGAGTGGCGATTAGGATAGACCTGCACATACGGCTCTTAGAGCATTTTTACTTTTTAATTGTGCTTGTAGGATCTTAAGCCACACTGCACTATCAAGACGCACATAGATCGTTCAACTTAGCCAAATTTAACTCAATTCTTCCCGCTAATAGAACTTTCTGTTTAGGTACGGTTTTTATCGGCTTGCACGCATATAGAATAATTTTTAAAAATTCTGTCTAGCATCCCACATGGAGATTGCGAGGAGGCACTGTAAGTCTTCTAACTGAGCATTCATCATAGTTTTCCGCGTGCATCGGCTTTTCCCGACTTTCTCCCCCTTATTTTATCACATAAATCTAAAGGAAATTGGGACTGGACGGTAGACGTGTATTTATGCTTATCTAATTTTTCAGTGATCACCTTATTAAGAATTGGGACTGCTAAATATAGCCGATCAAAATAATCCATAAAATCAAGAATTTCTGCAGGAGAGCAACCCCGACCTTGTATGTTTCTATTTTTCTGAGTGAGTGAGAGACGACACTTAAGGCTAGAGCCCAAATCCTAAATCTCAGCTCGCTAAATTCCTGCCAAGATTGATTTATCACCAACTAAAATCGAAAAGATAATAGCCGAACTCTTACGGCTTCATTGTGTGAGTTGGTGAATCTGGGGTTTGATTTGTGTTTGCATTGGTGTGCGTAAACCGAGACCTAAGATCAAAAGCCGCACATTTGATAAAAACTCTCTTCCCGTGTGATCATCTCTTTCCTCTCTTGATTTTAACCTCATCATGGATTTCTCGTCCAATAACTCTTGCAGACCTAACCCCTCATTCCTTTCAGTTCTTTCAAAAATAGCCGAACGTTTATCCGAGAATCCATCAGAGCTATACTATGAAAATGAATTCGTATCGGTTAGACCCAAAACCCCTCCCCCTCAACCACCAATAAATCCATTTCCTTCTGCTAATCCGACCTGTTTCATGAATGACAACCCTTTGTATTCTGAGCAGACAAACCAAGAAATGATTGAGGGCTCTACTTCTTCATTTAATCCTCTTTACATTGATCATACAATTCATCCCTCATATTCGGTAAATGTCAATCCATCATTCATGGGAGAAGATAACCACATGATCGAATTGAACACTTCTTCACCTCTTCCATCATTCTTGAACACCAAAGAAAAATCATTACCTTGGATTGAACATAATAACCCCCTCTTCACTCATACAGAGGATTGGGCCGACCACATAAGATCACAACTCCCCTTGGACCAACTCCACTTACCTACACCATATGAGCAGCCACCTTCCATGATTATTGAGGAGATACTTTCAAAAAATGATGATCGTACATCGGATATTTCCAGAGATCCCTCTCCTAGTACATATAGAAAAATGGAAGTGGACATTGAATTACAAAAACATACCCCAACTGCTCTCATACTTGGCCAAGAAGAGATTTTGGAGAATATTTTGAGGATAAATAAGAAATTTGATTTAATGGAGGATAAATTTCAAGAACTTGCCGATCGATTAATCTCTGGTAGCTCGGATATAAAAATGAATGAGGAAATGATTGGATCTAAGATTGAAAATTTTGCGGATATTCAGGGACCTATGGACAATTCTGAAAATGACTATGTCGTTGACCCTCACCCTGAACTCCAGAGCCCATCTGAAGAACACCCCACACCCCCACACCACCCAGAAAATACCAAAAAAATAGAAATATTTGAAAACCACAAAAAAATTGAAAATTTAGAAAATTTCATAAAAATTGAGACTGAAGACGATCTGAGGAATTTGGATCCAACCGTACGGGAAGCATTAGGAAAGAAATTGATTTTTGAACTTCCCTTTCTACAGGCCATTGAACACTTCCCCGATCTTAAAGGATTTGTGATAGACAAATTAACGATGAAGAAATCGAACAGGATTAGAACGAAGACCGAGAGACATATCTTGTCAATGGCCTCCTCCTTGGTATTGAGAAGAAAAACCAAGAGCCGCATAGTAAAGCGGTTGCCCAGATTTGACTGTAAAATCGAAGACACAATCTTCAACCATGCTCTGATTGATGACGACGCACCGATCAATATCCTTCCGACCTCTGTATTTCACGAACTCAAACTCGGACCGATTCGGAAGATACGAGAGATCATTCAATTGGCGGACCGATCGATAAAACGGCCGAGAGGAACCATTTCTGTCATCATGAAATTCCAAGGTGCTCCGCTCAAAGTAGAATTCACAATCATTGATATTGAGCATCAAGGAGAATTCACCCAGTCTCCAATCATTCTCGGAAAGCCGTTCTTGGCATTGGCCAAGGCGAGTATTGATTGTGAGACTCGGGAAATCAATTTCACAGCATTGGAAGCACTTAGATCTGACCATGTCTTTGAGGAACCACGATCTCCTGAGGCAACCCACGAAGTCCCCAACAACCGTAACCATGAAGCAGTAGAAGAGCCCTACACTGCAGCCACACCTGAGATAGAGGTTGCTGATGAGACTACTGGTTTAGAAAATCTCCCCCCTGCTCCATTCCCAGCCACTCTCACCAGGGAGAATCATGTATATGAATCATATGATCCGGAGACTTATGCATGGGCACACCCTGGGTCAACCTACTCTGACTACATGGATTACATCAACTCGACTCAGGAATGCACCAACATCGAATCAATGGAGAAAGAACATGTAGAGACTCTCCCCAATATTCAAACTCCCGAGGAACTCAAAATAGACAAATCTTTCTACTACGATCCTGAGACATATGCATGGTCACATCCGGGAGCAACATTCTCTGAATATCTTGACCAAATCATCCCAAATCGAGAATGCTCAAACATTCGGGAGACTAAGAACAAGCACGCAGATCGAGCACCGACCAAGGAAACTTCAAATGGCTATTCATCTGGATACTCAAGTGAACCGACACCTTCACGACGAAATAAAAAGAGAGTCACCTTTGACCTTCCGGAAGAGGTATCGTCTCATGGTCCCTCATCAGGTCTGGAAAAGGTTGTCTACATGAGTGAAGTCTGTTCGGCAGCCCTAAAGCCATATCTTCGTAAGGATCCAAAATTCAATTCTCATTGGACAACTCCCGTTCCTAACTACTACTCATCCAAAGCTGATGCTCCTGCCCTTTTCAAGTACACTGGAATTCTTTTGTATGAGCTGACTGAGATCGGTGCTTCTGAGCTATCATCTGAGGACAAATTGATTGACCCTAAGAAGGAACGAATTCTGAGGAAACAATTAAAGAAACAAATAGATATGCATACTTGGAGTATGTCCACTTTCAAATACTACTCCTCTGAGGATAACTTTGATGATGGATATCTTTCATCTGACTCAAACACTTCATCTATTATCCATCATGATTTTTCTGAGGATAACTCTGATCATAGTTGGGAATCATATGCTCCATCTTCACCTCATCATTATGATCTCCCACCGCAGGCTCACAAGAAGATCAGTCGAAAACCGCCTTAATCATTCGGCTACTCAACCTCCCTCCCGACCACATCGGTCTCCTTGTACAGCTTCTTCCTCTACTCAGGCCAAGGCCTAAGTATAGGGGGGACCGATGCCATTTGTTTATACCATCCTTCTCATCCTCCCGACCGCTCCATTTCCACCCTTCTTCCATACTTAGGCTATCCAGAGCCTAAGTATAGGGGGAACCGACATCCACCTGTAAATACTCTCCTCATTCACTCTTTTCCGCTCTACTTCCTAACCCATTGTATATAAATTTTCCACTCTCTTACGCTTAGCACGAGCTATGTCTTCATTACGCTTTTTGTGCTCTAAGGACATAACACTCGCTACGTATAGGGGGGCTCTGTATATATACTTTGTATATATTTTACCCATATCTCGTACTTTCGCGTAAGTCTTTATGTATTTACGGGGTGGGTACAAAAAAGAAAAAAAAGGAAAAAAAAGGAAAAAAAGTTTTTCTACTAACACCAACCATGCACAAAATTTTCGAAAAAAAAAAGAGAGAGAAAGAAAAGAAGGCTTCTTATTCCATTTTCTGCATAGAAAATGTCCCTTGCATAAAAAAATCGTCATCACAAAAAAATGTGTCTGCATTTCACACACTTGCACTTCATCCAACATCACATGCATTTGCATCCGTGAAAAGTCATTGGGTTCTGAACCGAGTTATGAGCCGAAACCGAGAGTGGTCTGGACTTGACCTTAATCCACCTAATTTTCAGAGGAACTTCACCGAGAAATAGGATTTTAAGAGCTTCAGGTCTTTTGACTTAATTCTTTAAGTTCCACATGACAATGTACAGCATTTGACTCTTAGTGTCTAACTTAGTCTCTTCATTCTGGGTACAACTCTGGAATAGGGAATTAATTCGCTCTATCACACTATGCACTTAGCTCAACCCAGATGGGATGTTGGAAGACTTTGTGAGTTTCTTTTCTGGTAGCGTGGAAATCTAAAGACCAGAGTACAGGTTGAAATAAAGCTTCGGAAAAGGGATGGACGACTGGGCACAATTTTTTCTAAGACCCCAAAAAAATGTACGGAATAAAAAGATGCTATATCCGTAGGGGCAAAACAAGATCCAAGCAGAACCACCAAAAATTCCAAATACAAAGAAGCAGTCTACCAAATAAAAATTCGACCAAAAAGGTCCAAGCTTCAAGAAACCTGCAGATCTTGGTGGAGACTTGGCTACACTGGCCATCTTCACAAGGAGAGGTGACTACACTGGCCACCCCCTCCAGTTCTTTTCTCTTTCTTCTAGCTTCTCCCCCATTTCGATTGTGAACACAGCACGACAGACCTTAGAAGGAAATACCTGACTCCCCGAGGACAAGTTACTGGAAAGGAGAGGAGCATGGTAGTCCGGCATTCTGGATGGGAAGAGCTAAAATCCTTCACACACACGAGTCGGTTATTCAATGTTCATAGGGTATACTTTGGGAAGAGGATTGATCTAAGATGACTTCTGAGCCGAAACTGTAACAATGATGTGTAGAACTTGAGGGCTGTTGATTTTAAAATTCTAAGTCTCACAGAAGTTCCGCCACGCTACTAATCCAAAGGTCGAGTTTAGTTTCATTCTCACCTTCAGCTCATGGTCTTGGTATGGAACCCAGTCTCATTTCACTTCATGGCATGTCTTTTTGATGCTCAGGGACGAGCATGGTTTAAGTATAGGGGGATGATGAATCTCAGATTCATCACTCTAAATCTCATTTATTAAGCTTAAGTCCCTAAAAATCAACTGAATTTCTGCATTTATTTCGCATAATTAGCATTCAGGCATGATTTCATAAGAATTGCATTTTAGCGTTAATTTCTGCATATTTTAAGAAGCCAAAAATCCAAGCCCAAATTGACCTGTAAATAGCCTGACTTCCCCTATTTTTAACTCCTCCATGCTAACACCGCATGCCACAAACCACCTCCACTGTGTACACATCACTAATAAGAATAAATGAAAATACAAAAAAATTACTAACCCTGATAAGTGGACCAAAAACCCAAACCCTAGTTCCAGGATTTTCGGACTAAAAGCCCCATATCTTCTCCATCCATTGTCCGATTTGATCCTACTCACTTTTGAACTAATGCACATTCAATTACCTTCAAAACAAGACCAAGTTCAAGTGAATCGGATTTCGTATGTGAAAGTTGGGTTTTGGGCCTCTTTTGTACATTGTATTTTTTCGCGGCTTTTAACCTTGTATTTTATGTACTTATTTTCTTCATTAATAAAAATCCAAAAAAATAGATTAAGGTCTCTGTATTTATCTTTGAGTTTTCCATATTTTTCTGGATTTTTATCTTGTTTTAAAAATGACAAAAAAATTAGAAAACCCAAAAATCAAGGTATTCTATGTACATGGGATACCCCAAAATTCACTTTTTACATTTGACCGAATTTGGCTTTGATGTCTTCATGAAAGTTGTAGATCTCGTCGAGACGAGCATTTTTGGTGAAGGAACTTTTTCAATCCGAGGTCATTTGCTATTTTCTATCGATTTTACAAATAATTTAATTTCGGATTTTTCTAGAGCTGACACGTGGCAGCCCCAAAGGCCGCCACGTGTCATTGATTTTTAGCATTTTTAAATCTCATTTTTATAAAAAAAAATAAAAAATAATAAAAAAAATAAAATAAAAAGAAGCACGTGCGTCGCACGTGCCATCCCAGGCACGTGCTCCGCACGTGCCCAACCTCTCCCCACGCTAGCGCCACGTGGCCTATCCTGGGCCATTCGATCTCGGCCGATCGAACGGCCGGGAACCCATCTTCCCCAACTGCCCGCCTCCGAAAACTCCGCCGCTCCTCCTCAACTCCCACGACCGCAAGCGCCCCCACCGGCCCTCCGTTATCCCCGCAACCACCGCACTGTCTTCCCTGATTCCTCCGCCGACGACTCCTCCTTTAAACTCGCACATCCGCCTCCCTCGCCTATAAAACACCCTCGTCGACCACCAGAGCAGCCCATCCGCCGCTGGCACGAAGAAGCAAGGGCCCGGGGTGACAGACCGGCCCTCCTCCATAGCGGCGAGATCCGAGGATCTCGCGACCCTCGTTGCAGACTCGGAGCGCCTCCCCCGAAGACCTGCTGCAGCTCCGCCCCTTGGCATCGAGCCAACGTCTTCTTCACCGACCTCCGACATCTCCGGCTTCACATCGTCTTCCCCGGCCATCTCCAACGCCTCCGCCTTTGGCCGGGACTCCTCCGCCTTCGACGACTACGCCACCAACTCGCCGCAGCCACCTTCGTCTCCGCCATTCAAGTCGGTTGCGCCTCCACCTTCACACCGCCAAGCTCCACCCCTTCATCGACAACACCGCCACGCCGCGCCATCGGCCGCTACTCCGCCACATCGGCTACCAACGTTCATCGTCTCCGGCCCCCTTCTCCAGAGCTTCATCGACCGCCGGGAGACAACGCCACCGCAACCGGCTTCCCTGGCCGAGACCCCCACGTGCAAGGCGCGTGCGGGGGGATGTCAGCAGCTGCTTCATCCCCCGAGTCACGTGCTATGCACGTGACCGCGGGGTAAATTGCGAAGAACCCCCTGGACATTCCCATATTTGCGCAAAGGTCCCTCAGCCAGAAGTCACGTGCAGCGCACGTGACTGTCTGACAAATTTGCAGAAGACCCCTCCACTTTATCGGTAATTAGTCATAGATCCCTGTTCTGCATTTTTAATTGTATTTATTTATTTAAATTCATATGTACCCCTGTGTTCCCCCGCAACTTTGGACCTTTTTATTGCATTATTTTATTTATTTAAAAATTGCATAATGTTCCTCACATGACTCTCTACATTTTGACATATCGTGGATATTTTTATGGTCAGTGGTTAATTATTAATTAATTATTTTGTGGAAAATTGCGTATTTTACCCGTCGTATGCTCTGAAATTCGTAGTTAATTAACCGTTGCTTTAAAAATCCCCGAAATATCACATATTGTAGAGATTATTTTGATTAACATTGTGCCCAAAAATCATTGCATTTGAATGCATACTTTGCTCTGTAAAAATCATTTTGCATATTTCACTATTTTATTTTTAATAGGTATTAAATCCCATATTTTTAAGGTCTAGGATTTTTCTAAGATCCATTACCTAATGATAGATCTTAGATAATTTTAGTTCTCGAAAATAAGTAGGTTTAATATTTATTAAAATTAAATATTGAAAATTAATTTGTTTGTATTTAAAAATTCATTAAAAATTCATATGGCATCTAAAAATTCCAAAAAAAATTACAATGCACTCATTTCATCGTCATTTACATTGTGGCCAAGTTTCGTATTTTTCGTACGTCGTTTGATTGAAATTTACATTTTAGTCCCTAAAATAGGCCGAACTTGCATTTTGCATCTCATATTGCATTGAAAAAATTCCAAAAAAAGACCGCCTTGAAAACCGAACTCAAAATTGGATAGACACAACTCTAGGTTGTTCCTTTGCCTCCTTGTGATCGACCTTGGGACTTGCCCAAGTAAAATAAACATAAAACCACTTGAATAAAATTGATTAAACATTTGTGGTTATTTCTTGACTGTTTCCGATCGCCGCCTACAACGAACGACACATATTTATTTTCACGATCGATGATTAAAAACAACTTCTTAACGCGGCGTTTTTCGGGCACGTCAATTGGTCAGAGCCAGAGCTCCAGCCACCCCTCCAGGAGAACCACCAAATCGTATAGGTAGTACGTTTTCTTCTCTGCCCTCTTCATATTTTTCTTCTTCTTTCCATGTTGTCCTCCTCCATTCTTTTCAATATTCGCACCTCACGCCCATCTATCGACTACCACTCCACCTCTGCTTCGACCACCATCACTCACTCCACCGTATAGTACTGCATCGTCTTTGCTCATAGCTGACTCTGTCACCATCCTTCACCCTCTTGTACCACCTTCACCTTCATGCCTTCAGTTTGCCACCCACCATAGCTAGATGTTTGCCACCACAACTCTCACCTACTTCCTCCTCATGCCACTACTCGCTTGTGTCGATCACCATCACCTCGTCTTCATCAAACATCCACCATCAGATCAAGGGCATCGTACCTCCCCCAGCTCGAGCTAGCAGCTTCTGATACACCCAAAGCAAAAGAGAGCCATGTGGATCCTCGGCCGCCCGAGCCACCGCTAGTCACCCAATTTTCCAAGCGTACATGAACCATGGTGGGGTAAATTTCATCCAAACCCCTAAGTCCTCTATAATAATGCAGAAAGCCCCCTTCCACCAAACATGTGTGTGTCACGAGCATGCGGAGAAAATGCAAGAAAGCACCGACAAGCCTTGGGTAAATCCATTTTAGTCCCATCAACATATTTCTTCATCTCTTTTCATTTCTTGTCATTCTAAATATAGAACGTGCACATGATATAAATTCTCTCTCTTATAAATAGTGGCATCTTAGAGATGGAGGTTGTGTGGTAGAGAAGGGGCACAACTTGGAGATTAATGCAGATGCGCAACACATGAGTGGGTCACGACGGAGGAGGATGAGGGTTCTCCTTATCTCATTTTATGTATCTCTTCTTATTCTTGTTCTTCCAAAAATCGAGATTCTCTTTTTGTAGATCTGTAGTTTCTCCCATACCTCCTCTTTCCCAAGCATTGGCAGCTTGATTTGTTCACAAATCTTGCATATGGGTGCGATGAGGAATTTGCGAAAGAGGTGGTACGGAAGAAGGAAGATGAGGAGGAGGTGGTGTATGGAGGCAGTGGTTGCTTCACACACGAGCATCCAACAAAATTCCTTCGCCCATACCGCAGAACTTTGACCTCCCTCTCCACCATCATGTGCAATTGATTCCCACACCACCTCCACCGCGTCATCGGCTACAGCAATGTGGTGCTATGCATGGTTGTTCATCAACTATTCATCTAATTGTATTATGACTTTTGTGCATGCCATGTGTTGATGAAATGCTTGATTCTTCTACAAATTTGTCTAATGGTCTCTATTGTTGCAGAACTCACAAATATTACAAAGCAATCAGAAATGTTTTACAAATGAACGCAAAAAATATACAAAGTTATGCAAAATGGTTACAAAGATTAGTACAAAGGGATACTTTTTTGTTGAAAAATACCTTACAAAATTTCATTTACGACATTCCATACAAAGACCTACAAAGGGCACAAGAATTTTTAAAGGGACATGGAAAAATTATGAAGACCTACACATGTTAAAACTACATAACTTTTTTTACAAAGGAGTAAATCTAATTTTAAATAAATAATATATTACAATTATTGATTGATTTTTACAATGAAAATTGCAAATTTACAAAGGAAAGTACTCATATTGAATGCTAACGTAATTAAATGTAATAACCAACTCGAAAAATAAGGTTTACATTATCATGTTGGAATGTCAATGGTAATTAAGAAATGAATGCATTAACGAGAATGCCAAGTCTAGACAATACTAAAATAGTAATTTTCTATCATTAAATGAAATTCGAATTCAATAAAATCAGATGACCAAAATACCCTTTTGAATTAGATTTTTGATGTTTCCATCAGATTGAGATCCGACAAATCCAATTGATGGCTTACCACAAATGTGACGAGGCCCCACCTCATATTAAGAATTAGATTTTAATTTTTACCATAGCATTAGCAAAATGTCAACAAGAATGAAAACATAAAGCATGTGTAATAGAATACCATCCAAATAAAACAACAACATCAAGATAATAATTCATCAAGGCATCCATTAAGGACTTAATCCAAAGAAGATTTTGTCCCCAATTTACAAATACAGATGTTCTGATAATCTATTCTCATGATATGAGGACAATCTATTCTCATGATATGAGGACTTGCAGTTGAGGTTGATGTACTTTGACAAAGGTTATCCTCCAAAAGACCTTAGACAATCACACAACTCGTGAGAGAAAATCTTAGATAGGATGAACATAGGTCAAATACATAACACTTAAAGTCCCATCATAAGAAGATAAGTAACTCTTGGTTGGAAATAAAATATTCGATATTTGAACTGACTCTTAAAAACCAAGTTCAAGCAAGAGATGGAGCTCAAACTCGAGCCAAAGCAGGAGTGCATGCACACATATAAGTATGGACCCTATAAGTATACGTTAGTTACTTCATTAATATACCAAATGTTTTATAGAGTTGGTCTCAAGTTGTTTTTCCAAGCAACATATCTCCGCATCCTTCAAGTTTTTTTCATATAATAGTTTGCATGATAGAGAGTATTAGAACATAACTTTATAAAACATTACCAAAATTATCACAATATTTTTTTCCAAGATTAAGATCCTAAAATCATACTTATCCAATTTAAAAAATTCATTGTTAACTGATATTAGCCAATGGTACATTTCTTTACTTACACTTTAATGCGTGAACCTTTTTAAAAATTATATTGAGGAGAAATTATATATTCAACTTAGAAAACATTGTTGTAGGTTTTTAGGTTTAATAATATAATTGTCAAATCTCAACAAAAACATGTAAATTCTCTTAATAGACATGGCAGGCAATAATGATCTCATATAATTGTATCATCGTAAATACATGAACGCAGCTGAAAATCGGCTTTGATATATTGGTGAACAAAGCTGTGTTGATGCTCCCATATCTATCTTATATGAATATATTGGGTTGGATTTTAAAGGCTATAAATTATTAACTCGATTAGCACACCCCCTCATCAACTTATCAACTTATAACTAATTGTACAAAGGATAAACATTCTTCCCCATATTAATATCTAATGTTCAATCAATTGTAACTATGATGGATTCAATCAATAAAGTAAAATAATTCACCTATTTATAGAAGTGACCTCTGTTGATCAAGATAACATATTGTGCTCTTTAAGGTACCATGCTTAGACTATAAACAAATGTCATTATATCATATATAAGAACTAATCCCTTAACAATGTTAAGCATATAAATGTCATAACCTTACAATTGAATGGAGATCACGATTTTCAACTAAATTATCTGATGATGGGGACGAGAAAAATCAAATTAAAGCGATGCTCTAGAATTGAATATTGAAGAATCACAACTTTGGATTTTGTTTATTATTATCGACTCTATAAAATGAAGATAGACAATATATTATTATGAGAATAATGATGACACGGTCGAGAAATTGATGGATTAGTTACCTAAACCAGCAATAGCTGACGACATAATATTTATGGAGGAAGATTGTGATCCCACGACACTGAAAGGATTATTGAATGGAGAGGATCTACAAAGAGCATTACTTTTTACAATATGATCTTCATAAATGGATCATATATAATCAATTTTAATTAGACCAAAGTCCTCTAACAAACATGTATTCACCATTGCATGCATCTAGAGGATTTTGGATGGAGCTTGTATGTAGTTGAAAGGAAGTTTCCTGGGGATTAGTATGTTTCAAGTTATAGAGAAGAACATAAATATAATAACCCCATGATGTTGGTAGAACAACTGTAATGATATTCTATTTTATACATAGTACTATCATTTGGAGTAAAGACAATAATGACGCATGCTACCATCTTACATAGAATTGAAGTGGAGTTGAAGACAAAGATTGCTTATATAACAACTTGGAATGCATGTAAAAGAGATATAAATGATATATAAAAAAGAATCATATCTTCATATTCAAATATTTATGTAGGCTCTTTAGCTTTCTGAAAATGACCAAGAAGATGCTGTGGAGCGGTCTTGAGGTCACACAAGGTGGACCCAATCCTGAAGTGACGAACGCGACACTCAATGGACAAATTCAACAATAAACACACATTCAATAAAATAATCATGCAACAAAGCAGGTGAGGATCAAAATTTATTATAAAACCTATAATAATGTGTATAGTGGATAAGTATGGTAGGGTGTCGAACACAAGGAACAAGGGACATAACATGTATATTATTTATAAATAAATAATATAGTTGTGTATGTATATATAAGTATGCACAATTTGTACTCAATATGTTGTGTATTTTTAATTTAATATATATAATTAAATTTAAAACTATTTTTATTTTTTTAATTTAATTTTATTTTGAATATATAATAAATATGTATATATGTAATATAATGTAGTACGTATAACATAAGGGATATATATAATGTATGTAATAAATATATAAAAAATAAAAAAACTAAATAAAAATAGTCCATTTTATTTTTTAAGTAGGACTTAAAATATTTTTAAGTATTTCTAATAATTAATAATAATATAAACTATATATAATAATATATAGGTATATATAGGGTATTATAATTATAATTATAGATAAATATAGTCAGAATTTTAAAAATAACATATTTTTTGTTTTTCAAATATTTTTCTATTTTGTTATTTTGTTGGGATTTTTTCTATTTTTTATTTTTAAAATCAGAAAAGTCCAAATAAGAACTATATAAACAAGTCAATTTGATTTGAGAATTAAAAATAGCAAAAGGGTTCAAAATATCTCAAAATTAATATTGATACGGAGAAATGTGTATATATAAAAATATAAACCAAAAAATATTTTTTAGATTTTTAGACAATATTTTATAAATTTTTAGGGTTAGCTAGGTTTTGTTAATTTTTGGAGTTTCTTTTAATATTTTTCATGATTTTTGGTCTTGAGGGACAAAATAGGATAAGAAATAATAGGTATTTTTTGGAATTTTTAGAATAAGTTTTATAATTTTTTTATTTTTAAGTTAAATAGGGAATAAAATGGCTATTTTTATTTTTAATAAATAGTTAATGCAAGGGAAATGGTAAATAAAATATGCATCATGAACAAGCATCCAATCAAGCAATTACACCTATTTTGTAGTTGGAGCACTAGAGCTATTTTTATAAAGTGAAAATGTAAAAATAAAAATAAATCAAGCTGATAAAGATATATTTGAAAATAAAATAATCTTTAGGAAGGCACATAAAATAAAAAATCCATAGGAGTATAAATGTCAAATGTCCACTCACGTGGGGGCCACGTGAGGTGTCATAGCATATGACTAAAGTGCAATATTAAAGAGTCACATGGGGTTACATGCAATTTATCCACAAACATTTTAACTTAATTAAATATTTACAAGACCTTTTATAAAAGACAAAATGTACGAGGGTTGTATGTAATTCACCCTACTTAAGAGACTTCGATCCAGCCATCGCTTAGCCGCAATGTGTATGATCCAAGGGCGGAGAAGATGTAACATTTTGAATAATTGGACGACCTAGATTAAATATGGGTTGTGTTCTTGATCAAACAGTGATGGAGGCCTCTGGAAGAATAGGGAAGAAGATGTCATCGTTGAACTTTGAGCTCGAATATCTAGTGATCTCCTATGTGCTATCCTCCTGCTGACAGTTGTTGGGGTTTGTTGTCACACTTCCATAAATCCATGTGCCTTTAAATGAGGCTCGGATGGCCTTTAGAAGGATATGGGAGTCAAGTTAGCTCCAAGTCACTTGGAGTTGTTTTGCGATGATTAAAAGCTCCAGGAGGTTCTTCAATGGTCATATCATGCACCAAAAACTTCCTTGGTTCGAGGGCTACCTCCTCAAACAAAAGGGTGAAGCTTGAAGCGGTAGAATGATGGAATGATGAAGAGGTTCCGATGAGGGGTGACGGAGGAACCTTTATTCCCAGATCCACGATGGATCTAGGTTTGTCAAATGCAGGTTTTTGTGGAGAACGTAGAGTGGACTCGAATGGGGTGAAAATCAAAATGTGGGAACAATAAAGTATGGGTGAGTTGGACTAGAGCACGAGATCTAAACAATTTAGGGATTGTCTAATTCAACATAATCTAAGAAATGAAATGCCAAAAAAGACAAGAATCAAAATGAAAAGTAAAAAGTTACCTAGCACGACAGATAAGGCCTCACCTCGATTGGAATCGAGGAGGCGAAACCAGCCGATGGAGCTCCTCTGGCGATGAAATGGATCTACTCCTCCTATGCTCCTCCTCGCTACAGCTCCTTTCAATCTGAAGCTGTCACCTAGGGAAAAGGAATGCAATGTAACTGAGGGCTAAGAACTCCGAGAGAGAGAGAGGGATTAAATTGTAGGAAACTTTGTAGGATGCAAAAAGAGGGGACTAGGATCAAGGCTGTTGATTGAATCGATGAAGATCGGCTAGATCTGTGGCATTGACATGAATCAAGGAGGTTCAATCTCCACAAATCGCGTAGCACGCCAAGCCAAAGCATCATGGTTTGAAGATAAATGGGCGAAGAATCAGGTTTAAACAGTCCGGTGCTCGAGGAAGATAGAAGGGGAAAGTTGATCGGGGTCAACAAGGGAGCGATTCTGGTTGGTCCACGTGGACTAACCAGAAAATTCCAAAGCAGAAATACCTTGTAAAATTAGAAATAAGTAATAAATGACGTAATTAATTTTTATTATAATATGAAAAATGTTTCTAATTTAATGTAGTATTTTATACATATATTTATTTATTTTTCGAGGCCTTTATTATAAGTTAATATTTACATGTATAATTATAGGTAAAAATGCATGTGTTTTGGGCTTTTATTTTTAAATTTGTTTTTTACATTATTTATACATATATTTTATATATTTTGAATTTATTTAAATACACATTTAGACATTTTTATTGTATTTTTCTGAATTTCTATGTACACTTAAATAAATATGTACATAAATATTATAAGTGTATATATATGTATACTTTACCTATGTATTAAGATGTATTATTTATGTTATTTCTTTGATGATTTTATTTTATTTTAATTATATATACAATTTTACAAAAAATGAAAATTATAAAGAATAAATATATTGAATATTATATACTGGTATAATGCACAATAGTGGCCCAAAACCTAATTTTTGCATCTTAACTCCAAAATGAATGAAACTACCTTCATTAAATAACTTATTAAAAGTTATATACAAATAAAGGTGATTTTTGTCATTTTTGATACAATATGAAGATACAAGTGTGCAAAGTTTTTTTATTTTGGCTTTTTATTTTGTGTATCCCTAGCACCCTGTGTATTACTTTTAAGTGAAATCAATTTTGTATTTTTCTTTCTATTTTTATCTATAATATTCATGTTGAGGTTTTATTGCAATAACTTAGAGGGGCACAATTGATAAAAACCCAATGTGAAATTTACCCCCTAAGCCCATGATCGAACGGTCGAGGGTGCTCCACTCGTCCACGTGGCACACTGTGGGCGTACGATGACATTTCATGCTCGACGCCTGAGATTAGATCTCGTAGATCAGATCAATGGCCCTATCTTACTCGGATCGGACATCAACTGCATACTTGGAAGAACGAGGCATATCATACAGCTCTGAGGCCCACTAGAGGAACACATGAAAAATGTAGCTCGGATGAACTTCGATCAGCAAAATCTCACTCCTCCGACCTCAAGAGACGGTGGTGATATGCTCGTGAGGATGCTATACGGCTTCCGCAACAGTTGGAGGACTCAAATAGATCCGGGCCCCATTGGTGGGGGCCTGGAGCTCGATGCACTTGGAGGACTTGTTCCTGACGAAGATAGTGCTCAGATGCACTCTTCCAGACCTGCAAAATGAGGCAAATGCATCACAAGGTAAAAGCAATAGGTCCAATTTATTATTTGGTGGAATTGAAGGGCATACGGTACGGGCAGAGGTGCTCTGCGGAGGCAGAATGGGAAGCATCGTTAGCTCGATCCAAATTGAATCGAGGTGAACCGAAGGTGGATGATGATGGAGAAGGTGCTAGGAAAGAAAGTCACGCATTCAACGGGGTGAAACAAGGTCGAAAACACGATGGGTGGTTCACCAGAGCGGGGCTCTGACGAACTACGAATTGTTGATTTAACGCTAATGCGAGGGATTAAAATTAAAACTAAAAGTAGGAAATAAATCCTAGAACTATAAGCAAGCTAGAAAGGTACGAAAAAGTGACTTAAATGGTCGGAGTCACGATTTGGAACCTCAACAGTGATAATGGCCAAAGATGGCTGGGAAGCACCTTCAGCTCCTCCCTTCTCGCTACGAAGTACGACGGGGACTCCTGTCACCCGTCTCAACACTTGGAAGCGCTCCTAGGGGCTAAAGTGGAGTGAAAGTGAACCCAAAATTCAAAGGAAGGCGAGGATGGTATATATGCATGCTAATGACAGTTAGAGATTCGAGGAAGGCTCATGGGCGAAGGAGGAAGATATGTTGCATGGAAGTACTCGGCGTGGATCAAGGATGTGCAACGAATAAATCTCATGAAGGTACCCATCATCCTTGAGCAGTGTATCATGAGATAAAAAAACCAGGAAGAGAGGTTAAAAGCTTTTTTTGACAATTCTGGACCTGGGGTTAGAGAGTTGGCCCTAGGTCAACAGATGGCGTGCCCTGATTAGGCCACACCATTCGTAAAAAGACAAATCAGAAGGAAAAATAAAAAATAATTCGAAAAAAATAATAAATAATTTTTAACATTTTTTATGAATGTTTATTATTTTATGTAGTCTTTTAATATGATTTTTATTTATTTTTTCAAGTTTATTTATTACAAGTTCATTTTTAGGGTCCATTTATAGGTATTTTTACCTATGTTTGGTGTATTTTATTTTTTTTCTATTTTTTATTATTTTATTTCCTTATTATATATTTATAACTTATTTTATAGACAAAAATATTTTTTTATTATGTTTTCCCTGATGTATTTTGTACACTAAAATAAATATAGGTTTATATTATATAGGTATAAGTATTGTATATTCATCTATGTATTTTGTATATCATTTTATTTTTTGTTTTATTTATGGTTTTATTCTATTCTAAATATTTACAAGTGCTATAAATAATATTTACAAAATTTAAAAATATAAAAATCATAAAGAATGAATAAAATGAATATTTTATTCAGGTAAAATTTACAAAAGGGGTCAAAAACCCAACTTTCACACCTTAACTCCAAAAAATATGAAATCACCTTCATTAAATAGCTTATTAAAAGTTTTATACAATATAGTGAATTGTGATACACTTTGAAATTTTGTTTAGGAGATATGGGTATGGGAAGGTGGGATTTTGGCTTTTTATTTAGAGTATAAAATGTACATTGTATTTTATTTTTGTATAAAATCAAATTTATGTTTTTATTTATATTTTTATCTACAACTTTCATGTACAAAGTTCCTTTATTCAGTGTGTAAATAATATAAAATAAACTAGGTCCCAAAAAGGACTCTTTGAAGAATAAATGAATGGGATTTATTGGTGATTTTTCGCCCTTATCTCCTCCCACTTTATTCCTTGTCGACCCATAGGTCTTAGGGTTCATGGTCATAAAAATAGCTTTGATATTTTATTCCTTTTCTTTTCTTTATTCTATAATTTTAGCATTTAAAACTATATTTTATGCACAATAAATGGAATAAATGATGGATGCTAATTTATACAAAATATTGACATTTACATGCATTAGCTAGGATTTTTAAGGTCAAAATGATAGAATAAAGGTGATGAAATGGAGATTCATCAGTCATTCAATACCTATAGTATTTCATTTCCTTTTCTTTTCTTACTTTATTCTTTTATTTTGGATTTAAATAAATTTAATATATAATATTATATATATTATTTTGTATAATTTATACAATATTTATATTGATAAATTAATAAAATATGCATACATTTATCTAGGGATCTCAGGCTAAAATCAGAGAATAAGGGTCATGAAATGGGGATTAATCACCTTCCAATATTAAGATCCATATAATTAGTTTGTGCCACAACCAACAAATGATATAGGAACCTTCTATTCTACATATTATTTTGTGCATTTGGATTATATAAAAAAGGCCTTCAGATTTTGTCATTTAGTCTCAGTATAGATGGTATACACTTGTACGAGAGATATGTCGATCATTAGCACATGTAAAAGCAGTCAATTAGTTCTATGTTAATAAAAACCAACATATTCCAATAAGTTTGATAACACAAGGTGAAAAACATATGATTGAATCAAAACATGTGATCATGACTATCTAGTGTATAGGCATTATGTAAGGATAATGGGCATTAATATGAGCATAACTAAAGATTACAGACATTAATATGGGCAAATGAGTTTGGATGTATTCGTGAGTTATAACTATTTTATGAAGGAGTTCGTCAATTACCTGTCATGTCTATTGTTGTAACGATCTTCTATGGGTAACTAGATGCCTTAATGATCATAAAGAATAATAAGAAAGGACGACATTAAGTTTGAAAAAGAAGCTAAGGAAGTATTAGAAAGGAATAACAAAGAAGCATGTGCTATACTTATTTTGAGATATGCCTTATGAATTTCAAACAAGTGATTAATATTGACTTTGCTATAAAGTGAAGCAAATTTGGAGAGAAAGTGAATTCTCACGTGATCGCATGTAAATGAACCACGTCATATACCCAATTATCACATTAGAATTGTTTATATTCATATACAAAGCAGTTTTTATCACCAAGCACACTCATTATTTTTATTCAATTCTTGGTCAAAGATATCATGCGAAGAATAGCAAACTATTATGTTGGCACCTTAACTTATTGAGAAAAGAACGTTCTAACATCATGTTCAATGTAAATTAGAAATGAAATAGATGGGATGGACATGCAATAGAAGTTATGTAGATTATGTAAAGAACTAAGGTGCAATGGACTCAGTTGTATATGTAGAGAATCAATTATAGACTTATTATTTACTTTTTTAGGGTTTGAGATATTTAAGTATAAATATCATTGGAGAATATTTTTCTGACTTGGATGTGGTTTATATTTATTGCAATAAATTTTAAACTAAATCTTCTTATTATACTATGAAGTATAAGTTTTTTTCTTAATTTTTGTAAATCTTGTTATAACACTTTTTTTATTGATATATTAAATATAAAAGTAACTGGAATATATTGACACAATGTCAGGTTTAATAAATGCATGTATTTTGTAGTTGCAACATAAGCATCACTATTCCCAACCTAATTACATGATAAAAGTATGTTCTTATATATCACAAATATTTTTACATGATGATGATTTATTAAATTTTATAGGTTTGAGTTGTTGAGTATAATGAGATACACTGAGATATTTTGTAAAGTGAAGTGTATAATTAATTATCCTTTAAAAATTTATGGATGTTTTAATGTTGTAAACATGATAATAGTTCTAATGGATACTGCATTACTGCATTTTTAGTACGACAATGGTACCTTGAGATGGTTGGATTTTAACATGTGAAGATTGATTGGTGACATACATGTATGAATTAAGTTCATCGATCTAGCTCAAAATGAGCTAGCTAGGGTCACATTGTAGCATATAACCTAGATCCTGCATTCAAGAGTAGCCTAGTTAGTCACCTCATGTTTTATGCAAGTTGATTTATGCTCCATGCTTTGTCCTTATCTTTACACAAGGATAACTAACTTCAAGTTTAGTATACCAAGGACCTTTTTAGGTCGATCACGTATCTATGGTAGTCGACCAAGGTGCCTTTTTAAGTATTTTGGGGTTCTTAAATCAACTTGACCTTTTCTTGAGTCGGCTAACCAAGTTAATCGGTTGTGTAAGTATCTAGTCTAACTATTGTGCAACATTGTGCCTTGTTTTGCCTCCTAGCCAAGTCACGAAAAATGGATTTAACCATGAAATCTTTGAGTTGACTTATGATATTCATGTGTCAACTAACCTTGTTTTGAGTTAGCTTATAAGTGTTAACTCAACTAGAACCCTTTCCAATATGATGTATAAACTTTAAGTTGGTCATCTTACATAAACGTATAAGTTAATTATGCATTTCTTCAATGGCTAATTCAAGATTAGTTGACCAGGTGCTTTCTCGAGTCAACTAATTATTATCCATTGCACTATTTTGGTACTTTATTTGGATTTCTTAAGTGAAAAGTCATGTTACTTGGCTTGATGATTCATTCATAAGTACTAAGGCATGTTTTATTACAAGTTTTAGCCATTTATAATGTGTCTTTACATAATAATATTTTGCATCTTTGTTTCATCTTGTGGTGTGTTTGATGAAGTGTTGGAGTACATGACTTATTTACCACGAGGATTGATGGATGACATAGATACATGAATCAATCTCACTGATCCAACTCAGTAACGAGTTGGCCGGGGTTTATACAGTGACAACGCTCTCTTTTCTGAGGGTTCGAGGGTAGGCCCTTGATGTTTTCTTATGTACGAGGGGTATATTGATATTTTCACATCATACTTCTTGTATCCTCAATCTTAAATTTGTGGTCTAAAAAAGCGAGGTAATTGAGTAATGTACTTAAGGACATGTTCACAAAGAAAAATAAGAGTCTAGTTTGAGCAATGGAGGTAAACATAACATAAGCATATAGTCAAATTGTTACAAATCATTGTGTTGTATGATTGTGCATTGTTTCTTTTTTTAATCTTTTTTTTGCTTACCCGTTGATAATCGCATCCATTCCCACATATTAAGCTAGATTGTTTTCAAAGGAAACAAAAGTATGATGAAGTTTGTGATCAACGAATTTACCACCACCACCACCTATTATTTTGATAACACTATTGATATATTCTATCAGAAGGATTTATAAACATTTTAAGCAAAAATGTGTGCCACAGTATCCGCCATAAACATTGCAACAAGAATGACAAGAATATAATCCTTCATATATTGAAGCTTAAAGTTGCACTTCTTATTTTTCTTACATTGTTCTACAATTTAGGATTAGGATATACTTCTTTATTTTATTCAATGCAAGAAATTGGTGCTTCGACTACTCAGATATTATGGCATATTTTCCACTTATAGATTTTACATAGAGTGGGAATGTTTGGGATTTAAAATAGCATATATACATTGAATGACATATGTCAGATATTCAAGTCAATGAATTGGTAATCAATCGAGACAATTCCACCGTGGACCATCTAAATATTTACAATCCATCAATATCTTATTCAGAATCTTATAAAATAAGATGTTATTTCTATATCAATTGATGAGTAGTGGCGATCCAACTAATTAAAAGAGAAGATACTGATCTCCTAGCTCATTAGTATCATATCAACCACCAAAACAACCTAGAAGTTCGGTAGTCAAAATAAGGATTAGTGAGATTGCTCTACATTCATCGAAAACTACCTTGAATGATGACAACAGAAATAAGAATCAATGAGCCTCCATCCATCCAAAACCACCTTGATAGCTATCAACTGCAACATACCCATTAAATCATGTTCCAACTCAATCAAAATGAAATATAAGTTAAAAAACATAATAATCAGAATAAGTTGAGAGTGGGTAGATCAAAAGATAAGTGCGTGCATTCTAAGAAAATTGAAGCATAGAAATGTATTTCTTTTGATATATATATATATATATATATATATATATATATATATATGTCACGACCCCAATTCCAAGACGTCGGATCCTCCCATAACCGGATCTGGTTGCTCGACAATAATTCATTCAGCAATCACAACTAACATTCAAAAACATACTGCAAATAAAAATACTCAGAAGGAAGTATTTCAACACTTTGCCATTCACAAAATAAAGTTCAAATGATACATTGTCCCACTATAACCATTTACATGTACATCAGCTTGAAAGGAAAATACACAAAAGATTACTCACTACCTTACAAAGTAAAACTACTGTGGCTGGCTGGATGTCTAGTATGTAAGCTGGATGGATTTTTAAAGTCTTTGCGATGGCTCACCGACATCTGTTGGGTTTTCCATAAATCATAGGATAAAAATTAGTGAATGCTAAGTAACAAAGAAGAGAAAAGCAAACAAATTGTGTAATTTTGCAAAACTTATTATCACCAAAGGTTTCATTCCTTCTTGTTAATTTAAGTCCTATTACATTCTATTCCACGTCAGGGACTAGTCCAGGGGAATTACCTCACCACTATAAGGACTCCGAAGCTGTGGACACTTCGGGATTGGAGATTGTGTTGATCTTGGTAAGCTTATGCCGCCACACGTCGTCTCAACCAATCCTCCAATACTACCCTGACAATTTTTCTTTTTCTTTTATTATACAGGGGCTCAAACCCTAAGCCTGGAATGAGCACACCATCCTCGAGGACTCGGTTGCTTAAAATCTCAGGATAACATTTAATCATATAACCTAGAGGCTTTAAATACATATTATCGTGACCCAGCCGCTATTGAACCACCCGTGCCTCCACATGGCAAGACTACATATTCCGTTGTTCAACCCGAAGATATTGGCTTCCGGTACCACGCATTGCAAAACATTCATTCCGTGCGCACTTAACATAATAGGGCAACCGTGTACCACCTAGGTAGGGAAACGCCAATACGAATTCCTTCCGACAAACCTACAGGTTGCATGCCCGACCTGTAGTACTACTCCCAGTCATCTTTAATGTGACGCACGATCCTTTTCAGGATCCAACTCAAACCACATCAATTTGCATGATGTAATTCTTTCATTAAGTCTTCGATTTGCATAATTAGCAATAATTAGAATAGACACACATATATATTATTCATATGCATATATACTCGTATTTATGCCTATTTTAACTCTCAAACCCTAATTTTTAAAGCCACCGCATCAATTTGATACTTAAACCTTATTTTAGTGGAAATCACAAAGCAAGTCTTCAGACTTTTTTTCAAAAATAGCCAAAATTATGTTTCTTCATAGCAAAGAACATAAAATCAAAAATTTCAATAATCTCGTATGAATACCCAACAGCAGAAGGAAGGATGTCGTTACCTAATCGAGATCTCTCTCGCGTATGCAAGGTTTTATCGTGTTTCGTTTTCATAAAGGCTATTTTAAGGCTCTGAAAAGATTGAATTTCATTTTCGTATCAAAAACGCTAAGAACTTGTCAAGAACGTGAAGAACGAACGAAGACCGCAAAGAAACAAAGAGCGTCAAGAACATATTTTCTCTTGAAATTTCAGCAGAGCTTCCCCTTATACGGGGTGATATTTATAGGAAAATTTCGGTAGAGTTTCCCCTTATATCGGGACATAGTTCTCGGAAAATTTCGGTAGATTTTTCCTTATATCGGGACATATTTCTCATAATATTTCGGTAGAATTTCCCCTTATATCGGGACATATTTCAAAATAAAAACGAAAAGAGTTTCCTCTATAAAATCAATCGAGAGGAAAATAACATCGAAACTGAAAGAATATACTCAAACAACAAGAGATGAAGAATCGGTAGACACCACGCATCTTATGTGAGTGAACGTGTGACGAATCACAGGTTTCACTGACGTGCATAACTGCCCGCACCTAAGTAGGGTATTACACATATTTCTCCATCAAAATGACTATAACAACATAATAAAAACATAAGCGATGGAGAATCGGTAGACACCATGCATCTTAGATGAGTGAACGTGTGACGAATCACAGGGTTCACTGACGTACATAGCCGCCCGCACCTAAGTAGGGTATTAAATAGATTTCTCCATCAAAATAATTATGAAAGTATAATTGAAAAAATAGAAACATAAACGATGGAGAATCGGTAGACACCACGCGTCTTAGATTAGTGAACGTATGACGAATCACATGATTCACTGACATAAATAGTCGTCCGCACCTAAGTAGGGTGTCACACAGATTTCTCCTCGAACCACAACAGGAAAACGAATCGGAAAGAAAGATGAATCAAGAACAAAACTTGGAAGAACAAGAGGTTGAATTGAAAGCCTAGCTTACGAAGCAAACTAAGAGAGGATCATACCTTTCTCCTCCTCGTTCTCTCAGCAGCGCTTCGCTAGCGCTCCTCCCTCGCCTCCCACTCCTCCTCCCGACCTCTCGACCCTAGCCCATGGGGTGGTGGTGGTGGTAGTGGAAATCGTAGATAATGAATGGATAGGGGGGTCTATTTATAGGCCTCAGAACCACTAACCATAGTTAGAAAACCATGGTTTATACCTTAACCATGGTTTGGTGGCCTATGGTTTTGGCCAAAATTTATCTCAAACTTGGGGCTTAAGTTAGAACATTCTAAAGGATTATATATTCGCTAATGATGCTTAATTAACACTAATTGTGATTAACTTTCATTAATCACGATTTAACTTTTGCAGCTTACGCTCTTTTAATAATCACTGATTAGTGTTTGCTAATGATCATTAGTGATTTTCAATCTATGATTAGTTTTTTAATCATATTTAATTAGTCTTAATGACAATCATTACGGGTTAATGACGTCTTAACCCTCCTCACTTCTCTTTCTTCCGAAATTCATAACAAATCGAAACGAAGTCCGATTCAAACGAAACAAATTCCGTTGGTTTCCTCTTAACGAGCCGGATCTTATGATATATAATCCAAGATATGACAAGTTAAAGGCTTTACAATTATAACAACCTTAAAGGAAGTCTCGTCCTCGAGACTAGAAATGCAGGCATAACAACCTTAAAGAGAATGAACGTCATTTCATTTATAAAGAAGATATACAACATATAGAGTTATTATTCAAACAAGTAGGGGTATTTCTCTCTCATTTCCGCCTCAGTTTCCCATGTGGATTCTTCAAACTCTTGGTTCCGCCACAATACTTTAACTAGAGGCACCTCTTTGTTTCTCAACTTCTTGATATCCATGTCAAGTATTTGCACAAGTATCTCTTGGTATGTCAAGTCTGGCTCAACATGTAAATCATCATAACTTATCTTATGCACTGGATCCTTAATGTACTTTCTTAGATTTGATACGTGAAAAATATCATGTATTGCTGAAAGATGTGGAGGAAGTGCAAGTCTATATACCACTTTTCCAATGCGCTGAATAATTTAAAAGGGACCCATGAACATAGGTGCTAACTTCCCATGCACACCAAACCTCTGAATTCGCTTCATAAATGATACTTTGAGAAATACAAAGTCACCTACCTCAAACCCAAGGTCTCTTCGTATTATCACTATAGCTTTTCTGGCGACTTTGAGTAGTCAATAGTCTTTTTTCGAGCAAATTCTATAGCTTCTCGTGTCTCTTGTAGTGTACCTGAATAATAAAAGTTCTTTATCCCGACCTCTTGCCAACACAAAGGAGTAGTACACCTACGTCCATAAAGTGCTTCAAATGGTGCCATGCCAATACTTGTATGGTAACTGTTGTTGTATGTGAATTCTGCAAGAGGTAAATGTTTAATCCATAATCCCTTCCATTCTAAGGCACACGCTCGTAGCATATCCTCTAATGTCTGAATCGTACGTTCTGAATGACCATCTGTTTGTGGATGATATGTTGTACTCAAGCATAATTGTGTACCTAAGGCTTTCATGAAGTTCTCCCAATAGTGTGAGGTAAATCCTGAATCTCGATCGGAAACTACTTCCTTTGGGATACTATGGAGGCGAATCACATGTGTAATATATAACTCAGCAAGCTGGTCTGGAGTGAAAGATAAGCTTATCGGAATAAAGTGTGCTACCTTTGTTAGACGATATATTATAACCCAGATACTATCTTTACTACCAGTCGTCTAAGGTAAGCCAGTAACGAAGTCCATGGAAATGCTTTCCCATTTCCATTCAGGTATATGGAGGGGTTGCAATAATTCTGGTGGCTTTTGATGTGAAGCCTTTACTTATTTGCAAGTGAAACATGAATTCACAAACTCGACAATATCTTTCTTCATTCCTGGCCACCAAAAGTATGAATGAAGATTCTTATACGTCTTTGTAATTCCTGGATGAATAGATAATCTTGAGCAGTGCGCTTCTCGTAAGATATCTTTCCTTAGTTCAGGTGTGTTTGGTACACGAATATAGTAACCCATCTTGTATATGGAATTCCTCTATCTCATTCTTCTCAAGTTGTTGTCTCAAGTCTTTAAGGACTGGATCATCCTTCTGTCCTTTCTTTGTTCTATCTCAGATCTCTGATTTGTTTCCATTCACTTAACGTAGATAGTAAACCCCAGAAGTGGATAGCACTCACCAACCCAGGTGAAGAAGTTCTTCTGCTAAGGGCATCTGCTACAACGTTCCCCTTACCAGGGTGGTAGGAGATAGTGCAATCATAGTCTTTCAACAACTCTAGCCACCATCTCTGTCTCATATTGAGTTCCTTCTGATCAAGTAGATATTTCAAGTGTTTATGATCAGTGAAGATTTCAAAAGTAATACCATAGAGGTAATGTCTCCGTATCTTTAAAGGAAAAACTACAACCGCTAATTCAAGGTCATGTGTTGGGTAGTTCTTTTCATGTGTTCCGAGCTGTCGTGATGCATGTGCAACTACCTTACCATGTTGCATAAGGACTGCCCTAAGTCTTTCTTTAGACGCATCAGTGTACACTTTAAACCCTTCACTCCCAGAGGGTAGAGTAAGGATTGGTGTAGATGTTAGGCATTCTTTCAGTGTCTGAAAACTAGCTTCACATGCATTAGACCATAAGAATGGGACTTCCTTCTGAGTTAGTCTAGTCATTGGCAATGCTATTCATGAAAAGTCCTTCACGAATCTTCTTTAATATCCAGCTATATCCAGAAAAGATCGTATTTCTGTAACAGTCTTCGGACGTTCCCAACTCATCACCGCACTAACCTTTGTAGGATCAACTGATATACCTTCTCCAGAAATAACATGATCTAAGAAAGATACTTCAGATAGCCAGAAGTCACATTTGCTATATTTAGCATACAGTTTGTTCTTCCTTAGAGTTTCAAGTGCCTGTCTGAGATGGTGTTCATGTAGATACTTATCCCTGGAGTAATTAAGCACATCATCAATAAAGACTACTACAAAGTGATATAAGAATTCTTGAATACTCTATTCTGAGATCCATGAAGGCTGCTAGGGCATTTGTTAGTCCAAAAGGATAACTAAGAATTCATAATGCCCGTATCTAGTTCGAAAAGCTGTCTTGGGAATATCTGTGTCTTTAATTTTCAACTGATGGTATCCAGATCTTAAATCAATCTTGGAATACACAGTTGAACCCTGTAACTGATCAAAGAGATCATCTATTCTTGGCAGTGGATACTTATTCTTTATTGCCCTCTTATTTAATTGTCTATAGTCAATGCACAACCGCATCGACCCATCCTTTTTCCTGACAAATAAGACAGGTGCACCCTGTGGTGAAGTACTATGACGAATGAATCATTTATCTAACAGTTCTTGCAACTGTACCTTTAACTCTCATAACTCAGTCGGGGCCATCCTATACGGAGGGATAGAGATAGGCTGAGTATCAGGTATGAGAGAGATTTCAAATTCAATCTCTCGCTCAGGTGGTAATCCAGGTAGTTCCTCTTGAAATACATTAGGAAATTCGCACACTATAGGTATATCTTCCATCATTCCGTCTGACCCCTGATGTAGTAGTTACATAAGCTAAATAGCCTTGACACCCTTTCTCTAACAATTGTTGTGCCTTCAAAGTAGAGATATATTCGACATTATCATTGGATGTTTTCCCAATGAGCTGGAACTCTATTGAGTTAGGAAGGTGAAACGTTACTGTCTTATGAAAATAGTCAAGACATGCATGATGCCTTTCTAGCCAATCCATCCCTAGGATAAGATCAAAGTCCTCCATTTCTATCAGTAGTAGTGAAACATGTAACCGATGTCCCGCTATCAATACTATACAATTATCCAGGATTTCTCGGATTATGAATACTTATTCTCCTGGTCCCTTGATCAGATAGGACTGTTGTACTTCTACCGGTATCTTACCCAAAGTGGGTACTAACCGCGGAGCAATGAATGAATGTGAAGCACCAGAATCAAATAAAGCATGTACTAAAAAGCCATGAATAGTAACAGTACCGCGTACGCCCGTGTCTGAATTGTAAGCTTCTTCTTTAGTGATTGCATTGAGCTGGCCATTAGGAATAGGCAAGATAGAACTCACAACACTTTGTGGTGGTTGTTGTGTAGGAGGCGCTCCTTGTGAGCCACGACCTCTACCCTGTCTTCCTCCGCGTGTTGCTCCATTGTTCGGAGTGGATGTTATACTGTTAATTGGGATTGGTTTAAACCCTAAACCTCTCAACTGTGGACAGTTCTTCCTAATGTGACGTTCTTAATGACAGTGATAACATGCACGCGTTCCTGTCTGAGCTGAAGACCCAACTACAGAGGTACTAGTTCCTGGTGTAGAGTTATGGGGATATAATGGAGGTCTAGAGAAACCCCCTCTTCCTGATAATTCCTAACCCAAGGTCTGTGGTGAGCTTATACTGGAACCGGCTGGATGATAGCGACGATCTCTACGCTTATAATGTGCCTTGCGTTTAGATGGTCCACCATTAAAAAGGAAACTTCTTCTTGGCGATTTTCATCCCTCTCCATCTTCATACGAGAGACGATGTCCATTGCTTCATACATGGTTGTAGCTCTAAAACCAGCAAGCTTTTCTCGCAGATCTCTTTGAAGACCGCTAATAAATTTTGTAAGACACTCTTGTGGTGAAGCTTCTAGAGCTGGTGAGTAATGTAGTAGCTCAGTAAAGTGGATATGATAATCTCGTACGGTCTTAGAACCTTGATTCAAAGAGGCCAACTCTCTCCTCTTTAATTCTTCCCAATGAGAGGGACAGAAGTGAGCCCGGAACCTCTATTAAAGATATCCCATGGAACAGGATCTACTAATTTCTTGGAAATTACTCTCCACCATCGTCGTGCATAATCTTTTAAGGAGTAATCAGCAAAGCGTACTCAAGTACCTGTTGATGCGTGTATTATCCTTAACATCCTACTAACGTCATCAAGCCATAATTCAGCCTCGGCAGGTGTCTCTACGCCTTTGAATCGAGGAATTTTTCCTTTTCGGTAATTATCTAGTAATGTTTGGTGTCTAAGAAGGGCCTTCTCCATTGCTCCTTCAGTCGGGGTAGGAGCAAACTCAATTAAAGGATGGTAACTTGATTCTTCCTCAGAAAGATGGACAAAACCTTCAATCCTAACATCTGCAGGCTTAGATGCCTCGGGTCTCAGCTTGTGCATTGAGCCTCTCCTCTAATGCTTGCTGCCTTTGCCCCATGTCTTGAAGCATTGTCATCATAACTTCTAATTGTCTAGACACGTCTTGTTTTACCATGATCCTGTGATAAGTCAAGGTCAAAGGGCAGATCTTGTATGTCTTAGCATGATGTACATAAGGGACAATGACTTGTGAATGATACTGCAATCAATTATTAAGATCAAAGGATCTTAATATAACTTTAGTTTTCTGAATACCGCTCAGTTGTTAATTACTAAATAAATTATTGGAGTAACCTTGATCTGATACCAATCTGTCACGACCCCAATTCAAGGCCGTCGGATCCTCCCATAGCCGGATCTGATTATTCGGTAATAATTCATTCAGCAATCACAACTAACATTCAGAAACATACTGCAAACAAAAATACCCAAAAGGAAGTATTTCAACACTTTGCCATTCATAAAATAAAGTTCAGATGATACATTGTCGAACTATAACCATTTATATGTACATCAGCTTGAAAGGAAAATACACAAAAGATTACTAACTAACTTACAAAGTAAAGCTACTATGCCTGACTGGATGTCTAGTATGTAAGCTGGATGGATTTTTAAAGTCCTTGCGATGGCTCACTGACACCTGTTGGATTTTCTATAAATCATAGAATAAAAATTAGCGAATGCTAAGTAACGAAGAAGAGAAAAGCAAACAAATTGTGTAATTTTGCAAAACTTGTTATCAACAAAGGTTTCATTCCTTCTTGTTAATTTAAGTCCTATTCATTTCTATTCCATGTCAGGGATTAGTTCAGGGGATTCACCTCACCACTATAAGGACTCCGAAGCTGTGGACACTTCGGGATTGGAGATTGTGTTGATTTTGGTAAGCTTATGCCGCCATACGTCGCCTCAAACAATCCTTCAGTACTACACTGATAATTTTTATTTTCTTTTATTAAATAGGGTCTCAAACCCTAGGCCTAAAAAACTAATGAGCACACCGTTCTCGAGGACTCGGTTGCTTAAAACCCCAGGGATAACATTTAATCATATAACCTAGCGGCTTTAAATACATATTATCGCGATCCAGCCGTTATTGAACCACCCGTGCCTCCACATGGCAGGACTACATCTTCCTTGTTCAACCCGAAGATATTAGCTCTCGGTACTACGCGTTGCAAAACATTCATTTCATGCGCTCTTAACATAACATGGTAACATGTTTCACTGACGTGCATAGCCGTCCGTATCTAAGTAGAGTATTACACATATTTCTCCATCAAAAATAACTATAACATCATAATAGAAACGTAAGCGATGGAGAATCGGTAGACAACGCGCGTCTTAGATAAGTGAACGTGTAACGAATCACAGGGTTCACTGACGTGCACCGCCCGCATCTAAGTAGGGTATTACACAGAATTCTCCATCAAATAACTATAAAAGCATAATTGAAAGAATAGAAAGATAAACGATCGAGAATCGGTAGACACCACGTGTCTTAGATGAGTGAACGTGTGACGAATCACAGGGTTCACTGACGTGTATAGCCGCCCGCACCTAAGTAGGGTGTTACACATATTTCTCCTCGAACCACAACAGGAAAACGAATCGGAAAGAAAGATGAATCAAGAACAAAACTTGGAAGAACAAGAGGATGAATTGAAAGCCTAGCTTACGAAGTAAACTAAGAGAGGATCATACCTTTCCTCTCCTTGTTCTCTCGGCAGCGCTTCGCTAGCGCTCCTTCCTTACCTCCCACTCCTCCTCCCGACCTCTCGACCCTAGTCCTTGGGGTGGTAGTGGTAGTGGAAATCGTAGATAATGAATGGGTAGGGGGTCTATTTATAGGCCCCAGAAAACCACTAACCATGGTTAGAAAATCATGGTTTATACCTTAACCATGGTTTAGTGGCCCATGGTTTTGGCCCATGGTTTTGGACAAAACTTATCCCAAACTTGGGGCTTAAGTTAGAACATTCTAGAGGATTCTAGATTCGCTAATGACATTTAATTAACACTAATCGTGATTAACTTTCACTAGTCGCGATTTAACTTTCACGGCTTACGCTTATCTTTTGATAACTATTGATTAGTGTTTGCTAATGATCATTAGTGGTTTTCAATCCGTCATTAGTTTTTTAATCATGTTTAATTAGTCTTAATGACAATCATTATGGTTAATGACGTCTTAACCCTCCTCACTTCTCTTTCTTCCGAAATTCATAACAAATCGAAACGAAGTCCGATTCAAACGAAACAAATTCCGTTGGTTTCCACTTGACGAGCCGGATCTTATTACCGAGATATGCCATGTTAAAGGCTTTACAATATATATATATATATTTATTAAAGTACTTTCTTTTATAAGGTAATGATATATTTTTTTCTTCATTTTTTAAAATAAAATATATCTTTTTCTAGCTTATTTTAGGTAAATTCTTTAACATTATAGTATCCTAACCTTTCTCCACATAGTATTAGTTAGTTCGTTAATTAAAGATGCCCACTTAATATTATCTTTGTATGAAATAATTAACTCTGGAAGAATTCTTGTCACCTTCATTTCACCATCAATCTTCCTCGCGCAAGAAGACCACAATTTCTCCACGGTTTTCGTACTAAGATCAACCATCTATATTGTAAATATTAACTGAAAAATTTTCAAACATGAAATGTTCTCAATGAAAATATATACTCACAATTCAATTATTCCAAATACATAAAAAATGTAGGTATTTTTACCCTACGAACCTTAGAAACTTGTTAAATTACCTCTACAACCTTTTACGTAACGTAATTACCCCATCAACTTGTAAATCACCCCCAAGAACCCCCACGAGCTTTAAATAGATTAATCGCTAGGTTTATGAGGTAAGAGTTAGCAAGTTTACTGGATCGAAGGGGGGATTACGTTGTTTAAAAGATCGAGAAGGTAATTTACAGAGTTTATACGGTTTGTAGGGTAAAAATCCCAAAAATATATGTACGAAATAAAATCGTTATAAAAAACAACTGAGATGAAGGTTGCATGGGTCAATCTTCAATCAAGACAAGAGGTGTAATCCAACTTGGCACATCATGTATCAATTTAAACTTTACACCCCCATTTCAATACCCTACATATTGAATTGAGGAGTGATCCTATGGGAGCAAAAAAAATGTTAGAGCATAAGAGCATACATTCTGGACCACATGATTCTGTTTTCTCTCTCTGATCTTCTCTCTCCTGGTTGGATCATGTGGTCCAGAATACATGCTCTCATACTCTCACAGGTTTTGGCTCTCATAGAATCATTTCTCATATTGAATTATACACTTCATTTAAATACAAAATCTTGATATGTATTATACAATTACGAATAATCTAACAATTATGAAAAAAAAAATCCAATTTCAAACTATGAGAAGGGAAACGGGGATGAAAAAAACAATCCTCCCTACCTCTCCCTCCCTCCCTCCCCCTTCTCCCCAACCTCCACTCTTCTCTCCACCACCTCCAGATCCGAAGTCGCCTCACTGAGTCCACTAGAGGGCAGACTTCACGCGGACTCCAGATCTCCCACCGCCGCAATGCCACCGCCCTGATCCCCGCCACCACGAAATCGTCCCAATGGCCTCCAGGTCAAGGCTCCACCAACCGCGGACCCAACCCCAGTCCTCTCCCCCCACCAGACCAGCCACCGCCTCCTCCCTCCCCTCCCACCTCGCCATGGTGGAGCTCAAGCACCGCATCCTCTCCTCCCTCTCCAAGCTCTCCGACCGCGACACCCACCACCTCGCCGTCGACGACCTCGAGAAGCTCATCCACTCCCTCCCATCCGAGTCCCTCCCCGTCCTCCTCCACTCCCTCCTCCACGACCCCCCCTCCCCCGACCCCTCTTCCAAGTCCCCCCACCCCTCCACCGCCAAGCGCGAGTGCCTCCGCCTCCTCGCCCTCCTCTGCTCCTCCCACCCCGGCCCCGCCTCCGCCCACCTCCCCAAGATACTCTCCCACCTCGCCCGCCGCCTCAAGGACCCCTCCTGCGACTCCTCCATGCGCGACGCCTGCCGTGACACCGCCGGCACTCTGTCCTCTCTCTACCTTGGCAACGCCGACGACCCTGCCGGGGAGAATTACGTGTCCGTCGCATCACTTTTCGTGAAGCCTCTGTTGGAGGCCATGGGGGAGCAGAACAAGGGAGTCCAGGCTGGTGTCGCCACCTGCCTCGCAAGGGTGGTCGAGTGTGCGGGCGGGGACGGGACCGCGGAGAGACGGGCTGCCGTTGGTGCGGCCTTCCAGAAGCTGGTTCCGAGGATCTGCAAGCTGCTCGGCGGGCAGATCTTCTTGGCCAAGGGGGCATTGCTCTCCGTGATTTGCAGCTTGTCTAAGGTAGTTATGTTAGTTGATGTCTGTGTTTTCCCTATGCTTCGTTTCTGGTAATTAAATTCGTTTTATCCCTAGTATTTGTAAGCGAGAATAGTTTCTGGCTTGAATCGTAACTTCTTCATACATAGCTAGAGATTTAGATGATGGGATAAATGTTACGAATTAAACGAAATTTCAGATTATGTTGTCAGCATCTTGGAGAATCTCGTAACAACTTTGATGGAATTATCATCGAGATACGCCGCTCATGTGGACCAATATGTTGAAGTAAGAAAAAAAAACTGATTGGATTCCTTAAAAGAGTTTCATAATTCATTATCGATATAAACGTCTACATAAATCCTTCATAATGTGGGAAACCGTCTAAAAAAACATGCTTTAATGGTTTTGTCAATGTCAGATTTGACGATGTCAATCAGTCTCTTGAGGTCTATCTCTAATTTTGACGGGTCAACTTCATATATTGAAAATTCCAGTGGAAATGTTAGGCATTGTGCATGCTGACCTAAGTTCAATGGATTACGGGAGCGTTACTTTCCGTAAAGTTAACTGTCAGTTGATGATAACTTTGAGATTGCATGCCTCACATTACCTGCGGTAAGTTTGCATTTCTTGATTGCTTATTTGGTTTGCTTGGAGTTCTTGATGCCATTTTGCTTCAAATATAACAGACTTTGTTGCCTTGACTTTTTTAGTTTTCAGTCGGACTGGCCTTTTCACATTTGTCTATTAAGATAGCAATTTTAAATCTTTAGAGATTGGGGCAACCTTTCCGTATATATACGATAATGAGTATATCTTGGATTTGGTACGTATGTTTTTGGGTAAATTACAAAAAAGGTCTCAACTATGCCTCAATTCCCAATTAAGGGACTCATTTTTCAATTGTAACAAGGAGGGGATTAATCTTATGTTTTTGTCTCAAACAGAGGTCTTTATAAGCTTCAATGATCGTTATATGTCGACGTTAAACCCTTAAGTTGACGGTTCAAGCCCTTATTTGTTACAATTGAAAAATGAGGCCTCTAATTGATAATCGATGTATAGTTGAGGCCCTTTTTGTAATTTATCCTATATTTTTTATCACGTATTAACTTAAATCTGTTAGAATGTGAAAATGATTTGATAACATGCTTAACTTATAATATGAAGTTGGTAAGTGTTCTATGTGGAATCCTTCCTGATTGCAATTAACTTATAAAATGTTAGATGCTTAACAGTTAGATGTTCTCGGATTGCAATTAAATGTGAAAATGATTGGGGCCTTTCCTCTGTCCTTCTGCTCCTCCAAACCTCGTTCCGGCTCTGATCACTCGCCACTGCTGTGGGAGTCCGATGGCGAGTCGGCTCATCGAGGCTTCTTTCGCTTTGAGAGAGCGTGGCTGCAGGAGGACTCTTTTAGAGATCAGGTTCACAACTTTTGGCTTTTTAATGATGTTTCCGGATTGGCTGCTTCATAATTTGCACAGAAATCAACTTTACTACGCAATCACCTTTGTCAATACGAGGAGATCAGAGAGTTCAGATTGGCCCGTCGTATTGTGGCAGAGGCGAAAGTGCACATATTAGATGCCCTTGAGGATTAGGGGGAGCTGGGGGAAGAGAAGCGGGCTGTTAGGTACGCGACTCAAAAACGAAACTTATCTTGGATGAGGACATGAAGCGAGTTATTGAATGGAAGCATCGGTCTAGACAGAGATGGCTCAAGGAGGGAGATGCCAATACAAGCTTATTCCATCAATGGCCAGTGGGCGCCGACGGCGCAATGGTTTCCGCTCTGTGGTGGTGAATGAGGTTTCAGTGGAGGGCGATCTTCAGATGGAAAGGGCTATAACCCGACATTTTCATGACTTCTCTCGGAGAAAGGACTCTGAGGACCATGCAAGCTGTCTGGAGGTGAGTTTCACATTGGAAGAGGTGAAGAGTGTAGTGTGGAATCTGAATGCGGATGGCGCTCCAGGTCCTAATGGCTTCCCCGTCTTTTTTTCCCGTGAGTTCTGGCAATTGATGGGAGCTGAGATATTGGAAGTTGTTAACGAGTTTGCCGAAGGAAATTATGGGTTCGAAAGGCTGAATAAGGCCCTTATTTTTTTACTGTTGAATAAGGACATGAACGAAAGGGTGGAAGATTTTAGGCTGATTGTGCTCTCTAATGTAATTTATCTCATTATGACTAAGGTTCTTGCCACTTGTCTGAACATGGTCATGGAGCACTTCATCTCCCTTTGCAATATGCTTTTATTCCCTCAAGACAGATTGGCAACAACATTGTAATGGCAACTGAGATTGTTGCTGACTGGAAGAGACAACACGTGAAGGGTGTTCTTTGGAAGATGGACTTCTCCAATGCTTATGACCACGTGGATTGGCGTTTCCTTTGGGCGGCTCTGAGCAAGCATGGTTTTCCTCCTCGTTGGATTAGCTGGACGAAGCGTTGTGTGACTACTGCCTCCTATGAAGTGCTGATCAACGGTCACCCTGAGGGTGGCTTTTTCCAGCCTCAGCGCGATGTCTGTCAGGGCTATCCTCTTGCGCCCTTGCTGTTTACTATTACGGCCGATGTCTTATCTTGCATGGCGTGTGGTTGAGAGTGGTCTAACCAAGGGCTACTTGAATGGCGACTTATCTATTCCGCTACTACAGTATGCAAATGCTACCATTTTCTTCATCAAGGGTGATAAGGATGAGGCAAAAGGAATGGCATTAACCTTGGATATTTACAACGAGATGTTTGAGCTCTCTTTGGTCTATAGTAAATCTATCTTTGTGCCTTTTGATCTATCTGATGAGGGTGTGAGGGATTGTGCTGTGGCCCTTGGTACAAATTGTAGGTCTTTGCCTATAAATTATCTGGGGGTCCCTCTTGCCGTGGGAAGGATCAAGATTGCGGATTGGCTTCCGCTGATTGAGAAAATGGAGAAGAAGCTTGCAGGCTGGAAAGCAACGTTACTTTCGCGCGGGGGATGACTTGTGTTGGTAAAAGCGATTCTCTCGTCCATTCCGGTGTTCTTTATGTCCTCCCTCTTATTGCCGGGAGGTATCAGATCCAGACTTGAGAAGATAAGGCACAAATTTCTATGGGAGAAATTGAGGTACGAAAGTGCAAGGATTCATTTAGTGGATTGAGAGACTGTTTGTTTGCCTAAAGTGAACGGTGGCCTTGGGGTGATGAGCTTGGAGACTATGAATAAAGTCTTATTGCTGAAGTGAGTGACCTGCTTATGGGGCAAGGGCGATGATATTTGTTGTCGTCTTCTTCGTCGAATTTAATTCCATCGGGAACTATACTGTCCGTACGCAGCATTCCCAGGTGCATTCTTCGAGTTTCTGGAAGGGTACATGTTCGGTTTTGCCTCGTTTCCACGATTTGTTGCGGGCGGTGCTTGGAAATGGACAATCTTTTACTTTCTGGAAGGACGACTAGTCTGGTGAGGGCCCTTTGTCTACTCGTTTCCCTCGACTGTTTGCTTTGGCTCCTGATAAGGATGCATGGGTTTCGGAGCGCTGAACTGATAGGAACTGGATGCCTTCTTTTGTTATTGATTTTTTGGACCAACGGTTTGAAGATTTCCTATTATTACTTGATTCCCTCCATCACTGTAGTCGACCTTTTTCGGGAAGGGACCACTGGGTGTGGCGGGATAACTCTTTCAATATCATGAGCATGGTTTAAAAAAACGCGCCTCGAGGCGCTGAGGCGGTCGAGGCGAAACGGAGCGTTGAGAAAACGCCCTGAGGCGACCGCCTCAGACCCCTTGGCTGAGGCGTGCGCCTCAGATGCCTGAGGCGGTCGAGGCGAGGCGAGGCGCTGAGGCGGGGCGAGGCGCTAGGTGAGGCGTGAGGGCTTTTTCAAGTATTTTTTTAAAGGAAAAAATTATTCCTATTCATATTTTCATATGTTTATAAAGGTCTTGTTGTTGAGTATATATTTATGCAAGATGAATGTTTAAATTTGACCTCTTTGACCTCTTTCACATTCATATTTACCATTAACATGCCAAATTATTTCAGTGAACTCTTACTATTACATCCTTAAATATATAAAAAACTGTATACGAATTTGAATACTCATATAAGAAAAAAATTTGGGAGACCCCCGTACTGGTAGGGTATGGTGGCACAGGAAGGATATCAGACCATTCTTCATTTGAGTGCAGTAGAACATATAGTTAGTATTCAAATCATATCATTCATATCAACAACTTGGATATCTATAATGACAACTATAGCCAGGATGAGTGACCTAGGGGACGGATGGCGACTCAGAGGAGGACTCCAAGGGCGATTCCAAGGGCGACGGGAAAGGCGATCGTGCACTACGATCCTACCGAGAGGGACAAGGGGAAGGGCTGCGCTTCATCCTCTCAGGATGTCAGCCCCCAGTTCGTGGCGGCCGAAGGGGAGGAGAAGCTTCTAAAGGATCCAACTTGTGTGACGGTCTCTCGCAAGAAGCTTGGTCGCACATGCTGGCGTTGTGGGGTAAAGGGCCATTTGGCTTCGGTCTGTGCAGCAAGGCCTCGCTGCTTCTCTTGCGGTGGCCTTGGCCACAAGCAAGCAGGGTGTGATGCTCGTCATCGGGGGCCTGTCGGTTTCTCTCTCGGTGGCCATCCACCTCGACGGAATACCGCTGTCTCGGGGAGGCTGCATGCAGATCGTTTTGCCTCGACCGCGAGGTCCTTCGCGCAGGTGGTGGCGGGGAGAGGACCATGCCCTCCGACGAAGGGTGATGGGTCTTCAGGGAAGCATGGCTTTCAAGCGCTTCCTGCTCCCTCGTCAAGGGTGCAATTCGAAGCTGGAAGGGTGATGGGTGCTTCTGGGAGCGCCTCAATGGAGGGGGCGGGGGATGCGGGGGGTGCAGTTCTCTCGGAAGGGGGGGCTGGTATGGCGCGTCAAGGTCGGGTGCTGGTAGGGGTCTTCCTCGACCGGTGCCTCTCCTTGGAGGAGGTGGGCAACACTCTTCTTGAGCTTCTGGGGACGAGCTTCTCGGGAGACCTGTTCCTGATGGGTTCGAAAAGATGCGGCGTTAGAGGTCTTCTTGGGGACCAGCGCTCCCGTTTGATCCGAGCGGGACCGCATGGAGGGATCGTTTGGAGAGAGCTGCGCTTCGCAGACGGTGCCTGCTCCAACCTGGAGGTTTGCGTGGCTGAGGTCAAGGGGGTCCCTTTCCTATCAAGATCCGTTCATTGCCTTCGGCGTCCGCTAAGAAGGTGGGGTGAGGTGCTGGCCGTTACCAGCGATGGCCTTACACCTGGAGATGATCCGGTGACAACGAAGATCCTTATGGAGTGCAACAAGGAATTCCTAGACAGGGCGTTAGGGCAGGTTTTCTTTGAAGTGTTAAATTTGGGAAGATTCTACTGTAGAGTTGAGTTCTCTGTGGTGCAACCTCCGCCGCCTCCACCTCGGCCGGAGCGGCGGGCTCCGGTGGGGGAATCCGACAACAGCCTTGTTTCGTTTTCCGAGGAGTCGCAACCGCGGTGGAGGGTCGCTTCGTTTTTCTCGCCGCAGCTGGGGGCGCCTCTCGAGGGGGCGCCTTGCTTTGATGTTTACGTAAGGCCCTCTCCCCCTGCTGTACGTGATGGCCATCCCACCGCATGGCATCGTTGCATGGTTGCCGCCCTCGGGAGTACGCGGGGGGACGTGGCGGGCGGTTGGGATGATGTGGAGGGTAGGTGCACGAGTTTTGATGCGGATTTGGCAGTATCGGTGGGGTCGGCTGCCTCTGCCTTTCGAATCTTCTCTCCTGGCGCTTCCATCCTTGGGCGTGCCGCTCCATCATCACTCGGAGTCGTACGTCAATCTGTTCCTCGGGTTGCTGACACAGGCCTGCTCCATTTCTCCAGCGAGGATCCTTCCTTTGCCCCGGGTCGGGCGAATGCTACTTCAGATCCGGTCCACCCTCTACTCCCTCCTCCGCAGCCGGATCCTTCCTCTGACCCGGGTCGGGCGGGTGCTTCTCCGGATTCGGATCTCCCTTTGGTCTTTCTCCAGCAGTCGGGCCAGGGCGCCCTGCCCATTTCATCAAGCTTGGTCCTTACACAGCTCTCAGACTCCTCCTCCTTCGAGCACCATCCGGGGTCTTCTGCGCTCCAGGTTGGGTCGGCATCTTCTGCGCCTCAGACTGGGGCTTCGGCTGTGGTGGGGGGCTCTCATGGGCCTTCGGCTTCGGTGGGGGACATGGGGTCCCTCACTGTCATGGCTTCAGCATTCGACTCCTCGAAGAGATCTTGCAAGCGTTACAGAAGAAGACGGACCGCGCGCTCGCGGTCTAGGGAGCACCACACTTGCCTGTCCTTCGAAGAGGCGGTGGCGGAAGCGGCGGGAGTGGTACCTTCAGGGGATCTCAACGAGGTTGCCAAATGAAGGTCCTCACATGGAATGTTCGGGGGTTGGGGGATGCGGCTAAGAGAAATACACTGGGCTCCAGATTCAAGGAATGGGGGTGCGACGCTATCCTCCTTCAAGAAACCAAGCTGGCCTCTCTTGACGATGATGTTTGGCGTTCCCTCGGGGGGGGGGGGATCTTGATCAGTTCTCTGCTCTCCCTTCGACGGGAAGTGCGGGAGGGTTGCTTATCGCATGGAAGTCTTCTCTTTTCTCCCTTGTCTCTACTGTGAAGGGAAATCACTCCATCTCGGTCCTGCTCTCCAGGAAGGACGACTCTCTCTCCTTCCTTCTCTCCTGCGCCTACGGCCCTTGCGACGCGGCGAGAAGGAAGGAGCTCTGGGAGGAGCTTCGTAACGCCTCCGTGACCTTCGCGGGCTTGCCTTGGCTTATCGGAGGGGATTTTAATGTCACACTCCGTTCCTCGGATAGACCCCGGTTCAGGGGGGGTTCGGACCCGGGATCGGCGGAGTTCAAGGCTTTCATCAATGACTTGGCTCTTCAGGACTTAACGGCGTCAGACGTCAGGTTCACTTGGAGGAACTCTTCTTCGAAATCATGCATTGATAGGTTTTTCGCGTCCACGGCCTTCATGGATCTTTTCCCTCTGGCGGTGGTCCTCTCGCGTCCTCGCGCGTTTTCCGACCACTCTCCGATCGTCTGGGATGCTCAGGTGCCTTCCCCACGGGCAGGCCTCTTCAGGTATGAAAAATGTTGGCTGCTTGAGGAGGACTTCCGCGCGCTGGTGGCTTCCTCTTGGGCGGAACCTTGTGATGGTCGATCGGCGGTGACCAGGTTCCGCATGAAGCTGGAGCGGCTGAGGGGCGTTCTGTCCCATTTCAAGAAAAGATCGCGGGAGACTAGGCTTGCGGCGAGGAAGGAGGCGGAGGCTATCGTCAACGAGCTGGACTCCTTGGAGGGGCTGAGGGAGCTCCGTGACGACGAGTTGGCTTCCAGATCGGCGGCGATGGCTGCGGTTGAGAAGGAGGAGAGGAAGAGGGTCACGGAATGGCGTCAGCGTGCGAAGCTGAGGTGGATCAAAGAAGGCGACACGAACTCCTCCTTTTTTCACAGATCGGCTTCAAACAGGAAGCGGTCAAACCTGGTTCGCTCCTTGTCGGTTGGGGGGCGCGAGGTGGTGGGTGAGGACGCGATTGGGAATGCGGTGGTGGATTACTTCAGGGACTTCTCTTCGGTTCGTTTGCCTAGACGCTGGCGCTGGTTGGGGGAGGATGTTCCTACCCTTTCCTCCGCGCACTGTGCGGAGCTGATCCGCGGCTTCTCCATCGATGAAGTAAAGGCTGCTGTATGGGATCTCAATGTCGATGCCTCGCCAGGCCCCGATGGCTTCCCTATAGCCTTCTACAGGGACTTTTGGGACGTGGTGGGCCAGGATGTTTGGGAGGTTGTCGTGGAATTCTCTTCGGGAAATCTTGGCTTCGATGGGATTAATAGGGCTCTTATTGTTCTAATTCCGAAATCCCAATCTCCAACGGCTATTGATGACTATCGCCCTATTGCAATCTCGAATGCTCTGTACTTGATTGTTGCGAAAGTGCTTGCGAGAAGATTGGCGGTTCTTTTAGATTTTCTTATTCATCCTTCACAGGTGGCTTTCATCCCCGGTCGCTCGATCTTCGATGTGTCGGCCCTTGCGTCTGAGATGGTTGAAAGCTGGGTCAGACAAGAGAAATGCGGCTTTCTCTGGAAGGTCGACTTCGCAAAGGCTTATGACTCATTGGACTGGAGCTTCCTTTGGTCTGTGTTGCGTGCCCGCGGTTTCCCTCTTATTTGGATCTCCTGGATGCGTCGATGTGTCTGTACGGCATCCTTTTCGATCATGTTGAATGGGCGTCTCGTTGGTAGCCGGTTTCAACCAAGGAGGGGTGTTCGACAGGGGTGCCCCCTGGCACCCATGCTCTTCGTCATTGCCGCTGACGTTCTCCCGAGAATGGCGGATCGGGTGATCGCGAGGGGCTTCTCATCTGGCTTCTCGTGTAACTTCAGCAACTGTCCTACACTTCAATATGCGGACGACACAATCGCCTTCATTGAGGGGGGTCTGGAGGAGGTTAAAGGAATGGCGGTCACCTTCGATATCTTTAGCGACCTATCGGGGTTACGAATCAACCGATCAAAATCGAAGGTGATCCCTTTCGCTTGGGATGATCGTTATGCGGCGGCTTGTGGCATGACTCTGGGATGCTCCCCCTCTACTCTTCCAATCGATTACCTGGGCCTACCGCTTGGCGCGAGAAGGACGAGATTGTCCCATTGGAACATGATCATTGATAAGGCGGAGAGAAGACTTACTGGTTGGGGCGCGGCGATGCTTTCCAGGGGTGGCCGTCTCGTGCTCATCAGGTCGGTCCTGGCGGCCATTCCTATCTACTTTCTGGCGAATTGGTCCATTCCGGTGGGGATCAGGAGGAGGCTCGAAGGCCTTATGCGGACATTTCTTTGGGGAAAAAGGGGCTCCGCATCGCGGGGCATCCATCTGGTGGCCTGGAAGGAGGTGGCGAAAAGGAAGTGCGACGGTGGGCTCGGGATTCGGAGTCTGGATCTGGTAAACGATGCTCTCATGCTTAAATGGGTCAACAAACTTTGGGGTTCCGCCTCTGGCTTCTTCCCCTCTATGCTACGTGACATTCTCTCGGTCGGGGTGGACATGTTGCGAGATGCTGACGCTGCGCGTTCTGGGACGCCTTTTTGGAGGGGAATCGCCTCGGCGGCTAGGCGGTTCTCTCATCTATTCAAGCGGGTGCTGGGTGATGGAAACTCCTTCCTCTTTTGGCACGACGCGTGGGCGGGGGACGCCACTCTCGGTAGCTCCTTCCCTCGCCTCTGTGCCTTGGCGACGAACTCGGGTGCTTCAGTTGCTTCCGCTTGGGATGGGAGCGGCTGGTTCCCATGCTTTGCGGCAAATCTCTCCGACGATCGCTTCGATGACTTCTTGCGTCTCCTGCACCAGCTTAGGGATGCGCCAACTCCTTCCAGTGGAAGGGATCACTGGATATGGCGTGGCGGCGCTTTCTCTGCGAGGCAGGCTTTCAAGATCATCTCCCTCCAACCAATCTCCGATCGTACCTCGCTCTGCAATGATCTGGGATGGCTGTGGACCCTAAATTTGCCGGAGAAGGTGGCTTTCTTCTTGTGGCTTCTGCGCCGCGGTAGGGTATTGACCCGGGATAGGTGTGCTATGTTCTTATCGGGGGATGGCTCCACGGATTGCGTACTGTGCTCCGGCGAGTTGGAGACCTTGCAACATCTGTTCTTCGGTTGTCCGTGCTCTACCTCCATTTGGGAGGGCCTCAATGTATCTTGGGTGGACGTTTCTTCGGCCGACTCTTTCTGGATCTCCTTGCGCTCTCGTGCGGATCGTCAAAGACGGGAGCTGCTCCGCCCCCTTGCTTGCATTTGGGCCTTATGGCTCGCTAGAAACGCCAAGATCTTCAGGGGCCAAAGATTTTACAGGGAAAACGTTTTCGCGCATGTGGATTTACTTTTGAATGAGTGGTTGCTGCGGTGACGCTAGTGTCGGGTGTGGTGACTGGGAGTGTGGGCTGTGATTTTGAGAGGGATCCTCTCGATCCCGGGTGCTTGGCATCACATTGTATCTCTCTCCCCTTTTCCCTCCTCTCGCTTTTTAATAAAATTGGGGCGAACACCACCACGTGTCTCCCCCGAACTTTCTGTGTTCAAAAAAAAACTATAGCCAATCCTCTTTAGATAAAAATTTTAGCAATAGTTACAGCCCATGATTTCCTTCTGATTGGGTAGAAATTCAGTAGAAAGGTTTATGGCATTGACATATTCTTTTTTCATGCTCTTATCTTCGTAATATCATCATATATTACATTGTTGCATACTACATGTTTGTCAGATTATATTATTTCACCAATAAATATATTTATTATATATTTTATAATTATTTTTCTATACAAACTGAGGCTTACGCCTCGACCGCCTCGAGGCTACGCCTCGCCTCGCTTCCAGGGAAAACGCCTCGTTCCGCCTTTCGTTTTTTCGAACCTTGATCATGAGAGCTTACCGTGCAATCTCCAGGCCACCACCCCCTAGAATGGACTCTTTGATTTGGGACTGCAATCTTATTTGGGAGGTGCGTCTTCCTAGCAGAGTTGGTTTCTTTCTATGACTACTGAGAAGAAGACGAATCATGACTAGGAACCGCTGCACGAGACTCTTCCTTGATATTTCCGACCGGTGCCCTCTTTGTGAGTCGTATATTGAAACTGTGGATCATCTCTTCTTTAGATATTTGGGAGGATAGTGATATGAATTAGCAGAGTATTCATGATCTGGACAGCTTCTGGGAGTCCTTGTACGTTGGCAGGAAACGTGTCCGCTCGGCCATCCTTCACCCTCTTGCTCTGATTTGGTCTATTTGGTTGAGCAGGAATGGCTCCCTTTTTTCCAATGAGGTTTTTATTGTGAAAATGTAATCCCCCATTCAAGTGTTCTCGTAGAGTCGTGGTCATTGTATGTTTTTCTGGAACTCATCTCTGTTTCAAGATATTGGGGAGGACACCATATAGTGTTTCCCCCTTGTTTTGGCTTCAACAAGTGTGTTCTATGTGGATTGACTTCTTATTCATCAATATACAAAATCAGTGAGGACCTGAGATAGATCCTTGTAGTTGTCTCCTTTGCATATAGTTTTCTGTAGTCCATGGAGATAGCCCCTTGCGACAATGAAGGGTCAGGCTGCGTAGATTAGACCCAGGAATGGTCTGATCCTTCCCTAGAACTAGAACAGAAATAGCCCATTGCGACAATGAAGGGTCAGGCTGCGTAGATTAGACCCAGGAATGGTCTGATCCTTCCCTAGAACTAGAACATATCGGGAGTTCATGCATTGACAAATTCTCTATATGAAGTTTCTCTTAACTGTTGAGGGGAAGGAGGTTCTATTTATCTCAATATAGGATATACAATTGAAAGCTCAACAAGTGACGTTGTTTTATGTTCTCAAAAATGACGGTTAACCTGTTGTCTGTTGCTTCACACAGGTAGGAGCCATAACACCTCAAAGCATGCAATCAGTGCTGCAGTGTATTCGCGATTGCCTAGAAAGTGGAGATTGGGCTACGCGAAAAGCTGCCGCTGATACATTATGTGCCTTTGCATCCAATTCCAGCCATTTGGTGGGTGAGGGAGCTGCTTCAACATTGGTTGCCTTAGAAGCTTGCCGTTTTGACAAGGTACAACTTCGTAAATATTGTTCAACAGCTGGAATTTCGTAGCAGCATCGCATCTGGAGAATATAATTGCGTGTCTAATGGGCTATGGGACTTTCAGACTTGTACTACTGTTGAATTATTAAGTTTATTTGTCTTCGAGAATGGTAAATGAAATAGTCTTGATCAAGTTTGTTGTGCAGATAAAGTTAAATTTGTCCAATATTTTGATTGCAATTAATTGGGGAATTGGTTTTGTACCTAAGAATGCAGCTGGGACTCCTTATAATTGTACGATTTTCGTTTTAGCATCTCACATTATCTTAAAAGTTCGTGAATAATAAAAAGGTTGCCTGAAAGCATGTTTCTTCTTGCCCTACTACAAGGCTCTTAGGATGTGCCAGAATAATCAATGCCTAGCTTTTTTTCTCTTATTATAACTGCTATTGCTGCATTTACACCTAACTTTGCTAGGGGGTGCTTTTCATTGGGAAAATGAAAACATTTTTTTTTGATTTTTCTACATTGTGATAGTTGTATTTTGTGATATGCATATGATTTGTTTGTTTTACATTGCTTATTCATAATGCACATTGGCTACTATTAATTGCCTTGCCTCTCTATATCACATCTAGTTGGCAGTGCGGCGTTACGTAACAGCCATTTGTCTTGACAATGTTCACATGAATTTATCTTATAGGTCAGACCTGTTAGAGACAGCATGTCAGAGGCATTGACACAGTGGAAGAAGCTTGTGATGAAGGAGGAGGATTCTATCTCTGAAGAAAGGAAAAGCGCCAATGGAGGTGGTGTACAATTTCGCTTTGTTTTTCATTTTTCTTATTTTCATCCTAATACCACAATTCATTAGTCTAATATAGAGATTGGCAATCACAGATAATAAGAATCCAAGTTGTGCTGATTCGGTGGAGAAAGTCGATTCCAAAGTTTCAAATGCTAACGATAAAATGATAAACACATCTGCTGGAGATTTGCCATCCGTTTCTTCGCCAACAACTGTTTCCGGCATGGAAAATAAAAGTGCAAATCTATGTGAAAAAGCTGTTTTTCTACTAAAAAAGAAAGCACCTTCTTTAACTGATAAAGAGCTAAATCCCGACTTCTTTCAAAAGCTTGAAACAAGGAGTTCTGATGACTTGCCTGTTGAAGTAGTGCTACCTCGGAAGTCTGTTCAATCTTCTCAGGATGAAGGAAAGAAAGATACAAAAGATGATGGTTCTAAAGAAATTCCAGAACGCGATGGAGTACCAAGAGGTATTATAAGTGAGGGTCGTGGATCTCTAAGCGCGAGTAGCGATAAAAGGATGGGGCCTCACAGTAGGATGCAAGAAACGAATGATGCTGCTCGAGATAGATGGAGTGAGCAGAGGGTATTTAAAGGGAAGGAATTGAAAATGAGGGCCCTAGATGCTGATGAGGCATCTGAAAGTAGCCAAAGGGAGATCTCCATTGCTCATGGTGGCATGTCTAGGACAGAAAGTCATTCGGAAATAAATAGTAAAGGAAACTGGTTCGCGATACAGAGGCAACTGTCACAGTTAGAAAGGCAACAAGCTAATTTAATGAACATGCTACAGGTAATCAAGTACTAAGTTTCCTGCTTTATGGTCTAGCAATTCTAATATGCCTTAGTAAAGGATTGTGCTTTATGCTCCTTTGACGAGATTTTGTTGAAATTTGCAAATGATAATGCCCGGCTCTTGCAATTTGGTCCTTGTATGCGTGTTAACTATTAGTATTAGAATGACATTGCTAGGAAAGAAGCATATGGATTCTTATAGAAGGATAGTAAAATTTGTTTTCTAGTAATAATTCTACGAAATCGGGAAATCTCCAATTCTGTTGATACATCCATCCGTGATTTATATCATCAGCCCCCAATCCAGGTGTGATTTTAGTTTATTAACTTTGTTGTGGAGATGCTAGCAGATGGATATAAAGACTTTTATGTATTTCAGTTGCTCCGAAATTGTGTGGTGGAGATTAGGACTATCGAGATGATGCAGATTTGATCGGTGAATATCAAATATTTTTGGTGAGAGGTTTCAAGGTGAGAGGGTGGCTCCTCTGCGGAGAGATGGCTAGGAACTCCTCTGACGGCAGGGCAAAGGTGAAGAGGAGGGGGCGTCGCATGTGTGGCTGTTTTGCAGAGGGCTCCGACATTCGGGGTGGCGATGCCAACCCTGCCGGTGGTGGCGAGCAGTTATTCCGCGGTAGATGCATGCGTTGTGGGAATTGGGGGCACCGTGTGACGGGGTATCGAGACCTGGTGAGGTGCTTCCGCTGTAGGATGAACATGCACAGGAGTTTCCGGTGCTCGAGAAGGCTCGAGAGGGCTCCAGAGATGGTCAAGGCGGTCACAGGCGAGGGGTCGAAGCTGTTATGGGGGGGGGGTTGATGGGAACTTGCTTGTGGGCATCTGCAGAGTGAGGAGAGGAGCCTTGTTGACGCCATGAAGGACATCGACGCACGATCGGAAGTAGGTTCTCGAGCGTTGTGGTGAAGTGCGGTGCGCACGCGTGACATATCAGGAAGGTTCGACAGCTTCTTGAGTTTTCGCGTCGAGCTGGAGGTTGGGTTCACTGGAGAGCCCCTCTCGCTCGAGATGGGTGGTGTGATCCGCAACGGAGGGCGATGATGTTCTCGATCAGAGGCCCTCCCTCTTATCGGCCGGTCACTCGAGGCGATCTGGGGGCTGATGGCGGTGATGTTTCGCATTTGTCGTATTGCCTCGAATGGTCTAAGGCACAATCAACTGCCACGGGTGCTCGTGGTGGGTTTCACCGTCAGCTGCCCTTTTCCCGAGTTGTTCGGGGCGACGTTCAGAGGGTACGACATTGCGCTAGAGGTGATGGATGAGGGGTCGGTTGAGGATGCGGTGACGTGGCAACTAGTGTTGAGGTGAGTCGTCGGGCAACCATTTTTAGGTTGGAGGGGGTATGACTTTTCCAAATTTTGATTTGATTTCGTCGGATACGGAAAGGGCGGGTGTGGATTCAGACGCAAGTCAAGCCATGATGCCCGAGGTGGAACCAGAGGGCCTTGGGAGGGGCACCTCATACGTTGAGGTGGTGACCGTGTTGTCGGGCCACACACAACTGAGATATGAACACCCTCTCTTCTTGTTCGGATGCAACTTGAAGGCGGGACAATCTTCCCGGGCGGATCAAAGGGAGCTCCCGAGAGGTTTCGATGGACCCAAATTTGGCAGGGTTGGGTCTCCTTAATTGTCGGACCCGCTGGTGGATCAGAAGTTCGTCGTTGCCTCGAGTCTCCCATAGGCTTGGGATTCGATGCCCGATTCGGATGAGCTCGCATGGGCAGTATCTCTTTCGGTTGTTGCCACAAAGGCATCACTACTGAGGCGCTTGGGGAGTCATGCGGTGGTTGGTCCTGTTCTTGGGGGGGGGGGGGGCTCGTGTCCTCTTTAGGAACGTGGCGAGGCCCCGATCGTGAGGTTGCTGCAGGGTGAGGCTGGTGGGGGTTTCTCGGAGGCAGTGGTCGCATGCTCGCCACAGGATGGGTCTCGGAGCTATGTGCTGGAGGGAAGGTTCGGTCGACGTATACTCGGAGGTGGTGTGGCTCATTGTGGGGGATTTCAATGTGACCCTGCATATGGAGGACATGCTTGGGGCCGTCGTGGGATGGACAGTGGCTTTGTGGAATTCGCTGGGATGGTGCACGATCTGGTTCTTCAAGTGGTGGATACGGTGGGATGTCGCTACACGTGACGAAATTCAAGGTCCCATTATCGTCTTGACAGATTCTCGTAGTCTTTGAGGTGGTGGTGGCTTTTCCTTTGGGGACCTTCCTAAGATGTAGTCTGATCACATGCCACTGCTTTGGTGCTCAGGGGTGGAGGATCGGCCCCACACGTTCTTTAGATTTGAGAAGGCTTGGTTGCTGGAGGAGGGTTTCCGGTATGCTATGGCGAGATTTTGGGTGGATTGCCGGCCGACTAGGTCGACGACATGTAGGTTTGCGAGCGAATTATCAGAGCTTTGGCGGTTTTTGATGGCATATAATAGGGAGGTCCGAGGTCAGTGCAAAGCAAGGATGCATATGGCTCAAGAGGAAGTAAGTAGATTGGATAAGCTGGAGGATGAAAGGGAGCTGCCGATCGAGAAGGTGGTCTTGAAAGGCGGTCACCTGGATACATGGAAGGCCGTATCGGCGATATATCGGCGATATATCGCCGATATATCGGTATCGAGAGGTTGGGGGTATCGAAATCGGAGTGTATATCCTTTTACAGGGGTATCGACGATATATCGCTGATATATCGTCCTTATATCGCCGTATCGGCCCATATCAGTCAAAAATGAATGGATTCAGTACAAAAAATACAAGATATCGACCGATATCGTCGATATTTCGTCGATATCCCTATATATGAATGTTATTATTCATGCAAGATTGATTCCACTACCTATCTAGCTACACCTAGTATTAAAACAATATATGATTTATATACTTTGTTCCGGGTCGGGGGCGCTGCCCCCGCAAGTGGGGGCCAACCTGGGCCCCCCTAGCCCCCCCAGGCTCGCTGACCGGCAGCGAGACCCCCGTACTGGTAGGATATGGTGCGACAGGAGGGTGCATACAATGGTTCTTCAACTTGGTGTATATTTACAAGTTATTCCATGTTGTAAAACTTGAATGAAATCCATTTCCAATATCTATAAGTCAATTCTTCAAAAAAATCTACAAGTCACGAATCAACATTAATATCGATATGTTCGAAATGATCGATATATGCAATATAAGCTTTATAGATAATCGATATGTGTGATCTAAGAGCTTGGATAAACTCCATTTTCAATATATATATATATATATATATATATATAGGTCAACAACTAACAGTACAACCGTATCGGTATATGCGATATAAGGTTCATAGATGATCGATATGTGTTATATAAGAGAGTAGGAGTACATTTGTAAATTATTTAGTGATCAAAGTACTTGGATGAACTCCATTATATATAGTATGTCAACAACTAACAATATCAGCGATATGTTCGATATGAACGATATGTGCACTATAAGGATCATAGTCCTCATAAATGATCTATATGTATTTTCTAGGTGTATATTTGTAGTATTTCATGTTATAAGAACTTGAATGAAATCCATTTCCAATATTTACAAGTCAAGAATCAGTATTAATATTGATATATTCGATATGACCGATATGTACGATATCGATATGTGCGATATATGGTCAATAAATAGACCGATATATGTGATATAAGTGTGTATTTGTACGTTATTTGTTGTTCTAATATCTTGGATGACCTTAATTTCTGAAAAATGCCAAAAATTAGCTTTTTTGTGCCATTTTCGACATTTCCACCAATATCGTCGATATATCATCGATATATCCCGATATATCCATTTCTGGGCGGACCGAAACGATATCGGTATCGATACGGCCTTCCATGCCTGGATACGATTCTACGGGAGGGCAAGGAGGAGATTTCTTAGAGGCATAGATCTCAACAACGTTGGTTGAGGGAAGGAGATGCGAATACGCATTTCTTTCATGCCATGGCCAATGGGACTAAATACAAAAATACGATTTCCTCCATTTCTGTCGGTGGTGAGGTAGTCGCGGGCGATCGAGAGGTGGAGGCAGCTGCGGTCTCATTTCCAGGCTTTCGGCAGGCGGCGTGCGCATATAGGTTGTGGATGACATGGGAGAGGGGTGTTCCGCTTAGTTGACTCTGATTCTAGGGAGCTGGTGAGGGAGTTCTCGAGACGGAGACCAAGCATGCGTTATTCCAGTTGAATACGGACGGGGCGTCGGGTCTGGATGGTTTCTCAGTTTCTTTCTATAGGAAATTCTGGGAGGTCATCAAGCATGGTGTTATGGAGGTGTTGGCGGAGTTTTGAGTTGGTAACAAAGGTTTTGAGAGGTTGAATAGGGCTCTCATCTTTTTATCCCCGAAGAAGGACACACCGACCTGGTTGGACTACATGCCGATTACGTTGTCGAATGCTATCTTATTTTTTCTAAGATCCTCACTAATCACCTAAAGGGGTTGCTTGATCGTATTTTCTCGCCTGAGCAGTCGACCTTCGTGCCTGGGGGAACGATGGCGGATGGCCTTGTGATGGCCTCAAAAATTGTGCCAGAGTGGAAAAGAAGCAAGGAGAAAGGGGTGGTTTGGAAGGTGGACTTCTCGAGGGCATACGCCAACGTGGATTGGAGATTCTTGTGGGCCTCTTTGGAGAAGAGGGGCTTTCCGGAGCAGTGGATTGCTTGGATCAAGTGTTGTGTGACGACGACCTCCCACGCCATGTTGGTGAATGGTAGACCAGAGGGGGTTTCTTCTAGCCACCTATGGGCATTAGGCAGGGCTGCCCGTTGGCATCACTTTTGTTCGTTATCATGGCAGATGCATCGGTAGTGCTGATGAAAAGGGCTTCGACAGGTGGTTGTTGCTCAAGTTTTCGGAGGGATAACATATCCATCTCGCTCTTGCAATATGCAAACGACACGGTGCTATTCATGGGAGAGGAAGAGGATAAGGCTGATGCAATTATTCCTAAATTGACATGGCGAAGCGAATTGAAGAAGATTGTTGATTTGGGGATTTTTCGAATTAGGGATTTTCATCCCTAATTAGTTATTTTAATTAGTTTGCTTATTGTATTTAAATAAATTGAGATTGTAATCTCAACGTTTTTGGTAGATAAATTAGAAGAGTCAATTAAAATCAGTTAGAGTCAATTAGGATCAATTATGATTTTATTTGAATTCGAATTTTTTTCTAATTTTGAAATTCATCCCCTCCTATATAAAGGGGATGATAAGCATTTATGAAAAAAGTTCTATATATATATATATGAAAAAATGAGTTTTATCTCCGTCTTCTCTATCTCTCCCTCGACGTGGTCTTCATGATTCATCTCTAAAACCCTGCGTAACCGACACGTTCTTCTATTTCTTCCTCTTCTCTTTATTTCTTCCACCAAAATTATTTTTAGACGTTTGGATTTTTTTATGTGCACCGGTTGGTATCAGAGCATGGTTACCAAATCATTCTTACGATTCAACGATCCGATTGCATATTGGAGGATGCAATTCGATCTGAGCCGTCTCTCTCATGGCCCGCATTCACGCTCGCATTCAAGGAAGTTCAAGCAACTCCTCGTATCAAGTTTCAAGGTGCAAGCATGACTGGACACGACAATCGATGAAAACTCGCATGACAATGACAAAATCCGACCATCGTACCTGCTGTACAACTCGTTTTTGATCAAGGAAATGAAGGCAAGTTCAGTCCCAATGAAGATTTTATTGATACAATCGTTGTACGAGACAAGGAGGACATATGACCAATATTTGATGAAGATCATAGGGATGAAAAACTGGAATTCATCGATCTGTTCAGGGAAGAAATTGCTGTCCAGGTTAATGATATGTCGTTGCCACCATACCCGACTGTCCCAACAACCGGGGACCTGATCGCCACCAGGTGCGCTTTATGCGCGGATGTCAATGCCGTTGAGCAAGTTGTTCATGTTGTTGTTGGCGTGGTCGGAGTGGACCATTCCCCCATCGTTGCTGTCGTTATCGAAGAAGGGAGCCCTTCGCCTGATCTACCCATAACCAGCAGTATCGCCACCGTCTGGGCAAGCCCGATAGGCAAGGCATTGCATCAACCTCCAATAGAGGTGCTCCCGCCGTTGCAACTGCTACTGGGGACGACACCATCGCCCATCGCAGCAACAATAACTCGAGAAAACAACCTCGCCGCATCTTGTTCATCGTCGCTCATGCCCTTTCTCCATAGGTTATCGCCACCGTCGATGCCGCCCCATACGTTGTAGCATGTTCAACCTCTACAGCTACGCGTACGCCAAGTGTGGCGTGCGACTGCCACCGACATCTCCAGCCCTGACACTGCTGCCGCCAATGGCCTCCCCTCCCAGGCACCCGCCGCCGACTCTCGAAGAGAAAAGAAACCCTAGAGAGGGGTTTCCCTTTAAGAGAAATCGGATCCCATGGAAATAGGAATTGGGACCTGATTTGGGATATTTGCAGTAAGTCACCCCCTTACAAAAAAAATTTAATTCTGAATAGTACATGCATGTTGTAGAGGCCTTATTATGAGGGGGATCCCAATCTGCCTCGAGATTGAATGAAAATTTGGAAACTACAGACTACCTTGAAACTGTAGATCTTGATGTGGCTTCTGAGGAGATAAATGTTTGGTGCCTCAAGTTTTTAGAAGTAGGTATCCTTCAATCACTTATTTTCAGGTGCCTTGTATCATACATGTGGGTGGGGCAGGTTGTCACACGTTGACTAATCATGGGCGTCTTTATGGAGCTCAATATGGGGGAGAAAAGTCTCCTGTTACGGCAAGCACGAAAGCAACTCCAATGGGGTTGAATGCCCACGCTTGTTTCACCCCTCTTGAGTTAAAATTTAAGGAGTTGCTGAAGTGATGCAACGTGGACTCGACATGTAGGGCCGTCTAATTATTTAAATTGTGGCCGTTAATTTTATTTACGTTTTTTAAGTTGTCGCAATTTTAAATAAAGAGATCACATGTGATCTCAATTAGTCTTAATTTGAATTTCAAATTTGGTAGTTAGTCGGTTAATTAGTTAGAGTCAGTTTAGGATAATTGGTTGTCGGTTTAAATTATTTTCTATTCTTGTAATGTCATCCCTCCTATATAAAGGGATGAGGGTCCAATGTTTTAGTCAGTTCAAGATGTGATAAAATAGAGATTTATCTCTCTCTCCTCTCCCCTCTCTCCTTCTCCCCGCGTGATCTACACGTGTTCTTCTTCCCCCAAACCCCTCGTATTCCCGACGAGTCTCTTCTCTCTTCCCCTCGCGGTCTACGCGTTTCTTCTTCTCTAACCCCGCGCATCCGGCGTGTCTTCTCTTCTCAACCCTTCCAGTTTCTTCTTCTCAACCCCTCTATTTTCTTCTACCATCGAAAAATCCACCGTCAAATCTATTTCCCGCGCCGCGCCGAATTCCATTTTGCATCAATTGGTATCAGAGCATGGCAACCGAATCATCCCTACGATTCGACGATCCCGTCGCGCATTGGAAGATGCAATATGATTTGAGTTGCATATCTCATGATTCGCGTTCACGCGCACGTCGACACAAGTTCATGAAGCGTCTTATGTCAATCCTCAAGGTTCAAGCAATTCGTCGGGAGACGAATTTTTTAAAAGCGGAGGAGAGTTGATGCAGCGTGGACTCGACATGTAGGGCCGTCTAATTATTTAAATTGTGGCCGTTAATTTTATTTACGTTTTTTAAGTTGTCGCAATTTTAAATAAAGAGATCACATGTGATCTCAATTAGTCTTAATTTGAATTTCAAATTTGGTAGTTAGTCGGTTAATTAGTTAGAGTCAGTTTAGGATAATTGGTTGTCGGTTTAAATTATTTTCTATTCTTGTAATGTCATCCCTCCTATATAAAGGGATGGGGGTCCAATGTTTTAGTCAGTTCAAGATGTGATAAAATAGAGATTTATCTCTCTCTCCTCTCCCCTCTCTCCTTCTCCCCGCTTGATCTACACGTGTTCTTCTTCCCCCAAACCCCTCGTATTCCCGACGAGTCTCTTCTCTCTTCCCCTCGCGGTCTACGCGTTTCTTCTTCTCTAACCCCGCGCATCCGGCGTGTCTTCTCTTCTCAACCCTTCCAGTTTCTTCTTCTCAACCCCTCTATTTTCTTCTACCATCGAAAAATCCACCGTCAAATCTATTTCCCGCGCCGCGCCGAATTCCATTTTGCATCAATTGGTATCAGAGCATGGCAACCGAATCGTCCCTACGATTCGACGATCCCGTCGCGCATTGGAAGATGCAATATGATTTGACATAAGGCTTCTGAGATTGGTTAGGGGATGTAAGCTAAGTCCAAAGGAGAGTGATTCTTGGGTGTTAGATGATGGATCCTTCTCAATAATCTACATGCTTATGTGCAATGTAGAGGCTTCCTTATGGAGGGATCTCTATCCGACATGAGAATGCATGAAGATTTGAAAATGACAGAATCCCTTGAAAGTGAAGATCTTGATATGGCTTTTGAGGAGGCAACCTTTTGGGGCCTTGAACTTTTACCTAAGCATAGATATGAGCTGTTCTTCAATCGCTTATTTTCAGGTGCATGGTAGTCACACGTTCAATGAGGCGAGTTGTTGTTGATTAGACATTCATCATGAAGAGCTTTATGGACCTCAGCCAGGGCTTCATCTTGTGCTGCTAGCAAAGGAGCAACTCTGTCAGGAGAGACATGAGCTCTTGGGAGGGGGTACTTACAATGATGTCATTTCTAGAGGCAACATGCCATATCATGAACACATTGTACATGTGTAGTTCATTGTGGGTACGCCTAGGGATGAGCATGGGCCGGGCTGGGTCGGGCTTTGAAGGGCCCAGGCCCAAGCCCGCTTAAAAAACTCGGGCCTTGGGCCGGGCTTGGGCCGGGCCGGCCCATCTCCCAATTAGATATTATTAACTTTGACTCTTTTGTTTCAAGTTAATCTCAACTCAAGTTACACAAGCCAAAATTGATTAAAACATGTACCATAATACTTGTTAAACAACTAAAATTCAATTCTACCAAATTTGAATTTACACGTGCCCTCAATGCTAGATACCATGAATGCCCCTCGTTCATAGAAATTGAAAGAGTAAACCTAACTTACCCAGTTAACAATAACAGGTGCACCAGATCCTACATATTAAAAAATGGGCATAAGACCCATATTGGATAAATGTACAATAATAGAAGATGTTTTGATTGAAAAAAATAAATATTAACAATTCAAGAATAACCAAAAGAATCTAAACCAAAAACTGATTAAGGAAAATTAATTCTTAATTGAAATACATTGATCATCAACTCATGTCACACGCTTGACTTTCTTGATTTATAAACATTGTATGAACACATGATACAAGAAGAGAGTGCACATGAAATAGGTGGGAATTTTCATTCATGTAGGATGTGAGAAAGGATTTGGGCCCTCTTCGGGTCGGGCCCTTGGGCCGGGTCGGGCTAGGCCGAGCCAAGCCCGAGCCCGGCCCAAAAAAAATTTGGGCCTAAATATTGGGCCCAAGCCCGGCCCGATATTCCTTTGGGCTTGGGCCGGCCCCTTGTGGCTGTGTCTACTGTTCCCGTAATTCGGGTGGCCGGGCTTTTTGGGCTGGGCTTCGGGCTGGGCCGGGCCGGCCCAACCCAATGCTCATCCCTAGGTACGCCAGTTTGGGGGTTTATTTGTGTTAGAAAATAAGAACGCGGAAGTGAAAATGATAAACATAGCATGAACTAGAAATATAAACGTGGAAGAACACAGGATTTTACATGGAACCCTACTCCCTAAGGAGCAGGATGAAACTACGAGAGAACGCCTCAAAGGGTTGGTTTGTTCATTGAAGTTTCTCATCTGAATACAATGGGTGTGTGGATGTATATATAGCCCCCGCCGAGTCTCCACATCCTACAGACTGTAGATGTGTGACTAAATAACTAGATGGGGTAAATGGAATCTGGAGAGATCCATTTACCCATCTCCCACATAAGTGACACATAACCAAATACTCCAACACTACCCCTCAAGCCGAAGCATGCAATGCTCAGCTTGGATAAACAGAAAGAAATCTCAACTCACGCTACATAACACTAGAAATAATATCAACTCAACACGCACAACTGTTGGCTGTTGTCGAGGACGTTGCTTCTCATGCCGTGCAGGCGAGGAGGACGAAAAAGCTGGAGTGTGAGTCAAACAGAATCTCCTCGTCGGAGAGCTTATGCTATGTACTGCACCTGTCAAAGTCACTGCAACTAAAATAAGTCTCTACACGGACAACTCTGGCCCCTCAGAACATGTGGACAACTGCTCCATCTCTGTAAGGGTCGAAAAGAGCATCTCTAATTATCCATACGCAGATCTCTGAAGATGTGTCTCTCTCAGGGGGACCTCGAAACGAGTTCTCTCATAAGAACCTTGAAAGGATCTCATACTGGAGTTCACGATCGCTTGAGAATGGAGTCTGAAGAAGTTTCCTCGTCAGAGAACCGGGTCTCTCCCATCTGGCACAGAGAATGGTACTCTACTCTGGAGTCCCTATGAAAGAAAACTCTAGCCAATATGGCATAGGGAATGATACTCTACTTTGAAGTCCTTATGGATCACATGAAAACCCTGGACAGAACATAAAAGATGGGGACCATACAAAAGATGGCAAACATGTGCACATCTGAAAAGATCGCATACATGTGCATGCCTGAAACTGAAGACTCGGAATCAATCTGACATTGAGTCTGAATATCTGACAACTATAGAGTCTGAACAATTCAAATGGCCTGGAATCTGGAATCTGGAGAATCTGGAAAATCTGACAAGCCCGCGACTCTACACAATACTCCCCCTTTCTCCCATACTTGTTGGAATATAATGACATCGACAAAGTTGGGAGAAGACAATAACATGGGAAAAACAAGAAACCAATTAAGCCGACTTCAATTTTTTTCTCGGCTCTTCCCTTTTTTTAATCTTTTGCGTACGATTTTTTTAATTGTACGCGTTTTTTTAAACAAGGCAAATGATGCACTTACCTTTTCTTAAGCCTCTTCTCTCTCTTTTTTTCAACCCAAACAATAGGCTTCTTTCATTTTTTAACAGAACGTGCCCATTGGGCCTAAAGAGCACTCCTCTTCATTTTCTTTTTTCTTTTTTTTTAAATAACGCAACCACCCCCAGGGTTCCTCTGATTGGAACCATCTCGATCGGAATACAACCGCCTCCGATGGGGCCTCGCAATGGGGGGGGGGGTCGAGGGCATCGCCAGGAGGCGAGGCGTGAGGAGGAGCTCGCACGAGGCGCTTCTTTGTGCATGAGAGCCTGGAGCCGCATGTGAAGGCGGGTGCACAAGGATATGTTGGCTACTTCGCGCCGCCTGGAGGCACGATCTGGAGGAAGGAGGTATGCGCGGTGGAGAGGAGTCCCACTAGAAGAGCGATGCGGGGATTTCATGGGCTCATCTCCTGTAGGTGGCGCGATGATGTCACCTGCTTGTCGTGCGACCCCTCACGCCTGGAAGGAGAAGTGAGGAGCGTGCCATCGGCCACCATGTTCTTCTTCGTAGGGCCAACACCTCCTTGTGAAGTCTAAGAGGGTGGTGCGCGAAATCCCCTCTAGGGCTGCTCCTCCTTGGGCGCCGCAAGATGAAGATAGGAGAGGTGGTTACGCGTGGCTGGTGCTGGGGCTCACGTGGGCGGCGTGACGAGATGTGCGGTGTCGCATGGAGCGTCGGCTCGTTGCTTGAAGATTGCGGCATGCTTGGAGGTTAACCACGTGAGGTGCGGCCTGTAGGAGATGCGTCGCAGATCTGGAGAGGATGCGGCCTGCGCTGCCTGGACCGATTGGAGAGGGGGTTTGCGGTTGGGGCTCCGATGGCGTTGTTCAGATCGATGATGGAGCTTCACCTCCTGGATTTGCTCTCACGTCGTCTGCGTGAGAGGGCTGGTGCTTGAGATCGTCACGAACTGGAGATCTAGGGTTCGCAGAGAAGATCTCGATCAACAGAGAAACACATGTTGGATCTCGAGGAGTGTTCGCTCGAGATCGCGGCCTGAATTTTAGGGTTTCGACAACAAAACCCTAGAATGATGAACTTGAAATTATATAGAAATTAGGGTTTAAAAATAAACCCTAAAATACTCGAATAGATTACTTGAACAAATAACTTTCACAAACAGATCTTTACCGTCATTATCGAATCTCGAACAGAAATAAGAACCTAAAAACCTCGAGAATCGTACACGCTCTGATACGATGTTAGAAAATAGGAATGCGGAAGCAAAAATGATAAACAGAAAATGAACTAGAAATATAAACTTGGAAGAACACGTGATTTTACGTAGAACCTTACTCCTTAAGGAGCGGGATGAAACCACGGGAGAATGCCTCAAAGGGCTGGTTTGTTCATTGATTTTTCTCATCTGAATACAATGGACGTGCTGGGTCTATATATAGCCCCCCACTGAGTCTCTACATCCCACAGATGATAGGTGTGGGACTAAACAATTGGATGGGGTAAATGGATCCTGGAGAGATCCATTTACCCATCTCCCACATAAGTCACGCATAACCAAATTATTCCAACAAATTTTTTTCCATCTGGTGGTTCACTTGTACTGTTTCATGTTGTATGTTGGTCCTATTTGGTGCTGTGTATCATTTGCCATCTGGTTGTACTGTTTGGTGTCGTGTGCTTTGTAGGTCACACTATCAAGTGGATGGTTATCATTCTATAGTAACCATTTTTTTGCTATAACAAAATAATGCTAGTAAATTTACACTAAAGAATCCTACTCCACGAGGACTCGATTGTCATTAGACTTTTATATTGTTCTTTGAAAAGCTTACTCGTAGTATCGGGGTCTACATATAGAGTGACCACTGCACACGTTCCAACATTAAGCAAAATGGGACTAGATGAGAGCCCCGGCTTATGCATGGGAGGATTCGCCTGGAGGGATGTAAGGCATGTCTCATACTATTAATGAAAATCTGAGGTAAGCCTAGGTGAGTCAATTTTTTATGATGTAATGCATATCTCATACTATTAATGAAAATCTGAGGTGAGCCCCAGCTTGGGGCCTCACCTTTTACATTCTAAAAAAAGATTTATGTCGTTGGACTATTGTAATGATCATCCTACTCCATGAGGACTCCATTGTCATTAGACTTTTATATTGTTCTTCGTAAAGCTTACCCGTAATATCGGGGTCTACATATAGAGTGACCACCACACAAATTCTAATGTTAAGCAAAATGGGACTAAATGAAAGTAATATTTGGATGTTGAAGAGATCCAATTTGGTGTCTAACATAGGATGGTGGAGTGGTCCTCTCCCATATGTCCAAAGTGACTCCCCCATGTAGGAAGAGTGTGGGTATCTCCCACATGAAAGTCTTGAGAGTAGCGTTGTCTCATATGGAATCCTGAAATAGTGTCTCTCTTATATAGGGGCCTTTGAGAAGGGCTCTCTCTCGCAAGATCCTAAAGGAAAAAAGATCTTGATAGGGGGCCTTAAAAAAGGAGGATGGGCCCAAATTAAGTCATCCACATGGATGAGGGATGAGGCCCTTTTTAAAGATATCTTAGCAAAGATAGAACCATGCTCTAATCTCTCACTCCTTGCAACACTAGTTGACATGTTAGGGGTATCCAACAAAGTTGTGAGAAGAAATGAACATTGCACACAAATTCTTCTATCTCCCATTATTTTTTTCTCTCATGTTTCCTTTTTTAACAAATAAGACACAAATCATTCTTCTTCTTCCTTTTTTTTCAATTTTCTTCGGTGATTGCTTACCAAGGGTGTTCAAGGACCTTTAATTTTGATTCTGATTTCATCTTTCTTTTACCTTTTTTGGATTGTGACCTTTTTGGCCTGTTGGAGTATGTAATAGAGGGGTAATTGGAATTCTCCAAGATCCAATTACCCCCATTCATGCTTAGTCCCACATCTACTATTTGTGGGACTCCGGTTGCCTGTGGGGCTATAGAAGAATACCCACACCTCCCGTACTATTGAGAGATTCTTATAGAAGATCCGACCCTTTGAGGCCTTCTCCCTTGGTTTCATCTCGCTCCTCTCGGAGTAGTGTTCCATGTTAAATCCTGAACATTCCATATTTTATATTTCTTTATTTTATGCGTTCTTGTTCTGATTTTTCTTCCGTATTTATATTTCAACACGATATCAGAGTAGTTCGATTTTGGATTCATCTTGGAGATTTGATTTTATTTTTGATTTATCTTTATATTCTTTGGAGTTTGTATTTTGTTCGTTTGATTACCGGTTTAAAGAAAGCTAGGGTTTTATGAACCCTAGTTCTATGGTTTCTTTATGGAACTCTAGATCTGATGTTATTTTTCTTTTTTTGTGCCCTTTTTTGAGAAAAAAGAGCATGTCTGTACAAAAAAAGAATAGCCTTAAAAAGAGGGACATCTACAAGCAAAAAAAAATGATTCATTCAAAAAAAGAAGAAAAAGAGGAGCACAAGAAAGGGAAAAAATGCATGTTTCATTTGATTCTCTCAACTTGATGGTCCACACTCTTATTCTATCAATTATGGGAGAAAGAGGGAGTTAGATAGGGAATGTATTCTTCTTCTTGAGATGTATCTACATGACTTCTGCCCGTCCATGACTGGCATACGGATACTTCAGACTACTACTGCTATATTAACCATTTTCACCGAGCATCGACTACTTCGTCGGGGTGTCTCTATCCTTGACCACTACTCCGCATTGGACTTTCTTCTTGTACATCGACTCTACTCCAAGCACGACCTAGTTATCGCATCGGCTATTACATGCACGACTTGAGCTCTTTTTCGGTGACCTGAAAGTCGCAAACACATCCTCGAGCGAGGTTTTCTACCGTCAATGGTTCTTCAAACGGGGTGTCTCTATCCCCGTCCAAGCGTGATGTCTCTATCCCAATCTCTCTCAGATGTTTTGAGTGAAGATAAGCTGTGTACTTTTTCTTTTTGTTGCAAGCTGCAACTTTCTCGACTCCAGCTTAAGGAGTGTTGGAATACGTAATACATGGCATGGCCTCAAATTTCAGCGAAATTCGGTCGAATTTCTGTCGAATATCGATATCCAGTCGAAATCAAAATTCGACCGAAATGACCGAAATGACCGAAATATGGGGTCCTAGTACAAAAAATGACCGAAATGACCGAAATTTCGGTCGAAATTCCACCGAAATTCCATCAAAATTCTGTTTTGGTCGATACCGAAATGGTGACCGAAACCGACTTTTAGGGCCTTGATACATGGGTAATTGGATCTCTCCAAGATCCAATTATTCCCACTCAGTTTAGCCGCACATCTATTATTTGTGTGGCTTCGGTATGTCTGTGGGGCTATATAAGAAGTTCCAACCCCTATGTACTCATTGAGAGATTTTAATAGAAGATCCTGCCCATTGAGACATTCTCCCGTGGTTTCATCCCGCCTCTCTTGGAGCAGGGTTTTACGTTAAATCCTGAGCATTCCATATTTTATATTTTTTTGTTTTTATTCCTTCTTTTTCTAATTTTGCTTTCGCATTTATATTTCAACAAGGCCCATTGAGATGCAAAGTGAACCAAACAAATAAAAGAAATAGAGGGTCCAAAATCCCATTTATGAACAAATGAGTGGACTGAGGTGGGTACCTTGTGTGGTTGTTTTCCATGCCTCCTCGCCTTGGAGTCTAACTACATGACATTAGTTATGGATTTCTGCTCTATAGATGTATGAACACCACTCGTTCAGACCAACCTGTTTGATTAGAGATTGGAGGAGTTTCTGCATTTGTCAAGTTCCCTTGCATTAGCGGAAAGCCTCAAATCCCAACTGATGGGAGGGATTCATAGATTTGGCAAATTGGTCATTTCTTAGTGAAGAAAGCGAAGGTCGTGCGTGTGTCTGCGATATTCAATGTAGTCACACTCGTTAAGGATTGTGCCTGGATTTGAAAATTGAAGATTCTTACGTGTATTGAGGTCTTTCTTTGGCTTTTCAAACATCAGGCATATTTTAAATGCATATTGTAGGGCAAGACTCCTTTAGGAAGCGAACACGGATAGCTTGCATTGCAGGGAGGGAGAAGAGGATGCCAACCATCCTTTATTTGCATATACAGATTCTACATGAGCATAGGAGGAATCACATCTTGTTGGCATTAATCATGAGGATGTTGAAGCCTTTGGGGAGTGAGGAGGCGGTGGAGTGTGCCAGTTTGCTGGGCTCCTCTCCGAGCAGCCTCCCGTTGGAGTAGCTTGGTTTGCCTCTCACGGTGGGCCGCACCCGGCTGCGCGATTGTCGGAAGGTGGTTGAGAAGGTGGAGGCTAGGCTGGCTGGCTGGCGCGCGACGCTTCTCTCTAGGGGGTCGATTAGTTCTTCTTAAATCGGTGCTTTCCTCGATCCCAATTTATTTTCTGCCGTGCGTGGTTTGCCGAAGGGGGTTCGAGTGAGATTGGAAAAATGTATGCGGGGTTTTCTTTGGGGGAGGAAGGGCGAAGGGAGGAGGGGGATTCATTTGGTGGGTTGGGAAGACGTCTCGCGTCCTAAACAGGAAGGGGGTTTGGGTGTGAGGCGGCTGGAGGTGGTGAGCGAGGCTATGCTTCTCAAGTGGGCGGCGAAGGTGTGGGGTCGGGAAGACAATTTCATGCTGAGGTGCCTTAGGGAGGCGGCGGGGGTCGATCTCATTGCTGCCTCGCGGGGGCGAATCGAGAACCACAACTCCTCTTTCTGGCGCGGTGTTTTGTCTGCTTTTAGGCGCAACAGATCTCTATTCAATCCTATTCTTGGCGATGGGCATTCTTTCCGCTTCTAGTCGGATGATTGGACCGGGAGGGGTGTTTTGCAGACTTTGTTTCTGAGGCTGTTCGCGCTGGTGGTTGACAAAGACGCCACCGTGGCGTCTTACTGGTCCGATGGCTGCTGGTGTCCCTTGTTCGCTGCTATTCTTTCGGATCAACGTCTGCTTGACTTCACTTCCTTGTTGGCTTTTCTTTCGGATGCTCCAACGCCCACTGGGGGGCGTGATCATATGGCTTGGAAGGACGGTCCTTTCTCTTCCCGGAAGGCATACCTCGCTCTTCTTCCCCCCGCTATGGGGGTCGACGCCACCTTGCTGGCTCATTGCAAGTTCATTTGGGGCCTCAAATTGCCGGAACGGATTGGTATTTTTCTATGGCTCCTTCGGCGTGGTCGGCTGCTAACGAGAGACCGATGTGCTATCATGTTTCCTAATGGGTCACAGCTATGCGGTCTGTGTGGCTCAGTGGAGGAAACCGCCGGGCACCTCTTCTTCCAGTGCGATCGTGTTCGTGCTATCTGGGACGATTTGGGTTGGCTGAATATCTCGAACTTTGCTGCGTTTTGCGGGAGCTTGATTAACTCTAGGGGTCGGTCGAGGGTGGATTTGGTGGACCCTATAGCGCGTCTGTGGAGCATATGGTTGGGAAGAAATGAGGCACTCTTTGCTCGGCAGAGGTTTTACAAGGAAAATATATGTATCTCGGCGGCACGCTTTTGTCTTGATTGGACTTCTGGGTAACGTTGTAAGTGTGCGTGGGTGGTATCTCTTTTCTGATACCATCTAGATTTTGCTTGGTTTGTTCATCAAGTACTCCCTTCTTTTCGTTTTAATACATTGGGACGAACACCTATGAGTGCTTCCCCCTTTTTTGAGCGTCAAAAAAAAAATTGTGGGGGCTCAGAAGATGGTAGAGAAATGGCTATTGCCTTGATCTGAACTTACTTGGATGGTTAGAAACGAGTTTGTCTTTAGACGAGAAAGATTCTACATAGAAAATGTAGTGGATCATGCTTGAATGCTCTTTTAGGCGTGTAGTGTTTGTACTTTAATTACCTTTAAATGACAGTTTGAGCAAGGGCACACGTTTTTTAGAATGTGCAACTCATTATTTCTTAATTTTTTTATAAGAATAGATGTTCCCATTCTTCATCACTAAGGATTTAAGGAATCTAATCTTGATGCTGCCTTGCTGTTTTCAACGTATGGTGCCTCTCTTGATAGTTTCCAATTCTTGTTATTTGCTTTTGCTGTGTCGTCATTTGGAGTGTCTCCTAGAAAACCATTCATTGCCTTGCACAGTTACTAGAAGCTTTCATCGGCTTCACCTCGTGTAATACCATCACAATATTTGACCTTCATGATTTGGCAATTCTTAAAAAATTCATGATTTAATAATCGCCATTTCCTCCTTTAAAAATCATCATTGCCACATTAGTGTTGTTTCTAATGTTATGGTGCTCCTCTATGCATCATCGTCGCCTTTCTCGGCAGTTCTCCAGGATGTGTGTGGAATCACCATTCCCTTCCTATGCCATTTCATCTCTATAGTACGGTTTCTAATACCACCACTTAGTTTGACTCCCTCGTGCAACCGCTACTCTCGATGGCCTAATATGTGACCTGTTTATGGATGTGCTGATCTCTGTCGCTTGTGGCATGCTTGTAATCATCACACCATTTGTAACAAGACGCATGAGATTCTTGGAAGTGTGAAAATAATCAAAATAAAGCTCAAAATGAACAAATAATGACTTGTTCGTACTATATTGAGATATGAAAAATAAGCATAACCATACTTTACAAGAACACCAATATTTATGTGGTTCGAGATGGTAAGGATGACCATCCTACTCTGCAAAAGAGAAGATCTAATGGAGTGCGATCTTCATATTATTCTTCTCAAGTACCTACGTGTACACTCTTAAATATAACAAAAGAAGGCTACACCCAAGATAGTATGGATCATAAGTTGTATATTTATACCCTCAAAAAACAAGTTTACTTGGGCCACGACTCAAAGAGAGCCTTAACTTGCTCAGTTACATTCTTAGAGTAAAAATGTTCTTGTTGGAACACTATCCCATTTCGAGCTAGCCAAGTAGCACATAGGATTACACTTGGTTTCTCCTGATCATTACATGATTTGTTGTAAATGACACCAAACGACATCAGAAGTTCACTACACATGTGGAGTCAATCTAACCCAAGCTTATCCCACGCCATACTTCCAAAGATCGAGCACATGAGAGGAAAGGTACTCCACATCCTTCAGGGCTACTAAACACACTAGACAAGTCACCATGGTCCATAGCAATATGTTAGCTTTATAAACTTTAGTTAATGCTCTCCCCTTCTTCGAAATTATAAGGACACCTTCCCTCTTGGTAGGGCCTTAGACTTCCTCATTGATTTGCAGTTCCTCGTTAGATCATGTTGGAGTATTTGTGTATGCGCCATACTAAGTTATAGCAGGGTAAATGGATCCTGGAGAAGATCCATTTATCCCATCCAGTGTTTAGTCCCACATGGACCAGTGGTGGGACTTTGAGGCTCTGGGAACGCTATATAAGGAGCCCCAGACCTCCTGTAACCATTGAGAAAAAGCAATGAACCATATGCCCCTTTGAGGGCTTCTCCTGTGGTTTCATCCTGCTCCTCACGGAGTAGGGTTCCACGTAAAATCATGGTGTTCCATGTTTATCTTTCTCATTCTTATGCTCTGTTTATCGTTTCCGCTTCTGCTTCTGATTTTCTAACAGATCATTTGATCAAAAATCAGTCGGGAGGACAACACCTTGTATGTCTTTGTAGGACTAAAAATCCGTCATCATTGCATACCCTGTCATCACGACAACCATCAAGACTCTCACGGAGTTGGGGAGTTCTGTGAGCTTCAAGAAGTTCTTTCCCTATGGCATCGAGAAAATAATAATAGATGATGGTGATCACACATCATTGGACTAAGCCTTAACAATGCTTATGTCCATGCTTCTCGCAAGTATAAAAAGTCTTGAAAAGAAACCATGGAGTGTCTCTTTCGTTAGACTAGCTTTCTAACCCAAAATGAATAGGGTTCCCATCACTCACAAGGGTGTAGTATCAGGGGTATCAAAGCAAACCCTTCTTAAGAAGTTGGACGATGAGAAAATTGATCTCACCTCAGAATAAGGATCATTGGAGACTTTAAATCCTCCACACTACAACTTTTCATCACATTCTTCCTAGATTTTTTACATCCACTCAACTAACGAAGCTTTTATTCATCCCCTTGAGCATCAGCTCCTTGGGACCGCTGTCCTCAACAACCTGTCACCAAGGCTTAATCAACCAAAGGAATACCAGAGTTGTCCCATAATAAGTAGATCAGAAGAAACATCTCATAAGAGACTTAAGACATGCCATCATCCCAACATCTCATAAGAGACTTAAGACACGCCATCATCCCATCCATAGATCAGTGAAGAAAAAAAGAAAACATACATAATTGAAATTTGAAAAGACACTCTTGAGAAGCACCAAATGGCCATCCTACGACAGTTATAAATGATTCCAACCAAACTTATGCTCGAACTTCTCTACCATGGGCATTTGAGCAGCCTGCCTAGGGTTGCCGAATGCAAGAGGCAACCCTACGTATGTAAGCACTATACTCATACAAGGATTACTTAAAACATGCTCACAATTTGTAGTCTCCTTTAAATATGAAAAAAAGAAAAAAGGCTTCTATCGATTGATTTTAAGTATGGAAAGCTCCCTTAAAAACTCAACCATGATAGAAACCCCCCTAACCTCATTCCTACCATCCTCATTTAAGGATACACATCATCAATATACTGTCCAGGTTTGGAACAGATAAAAAGTAGAACATGATGATTTCCTAGGATTCGAGGCGAGGTGTAAGCCTTATTTTCTTCCAAAAAAATTCAATCAAATATAGGATAGGCCATTAAGAAAATTATGTTATAATACAATCTCTATACATTTAAAGCAATTAAAGGCTCTTTGTGTAATTATTCAATGTCAACGAGGAACAAAGGTTGAATACATTGTGCTTGGGTAACGATTTTTATGACCTTTAAATCTCTCAAGTGAAAAATATGCACAACTTTTCACGAATTCTTGAAAATGTGTGTATGGTCAAATATTGTAGTTGAGTGGAATATTTGATGTCTATTTTCAACAGTTTGTTCTTCCAATACCATATCGTAGGATCATATTTGAGACTTATAAGAAGCTAATAGCTCGAAATTCAAATCTAATTTTTTTACAAAATATCTTGTTTATTTGTTGATTTAATTGGGTATTATGCAAGGTTTTTGTCTAAAGAGCCATATTTGTGGCTTCCTTTATGGTGAGAAAATATGAAAAAGGAAATATAATGGTACGGTGGCTCAACATAGTCATTTTTTGAGATGAGGGGTTTTATGTTGAGAATGCAATCCACCTAGCTAGATCCCTTCTTGAGACATGGCTTGTAACTCTACCGCTTTAATATATTTGGGACGGGCACCACCACAGGTGTTTCCCCCTTTTTTTGGATTAATTTTTTTAAGGTGGAAGGAGAAAAAATATGAAAAAATATAACGTATGAGGTGCACATCTCGCCTCACCTCATTGCCTCAAGATTGCGTTGATCATCTGAGGCGCATACCTTGATAAAACTACCTGAGGTATATGCCTCAAGGCTAAAAAGTTTCGCATCTTCTCGAGGCATAGCATCGTATGCCTCAAGGCTAACATTTTCAACCATGCATTCCCCAATTCCTAAGAATAGTAATATGAGAGTATATATAGGGCCAACAACTCGCACAACTCTCTCTCTCTCTATATATATGGGTTCAATAATGCTGACCCCTTGGGGCAGCCAACATGGCTGCCCCCGCCTCATTTTCAGTTTTTTTTATTTTTTTTCAAAAATATCATCATGTATGTTCATCTATATATCCCTCCTATATGTCATTCGAATTTCGTTAGAAACAGAGACTCGGCTATGCCCTCCATCTAGAACAGGTCGATTACAACAATGTTTAAACCATTGGATTTACCTGTTCTAGATGGAAACCATAGGAGTCTCTATTTTTGATGAAATTCGAATGACATAGGAGGGATACATAAATAAATATACATGGTGATGTTTTTGAAAAAAAATTGTGAAAAATAGGGGCGGGGGCAGCCCCATTTTTTCCTATATATATAGAGCTGATCCTGTGAGAGCCAAAAACTATAAGAGCATGAGAGCAATGATTCTGGACCACTAGATTTTGTCACCTCTCTCCTCATTGATTGCAAGAGGAGAGAGAAGAGCAGAATCTAGTGGTCCAGATTCACTGCTCTCATGCTGTCATAGTTTTTGGCTCCCACAGGATCATGGCCCCCCTTCTCTCTCTCTCTCTCTCTCTCTATATATATATATATATATATATATATATATATATATATATAAGGCCACCAACCTGGGCAGGCCCAGCTATGTGGTATGCGACTAAACTAGAGAAAATAATATCAATTGAATTGTAAAAATGTCATATTAGTTCTCTAACTTAGTACATCACTTTAACTTGCTAATATGACTCTAATCTCTACCTATTTTCTATTACTACGACTCCTTAAAACCCGTTCATTAAATCGTTAGGCTTTAATGGTCAAGGACCGAAACTAATGGAATTTTATATAAACAGTATTCTTTGTGACAGGTTGTTTACCTTTAAGTTAATAATATTCTTTTCCCACCTCCCTCCACCTCTTTTTCATCTCTTGCGATATGACACCACCATGAAGACGTCTCTTGATGTCAACATTCTTGTTGCAATGTTGTGTCTTGTAGAAGAAATGGATGTGGAGCAGGGGCTTTTGAGCATTGTTATGGGGTGGGGAGGACATCTTCAGGTTTTGGCAACTTGGTTTGAGGGCTTGTGGGTTGGGGGGCCCTTTAGGAAGTGAGGTGGAGCAAACACATATAAACCAAAAATAAAAGAAACGAAACATCCCAATCTCTTTCCTTCTGCCACTTCCACCTTGCCATCATCTCCAAATCCCCAAACATCACACACTAAGTAGAGATCAAATACCCATTATGAATGAACTTAAAGAGGTTTCCCTTGAGCAGACGTATTGTCTGGATTGATTAAATCTACGATCCCAAAGAGTGCTGGCCTCCTTACAGCGTCTCGATCTCAAGAGCTTCTTCAGCCTCAATGATAGTTAGACAAGGCTCTAGATGAAGATCGCAAGGAGAGGGAGAGCTGCTTCTGACGGTGCTGTGCAGGGAGAAGACATCTTTGGACGACAATTGGGGGGGGTGGGGGTGGGGGGGAGGTTGGAGTTGGTCAGGAGACACATAATGCATTTCAGTCCACTATGGGGAAGCTGGAAGTGGGGTAGGGCTTGTCGGTATTGCTGTTGGTCAGAGAAAATGGAAAAGATGCTGTTGTCATGAGTTTGGGGGACTGGAGATGGGAGGGGAAGGGATCAAATTCTAATAATATAATTCTATAGGTTGTTTTATAAATAATGGTATTGGTTTCAGATCTTAAAGTGTCCATTTTCTGGGTGGAAATTTTGCATGAACCACTGTATAACATACAAAATATAGAAGGGTTAAATTGCTATTTGCAAGTTCTTCAAGGGCACAACATTCTTGTAATGTTTTCCTGGGACTTCGATTTTTATAAATGATATTCGATAGAGCTGCTGGACATGCTGAGTAGAAATCAACAAAGTTTGTCATCTATGTTTCACCTTTTTCATGGCGAGGCATGATTTTTCAATAAAGTTGTGTAGTAGGGAACTTGTTTTGAATTTCGTTGAACGTAGACGGGGTGAGGATCCTCTGTAAATGCTTCTTAGAAATATATAATATGTGCTTGTTTTATCATTAAATTGTGTAGATATTGGTTGTTATTTGGATTGTCCGTCTCAAAATTAATGTTAATGCAATATCTACAAGCCTTTCATCAACTTATGAAATGCTGAAATATGTCATCTGGTCTTCAGCAATATAGATTTTCTAGTTTTCTTTAAAAGATGAAAGGTCTACTATATCAGACTGATGATTTTTGACACCGTTGATTCACATGATAAATGTACCATGTTAGTATATCTATGTACCCAATAAATTGTTAAGGGGATTATAAACTTGGACGCTTGTTGTGCATCAGAAAGATTTGCAACCTTTATCTGGTGCTAGAAAAATAACCATGCTCAGGTGCTTGCTTATTTCAGGACTTCATGGGAGGTTCCCACGACAACATGATCACTCTTGAAAACAGAGTACGGGGATTAGAGAGAATCGTTGAGGACATGGCAAGGGAATTGTCATTATCTGGCAGGAGAAGCACAAACATGATGATAGGCTTTGACGGATCTCCAGGTAGGCCTTCAAGCAAATTTAACAGTTTCCCTGATTACAACTTGAAGTTTGGCCGGGGTCCTGAAGGTCGGGTACCATATACAGAAAGATATCTTTCAGCTGATGGAATGGGCATGAGAGCCAGAGATTCTACATGGAGATCCGAAAACGAAGGCTGGGGATATAATGCATATGCGGCTACAAGAAATGGTTCTGTAGGTTCAAGGAGAGGTTTCGGCGGTCCATCAGTTGATGGCAGATTACCCAGAACAGATCATGATGATGAGCAAGTTGGAACCAGGAGGGGCTGGGAAAAGGGACAGGGGCCTTTTAGACTTGGTGAAGGCCCTTCTGCAAGGAGTGTTTGGCAAGCCTCTAAGGATGAAGCAACTCTAGAAGCTATAAGGGTTGCTGGGGAGGATAATGGAGTCCATAGACCTGTACCGAAAAAAGCCATTGCTGAATTAGATGCTGAAGTGGATGATCAAACTGCAGCAGATAAGGGACCTCTATGGGCCTCTTGGACACATGCAATGGATTCGCTGCATGTGGGTGATGTGGACTCTGCTTATGCGGATATTTTATCGGCTGGGGATGATCTTCTGTTAGTGAAGTTGATGGACAAATCTGGGCCTGTTTTAGATCAGCTTTCAAGTGAAATTGCAAATGAACTTTTGCATGCTGTGGGGCAGTTTCTTCAGGAACAAAGCTTGCATGATTTGGGCTTGATATGGATTCAACAGGTAAATACGAGAGTTATAATTTTCAACAGTATTTCTTGCTATTAGAATTTAACAATAACAGCTCAACAACAAACATATATTAGCTAGAGAATCTTTGCTAATACAGTTTTGTTCAATCATATGGACCTTACAGAGAAATTGTTGTTTCAGTTTGGTATAAAAAAACCAGAAATAATCTTAATGGATATTCACTTTTCTGACAGTATTTGTTGCTATTAGAATTTAAGAATAATAACTCAACAACAAACATACATTAGTTAGATTTTTTTTGCTAAGGCAGTTTTGTTCCAGAAATTGTATGTAACTTGCTGTTACAGGCACATTGTTGGTTCAATTTTGTTGTAACAACGACAACAATATGGTTTCAAAAAAAAAAAAAAAACAACGACAACAATAACTGTTATTATATTCATGTTATTTTGTCATTTTCCTATATTGTTTATTTCTATTGTCATGTTTATGTAATTTACCCTTAGAGATTTTCTCCTATATAAGAGAGCTTTAGGGTTAGATGGAATACAACTTTCTTTTCCCCTTCATCATGATATCAGAGCGACGGTTCTAGACCGGAGCCTGTGCCCTAGAATCCTACCCCCACCAAAAAACCTAACCCCCCTTGGGCTCGCCGCCGCCTAGCCCCTAGCCTTGGGCTCGCCGCCGCCGCTCAGCCCGCACGGGCTTCACATGTGTTCACGCACGGCTGTCTCCCGCCGCCTCCAGTCGCCGCCGTCTGCGCGGCTTCACGTGTGTTCACGCGCGGCTGTCTTCTCCAGTAGTGTGCAGTTCACCGCCCACGTGTAGCCGTTCTGTGGATCTTTGGGTACCTAGGGTATAACATGAAGCCCTAGAAACATCCTAGCTACCCAAAGGACTCTTCAAACGAATGGAAGAGGTTGTGGTATGAGTTTACACCCACAACTATCTTCCTGTATGTCAATGTAGACGCTGGTATCTCTTGTTTCTAGCCCAGTCTTGAAGATAGTTGTCATCATGTCCGACAACAAAGTGGAAGTTCCATCACTGGGTACCTTCAAAGGTCCGGCACCCATGAACTGTGGGCCATGCGGTTCATGAGGTTGATGCAGTATAATGGCAAGAAGCACATCCTCACGGCAGAGGAGCCACGTGACAAGATTGGGACTGATGCCTCATAGGAGGCTGATGATGCGTATGCTCGCGTATAGCTATCTGGGACTGTATCCACAGAGATAGCTAATGATATTTTGAGTCAGCCTACTGCAAAGGCTATGTGGAACATTCTTGCCACGACATACTCTCCAGTAAAGAATGTATCGAAGATACTAGAGCTCCAACATGATATCTTCACATCGAAGCAGAATGGTCGCCTCCTTCACATCCTCTATACTTCTTTGAGGGTTATGTTTGAGAAGTTACATGGTTACATACCCTTGACTGCTACACCAGAGCAACTCAAGGCATACCGAGACTTTGCGATGACTAGAGTGTTTCTAGCAGCCCTGGTTCCAGTGTATGATGCATCTCGTGCGCAGATCCTCACTGATGCTACCATACTTCAAATAGAGGAGGCGTATCATAGACTGAGTAGACTATGTATATCTTCTGGTAGTCTTCTACAGTCCCAGACTTCTTCAGCTATGGCAACATCACGTGGTAGAGGCAGTCATACAATATATCATGGCAGGGGAAGTTCCAACCGCGACAGAGGAGGGGATGTTCGACCTCGTCAGCCGTGCACCTACTGCCACAGGACAAGCCATTCTGAGGAAACCTGCTATTCTAAGCATGAGTTTCCTGCATCAGCCATAGTTGCAGAACAGTCGTAACAGGCTGGGAGTCCATCACCTGCATATGATCAGAGGTTTGACGAGCTTGTAGCATGACTGAGAGAGATCATGCCTGATACGTTTGGATCTACTAGTTCTCCTTCAGGATCCTTAGAGGTTGCTGCCTCAGCATCTACGTCTACATCAGGTATAAACTATGCTTTTACTAGTTGCTACAAGACATCCTTATCGGAATGGATCATGGATTCTGACACATCCCATCCTCTCTGTGGTGACAGAGGCCAGTTTAGTGTTTTTCGTTCTGCTCAGCCTGGACGATCAGTTGTGATAGCAAATGGTACATATTCCCTCATCACTGGTCAGGGGAGGTGCAACTGACTTCTACATTGAGGCTTCCTAATGTTCTCTATGCTCCTAAATTTTCTATGAATTTATTATTAATTAGTCAAATCACCAGAGATTTAGATTGTCGTGCCATATTTGATCCTTCTGCTATTGTGTTTCAGGACATACTCACGGGCAGAGTGATTGGAACTGGCCGTGAGCAGGGGGGCCTTTACAGACTTGTGCAGTCTCCATACGTTGACGCCTCTTCTTCTCTACACACTGGATCTGTTTCTCCGCATATGTGGCATCTGCGATTTGGTCATTTTCCTTTGCAAAAGATGATTCATGTTCTTCCACAGATTTCTCCTCGCTTCCCTTTTCAGTGCGAGGCTTGCCAGCTTGGGAAGCATTATCAGTCCTCTTTCCATAGTCGTCAGGGTCCAAGTAGTTATAGTCTGTTTGAGTTGCTCCATTTTGATATTTGGGGTCCTAATCGTGTCCCAGATCATCAGGGATGCAGATTTTTCTTGTTGTGGTTGACGAGTTTTCTAGGTTGTCTTGGGTTTTTCTCCTTAAAAACAAGTCTGATGCTGGTCATATTATTCAGTCTTTTATTAATGAAATAAAGAACATTTTTTCTGCCAAAGTCAAGTACATACGTTCTAATAATGCAGTAGAATTTTGCAGTACTCATCTCTCTCAATTTCTTAGGTCTCATGGTATTGTGCATAAGGCATCATGTGCATATACCTCCCAACAAAATGGGGTGGTTGAAAGGAAACACCACCATCTTTTGGATGTTACCATAACCCTCTTGATTCAGAGTCGTGCTCCTCATTCCTTTTGTGGAGATGCGGTTCTAACTGCTTGTTATCTGGTAAATCGTATGTCTTCTTCGGTGTTAGGGGAGAAAATCCCATTCTTGATTGCGTTTCCTAAGACGGATCTTTTCTCGTTTGCGCCTCATGTCTTTGGTTCGGTAGCATTTGTTCATCAACTCTCTTCTGGTCTTGACAAGCTCTCTCCCAGAGCTATCAAATATGTGTTTGTTGGGTATTCCAAAACCCCAAAGGGATATAATTGTTTTGACCCTGTTCGACGAAGGTACTATGTCAGTGTTGGTGTCACCTTCTTTGAGTATATTATGTATTTTTCTCCCACAGGTGACAGGCTTACTCCTTCAGAGGATGTAGAAAAGATCTATATGCCTCCACTGCCATCACTACCATGTTCTATTCCATTACCGCCACCTCCACCCCCACCTCCATCGCCACTACCACCACCACCACCGTCTCCTATTTTCTTTCCACAGGTCTACCAAAGAAGGCCCCATGCTCATGCGCCTCCTCCATCATCCAACACGCCTAAGGTATGTACTGAGCATTTGAGTTCTTCTAATGGCATGGGTGATTTGCATGAACAGACTGAGGTAGAGCGTGTAGATACTGTCTCTAATACTTCTATTGAGGATCTGGATATGCCTATTGTACTTCGGCGGTAGAACCGCACGTGCACTATGCACCCTATTGGTTCTCATGTTTCCTTGGAGCGTCTTTCCAAGGATTTTCAGCACTTTGTTGTGGGGTTGTCTGCTATAGAGATACCATGATCATACCAGGAGGCACTGCAGAGCAGTTAGTGGCGTCTGGCTATGGAGGAGGAGATGACGGCTTTACAGTCACGAGGTACGTGGAGTGTGGTCCATGCTCCACCAGGTGCATCTGTTGTTGGAAGCAAGTGTGTATTTACTGTGAAGCATCGGGTTGATGGTACAATTGACAGATACAAGGCCAGATTGGTTGCTCGTGGGTTCACCCAGACTTATGGGGTGGACTATCAAGGCACTTTTTCTCCTGTAGCGCATCACTCTATCTTGCGGATTCTTATTGCTGTTGCTGTGATATGCGATTGACCACTTTTCCAATTGGATGTATAAGAATGCTTTCTTGTATGGTGATCTGCAGGGAGAGGTTTACATGCAACAACCACTTGGGTTTGCTGCTGAGGGGGAGTTCAGTATGATGTGCCATCTTCATAAGGCTATATATGGCCTTAAGCAGAGTCCGATGGCTTGGTTTCAGAAGCTCTCAAAAATGATTGAACAGAAGGGGTTTATCAAATCTACTGCAGATCATACTCTCTTTATAAAGAGATACCAAAGAGGCATTGTAGTCATCTTGGTTTATGCTGATGACATTGTTATCACTGGCAGCGATGAACATGGCATTCAAGCAGTTAAGGATTTCCTTGGACAACAGTTTGTTACCAAGGACCTTGGCATGCTTCGTTACTTCCTTGGTCTAGAGTTTGCATGAAATCAACAGGGTATGGTTATGTTTCACAAAGGAAGTACGTTACTGATCTTCTATTTGAGACATGCATGACAGGATGTAGACTAGCTACTACCTGATGGATCCTAATGCGAAGCTCCATGACGACGGATCCGAGGAGGTGGACAAGAGACGGTACATGGAGTTGGTAGGGAAATTATTGTATGCTACTATTACCAGGCTTGATATATCTTTCGCTGTGAGTAGAGTAAGTCAGTTCATGTAGCAACCCAGGCAGGCGCACATGGATGCAATTTTCATGATCCTAAGATATCTAAAGTCATCTCCAGTTGCAGGTCTTCTGTTTAGAAGAGATGCGTCTCTCTCAGTTACATGGTGTGTAGATGCAGATTATGCTGGATGTCCTAAAGACAGGAAGTCTACTTCAGGCTTCATTGTGTTTGTTGGCAGCTCACTAGTCTCGTGGAAGAGTAAGAAACAAACTGTTGTTGCTCGACCTAGTGCGGAATCAGAATAGGGCAATGACCCAAGGTAGTACGGAGATGATGTGGGTCACATCTGTCTTGGTCGATATAATGATTGACGTACCTCTTCCTATGCATCTTAAATGTGATAATCAGACATCTTTGTTTATAGCTAATAATCCAGCATTCCATGAAGGGACAAAGCACATTGAGGTGGATTGTCACTACACTCGTGATTTGATCCAAAATGAGCTTATTTCAACATCTTATGTTGCGTCATGAGATCAGATTGCAGGTATGTGTACTAAGGCTCTGGCTAGAGGTCCTTGTCATTACTGTTGTTCCAAGCTGAGCATAATAGATATATGCTCCAGCTTGAGGGGGAGTGTTAAGATATTCATGTTATTTTGTTATTTTCCTATATTGTTTATTTCTATTGTCCTGTTTATGTAATTTACCCTTAGAACTTTTCTCCTATATAAGAGAGCTCTTGGGTTAGATGGAATACAACTTTCTTTCACCTTCATCAATAACAACAAAGCATTTTCCCACTTTAAGTAGGGCCGGCTACATGGATTTTTTGCCTCCATTCAGATCTATCTTGGGTCATTCTCGGGCTTAGATCCAAAAAACTAAGATCCCTTCGTACAGTCTCATTCCAACACTTCTTGGGCCTTCCCCGTCCAAGGTCCTAAATGTCGGTTTCGGTCACCATTTCGATATCGACCAAAACAGAATTTCGATGGAATTTCGACCGGAATTTCGGTCATTTCGGTCATTTTTTGTACTAAGACCCCCATATTTCGGTCATTTCGGTCGAATTTCGATTTTGACTGGATATCGATATTCGACAGAAATTCGACCGAATTTCGCTAAAATTTGAAGCTATGTGCCCGTCTTCTTTTAGCCGGCTCAACATTCCAAAACTCACATCTCCTCACCGGTGCATCATCTGACCTTCTTTGCATATGACCAATTCACCTTAAGCAATTTTCTCGCATCTTATTTTCGATCGGAGCTACACCCACTTTCATTATGATGGCTTCATTCTGAATCCGATCTTTATGTGTGTTCACACATCCACCATAACATTTTCATTTCTGCTCCTGCCGTTCTCTACACATGTCTATGGTTTTCAGGCCAACATTTAGATCCATAGAGCATAGCAGGTCTCATAGCTGCTTTGTAAAACTTTCCTTTAATTTTCAAAGGAATTTTCTTTTCATAGGGAACAATAGAGGCTCCTCTCCACTTTAGTCAACCTGCATTTATTCTATTTGTAACATCTCCATCAATTTCTCCATCTTGTTGCAAAATAGATCCCAAGTATCTAAAGGAATCTCCCTTCTGAATGTTATCATCACCAATCTTAACATAGATTTCTTCACTATTTCTTCCATAAAAAATACACTCCATATATTCAGTTTTAGCCCTACATATACGAAATCCTTTAGTCTCAAAGCATGTCTCCATACCTTAAGCTTCTCATTTACTCAATCTCCAGTCTCATCAATCAACACAACATCATCAACGAATAACATACACCAAGGTACCTCATCTTGAATGTGACTTGTCAACTCATCCATAATCAAAGTAAAAAAGGAATGGACTCAAAGTTGAACCTTGATGCAGACCAGTGTTGATGTCAAAATAGTCAGTCTTCCCAAACTGTATCCTTACACAAGATGAAGCCCTGTCATACATATCTTATATGAGGTTAATGTATAGTATAGATACTTGACTCTTCTCCAAAACTCTCCACAATATCTCCCGTGCGACAAAATCATAAGACTTCTCTAAATCAATAAAAATCATATGGAGGATCTTCCTTTTAACTCTGTAAATCTCTATTATTCTCCTCAGCAAGTGGATGACTTCGATAGTTGAGTGACCTGGCATGAATCCGAATTGATTTTTAGCAATTGCCAGGAAGCTAAACCACTAACATTGCACCCTATACTACCGATATATATATGTTCTCATGCATTTAATCCAAAAAGCCTACATAATTCTTTGATACATTTTTTCAGATAAGCCAAAAGTTGGCATTTTGGTTCTTAAAATGATAAACAACATCTATTTAGTTCCGTTAGTGGTAAAGGGTTCTTCCCTTATCACCAAATCCATTAGTATCATGTCACCCACTTTTGGACGAAGAAGCATGGAATGAGAGTAAAGAGAATTCAAGAGTCAGAGGGAAGGAAAATTTGGGGGAGGTGGAAACAGTCGCTGGAGGTTGTTTGGGAAGCACAAGCCTTGAAAGAGATAGTGGAAGGAAGTTTGTGGGTAGAGAGATCGGATTTCGAGATGCGTTGGCATTATGACCAATCGCGTTCGATTCGAAGTGGCAGACTCGTAGAGCATTTGTTGTGGTTGTTGATTTCTAATGTCAAGGCAGCTCAATGTTTCCAATGTGGCGGTTGGAGGCATCTTGCTGTTTCTTGTCACTATTCAGTAATATGCTTATGCTGTGGATGATTTGACCATCGTCAAATGTAGTGCAAGACAACAGACTCCTGGAAAATGAGCTTTCTTCTGGTAGCAGCTGCTTCTTCCAACCTACCACTATGGTATGTACTGGTAGGGTTTGCCCTCAAGGTCACGAATATGCCTCCACGTTGGACCTTCTTCCAATTAAGAAGGTGCTGATGAAGGTCAAAGATGTGACATGTATTATCTCTGATGCTCTATGAGGCTCCTCCCCTTGTGTTGTAGTAGAGCTTGTTGGTAGGATCCTCACTCTATTGACGCCGCTGGATTACACAGTTGGGACATTTTACTTCTATCTAGGCATCACTATGTTGCCCTCATGTGACATCTCTATGGTGGGGTCGTGGACCTTCACTATGGTTAGTGTTCATCGATCGGAACTAGATTGGGGGGGATCAAGGTGACAAGCACAGTGCAATCTATGAGGTAGTGTTGTGTCATTCCGATGTCGTTTATGGAAGTTGATGTTGAGAGATATATTTATCTTGTTTTATCTTTTATGTATTTTCTCTTTTTTTGTCTCTATTGTGTAATTTGCCCTCTAGGATTTTTCTTCTATATATAAGAGAGCCCTATGACCCCCATTCATAAATAATTCATTCTTTTCTGTCCACATAGTATCAGTCCTATCAAAGTAACAACCCTAGATCGGAATTCCAGTACTCACACCTACCCGTTGACCCCCCTCCCTCTCCTTTGCTGTTGTTAGCCGCCTCTCGAGTGATGATCTCCTCTCGTATAACGCCGTCCTAGCAGCATCAGATTAAGGGGTGCAACACCCAATGCCACGCAAAGGTGCCTTGCTCCACCCAGCACCGTTGTAGCGACCATCGAAGCATCGCTTGTTGGGCAGTTTGGGACCCAATGGTGTTGCCCAGGCCATGACGGGGTCTATCTTATGATTACTTGTTGCCTCCAAACCTCTTTAGGGCCCACACCACCTCCTGAGATCTTTGAATGGTCTGATTTTGAGTCATGTACGGTGAAATCAGACCGCTAGGTTCATCCTCGGGTCCTAGAGCACCATCTTGGTTAATGTGAACGGTTCTAGCATGAGCCTGCACACAACCGATCCCCCATATGACTGTGTAAATATAGTCTCATTAGTCTACAAGCGCCAATCACGTCCTGTCTTGACTTCATTGTCATCATGTTAGAAAATAAGGTCGATATCCCATGCTCGAGCGCCTTTAAAGGTCTGAAATCCATCGTCAAGATGGATGTGACCAACTACGAGTTGTGAGCCATGCAGTTCATGAACCTTATGCAGTGCAATGAGAAGAAACACATTCTGACACCGTAGATAAGGATTTGTTAAGAAAATAAACTTGCGGAAGCATAACATGAAAAAGGAATAAAGAACACGAAGAACACGGGATTTTAATGTGGAACCCTACTCCGTGAGGAGCGGGATGAAACCACAGGAGAAGCCCTCAAATGGGGCGTGTTTGTCTATTGACTTTCTCAATGGATACAGGAGGTCTGCGGCTCCTTATATAGCCTCTCTAGAGCCTCCAAGTCCCACACTAGACGATGTGGGACTAAACACATGGATGGGGTAAATGGATCTTCTCCAGGATTTATTTACCCTGCTACAACTCAATGGACGCACAACCAAATACTCTAACACTCCCCCTCAAGCTGGAGCATGCAATGCTCGGCTTGGACAAACAGAAAGAAACTCAACTCAACACTACAGGACACTACGGACAATATCAACCCTATGCGCACATTGCTGCATTCGAGGACGTTGCTTCTCATGCCGTGCAGGTGAGGAGGACGAACGGGCTGGAGTGTGAGTCTGCTGAATCTCCTCTTCAGAGAGCATGTGCTCTGAACTGCGCCTATTAGAGTCACTGCAACTGAAATGAGTCTCCTCGTAGGAGTACTCTGGCCCGCCACAATTATGTGGACAACTTCTCCATTTCTGAAAAGGGCCGAACTGAAAAGGGCCGTGGCTGTGCAATCCTCGGAGTCCACGGTCGCTGGTTTATGGAGTCTGAAATGTCTCCTCTTCGGAGAACTGGGTCTCTCCCATCTGGCTCAGAGAATGGTACACTACTCTGGTGTCCCTATGATACCACATGAAAATCCTTGCCAACATGGCATAGGAAATGGTCCTCTACTATGGAGTCCCTATGGCTCAAATGAAAACTCTGGCTGAAAACAAGAAAAAATGGGGACCTCTGAAATGATGACATACATGTGCTCATATAAAAATGACTGCAAACATATGCGAGTCTGAAACTGAGTCTCTCTCTGGAGAACTCGAAAAATGGGTCACTCATCATGAAGTGCCTCGATCTTGGACTCTGACCAATCTGTCGAGTCTGAACAACTGCGCATCACATCTGTGGACTCGGAATCTAAACATCGAGTCTGAATCTTGCGCATAGAGAATCTTCATCTGAAAACTGTAGAGTCTGAACATCTGGATGGTCTGATGAATATCTGAATCTGGAATCTGGATCAAGACCTGTGACTCTACATATATACTTCCCCTTTCTCCCGTACTTGTCGAAAAATAATGACATCGACAATGTAGGGAGAAGACAAAGAAATTTGGGGGTAAACCTGAAAAAACTTGCGGCTTTTCTTCAATTTTTTTATAAGCCATCACATTTTTTTGTAAGCTGTTCCATTTTTTTGGCTTTTGCATCATTTTTACGGCTTTTGCAATTGAAAAATACATACGACTTTTCATATGTACGCGCCTTTTCAAGTTTTTTTAATCTCTCTCTCCTTTTTTTTAAAGCCGTATCCTCAATTTTTTTTAAACGGCTTCTCCCCTTTTTTTATTTTTTAATTATTTTTTTACTCGCAGCCCATAACAACCCCAAAAATATGACCCCTTTTCTTTTAAATAACTCTGCAACCCCTAGGGGTTTTCTTCGAACCTCGCCGCCCCAAAGGGGCTCTACCCCCGTAGCCGCTAGGGTTCCCCCGATGGGAACCCCTGATCTACGCCGCCACCCCCGCTAGGGTTCCCCCGATAGGGGGGCCTGCAGCTGCGCCGCCTGCGGCTGGGGCATGGCTGCATCGCCCTGATAGAGATGGAGGGTTGCTAGTGTTGACGCACGTGGAGGAGGTTGCGTCCTCGGAGAATGCGTCACCTGAGGATTGCCTCGAAGGAGCGGAGGAGACAACGCATGGAACTCGTGCGCGCGCGGTGGAAGGAGCACGCCAACTAGACGATTGCCGCCTGGAGCTGCGGCGGGACTGGTGCGCCGCCTCTTCTGGGCTCTTCGCACGCCTGGGGACAAACGCGCGGGGAGAGGAGACCTCGCCTTGAGGTTTCGCAGGAGGGAGATGCGCCTTCGCGCTGGGGGCCTGGAGCCGTTGCGCCGCCTTGAGTCGCGCCGAGAAGAAGAAGCACGACGCTTTGGGAGAGGTCTCGCGCCGCCTGGAGAGAAGATGGGAGATCAGCCGCTAGACTTGGATGCTTTGAAGAAGACACTGCACCGTGCGGTGTGCGAGTGCCATGCGATTTGGATTATCGCAAGGGCTCCACCTTGGAGGGCTCCATGCTGCCGCACTGAAGTAGAGATCGCCAGGAGGCTTGAAGGTTCACGCGCGCTGCCAGTATGGGAGATATGATGGCGATCTGGGGTCGAAGATCGCTGCCACTGCGCCACAGACGATTTTTTATGGGGTTCTCCTGTTGATTGCCTAGGACTCTCCCGTTGGCAACGATCTGGAATTGGGGTTTCAGAGATGGAGAACATCCTCTTGCGACGATCTGAATCAATGAAGATAGGGTTGCCCTCACGGGAACAATGGCTAAACTGGAAAAACAACACCTTCTTGAATTAGGGTTTCGACAGAGAAACCCTAAACCAAAATCCCGATCTCGAACTTAAATAGAACAATGATCTTCAAATATAAATCTTCAAGAACACAATTAGTACAATTGAATCTCGAAAAAAAAACTTTCAAGAACAAATCCTCGAGAATCGAACCGCTCTGATACCATGTTAAGAAAATAAACTTGCGGAAGCATAACATGAAAAAGGAATAAAGAACACGAAGAACACAGGATTTTAACGTGGAAGCCTACTCCATGAGGAGCGGAATGAAACCACGGGAGAAGCCCTTAAATGGGGCGTATTTGTCTATTGACTTTCTCCGCGTAAAAATGTGTGTCTATTGTGTCCCTCACCATCATAGGCACACATTTTACCTTGTAGCTATCGATGATTAGCATAGACTGTCATGGTTTTCTTCTTTTGAAAAACAAGTTCGAGGCCGGATTTGTCATTAAATCTTATATTTTTGAATAAAGAGTATTTTTTTGCTAGGATTAGATTTGTTCGCACTGATAATACCTTAGAGTTTTATACTACTCAGTTATCCCAGTTCTTTAGGTCTTATGGCGTTATACATCAACCATCTTGCCCTTACACTTCTCAGCAGAACGATATTACAAAACACAAACACCATCATCTTCTTGATGTAACATGACTCTTCTTATTCAGCATCGTGCTCCCCACTCTTTTTGGGGAATTGTCGTTCTCAATGCTTGTTAGCTTGTCAACCAGATGCCATCTTTTGTTTTAAGTGAAAAGTTCCTTTTTGATTACGTTTCCCAACAAAGATCTTTTCTCTAGCACCTTGTGTCTTTGGTTCAACTTCTTTTGTTCACCATCTGGACCTTGGTGGTGACAAGATCTCTCCCAAAGCTGTTAAGTGTGTCCTTGTGGGTTACTCTCAGATCTAGAAAGCATACCGATGCTTTGATCCGGTTAGATTGAAGTACTACTTTAGTGCCGATATCACTTTCTTTGAGTTAGTAATGTACTTAGCTCCTACAAGTGACAAAATGACTGCTTCTGAGTCTGGTGAGGAGGTTTAGGTACCCCCTCTTCCTATGCCATCATCACCTTCTCATGTAGTTCCTCCTATGCCACTACCGCCTCCACCACTTCCACATAATGTCGCTCAACCTTTGTTTTTTTACACTCGTAGGCAACTGATTGTACCCCCTGCACATGAGCCTTCCCCGTCATCCAGCACATCCCAGGTACATTCTGAGCACTTGATTCATACTGATGACACTGGTGGTTTGTCTGTTCTCTAGGCCAATTTACATGTTGAACAACCTGCACATGTTGCAGATCATTCATGTGATCTGGATCAACCCATTGCTATCGGAAGCAGGTGCATATCTGTGCTACGCATCCTCTTGCTGCACCTATTTCTTTGGTACGTCTGCCTGTGGATTTCATGAGGTTTGTTATGGATCTCTCCACTGTGGAGATCCCACGAACCTGTCAGGAGGCTATGCGAGCAGCAGGGATTGCCATATCGCGATATATCGTCGATATATCGGCGATATATCGGTATCGATAGGTCACCGATATATCGCCGATATGGACGATATCGGGTATCGACAGGAGAAAATGCCTAATAGATACCGGGTTTCGGCGATATGCGTCGATATATCGCCGATATATCGGCGATATATCGGTATCATCATTGTATCGAAACGATATCGATATCGATATTTCCTTCCTTGGCGAGCAGTCAGTGGCATCTTATTATGGAGGAGGAGATGGCAATACTCTAGTCCTGTGGCACGCGAGGATATTCCCTTCTAAGTTCAAGTACAACCAGCTTAAGAAGAGGGGATGGAGAAGAGAATGGACAGTAACCATTGTAGCTACCTATCCTTGGATGCATGAAAAGTGTAGCCAAGTCATCCGGCTGCTAGCTTACAAAATTTTGACTTTGAAGCTCTTATTATTTTTTTCTTTTTTTATCCTTGTATATATACTCCGGCATGCATTTTACTTTTCAATCAAGCCTATCCACTTTTGGAGATTCTGCATTTTTTTCCTCTTTTTTTTTGAAATTATACAAAGTGCAACATGTACATAAGGAGTTTTTCCTCTTGAGCTAGTAGACTATCTCTCTTTTGAAGAATTATTGCAACCCCACAGTATACTGTCTTTAGACCTCAACACCGCAAGACCAGGTTGTGACACACTTCCCTCCCTAGAGGAAGATGAGAGGTTCTGCCTAGATGTACTACCCTCGTATGCTATCCCAAGCAAAAGATTCTGCCCCCTCCATGAAGAGCTACGTGTAGAGTTCTTGTCCAAAATAAGCCACGGTTTGAAAGAATCATGCATGTGTTGTTAAATATTCTACTTAGACTAATCAAGACGACATGTGAACATAGTCTTATGGACTCAAAAAATTAAGGCAATAGGACCTAGAAAGTCTTAACTCCAGTTCTTATAAGGTTCCTCTGAAATTAAGTGGATTAAGGTCCAACTAAGCGCCATTCTTCAATTTCATTCCAGACTTAGTTTAAATGTCAATACTATCCTGCAAAATGCACATGCAAATGCAAGAAATATGTACAATGCAAAAAGAAAGCAATTTTTTTGAAACAATTTTCTAATTTTGAACTTTTTATAAATTTTTAGAAAGAAAGCCAAAAAAATGATGCACATGTAAAAAGAAATAGATTTTTTTTGGATTTTTAGTTATGCAAATTTTTATAGACTTTTGGTTTTATAGTTTTTAAGGATTTTTTAAGGAAAAAAGTGTTAGTAAAATATATACAAGTATATACAAGTTTTTTTGTTGTTGTTTTTGTTTTTTTGTTGTTTTTTTGTTTTTGTTAAAAGTGATAAAAGTCTATATACACACATGGATTTTACGAATTTATATACATATCCCCAAACTAATCATATTAGAAGTACGAGTTATGTCTAAAATATACAATATATATATATGACACCTCTATTCTTAGCTCGAACTATATCCTCATAGTGATCAGAGAGCGGCAAAGGAAAACATAACTCGTGCTAAGTATAGAAAAGTGAAAAGACTCCTATGCTACACTGACTCAAAGAAAAGATGAAAAGAGTAGAAGTCAGTGATCCCCCCTATGCTTAGGATCAAGTAATCTTAAGTATAGTAGACTGTAGAAAAGGGAAAACCGATGAAGAGAATGTACGGACTCAACGGAAAAAGCACAAAAAAGACGATATGAACAACATCACTCCCCCTATACTTAGGGTAGAGTTTCCCTAAGTATAGGCACCAACAAGAGTGATAAACATGACGAATATGAACAAGACAAATCATTCACCCAATATACTTAGGATAAAAAACATCCTAAGTATAGCATATATACACACGGAAATGGGTGAACGATAAAACGGAGAAGAAAGAATGAAATGAAAGGATATACAAGAGGAGTGGATGTACAAAGGTCAAGAAGGTCGAAAGCGGACCTTCTTACGAGATCGTTGAGGAATGGATCTGACAAGTTGTTGGCCGATATCGGGGTCATCATTAGACACAAATCGATCAAGAATGTATCCTTAGCGGTTTCAGAGTGTGTCGTCACAAACCGGTCAGTGGAAGTAGTGTGGTCATGTCTGGCCTGGGAAGTCTCGTAATATTAAAGTAAAGGGATAATTACACCCATAACGCTGAGTAATTCCTCAATCTCAATCATAACCCTGAGTAATCGTGAATTACATGAGGAACCCCGAGTAATGCTTAACTCTTACATGACATGACCCCGTGTTACATTCCGTTTGGAATAGCCGTTAGATTTGACGGTATCAGTTAAAAAAAAGACAAAAATATCCCCAAAGCCCATTCCTATTTGCAGCCATCCGTCCCCCTACACGCCCCCCCCTCGCGCTCGTCGATGCCGGCTGCCCGCAACCCCCTGCCCGCCATCGTTCCCCCCGTCCCCCTCCGCGAGCTCCTGCTCCGCCATCGTTCCCCCCATCCCCCTCTGCCCCGACCCATGGCGAGCTGCTCCGCCGACGTCGCCTTGCTCGAGCTGCTCTGCAACCTTCCACAGATATGTAATCATCAGGTCCGAGATTTTTAGTCTTAAGCCAAAGCAAGTGTTTCAAAGGTGAAAACTTATACGGATTCATCACATAGCAGAATTATCAACTTAAAAAATAATAGGCGTGGAAGAATTGTTAATCTAAGCACCAAAAAGATTCTTCTTAAATGGAATGAGGCTTCTCTCTGTGATAGCTTGATTACATGAATATTCACCATTCGGAAGGTGATCACTAATATTGGTCTTCCTTTTTTCTGTTGAGAATGAAAGGTGACGATAGAAGCGAACATTCCTGTAATCATCATCTCTATTCCAATTGCAAGTCTATTCATCCAGACATGGCATTTCAAAGTGCATCAATCTTATTTTCCTTCTTCCGCATCTGTGCAACTTCACAACTACAGGAAAAAGAATCACTCCGGTAGAGACGGAGAGAACACTTGCTTTAGGAAAGACGATTCAGCATTACCACTTGCAAAAGCTTGACCAAGTCGCTCTCTGCCATGCAGCACCGTCACGGAGAAGCCCCCTCCCCTGCAGCACCGTCACGAGCAGGCCCCTCCCCTGCAGCACCGAGCAACCCCCACTCACGCGTGGAGGCTTCTCCCACCCGCTCTCTCCCAGCACTTCGAGCCCCTCCCTCCGCCGCAGCACCTTCCCTGAGCAGGCCCCTCCCCTGCTCCGCAGCGCGCCATCCCACGTCGAACTTCTCCCCGCGCGCCGACCCCACTCCACCGCTTGCAGCCTCCCCCCCGGTGCGCCTGCGGCCTCCGGTCTTTGTTCTCCTCTACAGGTGGTGGCAGGGGACATGACTTCCGTGAGACTCCCCGCGCAACGAAGCTGCTCTGGAGCTCAAGGCGAGGTGCCTCCTCTTCCTGAGGCGGTTCAGAGAGGTGGCTGATATGCGGCGGGACTACGTTCCGAGCTACAGAGCAGTGGCGAACGTTGAACATCTCGACGTCGCTCTCGTCGGGGACCACGTCAGGGTCCTCGCAGCAGCTAAAAAGGGAGGACAGGCTGCTGCCGTCCTATTCGAGCGCATCCGACGGCACCCGCCGATGGAGCCCCCTCCCCTGAGCACCGCTGCTCGAGTGCCGATGGAGCCCGGCAGTTGGAACAAAGCTCCACTGCCGTCGACACGTGCGCAGCTTCCATCTCATCGTCAGGATTTTTTTTCATTTTTTTGGTTTATCATGAACTTCAGTGCATGGGTTACATTAACTCATCCATATGGTTGAGTTAACGTTTTAAATTAACGGAGGGTTATGGGTGTAAGACGGAGTGACTATTCGAGGTCTCTCATGTAATTCACGATTACTCAGGGTTATGATTGAGATTGAGGAATTACTCAGGGTTATGGGTGTAAATATCCCTAAAGTAAAAAGGTTCGAAATCATTATTAGAAAAAGTAAGTTCAATTCCAGCCTGACGAGCCTCTACTAGATCATCATCCTTATTAAAAGGCTCGAATTCCTTTATAAAAGCAATCAAATCAAATTCAGCCTTATCATTCTCATCTAAATCAAGGTGAAAAGGAATGAACTCATCGATGAAAGTAGTCAAATCATGTCCGTCATGTCTAATCTCATAGCCTGCCGTCCGCTTTAGGGTGTCTATTATGTAAATCCCACGGATGTCATCAATGCATCGCCACATACTAGGAGGAACTCTAAGGTCTCTGTTTTTCAAGTTTTCCTCCTTGAAGAGGAATTCTTGGGTCTCAGTACCATCCAACATACAACAAACATCTCTGGTAGTATCATCAAGGTCAAAGTCCTTGGGGTTGGCTAACACGGGCACACTCTCATGGGATGTAGGTCTCTGGTCAATAATGGGTGTAGTGATCAACACATCACTCCCTACATCAGAATGGAAGCGAATCTCTCCTGATCCGTAATCAATAACGGCTCTTGCAAAGGCGAGGAAAGGCCGTCCCAGGATGATTGGAGGGTGTTCCATAGAGGTGATCTCCATGGGAGATACGACAAAATCAAAAGTGAATTTCATACCATGAATAAGAATGACAACGTTTTCTAGAATACCCTTTGGCCTCTTAATAGATCCATCAACAGATTGAACTATCATCCTGGTTTTCTTAAGAGACCCAAGGTGAAGAGACTGTACCATATAGAAGGGTATTATATTGATTGAAGCACCGTCGTTAAGGAGAGTGTTGTCACAAGAATAGTCAGATATGGAGCAACTCACAAGAGGTGTGGCAATGTTCCCTTTCTTAAGATGTGGACGGTGAGAGATGGCGTATGCAGTAGCCATGGTCAAGATGTGACGCTCAGATCTTCTCCTCTGCTTTCTCTCCTTGGGTTGAGGAGCAGATAAATGGGTGACGGCCTGTTGAAGTGGGGCTTTAATGATCTCGTGAATAGTGGCCAACACTTCAGGTTTGGTCAACATTTTTTTGAATTTTTGAACCTCCTCCATACGAGAGAGGAGATCGGAATCAGCATATACATGAGGATTGCCAAGAGCAGTCTGTACAGTAGCATCCTCGAGGTCAAAGTTTGGGACATGTGGTGAATGACTGTGTGGGAAAATGATTTGGCATGAGTGCCCTCTCTTCACAAAATGAATCAACAATGTGTCTCTCGATTTTTTTTGGAATTTTAAAATTTTCTCATTTTTTTGTATTTTGGGTGATTGTAAGCTCTCATGATTATCCTCAAATCAATTCACATCCTCAAATAATGGAGCAACATTCTGGCTCTTATTGATGTTGAATAGATTGCTAATCTTCGAATTTATATTCTCCATCATCTGGTTCTGGGTCTTAAGTGTGGAAATCATCCCCTGCGGCTATGGGTGGCGGCACAGATGCAGAGCAGGGTGGTCAGGAGGGCTCGAGAGGTGCTTGAGGGGAACACACGGTCGATGCTGCTACGAGCTCGCGCTACGCTCCACAGAGGCAGGAGGGGAGTGACGCAGATGCCTGGGATGGGGGCGACGTTGCTGACAAAGCATCTGAAGCTCCTAGGTTTGGGACTTGTTACTCCAGACGGAATCTCGCGAGGCCCGAGAGAAGGAGGCTGAGGTGGGCGGCAGAGAGGGCTCTGGGGTCTACTGAGCATGAAACATTCGTTGGTGTGTTCAAATGCAGACGGCATTGTCGAACATGTTCAGTTTGTTGGATAGAACCGTGGTAGTGTCTGGGGGTGGTGCCCCCAAAAGTGCCAACGGGTTATCCAAATGAAAATCCTCTCTTGGAACGTGCGAGGTGCGGGCCGCTCCTAAAAGCGCCCGGCAATAATGAGCCTGGTGGAAGAAGCGAAGGCAGATATTTTCCTTTTTCAAGAAACAGAGGCTTCTCGGGGGGAAGGAGGAAGTGCTGAGGGATTTCGATAGGAGTGGTCGGTTCGGTGTGGCGGAACTAAAGGCTATGAGCACATCTGGTGGTCTGATTACTGGCTGAAAAGATGCTTGCTTTGAGCTAATCTTGGTCTCTCGTTTGGATTTGTCTTTATCTGTGATACTGCGGAGACGTGTGGACGGACTCTCTTTCCTGGTCTCTAGCATTTACGGTCCCACGGGCCAGGAGCGAGGGCCTTTGGCTGCGGAGCTTGAGGCTTTGGGGGCGACACGTCAGGGTGGCGCTTGGTTGGTCGGGGGAGACCTGAACGTTACGCGCCTGCTGGGGGATCGTCTGCAACAGGGCAGGGGCAGAGACCCGGGGTCTGACTTGTTGCGGAGCTCTCTGGATGTGTTGGACTCTCGATTATTGATGCTGCCAGTTGCTCTTTTACTTCACGCAATGCGAGGTCTCGTTCTAGGCTCGACAGATTTCTTTTGTCTATTGAGGATGTGGAGGCCTTCCATCTGTCGAGGGCGTAGGCGTTGCCACGAGCGCACTCCGATCACACACCGATACTGTGGTCCTCTAGGGTGGAGTCGAGGAGTAGATTTACTTTTGGGTTTGAGAGGTGCTTGATACTTGAGGAAGGTTTTCGCGAGAACGTGGAAGACCGCTGGAGAGAGTGGGCTTTGGCGGGGACGACGGTCTAAGAAATTGGCGCTCCTTAAGGCGCATCTTGCTCGGTTCGACAAGGAGACTAAGCAACGGAGAAAGCTCAAGAGAATGGAGGCGCATGCGGGCGTGGCATGCCTGGATGAGTTGGATGACGAAAGGGGCCTCGATCCGGTAGAGCTGGGAGAGAGGTAGAACCTACTTGAGGAGCTGCTGGTGGAAGACCATAAGGAGGAGGTTGAGTGGAGGCTAAAATCCAGACAAAGGTGGCTCCATGATGGTGATGCCAACACGCATTTCTTCACAGCATGGCATCAGGGAGGCGACAGAGAAACTTTATTCACGAGCTCATCGTGGGGGGGGGGGCAGCGGGTTACGGGGAGGCCTGCCTGGGTTCCGCGATCCGCGGACATTTCATGGCGGCCTCGAGGAGGCAGAGACGTGGCGGATGGGGATGGCATGGAAGAGGTGTCAGGAGATTGTCTGATTCGTAGGTGGCGACATTGCGGGCGCCGTTCTTGGAGGCGAAGGTGAAGGAGGCGGTTTGGGGCCTGAATGCAGAGGGTGCTCCTGGCCGTGACGGCTTCCCGGTCTTCTTCTAAGGGAGTTCTGGGAGATGTTGAGAGGCGAGGACCTCGACGTCGTGGCTGAGTTCGCGGAGGGTAATAGGGGGTTTAAAAGAGTTAACAGGGCCTTTTTGTTCATGCTACCGAAGAAGGAAAATCCAGTTAGAATTGATGACTTCCGGCCGATCGCATTATCTCATGCGATCTATCTTATTGTCGCAAAAACCCTGGTGAATTGCCTCAAGCTTTTCCTCGACTCGGTGATCTTAGAGGGTCAGACCGCTTTCATTCCAAGGTGCCAAATGGCGGATGGTCTGGTGATGGCAACGGAAATTTCTCCAGTGGAAGCGTTCGAAGACGAAAGGGGCTCTATGGAAGCTTAACTTTCCCAAGGCTTACGACTGCGTAGATTGGTCCTTTCTTTGGATGTCGTTGTCCAGGAGGGGCTTCCTGGAGGATTGGATCGGCTGGATGAAAAGATGTGTTACGACCTCTTCTTATTCGGTCCTTGTGAATGGAAGCCTAGAGGGCGGTTTCTTCCAATCGTAGTGTGGGGTGAGACAGGGGTGCCCTTTGGCCTCGTTGCTCTTTGTTCTCATTGCCGATGCCTTAGCGGTCCTCTTTAATCAGGCGGTGGACGCGGGACTATGCTAGGGCTTTCACTTGGACGATATTTCCATACCTATTTTGCAATATGTCGATGACACTCTGCTACTACTGGGCAGCTTGGAGGAGCATACAGAGAACGCGGCTATGATGGTCGATATTTCTGGCGAGCTTTCCGGTTTGGTGGTTAATAATAGCAAGTTGGAGGTCATCACCTTTGGGATATCGCGAGGCTAAGCGGTTTCCTGCTGGGGACGATGCCTCTTACTTACTTGGGTTTGCCGTTTGTGGACGGAAAGTTGAAGAAGGCAGACTAGGATGTAGTGCTTCATAAGATGGAATAACGACTAGCGGGTTGGAAGGCGGTCTCCCTCTCCAGGGGGCAAGCTTGTATTGTTAAAACATGTTCTGACAGCAATCCCACTGTTTTTCTACTCCACACACATCTTACCGGCCATGGTTCGTAGGAAGATAGAAATGCTTATGAAGACGTTCTTCTGGTCGGATGGCAAGCAACAAAAGTCAGGGTTGCACCTTGTGGGATGGAAGGAGGTGACGCAGGAAAAAAGGGAGGGCAGTCTTGGCATCCGTGATGTGGAATGCATGAATAAGGCGTTGTTGACGAAGTGGGTATCCCAATTCTGGGGATCGTCTTTGTCTCTTATGCTCAGACTAATCCGCAAGGTCTACGGTGTGGGGGGCGATCTGGTGGCGGGGAAGGTGCAGTGGGAGTCGCCGCTTTGGGCTGGTGTTCAGGAGGTTCTCCCTGCGTTGGTGCACAAGTTGCATCCTCAGGTCAGGGATGGTAGTTTGTTTAGCTTCTAGGGGGACAACTGGATGGGTGAGGGGAAGCTTAGCGCCAGGTTCCCGAGGTTGTTCGCTCTTGCGGCCTCACAGAGTGTTTTGCTATGCCAGGTCATGGGCTCTGGTACTTGGGCTTCAGAATTCATGCATGATCTATCTGACCATAGGATGGAAGACTTTCTCAGGATGCAGTCTGAGTTGCCACAGCCGGGTGATATCTTATTGATGACCACCGTCGAACATGTTGACCACTTCGTGTGGGAGGGGGGGGGGTAAGTTCTCCGTGAAGAGGGCGTATGAGGAGCTGAGGCAACCATGGAGGTGCAGGATGCGGATTTTGCGCAGGACTTACGACTGATTTAGGTGGCCAAGATACCTTGCAGGGTAAAGATCTTCCTGTGGTGCTTGAGGAGGTCGATTATGCGACAAGGTTAGGCGGACCCGTCTTTTTGGGGTGCAGGACATTATGTGCGATAGATGCCAAGGCCACTTAGGAGGATGCATACCATATCTTCTTCAAGTGCCCATCCTCGGTCAGGGTTTGGATAGGGTTGGGCTTGCCTTGGCTTAGGACTGATGATGCGGCGGCATTTTGGCCTTCGATCCGGAGGGTGGGGGGCGGCTCAACCGATGACGTGTCTCCTGTCTGGCAGCTCTGTGGGTTATATGGTTGGGGCGAAATGACCATATTTTCAGGAACGAGAGATTCTACTCGGAAATATCCTTTCGCATTATAAAGCCCTTTACAGGTTCTAAGCATCTCGATAATGTAACTCTTTCTCCTTAATGAAATTATTGAGGCGGTATCTCCTAACTTGGGAGACTACCCAAAACGTTCTTTCAAAAAAAAGTGTGAAAATCATGAAAGGTGACTCCAAAATCCCAGGATCGGATGAGGGGATGAGGGTGGGTGAGAATCAACGTCCAACTTCTGAAATAATGGGTTAGGCGGATATGCACAAAAATCATGAGGAAGGTCCTCCTGGAAAAAGGAAGGTGGATCGGCTGTAGGGTGCGAGGGATCCGCGAAGATCGGATTAAAATAATTCCAGTCGGCCATCTCCGAAATAAAAGAAAATGATCGGGAGAGCACGAGGGTCAAGTCATAAGATGCGAAGAAAAAGGTACAAATGCGTAGAAGGGTCTAGTATGCACACAAGCAAGCAAAAACAATACAAACCCCCAATTCACCAACTCAACTCAGTGAAGACCGTGAAAGTTCGGTCTCTTATCTTGTCAATTTTAGAGTTAGGTTAGAATCACAAGAATTGTACAAACGCTTAGGTTGACTTATTGGATTCGAGCACTAACCTTAGTATGTACGTGAGCAATTTAAAACGAATACAATGAGGGGGTTACTCTCCCTAAAATAATGATTTTTTCCTTACATTTATTTTAAGGTCGAGTTTTCTTTAACAGTCCTGAATTTTAGGCAGTTGTCACTTGGTTTGAATATTTTCAATGAATTGCCTACCGATTGTCCAATTTCCTTTTAACTTTTGTGAGTGAAAATAAGGAGATCGAAAATGCCAATGCGCGATTAAAAACAATGATGCGTGCAGGGGTTAGAGAAGCGCACCTTATCACCAACACTCTACATGCAAAATGATCCGCGCAGAATTTAAATACAAAAAAATAAACTAAGATATATGCAAATGCAGGTGAACCGTCCCAAGATGATAGCTTCTATGCGGGAATAACTGTTGTTAACTAATCAGAAGAGAGACCTGAGTTCGGTCTTGGAAGTCGCTTGATGCCTAGCACAACAGGTCCTACAAGCGCTGTATGTGAGTTCTTATGGCGCGTGGTTTATTATCTAATTAAGTTAACTTTTTTTATTTGACCAAGTCCGAACGTGATCTATAGGAACAAATATTCTATTAGGGTGTTTGGATCTTAGTTTTACCGGGCTCGACCAAATAATTAAAGCAATCAATAGGTGCGTGACAAAATCCGCGTGAAACAAAGAAAAAATAAGGCGATGAAAACCAAAACCGGTGAGATCCCCCAAGTGCACCAGCACTTAGCGAAACGGATCCCGCAACAAATGAATGTCCGCTTACAAGAGTTCAAATGCTATAAATAAAGAAAACAAAGTCTAATTTTTTGGATCTCTTTCAATTCTTTTTTTCCTCCTCTCACACTCTCCTGCGGCTTGGTGAAGAATTAAGCAGCCTCCGCTTCGTTTGGGTGCTACGACTCTCCTAGGATCGCCTCCTTCGCTCTGCGAGCCCTCGCAAGAAAAAGAAAAGAGAGAATGTGTAAGAAACACAATTATCAAATATGAGCAAAAAAATGAAATAAATAAAGTGAATATAAACAATGAAATAATGTGGCAAAATATAAACAGATATTTACAACCAAGAATAACATGTCAAAAGAGAAACCTAACTACCCTCGTCGTGCCTCCCCGGCAACGGCGTCATTTTGTTTCTATGCCTTTTTAATGGATTTTAATTGGATAAATTATTAACAAGTCGTTGCAACCCAATTAAGCGTCAATAAAAAATTATTTTTTTCTCAAGCAAAAATAATTACAAAGAATAAGATGAGCAAGAGAAGTATTTTGCTATTTAATTAACATGTATAGTGAACATGATCGAACTCAGGGCGGCTACAATTCCTGAGGGTTATTCAAATTGAAAAATCAATTAAAGGAAAAAGGGAACTCAAATGCAAACTATCTTGGTTTTTATGGAATTTTTATCTTTTTATTTTTTGATTTTTTATTTATATTTTTTTATTTCTGATTTTCAAATTTTTAGTGATTTTAATTTTGCAAATTTTTTAATTTTCAAAAATATGATTTTCAAAACAAATTCATGCAAAAAAGAATGCATTTTTTTGGATTTTTCAAATATGATAAAAATGTTCAAAATTATCCAAATAAAATCTTTTTGTGTTTTATAGAACTTTTTTCAGTTTTTGTAATTTTCACAGATTTTTATATTTTTTAGGATTTTTAAAATGAAGAAAATAGGGGAAAATGCAAACGATGAACAAACAAGATTATTTTGCAATGTAAAAATAAAAAATGAAATTAAAAAATGCTGCAATTATTTTTTTCTAAAAACTAGAATGAATTATCTACAAACAAGAAGTGAAACCACATTTTTTGATTTTTATACAATTTTATATGTTTTTTTTAAATTTTTAATATTTTACATTTTTTTGGATTTTATAAATAGTTAATGCACGCAAATTGGATAGAAAGTAAAATACACCAAAATAAAATAATCTATTTTTTAGAATTTTTTAAGTAATATTCGAATTTTTAGCATTTTTCAAAGTTTAAGCAGGAAACAATGCAATGTTTTTGATTTTTTAATAATAGCAAACGACAATAAAATGAAATGGAAAAGTTATTCTATGATCAGGTACACAACAGGAATATCACATAACTTTTCTAGAATTAATTAACCAAGAAAACATTTATTTCAAAAAGATGAGTATGAAAATTAAAGTCTGGAAATTTATGAATGAAATACAATTTCTGAAAAGATTGTGAGAAAGTGATAATGCATAATTAAAGCAGTGACTTGCATGCAATTTTTACTACTAAGAATGTGTGTATCATGTGAGCAAGTGGCTGAACAAGATCTATAAGCAAATACACAGAAGTCTAAGGTTGAAATAGAAAGTTACCCAGTAAAATTTAATCTGGCGCCACCTCTTCCTGCAGATCGCGGAGGCGTGGTGCGACGTCGAGTCGGAGTCAGGTGTTGTAGACGGGCGGTCCGCGGTGGAGGTGTTCAGGTGGCGCGACCGGTGGGTTCGCGCAGGGGCGTGGCGCGTTGGCTGGTGGGGAGCGGTATGGCCGACGCAGGCATCGATCTGGGCGATGGGCGATGGTGCTCTTCCTGGGAAGATGGAGCACAGGGTGGAGATGGGCTCCAGCGACGGTGAAGCTCGCAGGTGGAGGTCGGTTGATGATGTCGGCGGTGATGCTGCGCGAGGAAGGAGGGCGACACACACCCTCGTACGGTGATCGACGGCTGGCAGGGTGCTGCTCTACGGTGGAGGTGGTGAACAACGACCCTGTGACAATGGAGATATGGGCGGACGGTGACGGGCGATAAAGACGCTCCTGCGATGGAGCGGTGGAGGAAGGGCGGCAGGCGCCGCCTGCAGGTTGATGGGCGGCACCTGCCGCATTGTTGTTATTTTTATTTTTTTATTTTCAATTGTAAAAGTAGAAACTAAATAAAAAAACTTTTTTTTTATTTTTTGAAACAAAAGCCGTAAATATTTTTTTTTATTTTTATTTTATCTTGCAAAACAAATGTTAGAAAAAGAACTATGTATGCATTTTTTTATTTTTTAATTCTGCATAACAAATGAAGATGCGAGCATGACGGCTCAGAGGCTAGTCACCCTTCTGCGACAAGATAGCTCTCGGAGAATAGGTTCCTCTCACCAAAGATTGATTAAAGAGAAATGAGGGAGGAGTCCATTAAATATAAAAATAATTGAGTTTAAAATTGAATTTGAAAATTTGAAAAGAGATAAAGATAAGGAAATTTTAAATGGAGATAAGGAAGGAAGTTAATGTTAAAATTATTTACAATTTTTTTATTTTCATCACTTTATTAAATTGAAAAATAAATATTTTTTTATATTGTTGTGGTGGTTGTTTAAGAAATTTACCTATATACATATATTATATACATATGGTACATTATACATAGTTAAATAAGGAAATTAAAATTTTTGTTATTTTTATTTTTTTATTTTCATTTTAAATAATTGTTAAAAATATTTAAAATTATTTACAAAAATAATAAATATATACAATAAATGGTAAAATTGCAAAAACCACCCCAAAAAATCAACTTTTCGATCGTAACTCCAGAAATTATGAAATCACAACCATTTTAAAGATAATTTAATTTAGAATACAATGGAAGTGAGTTGGTTCAATTTGAGTTCATAAGGAGCCGAAATTGGTCTTTCAATTATCGCTTTATGGCTTTTTTCAGATGTGGTTACTTTTATTCTGTACATGATTTTATTTTGTAATTATTTTGATTATTGAGCAAACATTTTTATTTACAACTTTTATTTTGAATATTATTTAATTTGAGGTCAATTTATGTACAAATAAAATAGTGTAAGTATACAAATATACACAGAAAAATATTTACAACACATTTATTTCGATTTTCTGATTAAGGACCCTATCTCCCCCTACTTTATTCCTGGTCGATCATGTCAAGTCTTGACCTTCTCTCAGGGTTCGGGTCAGCCTGTATCTATTACATATATACAATCTTTTCTTTATTTTCCCTTTCTTTCTTTATTTATTTTAGGTTAAAATAGTAATAAATGTATAATATTTACACATATGCAAGTTAGTAAGAATATGGAGTTAGTATTATATACATGTGTTTTATAAGGGATTTTAAGCTAAAATAAATGAATTAAGATGATGAAATGCAGATTCATCAGTACATCGACTTTGTTTTCTGACATATTGTCAGATGAAGATGACAGGTGTTTTGTAGACCGATAGATAGATGTCTACACTGACATGTGAGGATTCGATTGCATATGTAGACTTATACAATCAAATCCGTCAGCCAAGGTGAATGAAGAGAGAACGACGGAAGTGGGGTCGACGACAGTGGAGGCCGATGGTCTGGCGGCAACGGTGGTGAGGCCCAAGAGGGGTTGGTGATGTCGAGGAGGTATGTCTGGGGTGGGGGGGGGTTGGTGGGCTGGCTGGCAACACTGAGAATGTGCGTGAGTGGGGGGCCGACGGGCTGGCGATGCTGGCGAAAAGGAAGACTGGCGGGCGGCGGCGTCGAGATTGAGGGGGGGATGGGGGGCTGGTGGGTGTGGATTAGGTTAGGATATACGAGCTCTGGTTTGGACCGCCACTCTGATATCATGTTGGAAGGAATGAGTGCGTTGTTTATTTCTGAGAGCCCTAGGCTCTTATATAGATGAGAGACCTATGGGTAAATTACATAAGATGAATACGGAGAAATAAAATAAAGGAAAATGTACATTGAAAATATGTAAATATATAAATATCTCTATAGAAAGGTTTCGCTAAATCCTGAATAACTTGGATTAAGAGGTGCATTGCAATAGCTTCCTACTCGGTTTTGGTGAATGATTGGCCGAAGGGTGACAAGCTAACCTCAAAAGTGAGTTTTTATGGGTACGTTACAGAAAGTAGGTTTCCCTACAATGCCTCATCGGAGAGAGAGTCTCTTCTATATGAGGACTTCAAAAGAAGGGTCTTGTTTCATGCAAACTCCATGCTTAGAGTAGCCTGTCAATAGAAATATCATATTATGCTCTAGTTCTCATCGTTGTTGGATTACAAGTGACAGATTTCTTTTTGAGGAAAGCTAAAAGTGAAAGATATCCGACAAATGTATCAGAACTGGCAAAATTTCAACATAATTTCTCATTTCCTTCTCTCTCCTTTATTTTAGCTATGTTTTTTAATACTAATGGTTCAACCTGCGCTACGCTGCTGTGTAACAATTTATTTATATTATATAAACAAATATAAGTAAGCGTAATATTATTGACCAAATCATGTATAAATTTTAGGTATATCTGAATCAATATTCGTCGGAAATAAATTTACGTAGAAACAAATGAAATAAGTAATGATTTTTTATTGAAATAATTGCAACATGCAACCAACTAATTATTTTAGTATAGATATACATGTAATGATTCCGTTGTCAAAGATGACTACTAATAAAAAACAATATCTCATTTCGTTTCTTTTAGTTTTAATACAACAATATATAAGTAAACTATATTGTTATGTTTCCTCTCGTGGTATCTTTGCGGCAGTCGATCCCATCATTATAGTTGAAAGTTCATATATGTTTGGCTGTCGTAGGTTTCCTCAATTATTGCCGTGTTGTTGGGACTGCATGCATTAGGGAATATAACGATTGCTGTTAAAATATAAGAGAGAATCACTGCCTGGCTTTTATCGTACTTCAGAACTTATTCATTTGTATTTATCTTCAATTTTCCAACATTGATGCCAATTAAATCATCAAGTTAATACAAAAACATGTATCATTTTCACGTTGATAGTGCAATCATAAATTTACCGCATATATGCAATCAAGTAGTATTTTGTGAGTGTGAGCGCAGTCGAACAGTATTTTGTGAGAATTCAACATTTATCTCAAAATATCTTGCGAACATAAAAAGGGAAGTCGATAAACCTCAATATTCTATCTGGATCCTTTTTTCTAACAATTACAAAAGGAAAGATAAAAAATAATTTGAAGGATAACGCGAATATGCAAACCTCATCGGTGATGGCAGTAACTAAGATGCGGGCTCGGTAGGGTGTCGAGGAGAAGGATGTCGCAACGACCTTGAAGCAGCTCCAAAGCAGGAAAGTTCAAAACTTTCAGGACACTGCGAATCTGGATCTGATGATTAGGAAGTTATAATTCTAACCTGATTCGTATCAAATACTGAACTACTTGAGTTTAGTTACATCTTAACTGTAATGAGATAATATGAGGTAATTATAAATAAATTGCTTTCAGCCAACAGGAGGGCTGTTGTATGGTAATTGCACCACCATCCAAGGCCCTAGATGTCGGTTTCGGTCACCATTTCGGTATCGACCAAAATAGAATTTCGATGGAATTTCGACTGAAATATCGGTCATTTTGGTCATTTTTTGTACTAGGACCCCCATATTTCGATCATTTCGGTCATTTCGATCGAATTTCGATTTCGACTGGATATCGATATTCGACAGAAATTCGACCGAATTTCGCTGAAATTTGAGTCCATTCCACCATCCGATGTCCAAGTCGGTGGAGCTGTCTTGCAGGGAGATGTGTTACCAGTACCACCATGCCGACAGACAATGGTGAGGAGCTCCTTTGCCTTGTATGACTTGAAATTGAAGAACACCGTCACCCTCCCACTGTAGATATCATCATTGATGCAATATGCAGTGCAATGACATCTATGGAGTTTGCGAGTGCAACATTGTTCCCGATAGTATCAGTGCCGCTATCGCCATGTCTCAATGCCAACAGGAGGATCGTCATTGGTGTCTCATACTCCACCGTCAATACATCAAAGATTGAAACTTTAGGCTATTGTAAGATCTGAATCGAGAGGATCTTAACAATCCAAAAACCCTTCCATTAGATATCTCCAACAATAGGATTTAGAAGCTTAGATATTTCGGAATCAAAGGAGACAACTCAGACAAGCGTGGCTAAAAACCAGAGAAAAGAACCCCTCTCAACTCATACGGAAATGTCCATTGCACGATTCGAAGGATAAATCCATTTTTTTTGAAAAGATTGGATCTCCACAATAGTAGAGCACAAACCTATACTAAAAAGATGAACCTTTGGGGTATGTTTGGTTACTGGGTTGGAGTGGGATGGGGTAACATGATGTGAATAATAGCTGTTTGGGATGGTTATGAGGGTTGGAATAAGGAATGTGATGTGATGTCACTATGAAATGTGATGGAATTCTAACCCAAGAATAGAGAAGGGTAAACCGGATTACCCGGGGTAACCTGGTTACCAAACAGACCCTTGGAATTCTTGGGGCCGGTTCAACCCCAAGGAGCAATCGGGGAGCCTTTCCTTTTTCTCGAGGTTATAGATGAGGAGGTTGCATGTTAGACTGAAGTCAAACTTCTCATCTCTTGCATGGGGCGAATCTTGACATATCAAAGTCCACTGATAGCTTTGCGGTGTTGGCTAGTGGAGGATGCCGATGGGGAGGTTGAGGCAGCAGCCGCTTGGAGGAAGTGGTGGTCTCGCGGATGAGGCATGGGATGATGGAGATGTGGGTGGCCTTGAGGGAGGAGCTTAGAGAAGTGTCTCAGCCATCCTCGACCCCCACGCCTAGGCCCCTCCCCCTCGGGGCCAATGATCCCACACCTCCCTCGCCTCCACCATCGCCAAGCCCCCCAACTCCCAGTCCTCCACCATCGACCCCGTCCTCCCTCAAACATGCCATCGACAAGGAGCTCGACTATGTCCAATTCGGCGTCACTCACCTATGCACCCTCAAGTCCATCAGGGAGACCATCACCAAGCACAAGGAGGGGCCATGAGTTCACTTGGGCATTGGGAGAGGTCGATGAGGGCGTGTATGTAGTCGGGGCCGAAGGCAGTGAAATGCTCATCGTCGACTGTTGGGACTTTGAGTAAAGAAAAGGGGAAAGAAGAAAGGAGAAACAGGGAAAGGATGGAAAAAAGAGTGACATGTTGGGGCAGGAGTGAATACTCGACTGCGGTAATGTGCGGACAAAGAGAAGAGGAACAGAGAAGGTCCGGCTATCCACGTGGCTAGAGCTGGGGATAAAACCCTGCTTTAGTATATGTTATTGATTAGGATAGAAATTAATTAGTTGCAACATACGATACTTGATAATGAAGAAAGAAATTAACAAAAACACCAGGTAGAAAATATGCTTTAAAGTAGAGAATCCACCAGGTTTTCTTCATCTTTGGAGATTAGAGACGATGTTGGTGTGGAGTGCTCCCATCTTAGAGAGCAATGGAGGGCAACTTTGCTGGAAAGGCAATTAGGGTACACAAAGGAGGGGTTCAGATGACGATTATTTCAAGAGCGCATACCAAGTACAGTCATTGTACTGCCATGCATAATGATGCCCGGACTACTGTGGCGAGGTCCATACAAGTAGAAATGGACTGTGCCCAGATGGAGCAGTGTCCAAGATGGAGCTACATTGGAGGGGACATGATTTTGAGGACCCTATGGTTTCCTAGTGAAGATATTGGGAAGAGACGATATAGGAGGGGAGGAAATTGGAGGTGTTATATTCGAAGGCCTCCATGGCCTAACAAACATGTCTAACCCTCTTTTTACAGACCATTGAGGTGCCTTGCAATAGTAACAAATTAAGAAGGAACGTAATAAGCTAAGAAACAATTAAGATTGATTTGAGGTAAACCCTTACAAAATAATCAAATATCTAATCACAGATAATATTCACAAAATCAGTTCTGCTACCAAGGTTGATGCATTATACGGCCATATGATTTTTTTTAAATAGCGTATCTTTTCTGCTAGCTTTGGCTTCAGCAGAATCATCTTCAGGCAGTGCCTAAATGTGGATGTCGTCATTCATAAGCGCCTGCGACAACTAGGCCATAATCCAGACCATTCTTCTTCTTGTATAACATTGGACATGGATGGGGTTGCCAAGCACCTCACAAATCCCCAATTGCCTCAGCTCCTGAATTGTACAGGGAAGGCTGTCTTGCTCTCTCCCTTCTGAGAAGAAACCATATATTCAATTAGAATCAATAATGGATAACAATCATCACACATAAGCACAGCATCCTATGGTCAAACACCACCATTACCATACCGTTGTGTTTAAGGGATCACTAAAGGTTTTGTTATATACATTTGGACAATAACAATCGTATTTGCCAGCAGGCCACACCATGCTGTGTGACACGGGTTTGTTCGACTACTAGGGTTGGTGCAACACAATCATGCATGATTGTGTGGGTTACAACAAAACTGTTGCATTCACCTTGGGTAAGAGGCTTTGCTGTTTGTGGCATGACACACAGTACTACTGAGAGATGCTGCTGTTTGTGATTGTGAAGCTAGAATTGTTGGTATATGTGAAGTCGGATGTGCACATCAACCACCAACAATGAAACACGTGGACAATACGACAACATGATATAAGATGGTCGATCATCTCTTATGATCAACCATGGCCCAAAATGTTGATTTCGCCAACATGTTGACAAGCCAACGAAATGACATATCGACATATGTTGGAAAAATATCACCCAAATCATCCCATAACACAATGAGCAAGTGAAAGGAAGAGACTTTGGACGAATTTCGTCATATCGGTGCCATTTCGCCACCATGGCGAAATCGGTATTTAAGCAAAATATCACCGCAATTTGGCGAAGTTTCGAGAAATGCGATCAACAGCTTAGGAAAATCACTAAAAAGAACACATACTGCTCTCCATTCCATCATTCTCTTTTTTCTCTTCTCCCACTCTATCTCCCTTTTTGTTGTTTCTCTTATGGTGTTGTGGTGGCAATTACTCCATCCCTCTATATATAGCCTAAGGACAAACTCATAGTCCTATTCCTTTTTATATAAGGATTGTACATCGAATACAAATCAATTATTATTAGGATCAGGAGTTCAATTCATATAGGATTCCTTAATCCTAATGTAACTCCTAATCCTAACAATGTCCGCTTTTGAGTTGAATCACATCATGATCTCCATGTTATCTTGAGTATGTAGTGGTCTATCCTCGTCATTTACAAGTCTCCCTAGCATGAACTCACCATGTCTGAATGTTGTATTCGGAGCTAGGTGCTCTTGACGTACCTTCTCTGGGGCACACCCGCACAACTTAGTGGTGTGCCTTCTGACGTGGCACCTCACATCTCTCGTAACTAAATAATATGCCATCGTCTTATGACAAAGAGATCCGTACTCGCTCTTCCTTGCTGCATGCTTCTATAGAGATGTTGATAGTCTATTTCTCTCTTCTCGTACTGCTTGTCTTGAGAATGATTGGAGCTTTAGCACCTGTTACAGTTCTTTCCTCAAGCATGTACACCATCTTCGGTTACCTTGTATCTCGCATCATCATGCGTGCTCCCTTACTCGCTCTAAGACCCCCCTCCCAATGGTGACTTGTTATCCTCTTGACTTGACCATTCCAAAAGAAATTGAATTCTTTTTTACTGCATGAGTGAGTCTAACACCTATCAAAATTTGTAGTGCTCTATTAAATGTGCGAAATTACACCGATCGACTCCTTTGATGTGTTGAACCTCTCCACTTGCCATCTTGATCATGCTATCATTACATGCCCGATGTGTACTGAACTGCTCCATGGATAAACACACATGATCTAAACAAGTAGAATCCAGAAGTCATAATGAAAGTCTACCTCACAGACTACAGTGGAATCTCTTGTGGTCTGAATCCAAGTCATAAGCCTTCTCTTTCTTCTTTTTACATCTCGGGAAATCAACAGTCTTGTGATCTGTCTTGTCACAATAGAAATATCCGATTGGACCTTGTGACTTGGATCGACCTTCAAACCTCATCTCTCTTCAAGTAGAACGTATGCTCTCGGTTGCAAGCACATAACCTTCGTAATTTGTTGGCTCATCTGTCGACCTTCACTGCAATTTGTCCTTAAGCAATGAGGCAACTATCCTGTTTGGTGTAATGGTCTCTTTGGCACAGAGCGACATTGTCATTTGTTCATAGAAAGATGGGAGTGAACTCAATACGATCAACACCTTATCTTCGTCCTTGATGAAAAAACCTCTTCTTTCTTGCATGTCTATCAAAATTTTATTGAACTTATCAAGGTTCGACCCCAACTTTGTTCCTTTGGTCATCTTTAAACCATAAAGCATCTTCTTTATTAATAGCATGTTTGTTAGATATTTTTGAACTTGTATTGTCCTTTGAGATTCTTCCCATTGTCAACCGAGTCATCCACGTCGATGACCTCAGAAAGAGTGTTGTTCACCGGGAAAAAATGTCTTATATTGTTTGCGAGACCTCTCATCTCCTTCCGCTCTCTTCCTCTTTCATCTATTGTGGTTTCTATTCTATTGCGTGGAATGGGTTTATTACAATCCCATCTTGCATATGTATGTTCTCGCCTACTGTTGTCATAAGGTGGGTTGTTCTCCTGTTATAAAGATTTCATAGAGAATGGTGTACCCTTTGATGTGAATTTTGCTAGCAGATGTGCAAGATGTTGTATGATATACCAAGAATCTCTCAACACTTTGATTGGAAAGGATCTCCAAAGTTTGCCTTGAAAATGATGGATTATCTTTATTTCGTAAAATCAAAATAATAGAAGTCGAATCCTCTCGATCTGAACTGTCTGATTCATGAAGCATGGAAAAACCTTATATGGACTCATGGGTCTTCTCAATCAAGGAAGGCCGTATTGATATCCATATCGTTTCGGTCCTCCCGGAAATGGATATATCGGGATATATCGTCGATATATCGACGATATTGGTGGAAATGTCGGAAATGGCTCAAAAAAGCCATTTTTTTGCTATTTTTTTTTTCAGAATTTAAGATCATCCAAGATATTAAAACAACAAATAACCTACAAAATCCACACTCATGCCTCACATATCGGTCATTTATAGCCCATATATCACACGTATCGATCATCATATCGAACATATCACTGTTATGTTTATTCCTGACCTTTAGATATTGGAAATGGATTCCATTCAAGTTCTTATAACATTAAATAACTTACAAATATACACTTAGATGACACATATAGGTCATTTGTGAAAACTATGATCCTTATATTGCATATATTAGTCATATCGAACATATCGCTTACTATTAGTTGTTGACCTATATATATATTGAAAATGGAGTTCATCCAAGTTCTTAGATCACTAAGTAATTACAAATATACTCTTAGATCACACATATTGATCAATTTATGAAGCTTATATCGCATATATTGATCATTTTGAACATATCGATATTAATGTTTGATTCTTGACTTATAGATATTTTGGTTTGAAGAATTGACTTATAGATATTGGAAATGGATTTCATTTGAGTTCTTATAACATGAATAACTTGTAAACATACACCAAGTTGAAGAACCATTGTATGCACCCTCCTATCGCACCATACCCTACTAGTACGGGGGGCTCGCTGTCTGGTCAGCGAGCCTGGGGGGGGTTAGGGGGGCCCAGGTTGGCCCCCCCTTGCGAGGTGCGGGGCAGCGCGCCCGACCCGAAACAAAATATATAAATCATTGTGTGTTTTAATACTAGGTCTAGCAAGATATGTGTTTTAATACTGGGTGTAGCTAGATAAGTAGTTGAATTAATCTTGCATGAATAATAACATTGATATATAGAGATATCGACGAAATATCGACGATATCGATCGATATCCAAGATTTTTTGTACTTAAGGCATCAATGTTTGACCGATATGAGCCGATATGGCGACATATTGCTGACATATCGGTGATATATCATCGATATCCTTGTAAAGGGATATACTAGGTAATATCGAAAACCCTATCCCGTCGAAACCGATATATCGATGATATATCACCGATATACCGCCGACACGACCTTCTATGTTCTCAATCAAATTACGGATGCTCCTGATCACAATAGTTCAATATAGCCGTTGATTCTACACAGCTTTTAAAGATTGTACACCTATTACTTTGTATCCTCTCATTGGCATTGAACTTCGTTCTGATATCAATTGTGGAGTCGATGAATTGTCCTATCCTTATCTCCGATACGAGTTCTTGGAGATATATGCCAGATGCACAAATATTGAAAAAAAACGCATGAACAATAAGACTATTATAGTACGTATTAGAAGGGTAATTGGATCTCTTAAGGATCCAATTACCCTGCTCTCATGTTTAAACCAACATCATCTATTAGTGGGATTTTGGCATGTTTGTAGGGCTATATAAAGAGCCCCGCACCCCTTATATTTATTTAAGGATTCATAAATAAATATCTAGCTCTGTGAGGCATTCTCTCGTGGTTTCATCCTGCTCCTTTGGGACCGTTCGGTAGAGGAATAAGGGAAAGGAATAATGAGGTATAATACACAAATTTTGTTCAGTTAGAGGGAGATGATAAGGAGGAATAAGAAGTGATAAGTGGTAGTTATTTGCTATTCTCTATTCGGTAGGAAGCAAAGGATAAGGAGAGATAAGGATGTTATGCTAGATAAATTTGTTAGATAAGTGGCGGTTATTTGTATTTTTTTGAGGGTAGAGGCATGTGATGAAGGAATAGTACGGGAAACTTTATTCCTCATTTTGACTCCAAGATTAAAACGTTGATCATCTATGGAGGGAGAGTGATAATGAAGGGTATCCCTCCTTATTCCTCAAACGAACAATCCCCTGGGGAGTAGGGTTGCATGTAAAACACTAAGGGCCTGTTCGGTTGGGGGGTTATCCCCAATTTGGACGGGTTAACCTCCAAACCCCACATTCCTAACCCACTAGGGGGGCTCACTCCCTTCCCATAAAAAAAATTATATATTATACCATCATATCATCTAAAAATCATAAAATACTTAACTTCTACTCACTATTCCAAACTTCAATACAATCACATCACAACAAATGCCCACTTTTTCAAATTCCGATGCAATCATATCATAATAACTACCAACTTTTTCAAATTTTAATACAATCACATCACAGAAACCCTCTCAATCCTTAACCCACCAACCAAACACACAAACACAAAAATGAGTTATCCTCCCCCGGATAACCCACGAACCAAACACACCCTAAGTGTTCTTCAATGTTCTTTTTATTTTTGTTCCCGATTTGGCTTCCCTATTCTACTTTCAACATTCAGATTAAGAATTCAATTTCTTTAGGATTCCTAATCTTAATGTAACTCCTAATCCTAACAAGTAGGACATGCCATTGGTGAGTAGAATGTGAAAGAAGAAAGTGCAGAGAGCGGGGAGGATATATATATATGGACATTTACTTATAACATTTACTTAGACACCATGCTAGTGGAAATATCACCCTTATTTAAATAAATGACTAAATTGGGAAATCTTATACAAGTACCCCAAGCATAATAGGAAATAACCTTCTTGTGAGTTAACATCCTGCTTGGGTACCTTGTTCAAAGTTTAACGTGCGCAACTGACTAAGGCTTGCTTATGCTTTGGAAGTAACTGGCTGCCTAAATGATCTCGTAGTATCAATGTGGTTAAATGTATATACCCTTGTAAGTCTTATATGATATATGATAAGGCCTTGTATTTTCAGTATCCATCTGTCTCAAACTTGGAGCAAAACAACATAAAAAAGAAATAATGAACAAAGATGAATGCCAGTATTGACTGATATAGTAGACTTTTTGAGCGAAGGTGAATGGAAGTATTGACTGATATAGTAAACTCAACAATTGACTAATCTGATACTAAAAAATAGCACATTTACGAATTCCAAGTCTTCCAAATAATGAATGTTGTCATCAAATATGAAATTGAAATCACCTACCTATAAAAGGAGAAATATTAGTAGTTCAGTGAAGACATTGCAAAAGAAGTCAAATGAACTAATATGTTATTGAATATTCAACTTTTTAATTTCACGAGCGATCTCAGGCAGCCAAGTGAGCTCTGAATTGTCTAGGCACTTGTCCATAGATGCTTCAGGCGATTGCTTAGGTAGGTGACCCTCAACCATGATTGTCATTGACCTCCGGATGATTGATCATGAAAATTGTTGTTAGGCCGATCTCTCAAGATAATTGTGAGGGAAACATTATTTCTCATTTTGAAACACGGTTGTGGTGGCAAGTAATAAAGCCATGTCCAACAAATACAAATGGTGTTGTAGTTTACATACACACCAGATTTTTTCCACATTAATATTACATACGATTGTTTTTTATTTTGGAGTAAAAAATGGGGAGACACGTGAAGGTGTCTGCCCCAGAACTATTTATTAAAGGGATATTACCTAGTATTGTTCTCTCTCTCTCTAATATTTAGGATGTGTATCAACCTCAGCTAACAGTTGAACTCTCTTTAACAAACTGCCAATTCGAAATGTACTCTTCTCCACATTTAGTTCCTGGTAATAACATGGGTTTCTTCTGGTTAGTAGATGCTGAAGTTATGTATAACTTATCGTTTGATTATTTTTCATGGTTCTGTTGTGCAGCTAAGCGATCTGATCGCAGAAAATGGCCCTGAATTTCTGGGCATTCACGTTGAAACAAAGAGAGAGGTCTTATCAGGACTCCATGAAGCATCCTTTGTGGAGCCACCTGAGGAGTGGGAAGGCGCAACTGCAGAACAGCTAATGATGCATCTAGCAGGTGCCTGGGGGATCAATTTGCAACAACTGGTGAAGCAGTCTTGTCAGTAGATAGCATTGGTTTCTTGTATTCTCCCTTCTAGGTTTTATCTTTAGCTGCTTCTATATCTCAAAATGTCCCGTTGTATAATTATTTCAGAGTTATAATTCCATGTGCTATTGCAGAATCTGGAGTACAAAGAAATGGTTCTTTGATTTGATTTTCTAAGAGCAGCTAACCTTTGGAAATGTGATACAATGCCACCGGTATGTACAGCCTGAGCATGTTGTGCAGTATGCTACTGATCGTGGTGCAGGTTTGTCCATACATTCACCAAAAAGTCCATGTTGCAACTTTTATCTTAACAATAAGAAGAAAAGAGGACAGTAAACCAAACTGCTGCACGTATTTCTCATTACTTTAGTCGTCGAGAGCTTTAAGATGCCGCTTCTAGTAAAAAGCTGCATCCCCGTGTTTTTCAATCGAACTTCTGGACATTGCACACCATTCAGAAGTTCTGCATTTTGTCTTTGGGAGTCGAGTCTTTCATTTTTGTTTCCCAAATTGCAGTCATAGTTGATGCAGAGTCTCCGTTCAACAACATTTCTGAAATGGTTGCTAGGTGTCCAACTTCTCTTGATACATCTTGTGACCTTATTCTCAAGTAACTTATCTTGATATATCTTGTTATATGTTTTTGCATACTTATACTATGTCTATCAAAATCAAGGACTACTTGTACTTGTTCCCTCCTACTTATATGAAGGTTATGGGGAAAACATTAAGTGCATCACGTAAGTGTGGAGATCACATTATATGCGATCAAGAGCGATTAGTTGCACTAGTTGCTTGGAGCAACAAAATTTAAAAACTAAAGAAATGAAACCACATGATCCGAAAACACTTCTTGGATCGGTTCATCAACATGCATGTATTGAGGTTATCTCTTGAAGCGTGATTGCGATCGAGTCTCTAAAGTAAGAGATCTCCTATCTCAAGTTCGATCTATCAGAGGAGACACTTGCGAGCGTGTTAATGAAATGTGTGCTCCTCGCAATCCATGTTGATGATCCAAGCAACAAATCTCCTAATCTTGTCTCACGAGATCTGACGTCTTCTTCACGAGCAAGATGCACCAAATGAGACAAAGATCCACAAATGTCGAAGCGATGGCACAACAACCTGACGACGATGACGACCCTCTCTAGAGTTTAAGGTGGATAACTACTCTAATGAGGAGAGAGAAAGGCTTGGCGTGTAAAGAGAGAGAGAGCATATAATTTTATTATATAAAGAGCTAGGGCTGCCACTCCTTTTTATAATATTTTGAGAGTTCATAGATCTCAATCTATGGACAACATAAATCTAATGGTTCACATCGATTTGAGTTTCTTTCATTGGTCATGATTTTTCTATAAAAACACAATAATAATTAATTTAATTAAATTTAATATATTGAATAATAATCAATATAAATTAATTTTCATTAAATCAATCTTCCTTGGAGAAATAGGAAGGAGGCATGCCTCCTTCCATAAGGAGAGTGGACGGCCACCAATTTCCATAAGGAATTGTGGCCGTCCATCCTCTCCATATTGAAGGGTGGCTTCCTCTTTCGTTTTTCATGGTATTTTGAATCCCATGGATATCACCAAATTTTACAACACTTGTAAATAATTCCACAAAAAAATCATAATTATTTTGTGAACATTGCAATCATGCCATGAAAAATTGTGAATCAAATTCACAACCCAAAATAAAATGTAAATTACATTTTCAATTAATTGTCCAATGTGAATCCAAATCACATCAACATTTATATTGTAAATGTTATTTACATATAGCTATCACTTATATATTATAAATAACAATTATAATATATATGATTAATATGGATAGTGTTATTCACACTATTCATATCCATGATAATTAAATCATATTTAATTATCTTAGATCTCTATTCCACATGCCCAAATAATATGAATCACATTCACATTATTCACACCTTAGATAATTAAATCACATTTAATTATCTTAAATAATTCTCCTTATACGGTCAAATAATATGAATTAAATTCATATTATTCATGATAATTAAATAACATTTAATCACCAATTTTCATCAATGCTCAAATACATTATCAATAATAAAATTATCCTTAAACTCTTTAAGGATAATGCGTTTTCTCCACGTATATTTGAAGATAAGGACAAGGCGATTATATGTTCCATGTATAATGACTTGGATATTGAGATCATATCTGAAATCTAGATCTCAGGGACAACCCATAGATATTTAATTAAATCAAAGCAGTAGATTAATCTTCTCATTGTATCTGAATCACATTCTGATCGATGTTCAACATTTAGGCTAAGATCCGATAACTTCTCTTTGAGTAGAGTTACTAAAATCCAGATCTGTTTCATCACTCACTTGGAATGAAAGCGTTATGGTTATACAATCGTTTATTGATTACATCACTCTCAGGTATTCCTAATACATGTACATCCTGCATATTAAAAGGCCTATAATAAACCCAAAGTTTTAGATCTCTTTTATGTCTGTCTTCTTCATAGTTTTATCATTAAGTTTCTCATTTAATCATTGGAAGTTGGTATCGATCATATACTTCCAAAAGCATATATCATACCCATGTATTGATCATATACTTTCCAAAAACATATATCAAACCTACAAATTCAGTCAAGATTTCAAAAACGAGATGACTATGCATAGAATTTGATCACATATCTCATGAGTGAGCTCATATCTTCTGATTCAGTAATGAACCTGGATGATCCCTTTTGAGAGATCGTATCACCCATATGCCCTTTTATGTACACCTACATGCCGGTGTATAGACCTTAATTAGATCATCAACCTATCGGTCTGTCAAATGTACATACTCAAATATATATTAACACATATGTCTCCGGTCAGAGGATGCGTGCCTATATCGTGATAGCATACAACATAGGTCTTTGGTTATTGTGATCTCGTTAAGTCAACTCTTTGACCTAACTTATCTAACACCTCCGAATCTCTATTCCTATGTAGAAGACTTGCATCAAGAGGTCGAGTAGATATCAACCCATTAGAGAAAGGATTGTTATCTCTTACTCAGATTGGAGCTCATCTCTTAATAATCATTTGACAGTTCTTGATGAGTCCTCGATTTAATTCTTTAGATATTCATGCAAATACCAGCCTTTATGATTCAACAGTTGAATCAACAGTTGTATGATCATCAAGATGGTCATGGTACGTAACTCTAATTGTACTAATGGACCTATTATGCAAATTAGTTATTCTTCATTTCATATTAGAGAATGAGTTTTGTAATAACAGTTATTGCATAATGGCTCTCCGTGAGCTCGCATGTCCAACAATCTCCCACTAGTCCAAAAAGCCATTAATGAGCTAATCTTTAAACCCACACTCATGTGCTAATCATAAATATTTAGAAATATAGCTAGGTAAGCTGGCTAGTCACTCTCTTCCCAAGAGACTACACCCCTTTTATGGTACTTGTATATTTCCTAGTAACAATGCTCGTATCCAATGCGAATGTTGCATTTGATGCAACCACTACTCAATCTTGTTAAAACAGTTACAATGTCTTTGACACCGCAACTCAATAACCGTTATAACCAGTATGTAATTTCTATTATCCTTATCAGAATATCCTTATTCCCAAAGATCTCCATCTCTTAAGGTATATGTAGTCAAGACCTTTTAGATCATTATCTATAAAGTCTTAAGCTCTTGATGATAAGATTTAGAGATCACTATCTCTAAAGTCTTGTCTTCTTTGAAGTTATTGTTATTACTGCAATCAAGTGTTTTTATCTCCATAGTAGGATTATTAACAATTTACTATTTCCACTGCATGGTAGACATTTGCCTTTCGTACACATATAGCATACACCAAGCTTCCCATAGCTTGGTCACATCTTCAACTCTTTGAGGTGTTATCCCTTCAGATAGGTCAGTATGATATCTTAAGGGAAAGAAGCCTTCTTTGGAGTTTTCCCAAAATTGAAATATGTCCAAGGTGTACCACTAATATGATGGTCCCAATACCCTTTTCTCTTTGCTTCTGAACATCTTCAGAACTAAGACCTAAGAGGTATCCTTGAGATCATATGTCAAGGTATGGAATAGCCAGACCACAAAACACTTATCCATCATCCTTATATCATTCCAAATGATTAGGATTTCATCTACATTTTAGCATGATGAACATGATGAAACTTCCACTAAGATTCATTTGATTCATCAAGATTTTGTATGAAATCGTAACCTTTGTAATTTCATTAAATCCGATGTTCCGACTGTTGAATCTTATTGAGTCCATAGATAGAGCTCTTTAGCTTGCACACCTTACTTTCCTCAACTATGAAGCCTTGGGGATACTTCATATGAATATCCTTTTAGAGGTATTCATAAAGGAATGTAATCTTGGCTTCTATCTTGTAGATGTCGTACTCAAGTTGTGTAGCTATAGTCGGCAATATTCTGATGGGTCTAAGTATGGTCACTGAAGAGAAAGTATCATCGCAAGCGATGTCTTGTCTTCGTGTGTATCTTGTGGATATGAGCCATTCTTTGAAGGTCTCTACCTTCTCATTAGGTTAACTCTTTCCTTTGAAGATCGATTAACCTAATGGGTTTTACCCTTACATGTGGATCCTCGAGGGTCCATATACAACACTTGTATATGAAGTCTATTTCAGACATTCGTCATATGAAGTCAGATCATTATCAGACTTATCTGACACATGGAATACATCTTCAAATTAATTTGAAGAGGTATGATTATTTCATCTATAAATGTCATTTTAGTTTCTAATTCTAGGAGCCTCGTTATCTTCTCAAGATTAAAGGAGTTCCCTTCACTTCATTTTTATCTTGATTCTCAAGAGAGTCATCCTCTAAGAATCATATCCTTGGAGATGAAATCTTTCAAGCATCTCAAGGTCATAAAGTAGGTATCCAATATCCTCCTTTATTTTCCCAATGAAATAGCACTCTCTGTTGGTAGATTCTAGCTTACTTGCATCCATGATATGGTTATGGATCACGCAACCGTAAATCCTCAAGTGTCCAACACTAGGCTAGGCTTCAAACCATAGCTTATGAGGATTTTAGGTTTCGATTTGCATGGAATCTTATAAAGGATATATATTGTAGTCTCTACTACATATATACCCAGAAACTAGGAGATAATTATGCTAATATTCATCATCGATTAAATCGTGTCACACATGATCCAATTGTATCTCCCTACAACTCTATTGAGTTAAGGTGTATTAGGAGGAGTGAGATAGGAATGACATTCCTTTATCCATAAGGTATTCCATGAATTCATCTAATGGGTACTGGCTATCTTGATTAGATCAAATTCTTTCGTCGTCCTTCAAACTTTGGTTATAATCAAAATTGCAAAATCTTTGAACATTTCAAAAGTTTCTAAGGTGAAGGGAAGGAATCTCATATCACAACTAATCACTAGTAGATATCACATATCATTAATGTTTATTATGATATAGATGATCCACATACATTAATATGCATGAGATCTTGAATACCTTGGCATCTTACACCATTCCCAGAGAAGGTTGCATTGGACAATTTCTACTTTGAATATTATATTCACAAGCATGTAAGATTTGAATTTTCAGACACTATAAAGTTTAATCTCTTACTAGTCAATTGATCTCATCAATAGACTTATTCCAAGACTTGATGCTGTCAAATGATCTTTATCATCTTATTGATCTTTTAAGGTTTAATTTTTAGTACTTAGAATATTAATGAACCATTCATTAATTTTCTAATTTCCCAGAGTCCTCTAGATGTTAGATTACTATCCGAGATATATCCATCATAACTTTTTATGATATGTCTATTCCGGAATTCATGTTTATTCCCAACATTTAGAATAAACAATGAATGTATTATAATATCTAGGTCGTAGAGATATTCTCTAAGACTAAGGGCTCTCTCATTAAAAATATGAAGTCCATCAATCCACTGGAGATTGTTGCAACAATTGCATCAATATCCATGTTGATGACTATTAAACCATAAAGATTAAATTTTTGAATCTTCTAAAACATATGCAACTAATTGCAATTGTTAGTAGAAGAATGGGTTATAATTATTAGACTTTGATCTTATCTAACAAGAAGGCCTATTTCAATGATTATATGTAGATTATTTCTATGTACTATCCGAGATCTTCTCTAAGGATCCTGGATAGTCTAGATAGTCATACTATCAATACATTGACTTATTACAATATTGACATTCATCCAACTTTTTGGATATCATATGGAAGTCACAGACGTACAATCAACTCTTTGACTTTCCTTCTCACTAGGGTCAGATCCATGCTTCTACTACACTCCCTTCATCTATAAACAACTACTGCTTAAGACAAAGAAGAATCTCTTATGTTGATCCCGAGAGATTTCAATATACAAGTATTTCAACATTTATATATGCTTCATTTAATTCATATAATATGAATATTATGAAGTTTCATGAATGACTGGAGTATAGATGGTAGAATGACGTCACTCATCATATATACATCCATCTTAACTCTTAAAAGGCTTTGATTCAGGTAGGTATTCAAATATTTTGAATACATCATCTCTTATCGAGCCACCATTCTGCATAATGCAGTGAACCATGTCATTCATGATTAAATGTTGAGAGCACATATGCATGCCAAAAACATCTTCTTAGGTTTTATAAGGATTATTTGACAATTACGATATGAGGAAACTTGTATACCCACACACATTATGTGCCTAATTGCAAGTACAATTTCTTGATCATGGATCCAATTCATTATATCTTACTAATTATTATTGAGTATATTATTGAGAGAGTTTAATGTAGGTTATCTGAAATAAGATAATTTTCATAAATACATATTTTTACTTTGATTTAGGAATTTTTATATCAAAGTTTTCTTTCCTTGTCAACACTAAAGGTTCATTCTCTTATTCACTTTCAGTGTAAGAGATATACTTACCATTATATCTCAAGTAAGATTTGGGATCTCCTTTCTTACCTTTGTTACATCCCAATAATATGAGAACTTGCAACTTGTATAAAAAAGTGGGAATTCATTCCACCTTGCAAGTCCAACTTGCATCTCCCAATTCAGTCTTTAACACCTGGGCCCACTAACCCTAAGGTGATGTTGATATGTTGTTAATTGAACCAACCATCAGCAAGAGTAGAACTCGCTATGTACAATCCAATATCACCCCAATAATACGAGGATTCGATATTGGGGTTACTACGCACACACCCTTACTCTTTCGAGAAGCAAAGAGCTCGATCCAAATGCGCTTGTATGCATGAGCTATCACTTCGGACAGACATCTCCTACATACAATCCCTAACGACAGAACCCTTCGTCTTGCCGGAAGACCATGAATGTCACTTATGTGATCCTCCATGTCATATTCAAATTGTAATTAATTATTATGAATCATATTCATATAATTAATTCTTCCAAGAAAAATATAACTCTATTCATAATAGTGTATTTTAATCGGATATAATTAATTTAATCATACTAAATCAATAATCAATCCAATTTAATCAACCAACAAATAATTTTGATTGTTACTTGAAAGGATGAAATAATCTAAAAAAAGTATTATTCAAATTTTAATAATTAAAAAAATACATCATGATCTCTTTAAGCATTATCCTTTCCTTACCCTATGTCATGGCTCGTATGCACAGGATGTAGGACAAACCACTCGTATAATAACATGCTATCCCATCGATCCCCGAGTAGACATCATATCTGCCTCAGGTCAGGATAACGTGATTTGATCATTTTGTATTTGTGATGATAATCAGTCTTTCAACCGAAGTTATACATATAATATTTATCAAAACTATTATGATTAATATTATAAGGAGATTTGCTACAAATCCCCAATCCTATTCAATCATCAATATTTCTTGGAAAGTTCATTGTAACCAATTCGATCAAGATCAATTATCTTATCTTGTTGGTTAAGATTATTCAAAAATAATTATCATTATTAAATATTTCACAAATATTTAATAGATAATTATTCTAGGAGATTAATCATTAATTTACATGAAATAATTGAATGACAATTACGAGATTCTTGTTAACATTTGTTAAGTTTCTAGCAGTGACACATGTTTACTAAAACTAACAAATCTTGAGCAAATAAGCTACAAATTAAGCAAACTAAATTTCTTTATTTGCAACAGAATTCAAGTGATAAACACACTTTTCTAGGCATTTTAAAACAATGGTTATCTCTTGATTATGTTCTAAAATACCATTCCCGTAACAGTATATACATATCCGGTAAAACAATTATAACTTGAGTAAATAGATTACAAATCACGTAAACCCAAGTCTTATGGTTTGTTAATTTAATGAGGAACATAACACGAGTGATAAACTCGCGTTTTAAGGTATTTTAGTAGGGTGAAAAATCATACAAAACAAGGTTCCGTGAACAAAATGCGATGAAACATCACAAAAAAAATGTCCTGTCATTTTAGGTTTATGGATCATATCCGAAACCTCCTAGCAATGGTTTTGATACCACTTGATGGTTGTGGAAAAAACCATAAGTGCATCACAGAAGCATGGAGATCAAATCATATGAGACAAGAGCGAGTCACACTAGTTGCTTAGGGCAGTGGATTTTAAAATTAAAAGCAATGAAACCACATGATCCGAGAATACTTCTTGGATAATTTCATCTAAATCACATGCAGGTATTGAGGTTACCTCTTGAAGCGTTGTTGATATCGAGTCTCTAAAATAAGAGACATCTTGTCTCAAGTCCGATCCAACGGAGGCGACACTTGCGATCGTGTTAATGAAACACGTGCTCCTTGCAGTCAATGTTAATGATAGAAGCGACGGATCTCCTGATCTCATCTCAGGAGATCCGACGTCTTCTTCATGAGCAAGATGCACTGAAGGAGACAGAGCTCCATGAACAGTAGAAGTTGCGACACAATGGCATGGCAACGATGAAAACCCTCTCTAGGGTTTAGGGTGGACGACCACTCTAAGGAGGAGAGAGAGGCTTGGCGTGTATAGAGAGAGCATATAATGTTGTTGTGTAAAGAAGTGCTAGGGTTGCCTCTCCTTTTATAATATTTTGGGAGTCCATGGATCTCAATCCATGGACAACAAAAATCCAATGATTCACATTGATTTGTTTTTCTTTCAATGGCCATATTTTTGTTGTAAAAACACAACAATAATTATTGTAATTATATTAATATATTGAATAATAATTAATATAAATTAATTTTAATTAAATCAATCATCCTTGGAGAAATAGGAAGGAGACATGCCTCCTTCTATAAGGGGAGTGGCCGACCACCAATTTCCATAAGGAATTGTGGCCGCCCACCCTCTTCATATGGAAGGGTAACTTCCTCTTTCCCTTTTCATGGTATTTTGAATCCCATGAATATCTCCAAAATTTAGAATAATATTTATTGTAAATAATCTCTAAAAATAATTCATAATTATTTTGTGAAAGGTATAATCATGTCATGAAAATGTTGTGAATCAAATTCAACCTAAAATAAAATGTAAATTACATTTTCAATTAATTGTCCAATGTGAATCCAATTCACATCAACATTTAAATTGTAAACGTTGTTTACAAATAGCCATCTTTTATATATTATAAATTATATTTATAATATATATGATTAATGTCGATATTGTTATCCACATTATTCATATCCACGATAATTAAATCATATTTAATTATCTTAGATTCTCTATTCTAACATGACCAAATAATATGGATCACATTCACATTATTCACACCTTGGATGTGAATAATTAAATATGAATTTAATCACATGTAATTATCACATGTAATTATCTTAAATATCTTAAATATGGCCAAATAGGATGAATCAAATTCATATTATTCATGACAATTAATCACATTTAATTACCGATTTTCCTCAATGCTCGGATACATTATCAACAATGAAATTATCCTTGAACTCTTTCAAGATAACGTACTTTCTCTACGAATACTTGGAGATAAGGATAGTGTGATTGTACGTTCCACATATAGTGATTTGGATATTGAGATCATATCTCAAATCCAGATCTTGGGGACCTCCATAGATGTTTGATTAAATCAAAGGTGTAAATCTAATATTCTCATTGTATCTGAATAACATTCAGATCAATGTCCAACATTTGGACTAAGATCATAAAATTCTCTATGAGATGAGTCATTAAAATCCAGACCTGTTTCATCATCCCTCGGAATGGAAGAGTCACGGTTATGCAATCATTTATTGATCATATCACCCTCATGTATTCTTAATACCTGTACATCTTGCATACTAGAAGACTTAGAATAAATCCGAAGTTTTAGATCTTTTTTATGGCTATCTTCTTTGGGGTTTTAACACTAAGTTTCTCATTTGATCATTGGGAGTTGGTATTGATTATATACTGTTAAGAAATAAACATGCGGAAGCGAACATGGAAAAAGATAAAGAACAAATAAGAACGTGAGATTTAACGTGGAACTCTACTCCGTGAGGAGCGGGATGAAACCACAGGAGAAGCCCTCAAAGGGGCATACTATGCATTGTTTTTTCTCAAGAGATACAGGAGGTCTGGGGCTCCTTATATAGCTTCTTCAGAGCGTCCAAGTCCCAACACTAGGCGGTATGGGACTAAACACATTGATGGGGTAAATGGATCTTCTCCAGGATCCATTTACCCTGCTACAACTCAATAGGCGCATACAACTTATACTCCAACATATACTTTCCAAAAGCATATATCATACTCATGTATTGATCATATACTTTCCAAAAGTGTATATCAAACCTATAAATTCAGTCAAACTTTAAAAGTGAGATGACCGTACACGGAATTTGATCCCAATATCTCATGAGCGACCTCATGTCTTCTGGTTCAGTAAGTGAACCTGTATGATCCTTTGAGAGATCGTATTACTCATATGCCCCTTATATGCACACCGACGCACTGATGTATAGACCTTGATTAGATCATCAACCTATTGGTTTGCCAAATGTACATTCAAATATAAAGTAATACATCTATCTTCGGACAGAGGATGCGTACCTATATCGTGACATCATATGACATAGGTCTTTGGTTATCTCGATCTCGTTAAGTCAACTCTTTGACCTAACATATCTAACACCTCTGAATCTTTATTCACTATGCAAAGGACCTTCATCAGGAGGTCGATTAGACATCATCCCATTAGAAAAAGGATTGCCATCTCCACTCAAGCTGGAGATCATCTCTTAATAATCGTTTGATGGTGCTTGATGAGTCACCAATCTAAATCTTTAGGTATTCATCCAAACACCGACCTCTATGATTCAACAATTGAATCAACAACTGTATGGTCATCAAGATAGACATGGTACATAACCTTAATTGTACTAAGGGACCTATTATGCAAATTAGTTAATCTTCATTTCAGATGAGGGAATGAATTTTGTAATAACATTTATTGCATAATGGCTCGCCGTGGACTCTCATGTCCAACAATATCCATCTCGCAACTACAATGAAAATGGACATGTGAACCCTTTTGTTTTCCATTCCTTTGGTATCTCTTCTCTATGCCTGCTACAGCTTCAGCATAAGTATTTGAGCATGAGGATGCTTATCTCGGCTTCATTTCCTATTGCTCCTTTTATGGCTTTTGTGAGACTTTGGAACTGCAGGTCAACCACAAGAATAGCATGTTCTACATGTCGAGACATGCCAACGAGAAGATCCTTACCTTTACCTAGGTAGGCCGGATGGAAAACTACCGCACGTCTATCATGGACTTCGATTATGCAATGATTGGCTCATGATTTAATACTTCCAACTAAGATTTTAAAAATCAGATCGGTTATTGAACCCGTTTCTCTTCGGTTCAGTCTAACCAGGGTCGGACCGTCGGTTCAAATCCGTTAGATCGGCAATAACGTCAGCACGATGTCATCATTCATATCAACTCAGAAAAAAAATCAAAGCAAGCGTAATTTACTGGTCCGACTGGTCAAACCGATTTTTTGAACCGAAAGAACCAGATATTATATCTATGAAATAATCTTTCCTTGGAAGATTTTACTATTTCATCAAACATACAAGTGAAAAAAAAATGTATCACCTAATACTTTTAATTTAATTATCAACTTGCAATCTAACATAGATAAAAATAATGAAATAATCCAACAAATTCATAATTTCATAATATCATTCATAAAAAGAGAAATATACACAAGGTCCATTCAAATAGACAAATATACCACAAGCATCTAAAGTCGAAACATGGTGGCATATGTGCAAAGCAAAAAGAGAGAAGGGATAAAAAGAGAGACCTCAACTGGAGGTTATGGCAACGTCGATAAAGTTGTTGGCGGCAGTGATGGACAAGATGGCGGCGAGGACAGAGTCGATCGAAAGTGATCGGAGGATATGGAATTGAGACTTATGCGTGGGAAAGGGGGGCTAGGGGTTTCAAATTTGGGAGTCGTGACTCAAGTGGGGAGGGGGGGGGGCAACAAATGCATTTTTTTAATTTTTGTGTGGATATCAAACCATCAAACTGGTTCAACACGAGCTTAACCAGTCCGGTTGAACAGGTTTGGACTGATTGTCGAACCTGATTTTTTATTAAGTTAAAGAACTGGTTGAATCGACCGGCGACCTGTTCGGGACCAGTTCCCAATCGGACCGGTCCGGTCTTTTATACCCTGCTTCCAACCATACAAATGACCACGATTTGAAGCAACAAAGCGGAACTTAGTAAATTGAATAATTCCAGTGTTTGTTCAATGCAATAAATCAACTTGTCATCCTGAAAAATCCACTAATAATCACACTTGCTGTTTAAAGCGAGAACCCCTTCAAACTGCGATCCAGTCAGTCTAACGTAATAAATATATATCAGATGATTCTTGCTCGGTGCCTCTTGATTTCTTATCGATCCCATCAGCAGTTCCAAATTAAGAAAGATCTATCTACGAGACAAACCTCAAGTCAGCAATATTGGCCCCCTCTGTTCATTCCATCATTGGTCCAAGTCAAGGATTTCTGCGTCCCTTAAAACGAGGACTTTGACCTTCAAAGTCTGTCTGATGCATATATGGGATTTTTCTGTCTACAGTGGTATAGTATAAAAATCCTTACCATTTGTGTAACTTGCTGTTCACGCAGGCAATTATTTATCTAGGACACAAACCCTTAAAACTTTGTAAATTACATTCTCAACACTGTATTTTTTGTTATTTAAACCTGAACCCTGCAAACTTGCTAACCGTTGCACTACAACCCTTTTAGTAATTAACTACAGAGTCCGTAAGGATTCACAGTGTAAAAGTTAGCAAGTTTGCATGATTTATATGATAATTTCGATAAATATTTGGTTGAGAAAATAATTTACAAAGTTATCAAGATCTGCAGCAAGGTTTTAAAAGTCGGACCGGATATTGAACCAGTCAGTCTTCGATTTAGTCCAACTGGGTCGGACCACCGGTCCAAACCGATCAGAGCGGTAATGATGTCAGCATGATGTCATCATTCCTATCGACTAGGAAAAATCGGATTGAGCTTAATTTACTGGTCAGACCAGTCGAATCGGTTTTTTAAACCAATAAAATCGGATATGTATTATAAGTATGTATTCATATATCATTGAAATAATCATTTAAAATGTCAAATCTTTCAATAGATTAACACGATTGCCTGTTACTCTTCAAAAGTTAGTCACATTTTCTAGAATTATATATGAATATAATATTGTAATAATTTATTTATAGTTGCTTGTAGAAAATTACTTTAAAAAGTATTGACATAACATATATTCCAAAAAAAAAGTGGCACATACCTTATATCGCAGAAGTTAAGAAGGGCACAAGTGATAAAAACCTCATTATTTCATTATTTAAACTTTTATTTTTTTGAAAATTTATTAAATCATCAAAACTGGGTCAATCAAAGTCAATCTGATCCGACCATCCGTACCGATGATCGAACCGATCGGGTCGAAGCCGGTTCCCGATCCAACCGGCCGGTCCAGTCCCATTTTTTGAACCCTGGTTTGCGGTGTAGAAATCCCATTAATATATATGCAATTTGCTACCAGGTTTATTTTCTAAACATTTCGACAAACACGGATACATATTGATGTTCCCATCCATATATTTGTTCTAATATAAAAATATATTTTATTCATCATCCATATGTGTGGTACATCGTATCCGTTCGTAAAGACATGATACTTCTGTATATGTCGATATCGGTCCTCACATATATTTGAATTTTGGCAAGGATAAGAAATCGACTAAGGGATGAAAATGAATTGGATACGGATCGGATATGTGGCTATTTTCATATCCGTAATCGCTTCATCTATATCGAATATAAATACAAATGTATATACGAATCAGATATGAATTTAGAAAATCATATCTTGACATAATAGGATCGGAATTCGGATCAAATAGAGATCAAATATGAATGGAATAAGTACCAAGTAAACCATACTATAATAAAAATATTTAGCCAGTCAATAAAAGTTATAGTTGTAGAGGAGATGCTTTATAGATATAGTTGTCGAGGAGTTGAAGCCTACTTGACGTATGATTCATATGAAGTGTCGAGGCAAAGAGACGTAATGGTTATCATAGATCGAGGTGATGAATAGACTTAGATTTAACTTAGCTATTTAATAATTACAATATTACATGTATGTATGTATGCATGTATATATTATTTTGTATTTGGATATTCAGATATTAAATGAATCCTTTTGTTACTATCGTATGGATATTTGTATTTGGAATTTTTTTCAATGGATACTCATATTCGATTAAAATTCGGATATACATATCCAAATTCTATATTTTTTGAATATGACAATCAGATATTCAGATATTTTTAATGGTCAAAAGTGGAAATATAAACTTCATTTCTTCTGCAGGAACAAAGGTAAAAACCAATGATCTATAAATCTTATTTTAGAGTTTCCCCTTTGCTTTTTTGGGAAAGAGTTACTTGTGAGATGTGACCACATCTATAAAGAGATACAAGAAAAATGTTATACGGAACGAACACATGTTATTTTTACTGAGAATAAGTGATATGCCACATTGCAGCGAAGAAGTTGCTAACACCAAATATAGTCTCAGATCTAATACTCACAGAGAGTGAGAAAGAGTCATACACGCTGAGAATGGCTACTTTACAACTTGAGCTTTGTTGAATAAAGTCTTAGATGGGTAATTGGGTCTATCCATGATGTAAATTACCGCAACCTCATGTCTAGTTACACATTGTGGAGTGGTGTGACTTTGATATCTTCGTGGGGTTATATAAAGAGCCCATACCAATTGTAACCATTGAGAAACATGAATAAAGGTATTCAACCTTCGAGGCATTCTCATGTAGTTTCATCCCCCATTTCTTAGGGAGTGGGTTTCCACGTAAAATCAAATTATTCTGATTTTTTGCTTTGATTATCTTTTCGCTTCCACATTCTTATTTTTTACATACTTCATCGTTTTGGGTGGTTAGTAGCGGTTTTATTGGGCTCGAACATGATAAGTTGTCATTTCAATTTTCCTTGATATGGGCTCAAGTCAAAACCCAAGATGCTGCAACAAAATGGATCTATAGTGACAGTTTTTTAAAGTCCATCATTATATAATTCGTTGTTAAATATATATCTGATAATATTATTCATTACAAAATTAATTTTTATATTTGAAATTAGCTACAAATGTCATATTTGTTGATATGTTTATTATCGACGGTACATGTAGTAACACTTATCTATTTCTATTTTTCAAAAAATTCTAGTCGTTATTAATTTTTGTTAAAATTTAACGACGACCAGTTAAAATTTTAAATTAGCATCTGATATGCACTGCTGCTATACTGACCAACGAATATGACATTAGTAGATTTCTAGTATACAAGACTGACATATAGTGATGGATTTTTTTTAAAAACGATACTTTGAGCCCATTTTGTTGCAGTGAACATTTGAATCTAATATGAATTTCTTGATTAATTAGTTAATAAGATTATCTCAGGTAAATATATACATTGTATATTACTTAATTCAAACTATAGTCAGAAGATATAATTTCATTATATCATTTACCAAACTTGTAACGAAAATAGTCCACAACCAAAAAACTATATATGCTTTCGTTGTAAAGAATATAGATGTAGAGATATTATATTGAAAACTTTATAAAACTATCTCCAATGTGGACTTTTCTCCCTCTTAGGGCCTGTTTGGTTGCTGGGTTGGACTGGGTTGGGTTGGGCTGGGTTGGGATGAGTGAATAGTAATCTGTGAGGAGAAAGTACCCTTGTGAATAGTAACCAGGGTTAGGCCAACCCTGCCCAACCATGCAACCAAACAGGCCAGTGATTCGGTGAGTCCGTGTGGACATTTCTTTCAAAGCTTTATATATGAAAGATAAAAAATACAAGTGATGATGAGAAGAGAGAGACTTTTTGCTGAAATTATCGAGTAATTAATGAAATGATCTAAAAATTCTGAAGGAATATTTAAGTTGCTTCAGTTCACTGATTGGGTTCGCTTTCAATTGGCTTTTAGTTGAAAAGAACACCACCGACTATCTATAGACTTATATATATAGTTTGATAGGAAGTGGATGATAGAGATATATCATCAATTTATTATTTTATGTGCTCCGAATCTGAGAAAAATCTGAATGCTGAAGTGATCAGAGAAATGTCGTCGAAGAAACTTTCGAATGTTGGAGTCAATTGTACAGAGAAGTCCTGCAATATGGACCTAATATTTTTATTTTCTTAAAATTTAAAAAATAGGTAAGATTGTGATATGTCATCTCTGAGATTTGTTTCAATATAATTTACTATCAATTTGGTTCGAAGCTGGAAAGATAATTGATACCGTCCACGTCTTTTTTAGCTGCGAATCATATCTAATGGCATTGAATTTCTTCGAAATTATCATATAAAATTCAGTGATCACCGTCAATCATCCGCTTAAGATATACAACAACAATTGTTTATTACAAGGTTACCATTTATACCAATGTTTTTAAAACTAAATCGGACGTTAAACCAGTCAGTCGTTGGTTGACGTTATTATTCCTATCGAGGAAAAAATCGAACCGAACTTAATTTATTGATTCGACAAGTCGAATCAGTTTTTTGAACAGATAAAATGGGATAAATATACGTAATATTTATGTATATATAAATAAAATAATCGTTTAAAATATTAAATCTTTCAATAGAATATATAACATGATATTCTATTTTAGTAAAATTCTACAAAAGTTAGCCACATTTTCTAGCTTATATATTAATATAATATTGTAATCATTTATGTATAGTTGCTTCTAGAAAACTATTCCAAGAAGGTAGGGGCACACTTGATATTCCAAAAAAGGGAGTAGTATAACTGATATAGCAGAAACTAAGAAGGGCACAAGCGATAAAAACACTATTATTTGCTATTGTTTAAAACTTTATTTTTAAAAAATCTATCAAACCATTAAAATTAGGTCAATCCGGGTCAAATCCGGGTCAACTCGAACCGATCACACGGATCAACCTGATCCGACCATTGGTGGGATCAGAATTTTTTATTTTCTTCCTTTTTTTTAAATTAATTACATGAAAAACGATCAACCAATCGGGTTGGTTTATACTTAGACTACCACGATGGATAACACATTATTGTTATTTTACTAGGAGCAATTCATATAACAATGATGAGAGGTTTCCTTCTTCTTGAAGTAATAGTGGCTATTTTAATAAAGATTTTTTAGATAAATGATCACGATCTATTCACAAAAAGAGAGTTTGCAAAAGTCATGGTTATTTAACAAAGATTAGCACAAAGAAGCCATAGCTTTGCCAACTTATGATCGTTGTTATATTTTGTTGAAAATAATCTGCATATCAACAAATATATTACTCAATTTTTAGATTTAGATATAATTTTGCAACACAAATTATTAATTGTTATATATTTGTTCAATGATGTAACGAAGATGTCCTAAATAACTCTCACCCAACGATTCATTTTGTAGGTGTGTGGACTTCTACGTATTGCACGTCATCCATAGTAGGCCAAAACAATATTATATATTCTGTTTCTATTTATTTCCATGTAATGCTTTTATAAAAGTGGGTTAAACCTAATATGAATGAAAAATAGTCTCATCACAGCAAGTCCAATGTAATCCACAATTTAATATTCATTGTCATATCTTTAATAGTTAAATGTGAATATTATTTGTTATTTGATTCTTTAAAATTTGTAATTAATATCATAGTTATCACTATATTACTAGCAACATATCTATAACAATAATTATTCGTTAACTTTTTCTTCTAGTCATTCTAAATTATTGACAATTAGTACCGATTTTTGAATTAAAAAGTAAAAAAAAAACGCTATATTAAACTTGTAACATTCAAGGATTAGATCTTGAACCTTTAGCAAAGAAAACTAACCTTCACAACTCGGGTTCGATCCAACTGAACTTAACTTATTCTTAGTAACATTGGCGATTGCACGTTCTGGGTTTGGATTCCCGTGGGTAGCCCTTTCCATTATTAGTGGAAACCGGCTCTAATACAATTTATAACGTCTTAGGCGTAGCTCCTATACCGTTATGGATAAAAAATGGTCTTGGCAACTTGTTGGGTTCATGCCTATAGTTGGACTCGTTGACAACCTCCAAAAAAAACTTAAGCCCAATTTATCAGGAAGTAAACTCCCACTCTTATAACCCGGTCTCACAATTTGTGTGCTAAATGCGAGACTATGTTTGGGATGAGGTGTTACAAAACTTCAATAACAAATGTGATTATCTTATGGATTACAATAACAAAATATAACTTCCTATTGAATAACATATGCTATTATCTATTTAACATCAGGAAATAGCAATAAAAGTTCAAAACATTTGTTATCATAGACCAGATTTCTTGCATTGAATGATATTTATAATTATAAATACAAACACATACGCATAATCTAAGTTCATTAGAATTGTAACACACACTTTTTTTTACAAAATGTTTGCGTTCATTTCGAGAAAAATATTTATTGGTTTACAAGTGTTATATCATATATTTACTATAATGACTCATTTTCAAAAAAATCAAACCTTAATTTAATATGAAATGATTGTAACTTTATTTATATTAAAAATATCCTTTCTAATTTAAAAAGATCATTTTGTATTAATCTAATATTTTCTTTATGTGAAAAAGATCATTAATTGCAAGAATATGATATAACTTAGTAAATCAGTAAATATTTTGCTCAAAATTTTTCTTAACACTTCGCAAAAATGACGATGCTCGTTACACCCCTAATGAGCTTAGAGTTCATTGAAAATTTTCCATATGTATATGCATTTTTTTTGTTTGTTCTCTTTCTTTTAGCAAATACTATTTATTATAGAATGTGACTTTTCTCTAATTTTTTGTTCTAGAAAGTGTTGCCTAGCATTGTGTCGAATTCTTTGCTAGCACGTTGTCCCTCGTTCCTTTTCACTCTATTTGTTTAACACGCAATCCACGATACCTAACTCGAGGGTGTTCATACACAACAAGAGGGTCCGCGGTCATTTGCACTTTACCTGGAATGTCTTGGCTCTTTGTTTGCGTGACGTTCATTCTCAGTGTCTTAAGTTCTTTCTCTTGTCCATTTTTATATCTCTCTGTACGTGCGCACATTCGTGCATGTGTGTGAAATGTATATGAACCCCTATCTCATCCATCGAACTAAATAGACTTACTGGTTTTGGGAATTGCTGAAATTGAGAGAGAGAGAGAGAGAGAGAGAGAGAGAGAGAGAGAGAGAGAGAGAGAGAGAGAGAGAGAGAGAGAGAGAGAGAGAGAGAGAGAGAGAGAGAGAGAGAGAGAGAGAGAGAGAGAGAGTCTACTAGCAAATAATTCCACGCCCCACTGTGGAAAGGAAGACATTTTTGATACGTATGTGACGTTAGCACATAAAAATGCATATCCAATTGAAGAAAACGTGACGTACAATATATCAAGTTGGGAGATCTATGTTTTGAATGTTTACATTTGCATATCGCCAAGGTCTAAAGAAGTAATGAGCATAGAGCTTCTTTTTTTCAGATAAAAGGTTCAATTTCATTCATCATGAAAATAAACAAAAGTTCCGTAGTAAAGATACGGAACGAAAGCCATCTAGATCGTACGTACAAAATAACCGAGAGCAGCAAGGGTCCGCATAGACACAGGCACAAAAACTGCAAAATAAGTCTAAAACAAAAAAGGAGTCTACAGCCGACGACAAAAAACCGTATCGATTTGAAGGGATCACATACGATAATCACAATCTAATCTTCTTTGTAGAAAGCCTGTTGCCTGATACAGCTGGGGTCGATTATGGAGTACATGAGTTTGCAATGAAAAGGCCCAATATAAGTGGTGAGCGGTTACAAACTAGCACCTCTTCACAATGCTGAAAAACGACTTGTATCCGCATCGAGTTGCATCCCAATCCGAGTTTTACAAATAAGAGATGCTCTTGATATGATAAAAGGAATGTTGCAATGGGCATCATGAAATGCTATCTCACATCTAGTCTTCCAGATAGACCGCCAAAGGGTTGATTTGATCATGAACGCGTACCAATTTGGTATATACGCGTACCGACTCGGGGTGTAACTTTTGGAGTAAATCATTCGATCCTCGTGTTTCGTTTTTCTTATGGATGGTAGCTCATAACAAACTACTCACTCAGGATCTTCTTGGAAAGATGGATATAACAACTGTCAACAGATGTCATCTATGTCGAACTAATCTTGAATGCTACAATCATCTTTTTGATAGTTGCATGGTGACTCGTGAAATCTTTACAGCATGTAATCTAGAAACAAAGTTTGACGATTTCATTAGCTCGACTTCCTTTCCGCACAGAGCTTCGAGAGAAGGAAGAAAAGAAAGAATAATTACCTTTCAATCAATCACTTCCAATATCATATTGCGTAGATAAGTTGAATAACACAGAAGAGTCTAAAAACACAAAATAAAGCCTCTACGGTTCCACTGGATAATCAGAGATTGTATAATTTATTTTAGTTTCTTTAATTTACATCTCTTCATGTTTGAATTACCGATGCCATGGAATCCTTCTCCACGTAATCTGAATGCACTGAAATGCAAGTTTGGATAGTGGAAACGTCATGATTAGTAATATACCAAAATAACGATTTCATCATTTAAGTATGTTTATACGTATGAGTCGAGTTCAAGCTAATTAGATCTAGAAAAACAGAAAAGGAGTTTACCTTCAACACTAAGAATCGGAACATAATTCCATCAAAGGACTTTAAATACGCTAATTTAGACGGGTAAGAAGAATCTACCTTCCGTCAATTTATTTTGGTTTTTATATTCCGAAGCAACGTCGGAATAAAAAAATATACGAAGAGGAATTAGGTGTGCAACTTTGGACAATTCGGTTGTTGATTTCAACTGTATTATTCATGTGAGAGATTAAGCACCTCACTCCAAATGCTACGTACGAAGCAAAGAAGCCAAAAGCACAGATTATTATTATTATTATTATTATTATTTTGTTTAAAAAATAACTTGATTGAACGAGACGTCGGACGTGCTTGATTAATTGACAAAAAGGAGCCTAATTTTGTGGATAAAAGATTCAACGAGTTTTTTTTGGATAAACGAGGAAATGGCATTCAACAATAATCTACTGTAATATCTACATCACTAAATTTTGTAAAGTTATTTTTATATGGTAGCATGCAGATCATTAGAATCATCAAAGGTTAGGCAAAAACAAGAGACAGAGAGGAACTAATGAGCATTATATGCTATTTTTATACTAGTATTTGGATCATTAACAATAAATATTTGTGGGTATATTTAGAGACACGTACTTTTCCTTCTCTAAATATGAATTTTTATAATATGAAAAAGAGAGTTCTCTTATGGATTATATTTTTACCTATATCCCATATAAACAAAATAGGTAAATTATTCTTATGCATGCATTTTTATTGGGATTCGTTTCATGCCTAGAATTTTACAGGCGTATGTAGAAATTAATATACTATATAATAATAGCTATGAGGATAAGTTTCCAAATACGTAAATTTACTATTTTCGCAAGAAAAAACTAAGATAAGGACATCTGTAGGGATTACGTGTAAGGGGAGAGAGAGTAATTAGGAGTTGTAGGTCGGCACTATATATACTGGGGAGTGCTATCTGCAAGGGCTTCTTTACCATTTTTAGTCGGCAAGGGTTGATATGGAAGCACGGGAGGGGCATCCGTAGAAACATAGGTCCACTCTTCACAACTCTGTTACTTTATATTCTCATCAATAAAAGTATACGAGTTTTTGCATGTATATCGAGTTTCTAGTTCCAGTTAGCATATACAAACATTCAAATTTCATACCAAGAAATAAATCCCTGTTGGAATTTATATTTAAATAGTTGAGTATACGAGTTGAGTAGAAAGCATGTCACTGCATTTAGTATAAAATGAAAACTCTTGGTCTGCCATTATCACTGCAAGTTGGTTTTACTAATCTAATCTAAATTTTGGAAAAAGATTTAAACGTTACAGAAAAAAATGATGGTGTGCAACTCATGACTTTATAAGATTCTCAACTTTAATTTTTCTGGAGGAAACTTGTAGAGGGTGGTGGTTTGCAAGAATTGATAAACTTATATAAGAATGAATCATGGGTATATTTCCCTTTCAATTTTAGTATATAAAAAAAACAACAGTAACATAACTCTAGCTCCTTTTAAAATCAATTGATTATTAATTACATTATTTAATTGAATAGTCAGAGTATAAGGTTGTCCAGAAACTCAATGGCATTTTCTTTTGATAGTCTCTTATTAGATTATGAGGACTTTATGTAACAAAGATTACATATTTATAATATACATAGGTAATAAATGTGTGTTACGGTTGTTGATCCCCATTTCAGATTATGTATTGATATTAGATCTACTGATTTTAGGAAAAGGGTACAACATAAAAGAATTGTTCACGACAACTCAGAAAAAAAAACGACAGAAATTTCACCTAATTTAACAAGGTGAGTGGTTCCAAGCTTCTATTTATATCATCAAATTTCAATTACCTTTATGTTAAAATATTCTGTTCGAGAATTTATGATGCGGATATTAGTATTTCAAATTTACAAGTTGTTATGTTTTGTAAGATATGACATGTATGTGCAAGATTATGAGATATGATTTTCAAGTAGCAAATATGAAAAGGATATTATGTATGTTGGGAAGCATGCACCCTAGATCTACCTAAAAGAACAGTCATGGACAAGTAAGAGGGCTTTGGGCCCGCATCCCATATATACTTAGGCTTTGGGCCGTATGCGGGGTGTTCATTGACCTTTGGGGTCGTCTGCGCGTATGACAGTAAGATAATGTCCTAGGTGGAGTTCACCTCTCCTAGGCATATGTAAGGCTTAGGGATGGATAAAACCTCCCTGGCAGTATGGTTCATAGGCTAAGTAAGATTAGATTGATATAGTGGTGCATATTTATGTTCATATGAAGTAGAAATAAATTTGTTCTTTTCAAAAGTTTTTGGTTATTATTTCTATTACGAAATCATGTTGTGGTCTGTTTAGAGTATAAATTTTTCCTTAAATCCATGGTTATGCTGTTGCTATGTTTAACCTTGTAATATTTCATATTCAAGTGGAAATTATTCCTTTTGTGTAGATTGAAATAAGATATTTTCGTTTTAAAGTTTGGACCATTCACTAGGTCTAAACTCTTTATTCGGGTTTAGACTCACCACTCTATTGCTTATATATTTACAGAATCCACAGAACAAGAAGCTTAAGACACCTGGGATTGTCACTGACCTAGCTAGAGGTTGCAGCCAATCTAGCATTTTGACTTTTGAAGTTGCATTTTTGGAATCATTCAGGTAAATGTTATGAATGACAAGACAGAAATGAGAAATTTTTGTAGACATGAAGCATGAATCTTTTGATACATGTAGCTATTAGCGTTGTATATGGAAACAAGTGACTTTGTGAAGCACTGAAGATTTTGTATTGGAGAAGTGAGTTTGAAAATGGTTGATGTGGATATGGTTAAATTTCTGTGGTGATATTATTGGATTTATGTAATATATCATTTCAGTACAGGTTAGCATTTTTGGGAGAACTCCAAATAGAGGAATTTCTGCAGAAATTTTTCTGGATATTTTAATTAAGATAAGGAATGATATGAGAATACTTGTCACGCTCGTCTCAGCTATCGGAGCGGGTCGTGACAACTAATGGTATCATAGCCGTTGATTTTGGAGTTTGATTTAATCGTGAGTTTGGAATTTTGATCTACTGATATGTTGAAGAATGATTGATTGATGTATTAGATTTTGATGAGAGTCAAAGAAAAAAGAGTGGGAGTTATGATCTATGTTATTGAGGCTATAATATTTTAGTGCTCAAGAGTTTATTTGAAATATTTATTGGATCTCTAAATAATATGTTCTTTGTTTTAGGAAACGATGGCTGCAGAACAACCTCATAGGAATGCACCTGGTCCGTACAATAGGATTGAGTCATCGAACAATGACATGCAAGACACATTAGAATTAATCGCTCAAACATTGGGTTCAATGGCTGCACAATCTATCCGACCACAAGCATATGAACATCAGTTACCATATGAACATCTCCTTAAGCTTGATGCACAACATTTCAAAGGAACGGTTAATCCAAAGGAAGCTAGGATTTGGCTTGAGAAAACAGAAAGGGTATTCACTTTGATGGATTACACAGATGATCAAAAGCTGAAGTATGCAATATTCCTTCTTAAAGAAAGTGCCTATGATTGGTGGAAATCTGTCATGAATAAATATCCAGACCCTGTTAATCGTACTTGGCAATTATTTCAGACCGAATTTAATGATCATTTCTATCCAAGGGTTCATCAAGAAGAACGTCGACGTGAGTTTTTATTTTTGACTGAAGGAGGATTATCGGTTGCAGAATATGAAAAGAGATTTTTAGAGCTATCTCAATTTTGCCCTGAAATGGTAGCAAAAGAAGAGGACAAATGCCGACGTTTCGAAGATGGGTTGCATCTTGATATCAGATCAATGATATCTACTAAAGGATACACTGTCTATGCGAAGCTGGTAGAAGCAGCCACGAGAGCAGAACGGTTGGTGCAAGAAAGGAGAAGAAATAATGACAATTCATGGAAAAGAGGAGAAGAAGGGCCAAACTGGAGAGGCCAAGGAAATAAAATGTTTAGAGCATCGGAGAATTCAAACAAATTTCAAAGACCTGCACAAGGTTGGAGGGGAAACCAACAAAACCAAGCTGAAGGAAAATCCTGTGGTCCTTATCAAGAGTATCCCACATGCAATATATGTGGAAAGCGTCATTCTGGAGAATGTCTGAAGGGTTCAAAGATATGTTATAATTGTGGAAAGACTGGTCATTTGAGATATAATTGTCCTGATCTAGTTCAGAATACCAGCAAAACCAAGGAACCATTCCAGCAAGGAAAACAACAAGCAGCCATAAAATATCCAGTTGAAAATAAAGGAGGTAACATGAAGGGCGGCAAAGCTAACAAGACATATGCTCAGGGAAAAGTTTTTAATATGACACTTCAAGAGGCTATTTCTGGGGAGGATGTAGTTTCAGGTACTACTAGAATTTTTAATAAAGATGCGCATACTCTTATTGATTCTGGAGCCAGCCATTCTTTTATTTCTCACACTTTTTCAAAACATGCTGATAAACAAGTGGGTTCATTAGAGCACACTTTGTTAATATCCATGCCCAAGGGAGATTCAGAAATTGTACAATATGTCTTCCTAGATTGCTCATTATGGATCAATGAACATATGATTCATGTGAGTCTAATTCCTATGGAATTGAGAGAATTCGACATTATTATAGGAATGGACTGTTTAAGTTCATATCATGCAGTACTGGACTGTCACAAGAAAGAAGTCATCTTTCGAAAGCCAGGAGAAAATGAATTCACTTTTTATGGTGAGAAAAGATTATATACTCCTTGTGTGATTTCTGCTATATTAGCTAGGAAGTTAATCAGAAAAGGCTGCTTAGACTTTGTTGCTGTCATTTATAATATGGAAGATCAAGTTATCTCACTAGAAAATATTCCCATTGTAAGAGATTTTCCAGAGGTTTTTCCAGATGAACTTCCAGGACTACCTCCTGATAGGGAAATTGAATTTACAATAGATCTGATTCCTAATACAACACCTATAGCCCTTTCGCCATACCGAATGGCTCCATCTGAGTTGAAAGAACTTAAGGTTCAGATACAAGAACTACTAGATAAGGGTTTTATTCGAGCTAGTATATCTCCATGGGGGGCACCTGTTCTTTTTGTTAAGAAGAAAGATGGAACTCTCAAGCTTTGCATTGATTATCGAAGGCTAAATAAGGTGACAATAAGAAATAATTATCCTTTGCCTCGTATAGATGATTTATTTGATCAGTTACAAGGGTCTTCTGTATTCTCGAAGATTGATTTGAGATCAGGATATCATCAATTAAAAATCAAGGAGATGGATATTTCCAAAATTGCTTTTCGTACACGCTATGGACACTATGAGTTCTTGGTAATGCCATTTGGATTGACTAATGCGCCAGCTGCTTTTATGGACTTAATGAATCGTGTCCTTCACCCTTATTTAGACAGATTTGTGATTGTGTTCATTGATGATATCCTAGTATATTCCAAAACTGAATAGGATCACAAGGAGCACTTAAGGATTGTGTTGAATACCTTGAAGGAAAACAAACTGTATGCCAAATTAAGTAAATGTGAGTTTTGGTTGCGTAAGGTGAATTTTCTAGGACATGCCATTTCAGGGGATGGTATCTCTGTAGATCCTGCTAAAGTTGAAGCTGTATTAAATTGGGAGCATCCAACAAGTGTTACAGAAATTTGGAGTTTTCTTGGACTTGCAGGATATTATCGAAGATTCGTCGAGAACTTTTCGATTATTGCAACTCCGTTAACCAAATTAACCCGAAAAGATGTGAAATTTGCATGGAATGATGAATGTGAAAAGAGTTTTCAAGAACTCAAAAGACGATTGACTTCAACCCCAATTCTTAGCCTACCATCTGGAAGCGGAGGATATGTGGTATATAGTGATGCGCCACATCAAGGATTATGATGTGTTCTTATGCAACATGGTAAAGTTATTGCCTATGCTTCTAGGTAGCTTAAGAGGCATGAAGTGAACTATCCCACTCATGATCTAGAGTTAGCGGCAATTGTGTTTGCTCTTAAGATTTGGAGACATTATTTATATGGTGAAACCTGTCAGATTTTTACAGATCACAAGAGTTTAAAGTATATTTTTACACAAAAGGAATTAAACCTCAGGCAAAGAAGGTGGTTAGAACTAATTAAAGATTATGATTGTATAATTGATTATCACCCCGGAAAAACAAATGTAGTTGCAGATGCGTTAAGTCGAAAGTCCAGAGCAAGCTTGAACTATATGAGGAATGAAAATACTTTGAAACAATTGTAGTTATTAAGGACAAAGTTGGCAATCGATGATTGTGGAGTACTTTTAGCAAACTTGCAAATAATGCAGACACTCTATAATGAAATTCAAGCATCCCAGCTAGACGACACTAAAATTTTGGAGATGATAGAAAAAGTCAAGATTGGAGACAACCCAGAATATAGTTTGGATGAGCAAGGGGTTTTGCGTTTTAAGCAAAGGCTATGTGTTCCAGATTCTTTAGAAATAAAAAGAAAAATCATGGAAGAGGCACATAATTCTTTGTATGCCATGCATCCAGGAAGCACTAAAATGTACAGAACCCTGAAGAATGTCTATTGGTGGCACGGAATGAAAAGGCAAATAGCTGACTATGTTGCTAAATGTATAGTATGTCAGCAGGTTAAACCGGAACGACTAAGACCACCAGGTCTGTTACAACCTCTCCTGATTCCCGAATGGAAATGGGAGCACATTACAATGGATTTTGTCATGGGATTTCCTCGCAGTTCAAGAAACCATGATGCAATATGGATCATTATTGATAGATTAACCAAGTCCGCCCACTTTATTACAGTTAGTGTGAAGTATACTCTTGAAAAGTTAGGCAAACTATTTGTTGATGAAATAGTACGTTTGCATGGAGCACCTGTTACTATTACCTCGGACAGAGATCCCAGATTCACCTCTAAACTTTGGCCAAGTTTGCAAAAAGCACTCGGTACCAAATTAAACTTTAGTACTGCATTTCACCCACAAACAGATGGCCAATCAGAGCGGACTATTCAAACATTAGAAGATATGCTTCGTGCTTGTGCTTTGAGTTTTAAAGGCAGTTGGGATGATCACTTATCACTTATGGAATTTGCCTATAATAATAGCTACCATTCTAGTATCAACATGGCTCCGTATGAGGCCATGTATGGTAGAATATGTAGGATTCCTGCATGTTGGACTGAAGTTGGAGTGCGAAAGCTACTCGGTCCTGAATTGATCCAAACTACCGGTGAGAAAATAGAAGAGATCAAAACACATTTAAAAGAAGCACAAAGTCGACAGAAAAGCTACGTGGATAAACGAAGGCGAAATCTAGAATTTGAAGTTGGTGATTTAGTATTTTTAAGAGTTTCTCCTTGGAAGGGTATTCTAAGATTTGGCAAGAAAGGAAAGCTTGCTCCAAGATACATCGGACCTTATGAAATCATTCAAAGAATCGGGCAAGTGACATATCGCTTATTACTTCCACCAGAGTTAGCTCGGATTCATAATGTTTTCCATGTTTCTACACTAAGAAAGTATATTTCAGATCCCTCACATGTGATAGAACCCCAACAAGTAGCACTAAAAGAAGATTTATTATATGAAGAAAAGCCCGTGCAAATATTAGACCATAAGGTTCAAGAACTGCGAAATAAAAAGATCCGACTAGTAAAAGTATTATGGAGAAGTCATGCTATAGAGGAGGCAACATGGGAAAGAGAGGATGAAATGAGATCTCAGTATCCACGTCTCTTCACGAATTAGGTATGTAAATTTCGAGGACGAAATTTCATAAGTAGGGAGGTATTGTAATATCTACATCACTAAATTTTGTAAAGTTATTTTTATATGGTAGCATGTAGATCATTAGAATCATCAAAGGTTAGGCAAAAACAAGAGACAGAGAGGAACTAATGAGCATTATATGCTATTTTTATACTAGTATTTGGATCATTAACAATAAATATTTGTGGGTATATTTAGAGACACGTACTTTTCCTTCTCTAAATATGAATTTTTATAATATGAAAAAGAGAGTTCTCTTATGGATTATATTTTTACCTATATCCCATATAAACAAAATAGGTAAATTATTCTTATGCATGCATTTTTATTGGGATTCGTTTCATGCCTAGAATTTTACAGGCGTATGTAGAAATTAATATACTATATAATAATAGCTATGAGGATAAGTTTCCAAATACGTAAATTTACTATTTTCGCAAGAAAAAATTAAGATAAGGACATCTGTAGGGATTACGTGTAAGGGGAGAGAGAGTAATTAGGAGTTGTAGGGCGACACTATATATACTGGGGAGTGCTATCTGCAAGGGCTTCTTTACCATTTTTAGTCGGCAAGGGTTGATATGGAAGCACGGGAGGGGCATCCGTAGAAACATAGGTCCACTCTTCACAACTCTGTTACTTTATATTCTCATCAATAAAAGTATACGAGTTTTTGCATGTATATCGAGTTTCTAGTTCCAGTTAGCATACACAAACATTCAAATTTCAGACCAAGAAATAAATCCCTGTTGGAATTTATATTTAAATAGTTGAGTATACGAGTTGAGTAGAAAGCATGTCACTGCATTTAGTATAAAATGAAAACTCTTTGTCTGCCATTATCACTGCAAGTTGGTTTTACTAATCTAATCTAAATTTTGGAAAAAGATTTAAACGTTACAGAAAAAAATGATAGTGTTGTAGTTGGTGTGCAACTCATGACTTTATAAGATTCTCAACTTTAATTTTTCTGGAGGAAACTTGTAGAGGGTGGTGGTTTGCAAGAATTGATAAACTTATATAAGAATGAATCATGGGTATATTTTCCTTTCAATTTTAGTATGTAAAAAAAACAACAGTAACATAACTCTAGCTCCTTTTAAAATCAATTGATTATTAATTACATTATTTAATTGAATAGTCAGAGTATAAGGTTGTCTAGAAACTCAATGGCATTTTCTTTTGATAGTCTCTTATTAGATTATGAGGACTTTATGTAACGAATATTACATATTTATAATATACATAGGTAATAAATGTGTGTTACGGTTGTTGATCCCCATTTCAGATTATGTATTGATATTAGATCTACTGATTTTAGGAAAAGGGTACAACATAAAAGAATTGTTCACGACAACTCAGAAAAAAAAAACGACAGAAATTTCACCTAATTTATCAAGGTGAGTGGTTCCAAGCTTCTATTTATATCATCAAATTTCAATTACCTTTATGTTAAAATATTCTGTTCGAGAATTTATGATGCGGATATTAGTATTTCAAATTTACAAGTTGTTATGTTTTGTAAGATATGACATGTATGTGCAAGATTATGAGATATGATTTTCAAGTAGCAAATATGAAAAGGATATTATGTATGTTGGGAAGCATGCACCCTAGATCTACCTAAAAGAACAGTCATGGACAAGTAAGAGGGCTTTGGGCCCGCATCCCGTATATACTTAGGCTTTGGGCCGTATGCGGGGTGTTCATTGACCTTTGGGGTCGTCTGTGCGTATGACAGTAAGATAATGTCCTAGGTGGAGTTCACCTCTCCTAGGCATATGTAAGGCTTAGGGATGGATAAAACCTCCCTGGCAGTATGGTTCATAGGCTAAGTAAGATTAGATAGATATAGTGGTGCATATTTATGTTCATATGAAGTAGAAATAAATTTGTTCTTTTTTCAAAAGTTTTTGGTTATTATTTCTATTACGAAATCATGTTGTGGTCTGTTTAGAGTACAAATTTTTCCTTAAATCCATGGTTATGCTGTTGCTATGTTTAACCTTGTAATATTTCATATTCAAGTGGAAATTATTCCTTTTGTGTAGATTGAAATAAGATATTTTCGTTTTAAATTTGGACCATTCACTGGGTCTAAACTCTTTATTCGGGTTTAGACTCACCACTCTATTGCTTATATATTTACAGAATCCACAGAACAAGAAGCTTAAGACACCTGGGATTGTCACTGACCTAGCTAGAGGTTGCAGCCAATCTAGCATTTTGACTTTTGAAGTTGCATTTTTGGAATCATTCAGGTAAATGTTATGAATGACAAGACAGGAATGAGAAATTTTTGTAGACATGAAGCATGAATCTTTTGATACATGTAACTATTAGCGTTGTATATGGAAACAAGTGACTTTGTGAAGCACTGAAGATTTTGTATTGGAGAAGTGAGTTTGAAAATGGTTGATGTGGATATGGTTGAATTTCTGTGATGATATTATTGGATTTATGTAATATATCATTTCAATACAGGTTAGCGTTTTTGGGAGAACTCCAAATAGAGGAATTTCTGCAGAAATTTTTCTGGATATTTTAATTAAGATAAGGAATGATATGAGAATACTTGTCACGCTCGTCTCAGCTAGCGGAGCGGGTCATGACATCTACTCTCCCCGAGCTAACAGCTGGAGATTTTCAAATTAGGGTGTCATTTTTCAAACCCAACAAAGAGAGGCTTGAGCAATTTTAGGGTTAAATATCAGCATATAAGGGTCGTAAGAACTTATGGAGGCTTGTATTTGAAACAAAAAAAACAAGTTTCATCCCCTCTTTGTTACACTGAAAAAAAATGAAGGCCTTAATTGAGAGTCCACGTATGATTAAAGTTCTTTTTGTAATTTACCCTTATACCTAAAGGATCTTGAGGTCATTTAACAGAAACTAACAAGATGCATCAACAAATCTTTTATGTTTGATGTCTTATAGTTCTTTGTCAAGATGAATAATGCCCTTTGATGTGATCATAAATGATACGAAATCCCTATTCAACATATAGATTTTCTTGAAAATCATGTTGGAATCTCTCAAGATAAAGTGGTAAGTAATGTAACAAGAGGATGGGAGTGAACTTGAAAATTGCTTGTTTTCTAATCTGGTCGGTTCATAGTTCATGAATCCACGATTCATCATCTCAATATCTTGATCTTAGCAAAATCCCGAATAAAATCCCATAAAAATGTCCATACAATCAATAAATTAATGAAATGACTCTTGTAAATAAAACACACTAATTATTTTATATTAGATTGTACAAAATAAATTAACAATAAAAAGCTGCAAAATCAAAGGAGTTTCTCACATGTAAATAGCTCAAAACTTCACGTACTTTTAATAATTTCATTTCAACTCCTTTTTGGCTAATTCTTTCTCCAACTTGTTCATAACAATGTACATAAAAATACAAAAATACAAAATAAAATTTAGCTCAAATAAATGCTCCTAGATCCCAAAGGAAAAAAGCCATAAAGACCAACTTCCAAACCAAATTTCCGCTCCGTATGAACTCCAAATTCACCAAACTTACTTTAAAGTTCAAGTTAGAAAATTATCTATCCAACGGAAGTGGTTTCATTAAAATCGGAGCTCATTTGCAAAAGTTGGATTTTTGGACCTAGATGTACATTGTATATTATGTATATATTCATTCTTTCTTCATTTTTGATTTTATCTTTTCTAATTACTAAAAATACAAAAAAATTATGGTTGTGTTGTATTTTGATTATAGTATTTTATTGTATTTTTTAGTTGTAAATATCTCTTATTAAAAAGATAAAAAAATACATATTAGAAAAGCAAACAAAAAATGTACATGTTGTATGTATTCACCTGTAAGTTCATCACTATTTTTTCTTCTTTATTTTTATTGTATTTAAAGTAGTCTACTTTATATCATTATTTTGTTTATTTATTTATTTTACATTCTCTACAATAACCACCATTCAACTCCATTCTACCACCAACCTCCATTCAACCCCATCATTTTTTAAACCTCCCATTCAACTCCATTAATAATATAACCTCCCACCACTTTAATAACCTCTCATTTCATCCTCTTTATATACATCCCATCCTCCTCAATTTGCACTTGATCCATCTTTATGTGAGGAGAGCCTAGTTCCCAGAGTTGAATCGGTGACAGCGACGCAACCGCGGTCGAGCGACGACATCTCTCTCTCCGGTGAGATCCGTTAGCTTTTCGGCCTACATCGCAGCGACATCCGTGCGTTGCTCGAGCTCATCGCTCGTCGGCGATTTGAGCGAAGACAATGCACTCGTGAGCACACCATAGGCGACCGTCTCCATCGTAAGTATTTTTCTCCATTCATTTTATCATCGTTGTTGTTTTTGCATTTTTTATATCACATCAAATTGACCACCCAAAATCCTTCGTTTTTTTAGTTCATCATCATCACCACCACCAACCCATCGTATTATTTTTTTATCATATTCCCTGTTTAAGAAAATTAAAAAAATTGAAAAACAAAAAATCTTAAAAAAACCTTTATTATAATAGCAAAAAAAATTAAAAAAATAAAAAAACACGGACAGCAGGGTTGCCGCCGCTCCCTCCATCCACGGGCAGTGGCGTCGCCCGCCGCCCTCCCATCCTCAGCCATCCGCCCTCTGCCGCGCTGCAGCGGCGTCGCTGCCCCGCGCGTGCGGGCCCCAGCCTCCCACCGTCGCTGCGCGAACAGCCCCCGCCGTCCAAGCTGGTCACCCGTGTCACCGCCCACAACGGACCTACCCTCGCAACCGCCGCCAGCTCCTCCCCGCACCGCCCTCCGCCGTCCAAGCGCCATCGCCGCGTGCCTCCTCCGCGCGCAGGCGCCGCCCTCTTCTGCCGCTGCCAACTCCATCCTTGTTAGGTTCTCCCCACCTGGGAACCAAGGAAGAAGAAGGTCCTCCTTTTCCTTATTTTTTTATTGTAAAAATCACATTTTTTATTTCTCATATTTCTGTAATTACAAAAACGTCCTTGTACATATTTGTCTTGTTTATTTTCAATTTTCGTTTTGCACAAATACCCCTGTGTTTGTCTGTTAATTTGGACATCAACTTTGTGTCTTTTTATTCAATGAAAAATACCATTGTGTTGAGGAACTAATTGTCTACGTTCTGAATATTTATTTGTATTTTTGTGAGTTGTGGGTAATTAATTAAAAATATTTAACTGAAAATATTGCAAATTTTACCCAATCTAGACTCTTAAATTAATATCTAACTCACAGTTGCTCTAACAATTCTACAAAAAATTGAGATGATGCCTCGAAATGTGCTTTAATTACTATTCAAAGTTCATCCAAAGTGGAGTTGTCTTGTGCCTGAAATAAATCATAGAGTTATTTTAGTATTTTATTTTTAATTAGATCCACATACCTCATTTTTGCGAAATTTCAAATCTCTGGAATTCTATATGAAAATACCTTTTTGAAATAATTCACACTCTGATTAATTTGACATTGTGGATTTATTAGGAATTATTTACTCATTGTCACTCTGATTTCACGAAAAAATCCATAAAAAATCGTATTTCGTTAAAAAATTCCAAAAAAATTATTGTAGTATCCTTGCATCATGTTTTCATTCCAGTAAATTTTTCATCATTTTTTCTTACTGTTTGTGTAAAAAACTGCGAAAAAACCTATAAAAAGTGTGCATTTTTAATTGTTGCATTTTAATTCCTAAAAAGACAAAAAATATGCCTTGCATTCATCACTGTATTAGGATTCTAGGAAAAATATAATTTGGCTAAATTGGACTTATTTTCTATTCAAATTTATTTGGCTAAGTTGTATGCTTCTTAGCGTTTTAATTCAACCGCATTTGCATTTGTATTTTTTTTTACATTAAAAAAATATAAAAAAACGCATTTGAAAATCAAGATCTAAGTTTTCAAATTAAACCCAAGTTGTTCCTTTGCCTCCTTGTGTTCGACCCCGGACTTGCTTGGGATATAAATTAAGCCGGGACACTCTTCACGGAGATCCTTCTCTCGATTTTGATTGACTCGCTAAGTACACGTAATACAATGTGCTCAAATTAAAAATACATATTTAACGACTCGTCAATAGTGCGTGTCATATTAATAGTCAAAACAAAAAGATATGTATTTATTTTACTTGAGCAAGTTGTAAGGTCAAACTCAAGGTGCAATGTAAGTGAATGTGTGTATTTATGGAGAGCTCATAGATATAGGTGTTCGAGTGAATCCAAGCATGTGTGTATGCTAGCGCATATGCTTTTATGCGCGTCTATGTATTTTAAGGGTTTTATGCTTTCTATATGTATATTAATGTTTATGTATTTTAATGATTTTATGCTTTTTATATGTATATTAAGACCCAATTTCCATGTCTTTAAATTTTTTATTTTCTTTCTGTTTACATATACATATTGTTATTATTTTATTATTTTATTAATTTCTGAATTTATATTTTATTTTTATAAATGATTGTTAAATAGAGAGATTTTATGGATTTTTAGTTTTTCTTAAGGATATATACTAGTCAAGATAGGTTAAAAAAAGTTCTGAATTTTTATCTTTGACTAGGTTTTTGTATTTTATAACTTTTATTTGATTTTAGAAAAATAGAGAATGTTGAAAATAATGTAAATTTAAATAGAGAATATATTTTAAAAATAATTAGACAATGGTAATAATGCACGTAGTTTGATTTAATTTAGATAGTATGTGGAAAGGTGAGTTTTTTGTGACTTTTTAAGTTTTGTAGATTTTTTTTAAAAAAATAAGGTTAAAAGTGTTTTTTAGGTGAAATTAGGGAATTCGTAGAATTTTTGTTACACTCAAAATAGGGTGAATATACCATGAAATTTGGGATTTTTCTAAACATTACATAACTTTTTAGAGATTTTATAAATCTTCTTTTATTTTATGATTTTTTAATTTCAAAAAATAGATAATGACAATAATTGTATAACTCAAAATTTTTAGTGGTATTAGATAGACAATGGAATATTGGGTATTTTTCATTTTGTGAGATTTTACATTGTATCATTATTGTGATTTTTAGAAGGAAACCCGTATACTATTTATATTTTGAAATGAAGTTGCCACTTATAAAATCCTCTACCAGAAAAAGCGGTTATTACAACAACGGGTGCAATCATTCATAGACGTAAGGTGGTGGTAACATGGTCATATATAATACTTACGACCATACATGGCCATAAAGAGTGAGGCCGCTGAAATTTGGTTATAAAGTCACAATAACCATGGTGCTGCTACCTTTTTAAATACATGTTTAGTTTCACGTAGGTGCAATAACAAACACAATGTATAACCAAGGGTATAATATCACTTCAAGTTGCGACGACTAGAATAGTACTTGCAATCACATTGCATTACAATGTAATACGTTGCAACCATCTTGCAACCGCATGCCATTATTGTGTAATATGTGTTGATTCGGGTCTTGTGGGTCTAGTTTCCCAGTATGGCTGTAATACAAGTCGTTGAGGCGACCACTCACAAAATCAACAAAGTCGGACAACCAGTTAACCCACATAGTAAGAATGAAGCAATCAAAGTGAATTGAGTCAAAACTTATTTTATTTTAACTCTACAAAATATGCGTATAGTGAATAAGTGTAGAGTGTCGAACAAAAGAGAGCAAAAGAGAGTAGAGAAAATGAGCAATCTACTTAGGTGTTTCTGTGTATTTTTGTTTTTAAGTGTTCTGTGGGTTTTTGAGTATTTTTAGTTTTATGGATTTATATTTTTAGATTTTTAGTTTTTTAATATTTAATTTAATTTTCATTTTTCATGTTTTTAGTTTTCATTTCTTTTTAAGATGTAATAAGGATATATATATATATATAGATATATATATATATATATATCAATAGAGGGCCGATCCTATGAGATGGGATTTTGGTGAGATGGATATATATGGTATATATATAAAGTAAATATAAAAAATTCAGAAAATACAAATAGAAACGATCTATTTTATTTTTTAAATGTTGTAAAATATATTTAAGGCAGTTATAAATAATAATAACTAGTAGGTACCCGTGCGCTGCACGGGTAATGTTGCCATACAACAATAATTTTGATCATGTTGTTAAGAAATTTTTCATGAGAATGCATTAGATAAGGAAAGCAATGAAGGATCACAAATTAAGTAGTGTGTTCAGTGGACAATTAAATGTGGAATTTCACAAACATATTTGACTATAATAAAGGAGTTTTTAAACATAACATGTACATAGAGGTTATATATAAACATATACTTGGACAAAGACATATATAGATAGGTAGGGATGAATTTGCAAAAACATCAGCAGATATCTTATGAGCTGAACAAAATATATAATCCGGTGATATAACCAAAAGCAAGCCCAAAATTTGGATCTCGAAGCATAATTTCGAAACATGGGCCTCGTGTCCTGAATCCATGGCGTTGATGTACGGAGTGGCTGTAATGAAAGTAACAGGGAATTAGATTATATTCATTTATATGGATGAAATAGTTTAAGAAGAAAAGAGAACAATTAATGCTAAGTAAGCAAATATAAGTGAAGTGTAAATGGATGGAAGACCGTTGAGGAGTTTACGATCGAGATATGTAAGAAGGTACGCTTGCCACCTCTTTGAAAGGACCAATGGAATTTTGATGGTGCAAAGTGTGGCATGTAGAGGAGAAATATATTGCTTGAAAGTAGAGTGTTGGTGAGAAGAAAAAGACAAATTTACAATATCATATTAGGAAAGAAAGAGAAGCAATATTAAATGATAACGATAATAAATATAAAGGGAGAAGTCATATTTACAATGAAGTTGCACCCATAAGAGAAGAATCAGCAGAGTCTGAAGTAGAATTAGTTGTAGAAAGTAACGGAACGGAAAGGCGAGTAAGTTAACGTATTGAGCATGAACTCGATTGCTGTACTAATGATCGAGATAGAAATAATATTGTGCTCACCAGGGGAGAAAGTAGTTTATCCCAGCAGAAGCAGTCAACATATCATATATGACTTCGAAGCAAGAGCAATGGATCGTTTCCTAAATCCAAGGAATAACAAATTAATATATAGAGGTCAAATAAATGTTGGAGTTGTGCTCATAAAGAAGCAGTAGAAGAAGTAAGAAGGAGAATATGAAAAGAAACAATTAGTGTAATAACAAAAAAAATGGAGTCATTGCATTGTAAATGCAGTGATGCACCAAAAATAATGTCCCATGTCATGGTCAGGCAGATGTTGGCTCCAGTTCAGACAAATCTTGCTCGCATACATCTTCTACTGAAGTAGCAGTGAATTCCCTTTAGCGCACGTAACGGTGATTTTTTTTGTAATCCTTATGCTGAAAACATATTTCTTCCATAGATTTGCATTTATTGAATTTGCGAGTTTCGTAGAAGCATCAACCTAACAAAAATATAAGGAAACTAAGAAACATGGTCTTGCCTATTGTGGAAAAATAAGTGATAGTTGTACATAACCTGATCAAGCAAGGACATCAAGTCATGTATGTTCATGCCAAGTATTTTTTCAGCGACCTCACCAAAAGTTGTGACATAAATTTCTCCAGAATCGTCTAATATTCCAAGCTTAAGCTTCATTCTTAAATGGAGAAGCAATTCAATTATTTATGAGGTGGCAGGAAAACAAAAATAAATTTGCATTCATACCTAGGCAAGCATTGTGGAGTTTCTGTCAAGCAATTAATGCAATGAAGTGGACTATCCTTACAACGATACACTGCAAAGCATGCTCCACAAGAATCGTACCATAATTGAGAGTCAGTGAAAATACCTGAGACAACAACCTTTGTTCGATACGTTGTTGGCTTGAGGAAGAAATGAAAAATAAATATTATATTAGGTCAAGTTTTATGGGGGCAAAAAAAAGTACAGAGAACATAGTTGTACAATTTTTGGGCTGACCTCCACAGGACATGTAGTTGAAGATTTGATTAATTCAGTGATTGGAATAAGTTGGCTCTCCATAGAGGATGCGAGTAGTACAGATGATGCAGCCTTGAAATACGAATGGTTTGAAACCCTAAAAAAGGTGTAAGAATCTCTGGAAGTAATAAGTTAATTCTTAGACGAATGCATAGTATGATACCATTCTAGAAGAGCGTCAGCTTGTTTAAGCTCTGGAGGATCGAACATTAGAACCGAAAAACGTGTTGTGGAAAGACAATAAGAGCCTAAAAAGGGTAGAATACAAACTTTCATATGACATCATGACAAAAGGAATAAGGCTAGTGCTTTGATTACTACCTTGGTAAGTGGTAACAGACAAATGGGCTGCAAAGATAACAGTGTTTTTCTCTAAAGCCTTTAGAAGTTGTTGTCCATACTTTATGGCAAGGTCAGTCCACACAGTAATTCTTGTTGTTGTCCACTATGGGAATGAATGAAGATGGTATAAACAACAATATAATGAAGCAATGAAACAATTTGGTTTGAAATTACCTTTGATCTACAATGTCAACATTCAACTTTTTTTCTTGCCTACCATCTCTTGTCTTAACATGAGCAATAGGTGTCACTCTCGTGACCAGCCCTAGAACATCTGCAGAAAACCAATATATGCGTAATGAAAATTTGGAATAACGATTTGGATATGCTCAAACAAAGTACAAACATAATACCTATTAGTTGTTCTCCTTTAAGTTTGACAGAACACAAGCTGTCCAAAGATAATATTTTTGGGTTGGTAAGTGGTATTTTCCCATCATCGAACAATTGTTCGACTTGTGAGAACCATACGATAACGATGGGGTGCAATGATGTACCATTTTCGTGCCTCATATAAACGAACATTTTTGAATATGTAAACTGAACCAATTTTTAAGATTCTTTCCCATTTTTGGAGATCTAAATCATCAACCGATCCCTCCATTTGTTCTCCCTGCATGAGGAAGTGTAATACGAAACGAAGTAAACAATAAGTTGAGTCCTTTTTAAGGAGGATAACCTATGTTGAAAGCGCACCTTTTCATCCATGACCAGAAAGGCAACTGCTGCTCCATTTTTTGGACCAAAAATTTCTCCACTCCATAATCTGACAATCCTAAGACAATAGCACTTGTTGCACATATATGGTCGTGCCATGTCCAATGTGATAAGTTGTTGAATATTTATCTGTGAAGATTCATTGCTAGTAGGTTGCTCTTTCATGGTATCCATCTTTGGGAGTTTGGAAGTGTCATAATCTACATTAAGAAGCAATGTTGTTTAATTTTTTAGCTGAAGGTATATTTAGATTGCAATGGAAGATACATAATATCATGGAATTGGAGTAATAGTAAGAGTCTTTCGAATGTGAGCAATTGATAACAAAACCTGAAATTACTAATGTGGAGGAATGCAAGCTTTTGTCCATACTATCAGTGGATAACTTGTGATCATTAGAAAAATGCAGTCCACGCTTTACTGTTTTTGGATACATCTCTTTGTCTTCGTTTTTTTGAGAAGCATCAGTAAGATATTTCTTTTTTTCAACCGAGGGCATAGGTGTGCGAGGTATTAACTGACTACTATCATCTGCTGATGAGAAGCATTGAATCAATATAACTTTAGCATGAATAATAAGAAAGGGAAAAATGAAATGGAATAGAATATTGGATAGGAAAGGGTAAAGGAATATAGCATCATTTTTGAAATATCGATACAATTATAGGTAATGTACATGCACATTTTGAGAAAAATGATGCTATGCGGCATATTCAAGTATGATGGATTTCCACAGATGAAGATGCTAACTCTAACAAAAAATAATCCAAGAAGTAATATTTAAAGAAATATGAATTCAAAGTAAGACATAATAGGGTCAGTGATGATGTTACCAATCTGAGGAGAATGAATGAAAAGAAGAATGTAAGTTTGCAAAAATACATGAGAGTACCACGCAGATGAAAACACAATAAATGATGAGACAGTGATATACACAGTGATCAATAAGAGGAAATAGTTTCAATGTTCATACCTGTAGTGTAGTAATTACTGCATGGTTTGGACTACAAGTTCATCTAAAATCTCCTTATAGACAACATTCTTAGTGCAATTTTTGGGATAAGTAATCTTATTAGATAATAAAATTCTCAGTCCATCTTTTGATGTCACTCGAGACAACGCAACGTATAATTGTCCATGAGAAAACACATGTGTTTGTAGATATAAACCCACATTGTCTAAAGTTTGACCCTGACTTTTATTGATTGTCATCGTGAAAGCTAACTTCACTGGAAATTGTCGTCTTTTTAGAACGAAAGGGCCACCAGCTTTCGATGTGGTTAGCTCTATTCTTGGAATATATACTCGACGACCAATGTAGTCACCTGTTAATATTTCAACGTCGAGAACTCTTTGTTGGAATGATCTAACAATCAGTCGAGTACCATTACAAAGGCCAATGGATTGATCTATATTCCTTAACAGCATAAGAGGAACACCAACTTTTATCTTGAGTGCACACAGCGGCATGCCTGGCAGATTTATAGAGCTTAGATAATCCATGGAGTAATCAACAATGGTAGAGCTTCCATCGTCAGTGAGGGGTACTGCTTTGTCTGAACTATAATACACCATTTCTTCTCCGGGTATTTTATTCAGAATCATATCATTAATGCGATCAACATCTTCATTTTTTGCAGCCAAAATTGCTCGACCTTTCAGATATGTAATGTTCAAGAAGTTATCAGAGATATTGGGATATATTTCAGCAACCAAACCATCCAAGCCGCGTGTGACATCCACTAATATATCAGATGGAATATTAATCCAGGAGAAACTCTGTGGACCACCAAAAGGAACAAAGTGACATTTTCCATCTCCAATGTCAAGTAACCACTGAGCAAAATCAAATTCCGGGACAAGCTGAGAAACCATGTTAACTTTCAATCTCATGTTTCTTCTAAGCACAAATAACTTGCAATTGTGCCAAAGATGTGATCTTGGGAGAGATGCATCAACTACGTCAGCACGACCACCTCTTTGCACGACAGGAAGTATTTGCCTAAAATCACCACCCAAAACAACAGTCATCCCACCGAAAGGAAATTTTTCAGCATCAGATCGAACCTTTTTTAGCAAGTCCCGTAAGGTTCTATCTAACACATGGAAAGCATTTTTATTAACCATTGGTGCTTCATCCCATATAATTAGTGTGGCCGAGCAAATAAGTTTAGCCAGCGATGAATGATGCGCAATATGACATGTTGATGATTGATCAAGTTCTAAGGGTATTTTAAATCTGGAATGCGCTGTTCGACCTCCTGGCAATAACAACGATGCAATTCCAGAAGAAGCAACGGGAAGGACAATTTTTCGTTGCGATCGAAGCCCAGCAATTAGCGTTTTCCACAAATATGTTTTCCCAACTCCGCCGCTACCATAAACAAAAAAGAAGGAGCCAACATTCGCACTGCATGATTCCATAATTTTATTGTATATATGTAACTGGTCCCCGTTCATCCGTGAAAATAATCGCACAAACTCTGATTGCTCATAGCGAACATCATAGGTCATTTCATCCATAAGCATTTCATCATGATTTTGTACCTCGTTGTTGGGAAAAGGACTTGGTAGCGAGGGATAGTCCGCAATTGATTTTCCATTTTTTCGTAGAATTGAATCAAGATGATGCAAACCTTTTCTTTGTAACTCATCATCAGACAATCTGATAACACCATTTTGTGAATCATTTGCATGCCTATTCTGGAAATCATCCGTGAAAACTTCCCAATATTTAAGCCATATATTCCTGGGTTCTTGTAACCTCGTTGTTAACAAAATAGATGCAAATAGGTGTCGCAATTGCTACTCAGTTGCCCACAATGCTGCATCTTCAATCGCATGAATCCATTCATTATCATCGTCTAGAAGGCCTAGAGCACCGCATGCATCTTTAAAAGTATTGTATGTCACTGAATTTATTGTACAAATCTCAACAAAACTTCTTGCACCACATATTTTATGAAGTAGCATTCTGAGATAATATAACTCGCCAAAGGATAATTTTGCTGATGGAAGACGACCGATACACTTACCGCGAACGCGAGGTGCCCATTGCTTGTCTTCCTCTTTCCAGACGTAATATTGCGGGAACTGGACATATGTGTATACCCTAGCGTCTGAGTATTTTCTATTAGCAACAAACCATTCAGTTAACATTGTCTTCCTGTTAGAAGGATTCTCCAAAATTTCGTGTAGATTATCTTCATCTCGAAAAATAATATGTTGTTCATCAGGTAAGTGATAAGAAAGGCGTTGAACTGCAGGGTGCCGCTCATGTAATCGAAAATCAAATATTCTCCATGAAGCCTCTGCTGCAGAAAGATAACGTGCACTCAAATACTGAGAAATTTCGTCAATCCTCCCATGTTCATCCCTTTGTAATGCAAAGGATAGTTTGTCAAATCCTTTATGAACATACTTGAACAAATATTTGATAGCTTGCATCTGATTGCAAACCTCAACGTTTATATGCGCATCAAATTTCGTCAACAAATCGACATTGTAAGGGACTATCCATCTGTTGTCAACGAATATTTGTCGCACTTGCAACTGACGACCATTATCACGTCGCCTATAAATCGGATAACCATCACAATCAATTATTGTCTCGTCCGAGAACTTTTTTGGATAATGTTTCGAGCATTTATTGTCAATCATGCAGGGTGACCTCGGATTAAGTTTACCACAAGGACCATGGACCATACATCTTGAAACTGTTTCATAGGCATACTTATCAGAAGATGAATCAGGAATTTCTGCAGAAATAAGTTCATCTATATCTTCAGTACTTCTTATCTTACTATCCACATCCAAAGTAATTAGCATATGCATATGAGGCAACCCACGTTTCTGGAACTCTATGACAGATAAATCTATGCATAAAAAACAATTAAGCAGGTTGGTTATATATAACGATATAGAATATTAAGTGAAGAAATTGTAGAAATATTTATTATATTGAGAATCACATACCACTTTTTACAATTCCGAAGAGTTGCCTTTTGATTATATCATCTTTTAGTTCCTTCTGTTTAATATTGAAGACTCTAGCAATAATATCTGGACGATCCTCGGGAGATGGACATCCAGCTATATCAAGTAAATATCGAATCTCCGGCCAATTAGGATTACATGTAAAAGTTAGGAATAAATCAGGTGGCCCTGCCCATGCGCATAAAGCCATCGCATCATAATAATTTTGAAGCATATATCTAGGACCCCCAGTAAAGGATGAAGGCAAGACAATCCTTTTTCCCGTACTTGCACCGATGTCTTCTCCATCATAAACAGCATCATATATCTTTCCAAAACTTTCAAGCCTCAATTTATCCTGATTTTGTCGTAACCATCGTAATCTTCCTTGCTCGATGCATGTGTATGCATCAACAATAAATTGTTGTAATAACATACCCCCTCTCAACAAAGAACTCCCTCTTTCCGCAACTCGATTATGAAGTCGGAAGGAATAGAAATTCATCATGGATAATGTTGCATTATTATTTTCACTATGTCCATCAGTATTCGAACAACTAAGTCCTAGTCGCCAACTATCCTCTCCATATGGAAACAATAAAGGGTATTGTAGAGACATGTATGATGGATGTGTTTCACTAATTCTTTGAAATCCAGTGCCGTGTTTGCAGACAATTATATCTCGATTGTCCCCAGCTGTGACATCATCACCAATTAATAACATTGCAATCTCAGAAGATGTTGGGTGAGCCAATTGATCATGATGTGAACTTCTTGAACTAATTATCTTCAAACGCACTTCACATTCATTATTTCCTTCATTCCAATCCCTAACCTTCCTAAAGATAGTAACATAGGGATTACATTGTTCGAACATATTTTGCAATGATATCATCAAATCCCTATTAGCAGAAGCTTCAGCTGATCCATGCCAAAATGCTCGACATCTATTTTCTATCTCATCCTGGCCACTGAATATATAAATTTGAGCAAAGCTGGGATAGGTTCCATCTTCAGGCAATAACGATCCAATTCTATGGTACATTTGACCATGAATTCTATAACAATAAGGACCTTGGGCATTATTAATAGAGGAGTCTACAGAGGCTCCAACTGAGGTGAAACTGAAGCAATTATTATATTGATGGATAAGCTTTCTAAAATGTGCGGAATATGGATGGGAGCCAGACAGAAGTAAGTCAAGAAATAGCGGGACATTTCTCAAGAGTGGCAACCTAATTCTTCCATCCGAACAACATAGGCTAAATTTGGGTTGCCTAATCCTTGATCTCAAAACTCTTTCCTCGAACCAAACAATCGCACCACATTTACTACAACACGAATCTGGAGGTCCAAAATTCCAACGATCAAGGTATCTTCCTATAAATGAAAAAAACTCATATTTTTTCATGCACGCAAAAGTAAAATAAAATTAAACAGCTTTCATACTTTCTCTAGGAGTAGAAGATGGTGTTTGCTCGTTGCTGGAGCTTGTGCCATGATCTGAGAAAATAAAGATTAATTATGTGCACTAAATTTTGAAATCTAAGTATATAAGTGCATATTTGCGTAGGAACAGATGATAGTCAGGAAGGGGAATGAACCTTCAAATGTATATAGAGTACCAAATATGTCGGATCTACGTGATTCCCTCGCTATAAACAAAGAGGGTGTGGTATATTAGACCATATGGCTTACATACATGGAATATATATATATATATATATATATATATATATGCAATTAAGTAGATAAGATGTAAAATAAAGTGGACAAATAATGAGAGCAAATGTTGTAATCAAACCTGTAGCAAGATAGTTACGCATTCTTTTTGTCGGACGATTTCCTAGTAGGAAAAAAAAGAATGAAGTAAGCAACACTACGAATGGAATTCTTTGCAAATTATCGCCATTTTAATCACGACAGTTGAACTGTGCAATGATGATTAGAAAATCATGTTTGCAGCTAAAGAAAAATCCACAAACGGATAAGATTTTCACTTTTCCTTCTAAATAACATGCTAATACACAACGTTATATATTGGAATCGGATGTCATCGTATACAGTTAGAAAGGTGGCTTAAACTCCTGAATAGTCCAAACATATATGCCTAATACATGCAGTACTTGACCATCGTATACAGTTAAGAAGCTCCGGATTCCTCCAGAATGTGAGGGCCGTGGTTTCGGGGGGATTTTGCACAATATATACACCTAATCCTCACTTGGGCATATATATTTCACAGGAGTAGTTGTGCATATATTGTGTGATATATTGTGTGAAATGTATTGTGTGATACATGCACCACGTTCTCTCAAACATATATGCCTAATACATGTATTGGCACTGACTTTGTAGAATAACATGTTAAAGGGATACCTGATAAACTTAGATACAAAGTCGGGCATATACGTTTTAGAGAAGTAGTTGTACATGTTAAATGGATATGAACACAAGTATTAGGGCATTATATGTTTCACAGATTCATCATGTTAATGGGAGTAGTTGTGCATGTTAAAGGGATACCAATACATGTATTTAGGCATATATGTTTGAGAGAAATAGTTGTGCAAGTTAAAGGGATACCTGAAGAACTTTGATAGAAAGATTTGGTAGAAATGAAGCAACCAAAGAAATAGAACATAAATTACGTGAGACGGATATGAGCCTCTTACCTAATGTGGAATTATTCTGAGTCAATTGTTCTGAGTCCTGCAAGTCTTCATTATGTGCCATGACGTTCTCAAATCTATATGTTTCCAAGAAAGCAACAATTGTAAGAAGTGGGAAAAAAATAGATAGAAGTAGATTATGCATATGTTCTGTTCCAACACATGCATATCAGATACCTCAGTTGAAGATAGCCGCTGGAGCAAGAGTTGCCGACCAAAGATATCCTCTAGAGGACCAGCACGGATGAGCTGCCGATGCTCCCAAATGCACAACCGAGATGGCCAATGGGGGAGTGGAGGACCAGCACGGATGAGTTGCCGATGCTCCCAAACGCACAACCGAGATGGTCAATGGGGGAGAAACAGTCGATGCTTTGGATGGTCCAAGACGCACGCACAAGATGGGCTAGGAGGAGTAGAGCTTACTATTCACAGGGGTATCCCAACCCAACCCAACCCTGCCCAACCCTGCAACCAAACAAACCCTTAGTGATATGATGATATACCCATGGTGATATGATGGATGACCCAGTTCGAGTACCTCCAATGTTTACTACAATCGAATATCACCATGCAGAGCTTATCCGAATGATGCTACAGATGATGTACTGCCCCTACCCGGTTCGAGTACCTCCAACGTCAAATATCACCATGCAGATGATGTACTGCCCCTACCCGGTTCGAGTACCTCCAAGGTCAAATATCACCATGCAGAGCTTATCCGAATGATGCTACAGATGATGTACTGTGCACGGTGCACCATTCTCCTATATCCAATGAACAATCGAGTGTTATCCAATGAACAATCGAGCGTGCAACACGCAGGACACGGATGCCATTTAAAAAATGGATTGAGAACAATCGAGTGTGCAATACTGAGGACACGGATGACATTTAAAAAATGGATTGAGGACATCGTTGGGATATATTCAATGCAACATTGAACAGTATCATGAAACAGTGATGGTCACACGGTCCATTATATATAGTTAGATTAGAATAGTACAATCGATATATAAGTAATATATAGTATTTATAGTTTAGATATTATATATTTATAATATAGTTATATAAACTCAAAAATTACAAAATAAAAGGTTTTTGTATTTTAAATAATTTTCTCTTTTTTGTGATTTTCTTTCAAATTTATGCTCATTTTTAGTTGTTTTAAATGATTTAAATATACAAAATAGTGGATATAATAAATTGGCTAAATTATTTTTTGGTTTTATAAAGAGATAAATAGTTCAAAATTCCAAAACAATTTTTAATATACATTATATAATATATATATATATATAATATTCAGAAATATACTTTTTGGATGATTTTTTACTAATTTTTATAAGTTTTCTAGGGTTTGCAATTCATAGTGTTTTCTTTTTATATTCTTTGTAATTTTTAGTCTGAAGTGATATTATATAGTAATATATAACTATCTATTTTTTGGATATTTAGATAAGGTTTATATTTTTGTATTTTTATAGCTAAATAGGGGAAATATCTCCTAAATGATTTTTAGTAAAGGAAAATTCAATAAAATTCTAAATAACAATATGGGCAAATATTAGAGCAATATCAAGCATTGACAACAATTTCCATAATTTTTGATGTATTGGGAGATATTTAACAAAAATAAAAAAGTATTTTTACACCCATAACCTCGAGTAATTTTGAAATTACATTCATAACCCTGCATAATCGTGAATTACACGAGAAACCCTGGATAATACCTCTGTCTCACATATATAACCCTCCGTTAAGGAAGACCCGTTAACTCAACCACATCGTGGGTTAATCTAACATATGATCTATCCAATGGCTATTAATTTTTTTAAAAAATAAAACCCTCTAAGCCCATTGACCCCTCCTCGCTTTCTCTATCTGGGCGCGGGGGTCGGTCTGGTTTGGGCTGCCCTGAGGTGGGGGCATGAGAGGTCGGGGATACTCAAGAGGCGAGTCGGGGAGGTCCGGGATAACCAAGATTCGGGGCTGGAGGGTATGCAAGGGGTCGGGGAAGGTATGGGATACCAAGAGGCGAGGGAGGTATGGGATGCCTAGGAGGCAGGGGCGGGGGAGGTCTAGGCTACCAGGAGGTGGGGCTGGATGGTGCACAAGGGGGGTCGAGGGAGGTCTAGGAGGTAGGGTCGGGGAGGTAGCCCAGACCACCTGGTCACCTGGTAGCCCAATATTTTAGAATAAATATTGAGTACCCTAATCCCAAGGGAGGGCTCAGCATGGGCCTGACCACAAAATAAAACAAGTAGAGAGAGATAGGGTGACTCAACATGGTGTAAATATCCCTCTATGTGTAAATAATTTATTTTCTAAAAATAAAAATCTATGCGTGCTTTCCACACCTTGTACATATTTATAAAAATAAATATATATATATATATAGTGTACATATGTATATAGGTCTATTTATTTAACTAATGTAAATAATATCATAAAAATAAAATAAAAAATATTTTTACTCCAACTTTTGTGCTGTAAATAAATAAAATATAAAATAAGAATAATTATACAAAATAAACAACTTAAAATAAAAATAAAAAATACATATGTACATATACCTATATATATAATAATAATATAATGTAAATACATTATTTATTTTTCAAAAAAAAAAAAATAAATAAAAATCACAAAAAAATAATTTGAAAAATAATAATTTCATGTTAAAACTTATTTAAAATAAAATAATTTCCTAATTTTAATGAATTTACAAATAAATAAGTAATGGAATTTTTTTCATTGGTACACGGGGGATTGTTGACCCCCGGTCACTCTCCCTCGCGGACCTCTTCCAGGCTGATCGGGTTTTTGACCCGACTTCTATAAATTCTCCCACCTTGATCCCGCCCCCCATTTCCTAAAACCCCAGGCTCCATTTGTAACTCAATGACCGAGCCTTCGCCCGACCATCATTCTAGGGGTCCGTGCATCGACGAGCGTGCCCGACTCCCATCTTCCCGGCCCCCTCGCACTATAAAGTCTCAGCTCCGCCGCACATTTCACGCACCTTTTGCCCATCACCTTTGTCTCCTGGGACCTCCATTCTTCTTCCATGAGTGACAACTTGTGATGGAGAGGTCGCAGTGAGGATTCAAGGTCTGCAGCCTTAGGTCCGGTGAGCCCATCGTCGTGCTCCGTCGCGAGCGAGCCATAGCCTTTGGAAGCGTCGTTCCATCAACACGAAGACCCCAGGAGGAACAGAACCTCCCTAATTATCTGCTTGTACCTATAGATCGATAAATTGGACTTAATTAATTAAATCACAAGAAAAAGTCGGATTACTTAGGCTCTAGTCCACGTGCCTTGAGGAGTCACATACCAACGCGTGGCAGGATCCGTTGTGGCAGACACCGAGTGGCTCCCAAGATAGGACTCCAAACGTAGGCTTGAGTACCCGACTACTATTCTTCACGTGTAGAATTGCTTCGTCTAAGGCCGTTTTCCTCGTGCATCGTATAAGTAGTTTTATTTCAGTCTTTATTTTATGCGTGGATCACTTTGCATGTCGACTGCTGGAGTTAGGTACGCATTTCTTACTCTGCATGCATCATTGATTTTTCACGCATTGGCTTTTTCGTCTTCTCCCCCCTATTTTTGGACTTAAAATAATAAGGAGAACCGAAAAATTCGTTAGGCATTGTTTGCTTGAAAAAACATATAAAAACAAAAACTATAAAATTGGGACTGCTAAACACGCTTGACCCTAAAAGACACCTCATTTTAAAATTTGTCTTGGGGAGAACAACCCCCTCATTGTCTAGTTTGATTGAGCGAGAGAGCGACCTGCACACTAGGCTAGAGCCATTTCCGAACCCCGATCAGACTACCGGCCTTTTATACGGGACATTCTGGTAGGCGGATTGGATTCCTATCAGCTCGCGTAACCACTCTGATATCCTGACATTATCACCTAAATAAATTTGATAAGATAATCGACCGATCTCTTACAGTCTTCAGCTCAACGTTGAGTAGGTGAACTCGGGGTTTGTTTGCTCATCTTGTGTGTTTCCAGATCTCATCCGCCCGACTCGCCAGATCAAGATGATGGGCAGGATGTCTCTTAGGCAGCCTCTGGATGCACCGCTTTTTAGCACTCCAGCCCGTTCATCTAGGTTGGTTCGCGAGAGCCAAGACCCGCTCTCCGAACCCGAGTTTAATTCCGCCCTATTCTTCCTTGACCACCCTTCTACCAGTCCTGAGATATCAGTGCCAGATGCGAGACAACAAACAGATGATTTATCGGCACATGAGTTTGGGTCTTTTGTCTTTGCATAGACCATGGCTAGCAGCGAGGAGCGCACCGAGGGTCAGAGGCCAGCGACGACCACGTACGTACTGGATCAGGGTACGATCAACACCACCATGTTATCTTCCCTCGAGACCATGCAGAGACAGATACGTGATCAGGGAGCTTTCATGGTGGAGATGAGGAGAGAGATGGAGAGGCTGAGGACCGCACAAGAGCAGCCTCCAGTTCATGGTGGCCAGTACGACCATCAGCGTGAGCAGCACCAGCAACCCCAGCCCCCAGTACCCCATCAGCAGTCATCCCAGCCACAACAGTACAGTCCTCATCCCTATCAGCAGGGACAACCTTGGAGGAGAGAGTAGCCTCAGCAGTATCATCAACAGTACCCTTCTCACCCGCACCAGCCGCAACAGCCTCACTACCAGCGAGGCCACCCGTCAGGTTCTCATGGGCTGACCTATGAGAACCACGTCCTGGATGATCTAGACCGCCTCATGACAGAGCAGCATGCTACTTTTCGACGGGAGATGGATGAGTTCCGCCAGGAGATGCGGGAGATTGTGAGAGGGAAGGCCGCCATCCCTGCCCAGATTGAGCCGAACCCAAACAACCTCAAGAGGAAGTCTGAGCAGGTAGAGTTCACTGAGATTGACACTCCTAGTGCTTCACTTGGTGATATATCTGCATACATGTTTGATGCTGATTTTGTTACACTTAGGAGCGGTAGGATGCTAGCAGGCGGTGCCTCGTCTGAGCGACGACCCCACGCCACTCCAGGAGCGCCAGACGAGGAGGAGCGCGGTACTGATGCCGCGAGAGATGATGACGGTGGTGCTGACACCACCATGGATGTTGATCCCGCCGACGGTACTGAGGCCGTCGCTTCACCAGTTGGAGGAGGTGGTACTGACGCCACCATTGCAGTTGCTGAGCCAGAGCACGGTACTGATGCCGCGAGTCCAGATGCCGAGGGTTGTATTGAGGCCACCATTTCCAGTTCTGCTAGTCTTGTTGTTTTTCCTTCTATACGTGTATCTCAGGACATTTCTGCAAATAAAGGAAAGGGTTTGTTATTTTCGGATCCGTATGTGTTACTTGATGACGTTTGTGTGGATTCTGTTGTTTATGAGCATGCCAGGCTCTCTCCTAGTCCTTCATCTGAGAAGGACCCTGTAGTCCCCTTTCCTAGAGCACTCCATCTGGTTAAGGGGCAGAAAAGAGAAAATCAGAAAAAGAATCATTAGATAGAGTTCATCCAGCAGATGATAGATAGATTCCACATACAACTGTCTCTACAGGAGGCCTTGGAGTACATCCCTCTACTCCAGAGATAACTCAGAGACAGGACCACAGTTAGGAGGAAGAGGCGAAACCATCAGTCAGAGATCCATGTGCTTACTCGTGCCATTGTTTCGTGATTCAGAACCGTCTGCCGGCCAAGAGGCCAGATGCAGGAGCCCCATATGTCAGATGCCACATCCATGAGAAGAGGTTCGACCGCACTCTATTAGATAGAGGTTCTTCGATCAACCTACTTCCGGCAGCCCGTCTCAAACGCTTCGAGTTGGGCACTCTCCGATAGAGCAGGATGGTCCTTCAGTTTGCTGATCGATCTGTAAAGAGGCCGAAGGGGTTGCTGAAGGACGTTGTCGTCACGATTCAGGGCCTGAAATTCCCCGTGGACTTTGTCGTGTTGGACATGGAGATCCCTGAGTCTGTGACCAATACCCCAATCATTCTAGGACACCTGTTCTTGGCCACAACCAAGGCAGTGTCCGACCATGATAGCGGGAAGGTGTACGTTCGCGTCGAGGGCAAGAGTATACAAATAGAGATGGTCGAGGAGACTAGAGCCAGAGATTCAACTTGCTCAGAGCCGACCACAGATTCAGAGCAGATGACAGAGGCAGGGCGAGACATCCACCAGGACTGCGATTTTGTGATTATAGATGACGAGGCAGTTTGGGCAGATCCAGTCACACATGCCATCCTCTCACCTTCAGAGTTTGCTGATGCAGATATGCCAGCAGAGGAGAGCTTGGAGAGTGCATTCCTGGTCTAGGATACATCTCAGGCAGCAGACCCGGTTCCTGACCGCGAGACAGATTCTTCCAATTCTGATACAGATCCCTCGGAGTCAGATGTTGATTGCGCAGAGTTTGATGATCCGATACCATGTCTGACTTCCACTGAGCCTACATCTAGGGAGGAGGTTGATTCCGTGCAGAGCAGAGACAATCCAGCAGAGGAACCTTCTCCAGATTCAGATTGTGAGCGAGAGTTCTCTTTCTCCCATGCAGATTTAGCAGCATTCACTCAGACTTTTCAAAGGCCAGATCTGCCAGCAACTACTTGTCCAGAGCTGAAGCCGCTACCGTCGTCACTGAAGTATAGGTTCCTTGCGGGTGAGCATGAGATGTACCCAGTCATTATCTCCGCTTATTTGACTGGAGAGCAGGAATCCCGTCTGATGGGGGTTCTTGAAAAGAACCGCAAGGCGATAGGATGGAGTGTATCCGATCTCCAGGGGATAAGTCTGGCTCTGCGCTCCCACCATATCTATCTTGAGGAGGAGGCAAAGCCGTCGCGTGAGTTCCAGCGGCGGCTGAACCCGAATCTTTGAGAGGTTGTCATGAAGGAGATCTCAAAATGGTGGAGCGCCGATTTTATCTACCCCATCTCCGACTCCAAGTGGGTCAGTCCATTGCATGTGGTGCCCAAGAAGACGGGCATTACCACAGTTGGCAGTGAGTCTGGAGAGGAGATCGCTACCCGGGTACAAACTTCTTGGCGGGTCTGTGTGGACTATAGACGATTGAATCAGGCCATTAAGAAGGATCATTTCCCCTGCCCTTTATTGATCAGATTATTAAGAGGCTGGCAAGGAAGAGCCACTATTTTTTCTTGGATGGGTACTCCGGAAATAATCAGGTGGCCATTGCGCCCGAGGACCAGGACAAGACCACCTTCACCTGTCCCTTCGGAACATATGCTTTCAGATGCATGCCATTTGGATTGTGCAACGCTCCGGCGACATTCCAGAGATGCATGCTGTCCATCTTTTCGGACATGGTGGGGGAGTGCTTGGAGGTCTTCATGGATGATTTCTCGGTCTACGACGACGGATTCAATTCTTGTCTTGATTGCCTAGACCGAGTCCTTCAACGATGCATTGAGGTTCACCTTGTGTTGTCTTGGGAGAAGAGTCACCTCACGGTGACTTAGGGGATGGTGCTTGGCCATATCATCTCCAACAGGGGCATGGAGGTTGATCCGACCAAGGTGGATGTCATTAGAAAACTCAACCCACTGTCCAACTTGCGACAGTTACGGTCTTTTCTGGGGCACATCGGTTTTTACAGGCGCTTCATTCATGATTTTAGTAGGATTGCCCGACCGTTGACTGATCAGCTGACGAAAGACACCGAGTTCCTCGTAGATGATAAGTGTCTATCGTCATTTGAGACTCTCAAGAGTCGAGATGTAGAGGCTCCTGTTCTCCAGCCACCTGATTGGTCTCTCCCATTCGAGATCATGACGGACGCCTCTGATTTTGCCGTGGGGGCCGTGCTGGGATAGAGGAGGGATGGAGTCCCATTTGCTATTCACTACGCTAGCCGTACATTGGATGCCACCCAGCGGAACTATACAGTCATTGAGAAGGAGATGCTAGCCGTAGTTTTCGCCCTGGATAAGTTCAGATCTTACATCATTGGATCTAGAGTGACCATCTATACTGATTATACCGCCATCAGGTACCTCATGGCAAAGAAGGATGCCAAAGCCATATTGACCAGATGGATCCTTCTACTCCAGGAGTTTGATATAGAGATTAAGGATAAGCCTGGAGTCAAGAATGTGGTGGCGGATCATCTCTGCCAATTAGAGTATCTTGAGGATTCTGAGCAAACTGAGCCTATTTGTGAGACCTTCCCAGATGAGGCGATCCTTGCTATCACCTCTCTCCCATGGTATGCCGACATTGTGAACTATCTTGTCACCAAGAAAGTTCCACAAGATTGGCCCAGGCAGAAACTTGAGACCTTCCTCGTGAAAGCCAAGTTTTACCATTGGGAGGATCCCGTCCTTTACCATGAAGGAGGGGATAGTATCTGGCGTCAGTGTATTCCTCAGGAGGAGCACCACAGTGTCCTTACTTACTGCCACAAGCTTGAGGCAGGAGGACATCACTCTGGGAGGAGAACGACACAGAAAGTGCTCCAATCCGGCCTATGGTGGCCTACTCTCTTCAAGGACTCTGATGAGTTCGTGAAGAGATGTACTGACAGTCAGTGGATGGGCACTTGTGGACAACGTGATATGATGCCGATGCAGCCCATACACTTCTGTGAGGTTTTTGACGCATGGGGCATCGATTTCATGGGTCCATTCCCTTAGAGTCAGGGATTCGAGTACATTCTGTTGGTTGTAGATTATGTGAGTCGTTGGGTTGACTCTATCCCCGCCTGAACCGCAGATGCTGGGACTGTTTGCATATTTTTGAGGAAGAATATCATTTCACGGTTCGGGGTAACTCGAGTGTTGATATCTGATGTGGGGTCTCATTTCGTCAACGACAAGGTAAAGGCCCTTGCTAGCGAGTTCAACATAGACCATCGAGTTGCCACTCCATACCACCCTCAGACGAATGGTCTTGCTGAAGTGTCGAACAGGGAGATCAAGACTATAATGCAGAAAGTCGTCCGCTCTGACGGAAAGGATTGGTCACAGCTTTTGGACTCGGTCTTGTGGGCATATAGGACGTCTTTCAAGACTCCTTTGGGTACATCTCCCTTTCGCCTTGTTTATGGCAAGCCCTGCCATTTACCTGTTGAGCTGAGACATAGGTCACTTTGGGCTGTTACTGATATACTTTTGGATCCAGAGAGTGTAGGAGACCATAGGAGGGCAGAGTTTGGAGCCCTGGAGTAGCTTCGTGATACAACCTTTTCAAACAGTCTACATTATAAGGAGAGAGTGAAAGAGTGGCATGATTCTCATGTCAGCCACAAGTAGCTTGAGCCAGGACAGAGAGTATGGCTGTTTGATGCTAGGCTTCATCTATTTCCAGGGAAGCTACAGAGCAAATGGAAGGGACCTTATTTGGTTAGAAAGGTACATGACAATGGGAGTATTGATATATCTGAGTTGTCTTCTAATCCTACCTTTTGTGTTAACGGCCAGCGGCTCAAGCCCTATCTAGATCATGAGCCACGGGTCGTTGGTGTTGCCCCGATTCACTTTGCGTGAGATGTGGTCTCTTGACTCACATCTATTGCATCTTACGCCTGATTTTCACTGTTCTTCCGACTTGTATAGATCCAGTTGTCCATATCACTCTATTCTTTAGTCCCACACCCCTTTTCTCATCTTATGATTATGCTATACTTAGGTTGTACTTTACCCTACGTATAGGGGGATGTAGGACTCTCGGGTATTCTATTGATTCTTTCTACCACTGTTTTGCTGCCTATACTTAGGGATATTTTACCCTAAGTATAGGGGAGGTAGACCCTGTACATCCTTCCACTCAGATTTCCCTTCATGTACAGCTTGCTATACTTAGGATTACTTGATCCTAGGTATAGGGGGAAACACCGAGTCCTCTTCATTCTATTCTTCGATTCGTCTTTGTATATACCATTCCTTTTCACATCCCTATACTAAGCACGAGTCATGTCTTCTTCATCGCTCTTGATCAATATGAGGATATCGTTCGAGCTAAGTATAGGGGGGTGTCGTATATATTTCATATATACTTTAGCCATAACTCGTACTTTGTATGAGTGTGCTAATAAATAAAATGGCTAAAAATCCGTAAAAATTTAAAAAATTTCCCTTGTACATAAAATTCTTCCTGTACATACCTACTTATAAAAATTATTTTTGTAGAAACGATTGTAAAATCTTTTTGTGTAAATAATGTGTAAATATTTTCATATCAAAATTATGTATATAGTACAAAATTTTTGTATAATGTTTGGAAAATAAAAAGTTTGCAAAAACCTTGTGTAAATTTTTGTAAATATTTTGCAAAACTTTGCATTCATGCATACATCCATGTTTTCAAACATTTTTCAAAAATTTTGCACAATTGTAAAAATTTGTAAAATTCCATCTTTGTAAATACTTGCACAGTTTTTCCAAATCATAGTTGACATTTAAACTGGCATGGAATTAAATTGACAAATGGAGCTTGGTTAAGACCTTAATCCACCTAATTTTAAGAGGAATATTATAGGGCTTAGGATTGAGACTTTTCAGGTCCATTGGGACTTAATTCTTTGAGTCTACTAGGCTATGAGCATATGTCATCTTGATGAGCCTAAGTAGAGCACTTAACAACACACGCATGACTCTCAGAGACAATGGCTTTACTTGCACCAGCACTCTACACATAGCTCTCTACGGATGAGGTGGTGAGGAGACAGTTTCCTTTGGCTTGGGGTAGCATATGAGGGTAGTACTTCTAGGCAGAACCTCTCTTCTTCTTATAGTGAAGGAAGTGCGTCTCACCTTGGTCTGGTGGTTATGAAGTCTAAAGACAGAAGCTGTGGGTTGCAATAAAGCTTCAAAAGAGGGATAGTCTACTGGCTCAAGAGGAAAACTTCTTATGTATATATGCTGCACCATGTAGATATGTTGTACATATGCACAAAAAATGTGCAAAAAGAAAAGAACTCCAAAAAAGTGGTGGGTTGGATTGAAAATTTAATAATCCCACCGGAGTGTATATAGTCAAATAAAAAAAGCTTATGTTATACATGACCATCTCATGAAGCTTGCAGCGGGGACTCAGCTACACTGGTTAGTGCTCCCAAGGATACATGGCTACACTGGTCATGGTCCATTCTCTTCTTCCACCTCTTCTTGAGCCGGTTGCACTTGAACTTAAAAGGGAATACCCCGCTTCTCGACGAAAGAGTTGCTAGACCGAGGCATTAGAGTTACCAGGTTGAGGGAGGTTGTTTCTTTATTACTTCTGAGGTGGGGTGCTGCATATCACTTACACAGTACAAGGAAAGATTCATGGTCATTAGAGTTTGTGTATGTAGACTTATTCTGATCTGGTTTATTGAGGAGTCTTGACCATAGATTGGTGGAACTTAGAGGCTATTAAGTTTTAAGCTTAAGTCCAAATAAGGTTCCGACAAATCAATAATCTAAAGGTCTGACTGAGCTCCATATTTCAATTTAATGACGGAAAGTTTAATAATCAACCTTGATTTCTCCTCCTTTTCTTTTTCTCTTTCTTCTGCACTTCTTTTTCAAATAAGTGTTTGCTAAGGGACTAGAATAAGTAAAGTACAGGGGGTGATGAATCCCCATTCATCACTCTTTATTCCTTTATTTTAGCTAGAAATCTTGGCAAAATACCATGTAAATACTTGTAAATACAATAATTTGTCAAAATGCATGCATCATGTAAATAATCATAATTAGCATGTTTGTACATAAAAATAAAGGAATAAAGAAATAAAGAAAAAAAGAGGGAAATATTTAGAATAAATATTGAGTGACCTAATCCCAAGGGAGGGCTCAGCATGGGCCTGACCGCAAAATAAAATAAGTAGAGAGAGATAGGGTGACTCAACATGGTGTAAATATCCCTCTATGTGTAAATAATTTATTTTCTAGAAATAAAAATCTATGTGTGCTTTCCACACCTTGTACATATGTATAAAAATAAAATAAAAATCAGAAAAATAAAAATAAAAAGAAAATAATAAAATTCGTTTCCCACCTTGTATATATATAGCATGTACATATGTATATAGGTCTATTTATTTAACTAATGTAAATAAATCATAAAAATAAAATAAAAATATATTTTTACTCCAAATTTTGTGCTGTAAATAAATAAAATATAAAATAAGAATAGTTATACAAAAATAAACAGTTTAAAATAAAAATAAAAAATGCATATGTACATATATCTATATATAATAATATAATGTAAATACATTATTTATTTTTCAAAAAAATAAATAAAAATTACAAAAAAATAATTTGAAAAAGAATAAACAATTTTCATGTTAAAACTTTTTTAAAATAAAATCATTTACTAATTTTAAATGAATTTAAAAATAAATAAGCAATGGAATTTTTTTCATTGGCCCACGGGGGATTGTTGACCCCCGGTCAACTCTCCCCCGCGGACCTCTTCCAGGCGGATCGGGTTTTTGACCCTACTTCTCTAAATTCTCCCACCTTGATCCGCCCCCATTTCCTAAAACCCTAGGCTCCATTTGTAACTCAATGATCCGAGACCTTCGCTCGACCTTCATTCTAGGGGTCCGTGCATCGACGAGTGTGCCCGACTCCCATCTTCCCGGACCCCTAGCACTATAAAGTCTCAGCTCCCCCACACATTTCACGCACCTTTTAGCCATCGCCTTCGTCTCCTGGTACCTCCATTCTTCTTCCCTGAGTGACAGCTTCTGAGGGAGAGTGTCGCAGCGAGGATTCAAGGCCTGCAGCCTTAGGTCCGGTGAGCCCATCGCTGTGCTCCGCCGCGAGCGAGCCAGAGCCTCTGGAAGCATCATTCCATCGAGGCGAAGACCCCAGAGGAACAACACCTCTAGCATAGACACCTCCGATCGCCAGGTATCCCCTTTCGCCCTTAGGTTAATCTAAATTTCGATTTTCCCAATTTGCGCTGCCGGCCTTCGCTTGTCGATTCACTTAGCTCCGATCACCCATTCGATCATCCGACCCCCGATTCACCTTCATTAGACCTCGCTCTACATTCTCCGTACCTCCGATCACCCTGACTCGCCCCGGAGCAGTATCTCAGGTCTCCTCCGTCGTCGCTTCGTCGGAGACCCATACTCTGCCTCATTCCGTCACCCCTTTCGCCTGCTAACGGGTCGAGGCACTTTGCCCTCGACCCAAGAAGTGTTCTATGCAGGATTTCAGGTCCAAGGGCCCCATCTGGGGATCCAAACGTTCTGGCACAACAGCTCTGAGCCTCCATCGCCGTCGGGACTCTCTAGGGTCTCCCGGTCCCATCAAAGCCGATCACCAGCTGCGGACGACGTCCAGCTTCATTTCGCCCATCAGAGTAGCATTGGAAGAGGTCCAACACGTACAGATTGGGCCGGCGAACTTCGCCGGCAAAGAGTTCTTCCAAGACCCTCTTCCACTGTCCGATAGAGCCTCCCGCTCCAATTTAGATCTTCACCGTCCATTTGCGGGAGGACTCCAGCTGTAGATCCATCTGAGGATCAGATCTGAGCCACCGATCCGCGAAGAGGTGTCCACTAATCTCCACCGTCCGATCTTACACGTGGCGCGCCTCCAGCCGCAGATCATAATAAAGGGGTAATTTCACTTAGGCCCCTGTCCTTTTGGCCTTTATAGTTTAGTCCTGTAAATATTTTTCGTAGTTGTTTTTATTTTGGAATAATTTACACTTTGGACCCTATGTTTATTTTTTTTGCATTTTAGTCCCTTCCTGTGTGAGACACGTGGTTCGACACGTGAGTTTTTGGACAAATTGCATGTATGAGCTTGGGTTTTATGCCATGTTATGAAATGAAGATTTAGTTTTAATATTTTCATTTATACCCCTGTGCGTGGATTTAATTGGACAAGTGCTGATTATATGTGAAATTTACACTTTAAAGCTTAAGGTTTTCGTACGTGTTACCGTTTAGCCCTCCGAACTATGTTTCCTTGCAAATAATAGCTCTCTTATTGATTGAATAAAATATCAAATAAACTCCAAATCTAGTGAAATTTGGAAACGTGGCTCTTGCCACTGTGCAAAAATTTCACTAATTTTTTGGGACATTTCCCTTGCTTTTTACTATTTTTAAAAATTCAAAAACCTGTATTTTTACTACTGTTTGAAAAAGAAAATCAACTAAAAATATAAAAACTTTTTAAAAATTCTAAAAAAATTAGGGATTGTTTATTTTGCTGTGTTTACATTTTTATCCAATTTTGATGTCATTTGGATTTATAAAACCCCTTAAAAATCACAAAACCCTAAAAATCTTATAAAAATTCTTTAAAATTATACAAAATTAAAAAAAACTGCAAACTCTTTTTCTGTAGCTTAGTTTTTGTATATTGTTTCATAAAAATTGCCATAACATTTTTAGAGGCTAATTAGTTATTTTTAATTAGCCTATCAATTCTGACTGTACATTTTGTCACTGTTTTCCCTTTTCTCGATTTTTATAAAATCAACCAAAAATCATAAAATTCCCAGAAAATCACCAAAAACACTTAAAAACATAAATAAACACAAAAATAATTTTATTTAATCTTTCTGAGCATTTTTTAGTGTTTAAATAAATTTTGAATTTCCGCTTCTACACATTTTCTTATATTTTCTTATATAATTAAAAACACAAAAAAATTAAAAACATTTAAAATCCACCAAAAATATTTTCTCTCATTTTTTATCTTCTTTACTACTTCGTAGGCCGTAAGGCCAACCCGTGCTCCTTGAGTTCAACCCTGGTCGCTATACCAGGTTAAATAAATAACGATGACCGCTATTCCTGCTTCATTGTTTTATCTTTGATTTGGTGGTCTCTTTTTCTTGTTGGGTATGATTCTCCGAGATCCGGGTCGCAACGAACCTAGATTTATTTCTACCTTACCCGGATTTAGGAAGGTATTTTTCGGCTCATCAAGGGGCCCGGAGGAGGTGGGCTAGGGAGGTCGGGGACGGTCGGCTCGACAGCGGTTGCCTCCATGGGAGCTCCAAGAACCTGGTGAAAGATTAGCCTTATGATTATTTTATTCGATTTTTTTATACTAATGGCATATTTTATAAATGTATTATAGTTGCAAGGGTAAATTTGGCAACATGTAACTTTTTTCATGAGAGTTAACAGATAAAATAGATGGCAACTAACACGGGGTTATGCCATGCAAGAGTTAAGCATTTTCGGGGTTCTAGGTGTAATTCACAGTTTTACAGGGTTGTGAATGTAATTGCAAAATTACTCAGTGTTATAGATGTAAATATCCCAAATAAAAAGACATACATAAAATAAAATAAAAAGGCATGGGTATATTTGTAATAAAATAAAGTTCAAGGTTCTTCATGCAAATTACCCCAAAATACTACACTATTTTACAAAATGAAAATACTAAATAGAAATAACAGAGCCTGAGAGGGGTTCCCTGCAAAATGCCCACCTCACGTGGGCCGCCACTTGAGGTGATGAAGCACAGACCAAAATACAAATAAAAGTGCATGGTCGGATATGCATATATTACAAGTATTTTACAATGTAAATGAAAGTTCTAAATACTAATTCTTAAATACAAAAAGCAGGGGGTTACTAATAAATTTACCCCAGCAGAGCATGCTATCAGACGACACTAAGCACTCCACGTGTCCGATCTTGCGCTCCTCCTTGCACACCAGTTCATCTTTGATTTGACGGACATGATTAGATCTGGTAATTGGGATTCATTCAATGGTTATAAGGCATGTTGGAAGAATTCGGAAGAAGGTTGGCCCCGACGATCTTGATTCCAAGATAACTCTGTCCTCTGATCTCACCCTTCATCTCCGACTGATCCTTCAACTTACTGTAGCCACCCCATGTTTGTAGGAGGGCTTAGACGGGTTTGGGCCTTAATGGAGGGTTCCTCAAGCTTCAAGACTTCAGGCTCCTATTCTTGACTGATTCCCCTTTTTGGTTGCTCATTCATGCTCAAACACTACACAAAAAGTGTAAGGGGCTCGGGGGTGGGGGGGCTCCCGAGACCCAATTGGAAGCTGCTACACACCGTGAAATGGATGGGTGAATGGGCTTTGTACAAGGCGGTGGACGGAGCTCGATGGAACCGATTCATGCAGAATCTAGGTGACAACGATGGGGTTTTTGCGAAGCAGGCGATGAGAATTAAATGGAGGCAAGTATGGGTAGGAATAGGGTCGACTCGATGAAGATTTTAAGCCATAGCTTGCAGCTCCATCATTTTTAGATCCCAAAATTATGTTAAATCTAATGAATAATTAACGAAAACAAAACACAAAAAGAAAACTAAGGAAGAAGCAGCTTTAACCTGAGGTTCCATGGGGCGGGGAAGAATCGTCTGAGCTAACCTCTGGTGAGTTCTAGACCACTGATTCAATCTCCTTTCTCCATGCCAATGCCTCCTCCGATCTCCTGGTAAGGAAACAAAATGCAAAAAGAAAACTAAGGAAGAAGCATCTCTAACCCGAGGTTCCTTGGGGCAGGGAAGAATCACCTGAGCTAACCTATGGTGAGCTTTGGACCATTGATTCAATCTCCTTTCTCCATGCCAATGCCTCTTCCGATCTCCTGCTGTTACTGGGGATTCAAACAACTTGAGGGTGTGGGGTTACGATGGGAAAAATCGGATCAAATCCAAAAAAGAGGTGCGAGAGTTTTATTTATAGACAAAAGAATATGGGGTCTTCCAACATAGATCTTACCTTGATCGATGAAGATCAATGGGAGCTGATTTTAGGGAGAGAAACACGGAAAACCCATCGGTAATTTTTGTTCAGAGCGTTAGTTGAAATTAAAGTGCATTTTTATTTGAATGTATTTTTAATGGTTTTATTTCATTTTATTTACATGTATTTTAAATAATATGTATAAGTTTATAAAAATATAAGAATGATGAGAATATAAAGAATAAATAGATTGAATATTTTATGTACGCTCCAAAATGTCCGGGGGCTGATGATTGAGCCCGTGGAGATCGAGCTCCTTCAGCTAACCTGGAGGTGATTCTTTGACAACATTTGGGGCTCAGATGCCCCCTTATCAACTCTAGAAAGTTTGGCAAGAGCGACGAAGATATGACAAGCAGGTCGAGGTGTTTATTGGTGGAAGACATCACAAGAATGGTATGGTATGGAAGAGGTCCAACGAAGGTGATGGTTGGGGACCTCGATTCCTTGATTCGATGTGAATCAATGTTGGCTGGGTGGTCTCGAAGGTGGAGAAGCAAGAAAGGGAAGAAGTAAGGGTGAAAGGGGTACCAAAATAAGTAATGCACGATGAACAGAGGTCGCTAGAGCTCGAGAGCTTTGGCAATGTTAAAATCTAAATCCTAGCTAAAACACAATAAATCATGCACAAAATAAAAGGCTTAAATCAAACCTAAGGCTGAAACTATCCTAAAAAGTGAAGAAGCAAACCTCGTGCGATCGTGAGCTGCGAGATTGACCATTGATGAATCCCTGGTTCTCACTCTTTATTCTTTTATTTTATTTATTTATTTATTTTGACAAAGCATCATGTAAATAGATGTAAATACAATAAGTTAGCATTATGCATGCATTTGTTAATATTGCATAATTAGCATGTATCTGTGCAAAAATAAAAGAATAAAGGAAAAGAAAAAGAAGGAGGTATTTAGAATAAATACAGAGTTGCCCGAACCCAAGAGAAGGTCATGTATTGGCCTGATCGCCAAATAAAACAAGTAGAGAGAGATTGGGCCTACTCTATATTGTAGATATTATTTGTGTAATTAATTAACTATTTTTGGATAAAATAAAAATAATGTGTTCTTTCTACCTCCCTATATATATTCCTAAAAATAAAACAAAAATCAAAAAATAAAATAAAATTTAGAACAAAATCACCTCTCACTTGTACAAAATACATGTATACACACAATATTCTCTATTTATCATATACTTGTACATAAATAATAAAAATAAAAATAAAAATAAAAATTATTTTAAACTCCTAAAAACATGTTGTAAATAAATAAAATATAAAAAGTAGGGTATTTGTGTAAAAATAACAAAATAAAAATAATTGTACAAAATACATAGGTATATTATACCTCTATATAACACATTATACTGTATAACAATTAATTTATTTTTCATAAAAATAAATAAAAATCATAGAAAAATAGTTTGAAAAATAACAAACATTTTTTATTTTATACATTTTTTGATTTAAAACCATTTATTATTTCTTATTGAATTTGTAAGTATTTAGTAAATCCTAATTTTCTGATTGGCCGGCTGGATTGTTGACCGTTGGTCAACAACTCCTTCTTCCCGGGTCAGATCCAGATATTGTTCACCAGAGCCTCTTCTTGAAATTTCCCAGCCCGACTTTGTACTCCTTCGGCCTCAAAATTTGGACCCGATAATCCTCGTACCTTGGACATCCTCGCGGGTTATTTGGCTGATCCGATTCACTCTAGGGTTTGGCGCTTCACTTCGATCTTTCCAGACCCTCGACTCGCCTATAAATTATCTCTTTTGCCTCCATGAAGTGGTAGCTGTTACCTTGCTCCAACTTCGACCCCTGACCACCTTCAGCTGAGTGGCAGCTGCTCGGAGAACCCCTCGGAGCTCGGTTCGGTGCAGTGAAGACGACGCTCACCCTTCATGGTCGGAGATCCACCGCAAGCAGCCTCCCCTTCCTTCTGAATCGAGGTTGAGGCCATTACCCCGTCAGCCATCTTCATCGAAAGCTCAGGAGCACTCACAGATCTTCAGGTATCCCTCATATCCTCTCCATTTTCTTATTCGATCCGATCTTTTCATTTGTCACCGCCACACTCCCATCTGCTTCGACCAGCTGGTTGAAGCATCGATATCCGCATCTAGCCGTTCAGATCGATCCGCAGCCCCGCCCTCCACCTTGCACTGCAACCTGATCATCCTTAGCCTCAATCTTCAGGTCTAGATTAGGGACGAGATCTCCTCTACACCTTCGTCGGAGATCAAACTTTACCCCCTCCGCTTCTTTAGTTTTCATCTTCAATAACCCGGATCGGAACATAGACCCGAGTCCTGGCTTCGTATTGCAGGTACGCCTGCACCCGGAGGAGCCCCTATTGCCCACAAGCTGCTCGATGGAGCAGCTCCAGCTGAAGCTCCTCCCTCTCATCTATCTGACCGTCCTCGAGATGATCAGACTCCACTGCTCTATGCATAGCACCTCTCCGGAGGCACTCAACCTATCGAAGGCTTGATCAGCCCAGTGGATCCATGCCTTTCCTTGTTCAACGTTCACCAGCCCCTAGTTCATCCACCATCCTCCATCACCGTTGGATGAGGAGCAGGGTGTCAGTTTACATCAGAGCCGACCGTCGCTGCAGCCTTTGAGCCCTTGTTCTGCCATCCCCTGACACATTTGCATCGCACGTAAGCGACATACCCTGAGTGTCAGATTCGACACACCAGGCGATCAACGTCGTATGCTCCCGATTCATTCAGAGAGCACCACGTGCCATCACCCGTGCCCTCCTCACGTGCCTGAATGGTATATTGCATTATTTACCCTACATTTTTCATGCTTTATATTCTGTTAATAAAAGTTGTACTTGAACCTTTTTTGCATATTAATCCATGTTGTTTCAAGTATTTACTTTTTAGCCCTCTGAACCTGAAGACACATGCTTGCCCATGCAATATTGTGGTATTTTTGCATATCTTGTCCTACATTTTCTGATGGTTAATATTTTAACGAAATGTTTTCTAGACTTGCATTTATACCACAGTGAACAACTTATTTGGCATGTGCGTGTGTGGCTGGGACTTTTTGGACTGATATACCTAAGCTTTTTATATGCATCAATATTCACTTTGTTAACTTCAGCATAATTGCATATAGGTCTCGATAACATGTGCTTGTTTTCTTAAATCAAATAATTATTAAATTAGCTCCAAAAATTATACAACAATTACACATAGCTCATGCTACTTTGTAGTATTTATAGTAATTTTCTGGAGTTGGTTTATTTTTATTTGATATTTTCGAAAAATAAAAAACCCTTAAAAACATGTCTGTCTATTTTTGAAAATACATAAAAATTAGAAAAATATTCCTAAAAATTCTATAAAAATTTGTGAGTGCTCGTTGTTGTGTGTTTTTATTTCAGTACCATTTTTGTGATTTTATCCACTTGTAAAACACTTAAAAATAGAAAAAGACAAAAAATCTTATAAAAATCACTCAAAATTCATCAAAAATAAAAAAATGAGTTTTCAATTTCTGTAGTTAGATATTGTTATCTATTTTAACATAAAATTGCAACCAGGACGTTTGAGACACTTTAGATATTTTATAGTTGCCTTCTAGTCTAGGTTGTACACTATTTTGACTTTATTTCGTTTTTAAAAAAATATACAAAAATCATAAAAACCTTAGAAAATTACCAAGAACATCCGCATATTTGGAAAACATAAAAATATTTTTATTTCCTGTTTTGAGCATTTTTGGATCCTAATAAAAAATGTTGAAATTCACTTTTAGCTTTATTTGCTTGCTTATCCTATTATATATATATTGCAAATTAAAAATTTAAAAAATAGGTCTTTTACTTTCTGAATAGACTACTTCGTACATTTCCGTGCTCCTTGTGTTTGACCCTGGTCGCTATACCAGATTAAATAAATAACGGAGACCGCTAGATTCGATTTCCTACTTTGATTGTTTTATTTGTGGTATTATTCTTCTTGATTGACCGTACCTCACGATTCGGGTCGCAACAACCTTAGATACTACTTAACCCGAGTGCTCTGGGTGGGTCAACAGAATGGCGTCATTGCCAGGAAGCACAACTTAGTAGTTGGTTTTCAGTTCCCTTTCTTTTTCTTTTTGCTTTATTTTTGTTCATCTTTATCCTCTATCTGTTATAATTATTTTCTGACTTGCTTCTATTTCTCTTTTCTGTATGAGGGAGGAGGAGTTTACGGCTTTTGGTTGGAGGACCCGCGCCCGTAGAAGAGCATGAGGACATGAGGAGCACAGTTATATAGGATAAAGTAGTTAGTTTCTTTTCAGTTTATTTTATTATTATTGTAAATACAGGGACCTTGGACATTTTTGGACACTTGGATACATCAGGGTCTGTTTTGCTGAGCACCGGTGTGCTCGGGGGACCTCACCACGATTTTCACCAGATTTGATTTTTCTGACTTTTCTTATTTTGATTCTCGAAGAATTTGGCCCCCTGGATTTAGAAGTTTTTGTGATTGTGACTTAACTGATTAGGACCCAATCCCTAACTATTTGCTTGTACCTATAGTTGGTAATTGGACCTAATTAATAAAATTTAATAAAAATCTAGCTTGGTTTATTTGAGAGGTCATGTGTTGCGAGAGGCCGTATACAACGCTTGTAGGATCCATTGTGGCGGACACCGATCGGCATCAGAGATCGGACTCCGACCTCTCTCTTTAACCAGTTAGCTACGATTCTTCACGTGTAGAAATTGCTCGTCTAAGGTCGTTTTTTTCTTGCATCATATAGGATAATTTTATTTATGTCTTTTAATTTATGCGTGGATCACCATGCATGTAGAGCGCTGGCGATAGGTACATATCTCTTACTTTACATGCATCATCGTGTTTGATCGTGCATTGGCTTTTTCAACTTCTCTCCCCATTTTTGGACTTTAAATAATCAGGAGATCGAAAAATTCGTTAGGCATTTGTTTGCTTAGTGAAAAATACCTAAAAAAGAGATAATCATAAAATTGGGACTGCTAAGCAAACTTGATCATAAAATATACTTCATATAAAAATCTGATTTGGGAGAGTTATCCCCTCATTGTTTGATTTGATTGCACAAGAGATTGACCCGCACACTAGGCTAGAGCCATACCTGAACTCTCGTTAGACTACTGGTCTTTGGGTCATTCGTTCTCCAGTGAGGATCGCTTTGATTTCCGATAAAGCGGGCCACGATATCCTTAGCAGAGCGAGTTGAACGGGTAGCCGGTAAACGTTCCGCAACTTGTACTTGCTGGGAAAGATCTAACTTTGGGATTGGGTCAGTCTATTGGGAGCATCAGGTTCCTACCAGCTCGCTTAATCGCTCTGTTAGACTGAATTATCACCTAAATAAAATTAACAAGATAAAAGACTAAACCTTCGCGGTCATCAGCTCCGCATTTCATAGGTGAATTGGATGTTTGATTGTTGATCCTATCTGATTCCAGATTCCATCCGCCTCTTCTCCATATCACGATGATGGGTCGGAGGTCCCTTAGGCAGTGCTTGGCTACACCGCTTTGGAGCACTCCGCCCCATTCATCTAGGTTGGTCCGTGAGAGCCCAGACCCGCTCTCAGAACCCGAGTTCGATTCCGCCCTGGTCCTTCTCGACCACCCCTCTTCTAGTCCCGAGGTGCCTGAGTAGAGACCAGAGCAGATATTCATTCATTTGTCGGCACCTAAGTTCGGGTCTTTTGCCTTTGTAGAGACTAAAGAGATGGACAACAACGAGGAGCGCACAGATGAACAGCCCCATACCACCACAGATGTTTCAGATTAGGGCGACATCAACAACACCCTGTTAGCTTCCTTGGAGACTTTGCATAGACAAATCAGAGTCCAGGGGGCTTTCATGGCAGATATGTGTAGAGAGATGGCCCAGATGCGAGCTGACCGCAGAGAGCCGAATCGACCAGACGGTGGAAAGATACAAGAGATGGGAGGAGGAGATGGAGGACATCCAGAGGAGCCACAAGAGCCAGGCTGATGAGAGAATTGCACAACCCTGGTGCGACTTTGATACATCGTTGGATTCAGCTTCCGACGATTCTGGGAGATTTCAAGCTCCCCCTCAGACGATTCAGTTGCTGCCCAAGTTAGATGGGCTTGCCACTGAGGAGCTGCATCTACATTTACAAGAATTCGAGATGATCTACATCATGGTCCATGATTGATACGTGGACGAGGACACCATCAAGATGATAGCGTTTCCTTTCTCCATGGTAGACAGAGCAGCCTATTGGCTGAAGCATTTAGGGAGATACGTCACTTCGTGGGAACAACTCCAGACCAAGTACTTGAACAAGTACTATCCACTCGGCTGGACGAATGCAGCCCGAGCTTTGATCGATAACTTTTCCATGCTTCCCAACGAGAAATTCCATGAGGCATGGGACCGCTTCCGTGAGCTCATTGACCGGTGTCCACACCATGACATATCCATGCCCAATTTAGTCCATATTTTCTTTTGTAGGCTGACACCGGAGCTGTAGGGGCTTGTGAACGCTTCTTGTGGGGGCTCCTACTTCGCCAAGGATGAATACCAGGTCTGAGCCATATATGAGGAGATGATCGAGAACTACACCGTCATGTCCCACACCCATCTCAATACTCAATGGAAGCCCTCACCCCATGTCGTGACCTATCATAGGATATCACGATTCTCAGGTCCATCCACCTCTTCAGCAGCCGCAACACAGGCAGAGTCATCGGCCACTGATATGGGCATCATCAGCGAGAAGTTGGATCGCATCGAGATTATCGAGAAGAAGCAGTGCCAGGGCATGAAGCAGATGCATCAGTTGGCACAGACATTGAGTGACCTGAAGACCCAGATCATGTGCCTCCAAGAGGCAAAGACGGCTTCTCAATCCCATCTCAGGTCACAGGCTGACCCTAGCAGCAGCTGCTAGACCCAGCACTCCGCCCAGTACAGACAAGTTCACCACGTCCAGGTGGATCCATTCCAGCAGCCACAACACCAGTACCTTCATCCACCACCGTCTCAGGACACTTAGATGGTAGGGTACCAGCAGGATCAACCACTGGTAGTTCTTCCTCTACCCCCTTCGAGCAGGAGCCATTGATGGAAGTCAACGGGGTTTGGTATGATCGACAGTACCCCGGGATCCGTCGAGATCACCTGGGATTCAGGTGGACTATCGGAGGTGTCTCATCCCAACAGCAGCCTCCAGCCCAGGGTAGACAATTCAGCCAGCCTCAGCAACAACCCCAGTTCCCACACTAGCTACAACAGCAACATTACCTGCCGGATCCTCGTCCCTACCAGCAGGGACAACTATGGAGGCAGCACCAACAGTAGCCTCCACAGTATTCTCAGCTTCCCCCTCATCCTTCCGAGCAGCAACCTCACTTTCAGAGAGGGAAACCGTCTAGTTCTCATGGGCCAGCCTATGAGAACCCAGCATTCGATGATCTAGCCCGCCTTATTTTCGATCAGCAGGCCACATTCAGGCAGGAGATGGACGAGTTCCACCAGGAGATGAGGGAGATCATTAAGGGCAAGGCTGCCATACCCGCTCAGATTGAACCCAATCTGAATAACCTAAAGAGAAAATCTGAGTAGGTACAGTTCATAGAGATTACCACTTCTAGTGATTTATTAGGTGGCTGATGACGCGCCTGGCAATCGGGTTAAGTATGTAAATAAAATGGTCGTTGTGACCCAAATCACCAAGCGCGGTCAATCGAGAAAAATTGATAAAAACCACTCAGAAAATCAAGAAATTCAATGTAAGCGGTCTTCGCTATTCTTTTTACCTGGTATAGCGATCCAGGGTCGAACACAAGGAGCACGATTGAAAAACTAAGTAGTCAAATTTCAGAGAAGCTAATTTTTAGTGGTTTTTGATATTTAATAATTTTTTAGAATTTTTAATATGTGAAGGAAATAAAAGAAAGTATAAACAAGCACACTTAAGCAATTTATTTAACACACCAAAAATCAAGCAAAAATTCCAGAAAAATTGTTTTTATGTTTTTTAAGTTTTTAAATGTTTTTGGTGAATTTTTGATATTTTTATAATGGGTAAATTATTTTCTAAAAATAACACAATGCTAAAAATGAAAGGTACTGTCCAGCAAGGCTTAAGACCCAAAAATAAAATATTTATGGATCTCAACAAGCCCTGAGGTAATTTCCCTGTAATCTAGAAAGAATAAGGAAAATTTGGGCACCTAAATTATTGTTTTTGGATTTTTATGTTATTTATTATAATTTTTATGAGTTTTTAGGGGTTTTTAGATTTTTAGGGTTTTTAAGCAATGAAAAATAGCCTAAATTGGCTAGAAAATCAAACAACAAGCAAGAAACAGTAGCTGATTTTTTTAGAATTTTTGGGGGTGATTTTATATTTTTTTGGTATTTTTATATCTAGACAGTAGCTAAAAGCAAGGTTTTTGAATTTTTTAAAAATAGTAAAAGAACTCAGAAATGTCCTCAAAAATCCCTAAAATTCCTACACCATGGCAGGAGCCATGTGTCAAAATCTCATGGGATTTGGAGGTAATTTGATATTTTATTCAAAAATGCAAAGTGGGCACAGTGCACAAGGACGTAAGTGCAAATACCCGAGAATCTGGGGGCCAAGGTGCAAAATTCCCAGCAAGTCACGCGCGTGGCGCGTGGCTGGGGCACACAGGGACCTCTTGGTAATAAAAACCAAGTCTTAGGGCCTTTTGATAACTCGTATCAAAAACCCAGGGACTCGGTTGCAAAAATCCCACTAAAATCCGCACATGCGCATAAACAACACTCACAGGGGCATCAACGCAATTACCAAAAAGTATTTCTTCATTTCAGAACAACCCAGATCTACAGGATAAAAGATGTAAAAAGCCCAACCAAACACGTGACGAAGCACGTGGTCACATACACATAGGGGCATACATGCAAATAAAACTAAGCACAAGGTCCATCATGCAATTTACCCTACGTAAATAAAGTTCTAAAAATATTTACAGGACTAGGACGAAAAAGACAAACTAAGAGGGGGGCCTAAGTAATTTACCCCTTTATTCGTCGACGGCCAGATGCGCGCCACGTGGTGGATCCAACGGCTCGGGACGGCGGGCGCTCTTCTTCGGTGTCTCTTGGGCTCGATCGACGGTGGAGGCGAGGACACGTGGAAGATCTCACGGTGCTGGGGATACAGGTACCTCTCTCCTCGCGCGAATGGTCCCGATCAGCCCCTAGCGATGATCGACGGCTGCTGCTCCTCGAAGAACGGACGGTGGCGATGAAAACTGGGAGCGGGGGTTGATCGGACGGTGCTGGAGGATGGTTGAAGAACACTCCACCGGCGAGCTTCGCCGGCCTCGTGCGTGAGCTGCAGTCCTCCTCAGCTGCTCCTGATGATCGGGGAAGATCGGCGACGGCGTCCCGCAGCTGCTGGTACTGTCCGATGGCCCACCCGAGCCCTGGAGGGGCTCCGGCGAGGTCGTCGGCGTGAAGCTCCTGGCCTGGATGTGAGGGGGCCTCAGATGGTCTCCTTTTGACCTGCAAAATGCACCAGAAGCTTCGCGGGTCGAGGGCAAAGTGCCTCGACCCAAAGAAGCGGCGTGAGCGTGAACGGTGCGTCGGGGCGAGCGAGCTCCGGCGAGCGGAGGACGGTGGAGCTCGATTCCCAGATCCTGTGCGATCTGGGTTGAGTGAAAGGGCGTAGAAGGTGCGTGAGGGAATGGCGAAGGTGAGCGTAGGTTCCGATGATCGAGAAGATACGCAAGATGACCGGAATCAGAGGAACTCGTCGGAGATGTGATTTGGGGGAAACCTAAAATTAAACGAAATAAAAGAGCTAATCGACTACCTGGGTGGAGCGGAAGACTGTGCTGGAGTGTGGCTAACTCCTGGTCGTAGCCTCGAAGGGCGTCAAGGCCTGAGGCTCGAGCTCCTGCAAGCGGCGGAGCAACGGCGGCGCGAAGCTGCCGGATCGATGGTCGGGGCACCCTCTCCTCACTGCAACAGGGGCAAACGCGAGCTGTCACCTCGGTGATCACCCTGGAGGTCACGGGAATGAGAATGGCGAGCCAAAGATGAGGCGCGGAGGCGGCGGAGGGAATTCTATATATAAGTGCAGGCCCGATTAGGGTTAGGCGACGACGGCTAAGGAAGGCATGGATTTCGCGGCGAAAGATCTGGCGAGGGAGACAGATGATCGACGAAGAATCCGGGCACGGGGTTTGCGTGGGCGACAGCCTGGAGATGCGTGGGAAAATCGGCGAAGGCGGGGCGGTGCGCATCTTCCAGAAAAGGAAGGAGTCCGCGGGGGAGTTGACCGGGGTCAATAATCCCCCGTGGACCAATCAGGAGCTGCCACGTAATCAAATTTTTTGTTTATTTAATTTAAGGTAGAAAAAGGCCGAATTAAGAAAAACTTAAAACATGAAATATTTTTCTTTTATTTTTTTCTATTTTTTGGTGATTTTTAATTAATTTTTGGAAATAAAAATAGGGTAGCTATATATATATAGGTATATATGTACACTATATAGATTTTAATTTTTGAATTTTTTTTATTTGTTATTTTTGTGTATTTTTATGCCCATTTTATATTTTATTTATTTACATCATGAAATGAAGAACAACATGGTATTTTTATTTTATTTTAATTATTTATATTCATAGGTTAAATAAATAGTTATATACATTTATATACATGGTATATACACTGTAGTTTTGTATTTTTTATTTTGTAATTTTTATTTGATTTTTGTTTTGTTTCTTTTTATTTATTTTATTTACAAAATATGCCATAGAATATTTACAAAAAGTTTAGAAAATAAATACATTTATTTTTAGGGTTAAATACATAAGGAATGATGATCTATACACATGGTGAAAGGGCATTTTTGAATTTTTGATTTTTAAATTTTTATTTTGTTTTTAATAGTTTCTAAATATACACAAAATATGTACAAGCATATTTTTGGGTGAGGAAAATATAATTTTATTTATTTACAGAAGTATATACACATGAGCTCCTATCTCCCTCTACTTTGTCTTTTATGCGGTCAGGCCCATGCTGAGCCCTCCCTTGGGTCAAGTTGCTCAATATTTATTCTAAATATTTCCCTCTTTTTCTTTTTACTCTTTATTCTTTTATTTTTGCACAAAAACATGCTAATTACAGGTTTTTACACAATGCATGCTTTTGGTAATTATTTGTATTTACACATATCTACATGTATTTGCAAAGGTTTTTGTAGCTAAAATACAAGAATAAAGAGTGATGAATGGGTATTCATCACCCCCCTATGCTTAACTTTGCTAGTCCCTTAGCAAACACTTATTTGAAAAAGAAGTGAAAAAGAAAGAAAAAGAAAAAGAAAAAGAGGATGTACATGGATCAAGGTTGATTTATTAAACTTTCCTTCATTAAATTGAAATATGGAGCTCGATCAGATCTTTGGATTATTAATGTGTCAGAACCTTACTTAGACTTAAGCTTAAAACTCAACAGCCTCCAAGTTCCACCAATCTATGGGCAAGACTCCTCAATAAACCAGATCAGAACAAGTCTACATACACAAACTCTAATGACCATGAATCTTTCCATGCGGTGTAAGTGATATGTGGCTCCCCACCTCAGAAGTAACAAAGAAACAACCTCCCTCAACCTGATAACTCTAATGCCTCGGTCTAGCAACTCTTTCCTCGAGAAGCGGGGTATTCCCTTCTAAGTTCAAGTGCAACCGGCTCAAGAAGAGGGGGTAGAAGTATAGAGTTTTGGAAGCCTAGCCAGTGTAGCTAGGTCTCCCGCTGCAAGCTTCATGAGATGTAACATGGATACCATAAGCTTTGCTTTATTTGACTATGTACACTCCGGTGGGTTATTAAATTTTCAATCCGACCCACCACTTTTTTGGAGTTCTTTTTGCATTTTTGCATTTTTTTTTCAAGAACTTCTGTACAACATATCTACATGGTGCAACATATATACAAGAAATTTCCCCTTGAGCCAGTAGACTATCCCTCTTTTGAAGCTTTATTGCAACCCACGGCTTCTGTCTTTAGTCTTCATCACCACCAGACCAAGTTGAGGTGCACTTCCTTCACTAGAAGAAGAAGAGAGGTTCCGCCTAGAAGTACTACCCTCATATGCTACCCCAAGCCAAAGGAAACTGCCTCCTCACTACCTCATCCGTGGAGAGCCATGTGTAAGTGCAGGTGCAAGTCAAGCCATTGTCTCTAAGAGTCATGCGTGTGTTGTTAAGTGTTCTACTTAAGCTCATCAAGATGACATATGCTCATAGCCTAGTGGACTCAAAGAATTAAGTCCTTATGGACCTGAAAAGCCTTAACCCTAAGTCCTATAAGGTTCCTCTTAAAGTTAAGTAGATTAAGATCTTATTCAAGCTCCATTTCTCAATTTAATTCCAGGCTTAGTTTAGATGTCAACTCTCATCCAGGAAAAACTATATACATATATGTACACAAGATGCTATTTACAAATATTTTACAATCATGCAAAATTTTTGAAAAATGTTTTGAAATCATGGATGATGATGATGCATGAGGTGCAAGTTTTGCAAAAAGATATTTACAAACATTTACAGAAGATTTTTGCAAACTTTTGATTTTCAAAACATTTTGGAAAAATTTTGTACTATATACATAATTTTGATACAAAAATATTTACACAAAATTTACACAAAAGATTTTTGAAATCATTTTTACAAAAATACTTTATACACTAGCTATGTATAAAAGAGGTTTATGTACATGAAAAATTTTTTAAATTTTTGTGATTTTTAGCCATTTTATTTATTAACACACTCACACAAAGTACGAGTTATGGCTAAAGTATATATGAAATATATACACACCCCCCTATACTTAGCTCGAACGATGTCCTCAGAGTGATCAAGAGCGATGAAGAAGACATAACTCGTGCTTAGTAAAAGGGAAGTGAAAAGGAATGGCTAAGTACAGAAACGAATAAATGAATAGAATAAGAGGAACTCGGTGGTCTCCCCCTATACTTAGGATTAACTAATCCTAAGTATAGTAAGCTGTACATAAAGGGAGATCCGAGTGAAGAAAATACAGAGTCTGCCCCCACTATACTTAGGGTAAAATATCCCTAAGTATAGGCAGCAAAAACAGGAGCAGAAAGAATGAAAAGAATACTCGCAGGTCCTACATCCCCCCTATACTTAGGGTAAATTACACCCTAAGTATAGCATAATCATAAGATGAGAGACGAGATGTGGGACTAAAGAATAGAATGATATGGACAACTGGATCTATACAGGCGGAAGAACAGTGAAAATCAGGCGTGAGATGCAAAAGATGTGAGTCAAAAGACCACATCTCACGCAAAATGAATAGCGGCAATAATAACGTCCCGCGGCTCATGATCTAGAAATGGCTTGAGCCGCTGGCCGTTCACTCGAAAGGTACTCTCAGAAGATAACTCAGATATATCAATGCTACCGTTATCGTGTACCTTTCTGACCAAGTAAGGTCCCTTCCATTTGCTCTGTAGCTTTCCTGGAAATAATCTGAGCCTCGCATCAAACAACCATACTTTCTGTCCAATCTCAAAATGCTTGTGGCTGATATGAGAATCATGCCACTCCTTCACTTTCTCCTTATAATGTAGGCTGTTTGAGAAAGCTGTATCTCTAAGTTCTTCCAAGGCGGCTAGCTCTGCCCTCCTCTGGTCTCCTATACCATCTGGATCCATAAGAATATCTGTGACTGCCCAAAGTGACTTGTGCCTCAGCTCAACAGGTAGATGGCATGGTTCTGCTCCGGCGGCGGCTGCCGCTGCGGCAGCTGCTGCTGCGGCAGCTGCTGCTGCGGTTGCTGCCTCAGCATCAGCGTCAGGAATGTCCTCAGGCTCGCTCGGCTCGTCTCGCTCTGCTCGGAGTCGCTCCAACTCCCTTCTCATCTCAATCATAAAAGCTCCCTGATCGCGTAACTGCTGCTGGACTGTCTCTAATGATGCGATCAGGGTGGAGTTGATCGCCCCCTGGTCAAATACGACATGCTGCTCTCCCTGCTGACCTCCGGGGTAATCGTCTGATCTGGCGGCCATACTGACGTCTGCAAAATCAGATGAGCCCAACTCAGGTTCTGTCAACTCAATTCGTCTTTCCTCGGGCTCATGTCTCTCAGTAGCAAAAGAAAGGGGATCGAGGGGGAACAGGGTGGAATCGTACTCGGGCCCGGAGAGCTGGTCTTGACTCTCACGGGCCAACCTAGATGATGAAGTAGACTCGCCTGAAAGCGGTGCAGCCAGAGGCTGCCTAAGAGATCGTCTACCCATCATCTTGATCTGGCGAGTTGGGCGGATGGGATCTGGAGAAAATATGATCGTAAAGCAAACCCCTGGTTCACCAACACAACACAATATGAAGACCGTGAAAGCTCGGTCAATTTATCTTGTCAATTTTATTGGGTGAACATACAAAATATCAGAGTGCTTACGTGACCTGTTAGGATACCCGATGCTACTCCAACCGACTGGCCCGCACGGAAGAGTCGGTAGTCAGCTAGAAATAGCACCGGAGGGCTCTATCTAGGGTACGGGTCACTCTCTCGCGCATCCAAACCATACAAGGAGGGGGTTGCTCTCCCCAAGACAAATTTTTAATGTGAGTGTCTTTTAGGGTCAATAATGTTATCTAGTCCCAATTTTTTTGTTTTTCTTTTTAATTTTTTTTTCAAAATAAATACAAGCGGCCTAACGATTTTTCCGATTCTCCTGATGATTAAGCCAAAAACAGAGGGAGAAGACGAAAAAGCCGATGCGCGAAGAAATCAATGATGCATGCAGAGATAGAAATGCGTACCTTGTCTCCAGCACTCTACATGCAAGTGATCCGCGCAGAATTTAAAGACAGAAATAAGACTACCTACATGATGCAACGGAAAAAAAACCGAGTCCTAGATGAGCAACTTCTATCGCAGAACCGTCTAACTCAGTTACTCGCCTTCGATCCAAAGAGTCCGGTCTTGGCTTACCCCTCCTCTTCTCGACAGGTCGAGTTCAGGAGTAGCGCTTGTGGGGCAGGCTCGCGGCACGTAGGCTCTTAGGAAAGTGACTAAGTTATTTTTATTATTTATTCTTAGTAGGTCCAATTAACGATCTATAGGAACAGATCAGCAATTAGGTGTGGGGATCCTACTAATTACGGCACAAGCAAGAGAAATTCCTAAATCTAGGGGCTCGAGAAAAACCGCGTAAACACCGGAAAAGGCAGCTAGCTATCAAAACCGCAAGAAAAGCCGCGAAAATCCAAATGGGTCCCCCGAGTACACCGGTACTCGGCGAAACAGACCCGCTAAGTTACAAGTGTCCACAAGTCCAAAGTCTAAGTTATTACAACAAATATTGTTCTCTCTCTCTCTCAGAAATAAAGACCCCTTTTTCTCTCTCTCTTCCTCCTGCACGGGTCCTCTAAAAAGAAGCTCCAAGTCGTCCAAGCAGTACCTCGCACAAAAATCAAAGAGAGAAGGTCAGAAAGCAATAATAATATAAAGAGAGACAAAAATAGAAAAATGACTACAAAGCCGTGCTCCCCGGCAACGGCGCCATTCTGATGACGCGCCTGGCAATCGGGTTAAGTATGTAAATAAAATGGTCGTTGTGACCCAAATCACCAAGCGCGGTCAATCGAGAAAAATTGATAAAAACCACTCAGAAAATCAAGAAATTCAATGTAAGCGGTCTTCGCTATTCTTTTTACCTGGTATAGCGATCCAGGGTCGAACACAAGGAGCACGATTGAAAAACTAAGTAGTCAAATTTCAGAGAAGCTAATTTTTAGTGGTTTTTGATATTTAATAATTTTTTAGAATTTTTAATATGTGAAGGAAATAAAAGAAAGTATAAACAAGCACACTTAAGCAATTTATTTAACACACCAAAAATCAAGCAAAAATTCCAGAAAAATTGTTTTTATGTTTTTTAAGTTTTTAAATGTTTTTGGTGAATTTTTGATATTTTTCTAATGGGTAAATTATTTTCTAAAAATCAAACAATGCTAAAAATGAAAGGTACTGTCCAGCAAGGCTTAAGACCCAAAAATAAAATATTTATGGATCTCAACAAGCCCTGAGGTAATTTCCCTGTAATCTAGAAAGAATAAGGAAAATTTGGGCACCTAAATTATTGTTTTTGGATTTTTATGTTATTTATTATAATTTTTATGAGTTTTTAGGGGTTTTTAGATTTTTAGGGTTTTTAAGCAATGAAAAATAGCCTAAATTGGCTAGAAAATCAAACAACAAGCAAGAAACAGTAGCTGATTTTTTTAAAATTTTTGGGGGTGATTTTATATTTTTTTGGTATTTTTATATCTAGACAGTAGCTAAAAGCAAGGTTTTTGAATTTTTTTAAAAATAGTAAAAGAACTCAGAAATGTCCTCAAAAATCCCTAAAATTCCTACACCATGGCAGGAGCCTGTGTCAAAATCTCATGAGATTTGGAGGTAATTTGATATTTTATTTAAAAATGCAAAGTGGGCACAGTGCACAAGGACGTAAGTGCAAATACCCGAGAATCTGGGGGCCAAGGTACAAAATTCCCAGCAAGTCACGCGCGTGGCGCGTGGCTGGGGCACACAGGGACCTCTTGGTAATAAAAACCAAGTCTTAGGGCCTTTTGATAACTCGTATCAAAAACCCAGGGACTCGGTTGCAAAAATCCCACTAAAATCCGCACATGCGCATAAACAACACTCACAGGGGCATCAATGCAATTACCAAAAAGTATTTCTTCATTTCAGAACAACACAGATCTATAGGATAAAAGATGTAAAAAGCCCAACCAAACACGTGACGAAGCACGTGGTCACATACACACAGGGGCATACATGCAAATAAAACTAAGCACAAGGTCCATCATGCAATTTACCCTACGTAAATAAAGTTCTAAAAATATTTACAAGACTAGGACGAAAAAGACAAACTAAGAGGGGGGCCTAAGTAATTTACCCCTTTATTCGTCGACGGCCAGATGCGCGCCACGTGGTGGATCCAACGGCTCGGGACGGCGGGCGCTCTTCTTCGGTGTCTCTTGGGCTCGATCGACGGTGGAGGCGAGGACACGTGGAAGATCTCACGGTGCTGGGGATACAGGTACCTCTCTCCTCGCGCGAATGGTCCCGATCAGCCCCTAGCGATGATCGACGGCTGCTGCTCCTCGAAGAACGGACGGTGGCGATGAAAACTGGGAGCGGGGGTTGATCGGACGGTGCTGGAGGATGGTTGAAGAACACTCCACCGGCGAGCTTCGCCGGCCTCGTGCGTGAGCTGCAGTCCTCCTCAGCTGCTCCTGATGATCGGGGAAGATCGGCGACGGCGTCCCGCAGCTGCTGGTACTGTCCGATGGCCCACCCGAGCCCTGGAGGGGCTCCGGCGAGGTCGTCGGCGTCAAGCTCCTGGCCTGGATGTGAGGGGGCCTCAGATGGCCTCCTTTTGACCTGCAAAATGCACCAGAAGCTTCGCGGGTCGAGGGCAAAGTTCCTCGACCCAAAGAAGCGGTGTGAGCGTGAACGGTGCGTCGGGGCGAGCGAGCTCCGGCGAGCGGAGGACGGTGGAGCTCGATTCCCAGATCCTGTGCGATCTGGGTTGAGTGAAAGGGCGTAGAAGGTGCGTGAGGGAATGGCGAAGGTGAGCGTAGGTTCCGATGATCGAGAAGATACGCAAGATGACCGGAATCAGAGGAACTCGTCGGAGATGTGATTTGGGGGAAACCTAAAATTAAACGAAATAAAAGAGCTAATCGACTACCTGGGTGGAGCGGAAGACTGTGCTGGAGTGTGGCTAACTCCTGGTCGTAGCCTCGAAGGGCGTCAAGGCCTGAGGCTCGAGCTCCTGCAAGCGGCGGAGCAACGGCGGCGCGAAGCTGCCGGATCGATGGTCGGGGCACCCTCTCCTCACTGCAACAGGGGCAAACGCGAGCTGTCACCTTGGTGATCACCCTGGAGGTCACGGGAATGAGAATGGCGAGCCAAAGATGAGGCGCGGAGGCGGCGGAGGGAATTCTATATATAAGTGCAGGCCCGATTAGGGTTAGGCGACGACGGCTAAGGAAGGCATGGATTTCACGGCGAAAGATCTGGCGAGGGAGACGGATGATCGACGAAGAATCCGGGCACGGGGTTTGCGTGGGCGACAGCCTGGAGATGCGTGGGAAAATCGGCGAAGGTGGGGCGGTGCGCATCTTCCAAAAAAGGAAGGAGTCCGCGGGGGAGTTGACCGGGGTCAATAATCCCCCGTGGACCAATCAGGAGCTGCCACGTAATCAAATTTTTTGTTTATTTAATTTAAGGTAGAAAAAGGCCGAATTAAGAAAAACTTAAAACATGAAATATTTTTCTTTTATTTTTTTCTATTTTTTGGTGATTTTTAATTAATTTTTGGAAATAAAAATAGGGTAGCTATATATATATAGGTATATGTACACTATATAGATTTTAATTTTTGAATTTTTTTTATTTGTTATTTTTGTGTATTTTTATGCCCATTTTATATTTTATTTATTTACATCATGAAATGAAGAACAACATGGTATTTTTTTTTATTTTAATTATTTATATTCATAGGTTAAATAAATAGTTATATACATTTATATACATGGTATATACACTGTAGTTTTGTATTTTTAATTTTGTAATTTTTATTTGATTTTTGTTTTATTTCTTTTTATTTATTTTATTTACAAAATATGCCATAGAATATTTACAAAAAGTTTAGAAAATAAATACATTTATTTTTAGGGTTAAATACATAAGGAATGATGATCTATACACATGGTGAAAGGGCATTTTTGAATTTTTGATTTTTAAATTTTTATTTTGTTTTTAATAGTTTCTAAATATACACAAAATATGTACAAGCATATTTTTGGGTGAGGAAAATATAATTTTATTTATTTACAGAAGTATATACACATGAGCTCCTATCTCCCTCTACTTTGTCTTTTATGCGGTCAAGCCCATGCTGAGCCCTCCCTTGGGTCAAGTTGCTCAATATTTATTCTAAATATTTCCCTCTTTTTCTTTTTACTCTTTATTCTTTTATTTTTGCACAAAAACATGCTAATTACAGGTTTTTACACAATGCATACTTTTGGTAATTATTTGTATTTACACATATCTACATGTATTTGCAAAGGTTTTTGTAGCTAAAATACAAGAATAAAGAGTGATGAATGGGTATTCATCAGTGGCATTGCTTCATATACATTTGATGCAGACTTTCTTACACTTTGGAGTGGTAGGATGCCAGCCGACGGTACCTCGTCTGAGCGACGACACCTTGAGGATGTAGGAGCGCTAAACGAGAAGGATAGATATGTTTATGTCGCTCATGATGATGATGACGGTGGTGTTTACGCCACCAAGGTTGTTGATCTAGCTGACGATACCGAGGGCATTGCCTCCCCAGATGTAGAGGGTGGTACTATTGCCACCCGAGATCCAGATGTTGTGCCAGAGGCGGTGTTGATGCCGCATTTGGTGATGACATAGGTGGTGTTGAGGCCACCCCTTCTATTCCAGTAGCACTTTCTCCGGTTTTTGTACCACGGGACAATGTGAAAAATACCAAAAAAATTAATAAAGGAAAGGGTTCTTCATCTTCTAGTCCATATGTGATGCATGGTGATACCTGTATGGATTACATTTCTTCCTAGCAGTAGGTACCCATTCCTCTATCTAAGGAGGGCTCAGCCATACTCTTCCCTCATGCACTCTGCTTGGATAAGGGGAATAAAAAAGGAAAATAAAGAAAAAGAACCGACAGTTAGAGTTCAACCAACAGATGATTGATAGATTTCAAATTCAGCTGACTCTACAGGAGGCACTTGAGCATATCTCCCTCTTCCAGAGGAACCTGAGAGAGAAGACCACCATCCATAGGAAGAAAAGGAACCATAATGCAGAGATCCATGTGCTCACTCGTGCCACCAGCTTCTCCATCCAGAACCGTCTGCCAGTCGAGAGACCAGATGCATGAGCTCCCTATGTCAGATGCCATATTCATGAGTAGAGATTTGATCAGACTCTATTAGACAACAACTCTTCCATCAACCTTCTTCTGACATCCTTACTCGATCGATTCGAGTTTGGCCCTCTTCGATAGATCGGGACAGTCCTTCAGTTCGCTGATAGATCTGTCAAGAGACCGAATGAGTTGTTGAAGGATGTGGTCATCAAAATCCAGGGCCTGAAATTCTCTGTGGACTTCATTGTGTTGGACATGGAGATCCCTGAGTCTGTGACCGATATCCCCATCATTTTAGGACGTCCATTCTTGGCCATAGCCAAGGCGGTGTACGACCATGACAGTGGGAAGATATACTTTTGCGTAGAGGGTGAAGGTATACAAATAGAGACGATCGACGAGACTAGAGCATGATATCCAGCTTGCTCAGAACAACACAGTGATTCAGAGCAGATGATAGAGGCAAAGCGAGATGTCCACCAGGAGTGTGACTTTGTGATCGCCGATGATAAAGCCGCTTGGTCTGATCTTGTTTCACGAGCCCTCCTTTCACCCTCAGATACTGCAGACTCACCGATTCCAGCAGAGGAGAGCTTGGAGAGAACACTCTTGGTAGAGGACACGTTCGAGGCTAAAGACCGTGTTCAGGATAGCGAGGTGATGAATCCACGTTTCATCATCTTTATTCTATCATTTTGGCCTTAAAAACCCTAGTAAATGGTGTAAATAGGCTTAATTTTGGCATTTTAGCATTCATGTATAATTGTGTAAATAGTATATAAAATGCGGTTTTTAGAGCCAAAATTATAGAATAAAGAAAAGAAAAGAAAAAGAATAAAATATTGTAAATATTTTATGACCCTAAACCCTGAGACCTAGGCATCTCGATCAATAGGTCGACAAGGAATAAAGTAGGGCGAGATAAGGGCCAAAATACAATAAAAATACCTTCTCTTTAATTCATTCTTTATTGATTTTGGGACCTAATTTTGGTTCTACTTTTTATACTTCAAATAAAGAAACTTTGAACATGAATGTTGTAGATAATTTCATATAGAAAAATAAAAAAATTAATTTCACCCAAAAATAATACACAGATAAAAAGTTATGATCTGAATAAGATTCTAGAATCCAAACTTCCCAGACCTGTATCTTGCAAATAAAAACTCAAAATGTACAAACTCACCTTTAATTGTATATAATTTCAAATAAGCTATTTAATGAAGGTGGTTTCGTATTTTTCGGAGTTACGGTTTGAAAGTTGAGTTTTGGACCCACTTGTATACTTGTACAGATTAAAATATTCATTTTATTATTTATTCATTATTTTTATAAGTTTATATTTTTATAATTTTGTAAATAATATTTATAATATATGTATACATCAAAACAGGAATAAAAACCTAAAGAAAAGATAAAATAAAATACTTGTATATAAAGACCTAGGTATAATACCTATAAATATACCTACATAGAGTATAATCCTATTTTATTAAGTGTATAAAACACCTCAGAAAAATAAATAAAAATATAATTAAGTGTATAAAAATATTTATAAATTTATAAAATAATAAACAAAATTAATAAAATTAAATGCACAAAATAAAAATAAAATACTAAAATATATAGATAAAGATACCTATAAAGGGTATAAATGGTAAATTGTAATTATTAACATCATAAAAATAATTAAAAATCACTATAAAATACTTCATAAAAAATAAACACTTTTTATAATTAAAATTTAATAATCTCGTTTACTATTTTTAAATGAATTAATAAAGACTTTTTGCTGGATTTTTCCAAGTACCAGGTGGCTCTGACCGTTGACCGTAGGTCAACTTTTTGAGCCATCTCCTGTTCACGTCAGAAACGTGTTTTGTCCTATCTTCTTCAATTTTTAGAGGGCTCACCTTTCACCAAACCAGGTCGATGCCTTCTGCAAACTTGTTGCTCGAATACCCATGAAATACGCCCAGGGCTTATATTGGCCTTTGGATCCGCGATTCGCCCGATAATCTTCGATCTTGGAGCCGCCGGAGCCACTCTTTCAAAATGACCCCTGTCACTTCCTCCTCCCTTTGAACCCTTCGTTGACCATTCTTCCTCTCCTCTTGGTGTGCTCCGGACGGGACCTCGTGACAGGAGGTCCTCCAGCCACTTGAGGGAGGTTGAGTGGCCGTGGAGGCGCTCCAACCACCCATCTCCGGCCAAACGACCGTCGTGGTACCACCTTGGGTTTTCAACCCTCGAGGTCCACTTTTTTCGCATTTTCTTGCATATTTTTTTACATCCCTGTAGCCTTAGCTTCAATGCCCATCTTTGTTTCGCTTTTCGCCTAAATCGCCACCCTCTTTTTCATCTCGCCGGAGCTTGCTCGGGCGAGCTCCTAATTCACCTCCACCGCCATTTTTCGCCTCCCTACGGGGTCGGGGCAATTTACCCCTCATCCTATCACTTCTTCCTTGCAGGTTAAGGAGTCGAAGAGCAACCCTGGGGGAATTTTGAAGGCCGGTCGTGGTGCTGGGAGTAGCCTAGCTCCGCCGGGCTCACGCGACCACTCCAAGCCACGCGGGAGCATTTTGACACCTCCAAGAAGTAGAGCATACTTGCAGGAATCGTGGGCGCCATTTTGGGGAACGAAGGAGCACAGAGGTGGAGGTGCGAGGCCGAGGAAGTTCGCCGTCGAGGGCCTTCTTCCCCTCTTCGTCGTCACCTTTTCGGGTTAAAAAAATGGCACCGTTGCCGGGGAGCAACAACGCGTAGTTCATGTCTTTGCTTGTGATTGTTGTCTATTTTTGCGGCTTTTATTCGCTTATTACTTTTGATATCTCTTGTTTGAATTGTCTAACCCCCCCTATTGTTTGACTTCTTGCGAGGAACGCTGATCGAGGGAGGAGCTCTCTTCCAGGAGCACCTGCGCACCCACGTGAGGCGACTTGACTTAGCACGAAGGTGGGCTCAGAGAGGATTTTGAAGAGAATTCTATTCTATTTATTTATTGCATTTATTATTGTAATTTTTGTGAGAGAGAGACCCTAATTTGTAATAATACAGGTACCTTGGACTCTTGGACATTCAGGCCCAATTTCCAAGTGATTGTTCACTTGGGTGCTCACCGTGGTTTTCACGGTTTTTTCATCGCATTTTTTTTACTTTGTTTTCTGATTTTTCGATTTTATTTATTTTGTGTGATTGAGCCCTTAGTTTTAGGAGTTGCTTGTCGATAGCATTAGGTCCAAACACATTAATCACCATTGCATGTACCTATAATGATGTTTGGACTTAGTCAAATTATACTGCTTCTCACTTAGTCTCGGAACCACCGTGCCGAGAGGGGTCGTATACAGCGCGTGCAGGATCCACTGTGGTGGACACCGATCGGCCCCCAAGACCAGACACTTCGGTTCTATTCTAAGTCATTAGCATTGGTTCTTCACGTTAATAGCAGCTTCTCACCCTAGGGCGATTTCATCGGCTTGCATTTGCATATAGTTTAGGTTTCAATTCTGAAGAGCATCTTTGCATGAAGAGTGTTGGAGGCAAGGTGAGCATTTCTCTTTAGCATACATCATTGATTTGCCGCTTGCATTGCCTTTCCGCCTCTCCCTCTGATTTTGCCAACCTAGGTTCTTAAAGGAATTGATTCCCCGATAGGCTCGTGCATTCTCATTAAAAAAGTGATAATAAATAAAATTGGTACTGCTAATATTACTTGACCCTAAAATCAACCAAAAAGAAAAATCTTGTATTGGTGCGAGTAATCCCCTCATTGTCTTCGCTTTTACTTGCCCACGCACACCCTAAGGACTAGTCCCAAATCCTATTTAGCCCCTAAGTGTGTGTGCAACTCTTTGACTTCTCACCTAACTCTAATAAAAACAAGATAAAAAGACCGACTTTTCGGTCTCTATCAAGTAGAGTAGGTGAATTGAGGGTTTGTTTTGTGTGAGTTTGCTTGTGCTTGCTTGTGTGTATTCTAGATCGCCTCTGTGCATTTGCTCTTTCTTCTTCACTCTCTTGACTTGACCTTCGTGTTCTCCCGACGATCATTATCTTTTGTTTTCGAGATGGACCCCTGGAGCATTTTCTATCCGGACTTTGCGGATCCTTCGTTCACTCCAGCTGGTCCACCTCCTTTTTTCCAGGAGGACTTTGCTCCTGATTTTTGTACATATCCGACCAACCCACTATTTTAGGATTCAGACTTTGATCTTCACCAATCATTTCCACCACCATCACCCTCACATTTCGACAACCCGCTCTTCCTTGAGTATCCTGATACAGAATGTGATTTTTGTCCACCCCCACCGCCCACATTCGACACACCCGATCCTGAGATTTTGGAGTCACCTTTCATGATATCCACACTCGAGACCTTGCATCAGATGATGGAGCATATGAACTCGAGTATGAGCCATATAGTTAGCATTAATAAGATACAGAATGTAGCTCCATTCTTTGAGGATTCGGATTCATATGAGGATTATCATGAGAGCTTGCAATCGCCCAAAATACAAAAAAATGAGAAATTTTTAAAAACACAAAAAGAGTTCGGGAGACCTTTGGTTGATTCAGACTGTGAGGAGAGTGCCCACTTGCCAGATCCTTTGACCACACAACCTTTCACACCTTGTCCTACCTTTGACCTTGAGGATGCCGCTGTACAGACTGCTCTTGGCATGCCTCGTGTATATGTTGATTCCGACTTCCTCCCTTGTATGGAGGAAGTCCAAAAATTCAAAAAAATATTGACCGAACCCGAAGTGGTGGCCACTATTCATGAGATCATCCGTGCCCCACTTCAGCAGGCCATGACTGATTTATCTGCTTCTCTTCCCAAGAAGACAAAGCGGAGGAGCAGATCTGAGCGTCATATTTTGACCATGGCCACTGCCCACGCCATCACACACTGTCCCATTCCTAGGAAGAGGAACACTGCCATACCTTTCATTAGCTGCACCATCTCTGACCACACATGTGATCACCCTCTCCTCGACGGCTGTGCTTCGATTAGCATATCACCCTTCTCGTTGGTACAGTCTCTTCACTTAGGGCCTCTCAAGAAGACCAGGATGATAGTTCAATTTGCTGATGGATCTATCAAGAGGCCGAAGGGTATCCTTGAAAATGCCGTCATTTCGATTCAGGGTACGAGCTACCATGTTGACTTTGTCATTTTGCCCATGGAGACCTCCAATGGGGAGCACTCTCCAATCATCCTGGGACGACCATTCCTCGCCTCTACGAGGGTCGTTATTGATTATGGATCAGGAGAGATTCGCTTCCGCCCTGTTGACGAAAGCGAAGTGTCGATCACCGCACCCACAGTTGACTAGACCTATCTTGGTTGACCCTGAGGACCATGACCTTGACGAAACTATCAGAGAGTTTTGTTACCTATTGGATTCCACTGAGACCCAAGAATTCCTCTCTCAAGAAGACTTGGAAAGCATGGACCTTGGAGTTCCTTCTTCTGGGACTTGGCACTGTGTTGATGACATCCGCGGGATTTACACGATTGGCACCATTGAGCGAAGGGCAGATTTAGAAACTAGACAGGACGAACATGATTTGACTACTTTCATCGATGAGTCCGCTCCTGTTCACTTAGATTCAGATGAACCAAAGGCCGAATTTGATCTGATTGCTTTTATTCGAGAATTCGAGCCTTTTGATGAGAAAGATGATCCGGTTGAGATTATAGAGGACGAACAGAGTTCGACTACTTCCACTGATGAGTTCGTTCCTTTTGGTTTTGACCTGGATGAGACCTCACAGGACGACACGGATTACACTTCTTTCGATTATGATGAGTTTGTCCCATTTCACTTTGATACTAGCGAGACTCCCAAGGCCGGACCTAGGCGTACTTCTTCCACTACCCCGTCTATGCCTTCACACCCTAGGACCACTGAGGACCATCACTCTGTCGATCCTGATCGGTTAGTGTCATCTGAGGACCCCGATGTTGACGTGCACCATACTAGATCTATTCCTCAGTAGTCTCGCAAGAAGGTTCTCTTTCGACCTTCTTGACCTTCTGTATATCCATCTCTGTTGTATATTCACTTTTGTTCATCTCCATCTCTCTCTTGTCTTGCTCGTCCACCCATTCTCGCATTTGCCTTGCTTAGGACGTACTTTATCCTAACTATAGGGGGGTGGACGAGCCGAGTGTTCAGTCGTCGTTTCGTCTCATTGCTCCTGTTGTTGCCTATACTTAGGGCCTCTTTTACCCTAAGTATAGGGGGAGTGATGCGTACATTCTCCTCTATCTTCTTCCATATGTTGATATCTTTTCTTCTTTTCTTCTTTTCCTCTTCTATCTTCTTTATCTACCAAAAAGGGGCCGCCCCTTTGTGTCAGACTTCTATACTTAGGACGTACTTTGTCCTAAGTATAGGGGGGTGTGCACCCCGAGAGCTTCTATTCTTTGATCCTCTCCATTGTCTCCTCTTCTTGTCTATACTTAGGGATATCTTACCCTAAGTATAGGGGGAGACATTCTGAGTACGATCTGTTCATTCCCACCCTTGACCCTCCCTGCTTTGTGTACAGTCTGCTATACTTAGAATTATTTGATCCTAAGTATAGGGGGGACGGTCAACTTCTCATTCGTTCATTCATCCTTTATCCTTTTATTCTTTAGATTTTTCTATACGCAGTACGAGTTATGTCTTCTTTTTCTCTTTGATCTATGAGGACATAGCTCAAGCTAAGTATAGGGGGTTCGTATATACTACGTATATACTATAGCCATAACTCGTACTTTCGTATTTTTACTAATAACTATGGCAAATTATACTTATCAAAGTATTTTTACTAATAACTATGGCAAATTATACTTATCAAATTCATTCAAAACCTTAATAACAAGATGTGATTATTCCTCGAATTCTTTGTGTATCTACTGATTAATAAATCAGATGAAAATATTTTTTGCAAAATGTTTGAAAAATAGTTTGAAAACCTCCGTGAAAAATATTTTGAAAACTATTTTGAAAATGTTTTGTTACATGTTTTCAACCTTTCTAAACTTATTTGGATTATAAAAATTTATTTTCTATGTGTGAATTAAAATGTTTGAAAAATAATTTGCAAATGTTTGAAAAATGGTTGCAAAAATATGTGAAAAATCTATATATACTGTTTGGAAATCCTTTGCAAAATGATTTTCAAATGTGTATACATGTTTGTAAAAAATGTTTGTAAAAAGTATTTTGTACTATTGTTTTCAAAATTGTTTGAAAAACCCTTGTCAAATAAGTTTGAGGAATACTTACATCTCACCTAAAATGCTCTATGTATATACCTATAAAACTGACCACTTACCCTTGTAAATTCTTAAAACCCACTTCTTGTAAATACAAGATGCATCCCTGTGTAAATATTTGTACCGAGTTTTTAGCCAAAACCTTTTATTTTCAAAATCCCAAAAACATTTGCACAATTAAAATCCAAAAAAAAACATTTGAAAAAAAACTTTTTGAAAAATTAAAAAAATGCATATGCATCATCTTTTCAAAAATCCATAAAAAGTTCAAAATATTTGAAAATTGCATCACAAAAAAAATACTTTCTGCATTTGCATGGCATGAGCATTTTTCGGATTGAGTTTGATAATTGGAAAAGTCTAAGTAAAATCCGAAGATTGGAGCCTGTTAGACCTTAAATCTACCTAATTAACAGGAACCTTATAGGAGCTAGAATTGAGGTACTTCATGTTTAGTTGACTTAATTCTTTGAGGATCACGAGACTTGGTTCAATGGATTCTTGACTGCCTAAGTAGAGTATTTCGGAGCACACGCACGGCTCTTGTTGATAATGACCTAACTGGGACACCTGCACCTTTCACTTGGCTCAACTCAATTGGAGTGGTGAGGGGGTTGTATTTGCCGGTATGAGATGCACACAGGTGGAAACACGTGTCCTCCTCTAGGGAGGGAAGTGCACCCCAACCCGTCCAGTAATGAGGAGTTTCGAGGATAGGAGATCATGGGTTGCAATAAAGCTTCAAAAGAGGGATAGTCTACATGCTCAAGAGGAAAAACTCCCCATGTAAATGCTGTTGTATATAGTATTTCAAAAAAAATTGCAAAAGCAAAAACTCCAAAAAAGTGGACAGGCCTGTACAAAAATAAAAATGCCTGCTGGAGTGTACATATGTGTATAGTAAAATAAAGCAAGCTTGAGCTTCAAAGTCAAATCATGTGAGCCTGCAGCTGGATGACTTGACTACACTGGTCTTGCATCCTAGGATAGGTAGCTACACTGGCTACCGTCCATTCTTCTCTTCACCCCCTCCTCTTGGGCTGGTTGCCACTTGAACTTAGAAGGGAATACCCTGCTCCTTGAGAAATGAGTTGTTGGATTGGGGAATCATTGGGTTGTCATATTGGAGAAGTTAGTCTCTTTGTCATTTCAGTTGGGGAGAGCCACTATCACTTACACTGTACGAGTCAGATTCATAGTCGTAAGGGTTTGCGTATGAGTTGAGATATTTCTAACCTGGCTATTGAGGAGACTTGAGCAAAGTTTTGGGATTCTCGGAGACTGTTGGATTTCAAATCTGGTTCTCATTAAGGTTCCACCCGCACTAAAATTCCAAAGGTCCGACTTAAGCTCCAAACTTTGATTTTGCGAAGACAAGTTTGATAATTAAACTTAATCCGATTTTCTTCTTTTTCTTTTCTTTGTTTTTATTTTCTGCACTTATTGCATAAGTGTTTGGTAGGGACTAGCAAAGGCAAGTATAGGGGGATGATGAATCCACGTTTCATCATCTTTATTCTATCATTTTGGCCTTAAAAACCCTAGTAAATGCGTGTAAATAGGCTTAATTTAGGCATTTTAGCATTCATGCATAATTGTGTAAATAGTGTATAAAATGCGGTTTTTAAAGCCAAAATTATAGAATAAAGAAAAGAAAAGAAAAAAAAATAAAATATTGTAAATATTTTATGACCCGAAACCCCGAGACCTAGGCATCTCGATGACTAGGTCGACAAGGAATAAAGTAGGGGGAGATAAGGGCCAAAATACAATAAAAATACCTTCTCTTTAATTCATTCTTTATTCATTTTGGGACCTATTTTTGGTTCTACTGTTTATACTTCAAATAAAGAAACTTTGAACATGAAAGTTGTAGATAATTTCATATAGAAAAAAAATTAATTTCACCCAAAAATAATACACAGATAAGAAGTTATGATCTGAATAAGATTCCAGAATCCCAACTTCCCAGACCTGTATCTTGCAAATAAAAACTCGAAATGTACAAAATGACCTTTAATTGTATATAATTTCAAATAAGCTATTTAATGAAGGTGGTTTCATATTTTTTGGAGTTACGGTTTGAAAGTTGAGTTTTGGACCCCACTTGTATACTTGTACATATTAAAATATTCATTTTATTATTTATTCATTATTTTTATAAGTTTATATTTTTATAATTTTTTTAATAATATTTATAATATATGTATACATCAAAACGGGAATAAAAGCCTAAAGAAAAGATAAAATAAAATACTTGTATATAAAGACCTAGGTATAATACCTATAAATATACCTACATAGAGTATAATCCTATTTTATTAAGTGTATAAAACATCTCAGAAAAATAAATAAAAATATATTTAAGTGTATAAAAATATTTTATAAATTTATAAAATAATAAACAAAATTAATAAAATTAAATGCACAAAATAAAAATAAAATACTAAAATATATAGATAAAGATACCTATAAAGGGTATAAATGGTAACTTGTAATTATTAACCTCGTAAAAATAATTAAAAATCACTATCAAATATTTCATAAAAAATAAACACTTTTTATTTTATAATTAAAATTTAATAAACTCATTTAATATTTTAAAATGAATTAATAAAGACTTTTTGCAGGATTTTTCCTGGTTGGTCCACGTGGACCAACCAGGTGGCTCTGACTGTTGACCGTAGGTCAACTGTCTGAGCCATCTCCTGTTCACGTCAGAACCATGTTTTGTCCTATCTTCTTGGATTTTTAGAGGGCTCACCTTTCACCAAACCAGGTCGATGCCTTCTGCAAACTTGTTGCTCGAATACCCATGAAACACGCCCAGGGCTTATATTGGTCTTTGGACCCGCGATTCGCCCGATAATCTTCGATCTTCGAGCCGCCGGAGCCACTCTTTCAAAACGACCCCTGTCACTTCCTCCTCCCTTTGAACCCTTCGTTGACCATTCTTCCTCTCCTCTTGGTGTGCTCCGGACGGGACCTCATGACAGGAGGTCCTCCAGCCACTTGAGGGAGGTTGAGCGGCCGTGGAGGCGCTCCAACCACCCATCTCCGGCCAAACGGCCGTCGAGGTACCACCTTGGGTTTTCAACCTTCGAGGTCCACTTTCTTCGCATTTTCTTGCATATTTTTTACATCCCTGTAGCCTTAGCTTCAATGCCCATCTTTGTTTCGTTTTTCGCCTAAATCGCCACCCTCTTTATCATCTCGCCGGAGCTTGCTTCGACGAGCTCGTAATTCGCCTCCACCGCCATTTTTCGCCTCCCTACGGGGTCGGGGAAATTTACCTCCGACCCTATCACTTCTTCCTTGTAGGTTCAGGAATCGAAGAGCATCCCTGGGGGAATTTTGGAGGCCGGTCGTGGTGCTGGGAGCAGCCCAGCTCCGTCGGGCTCGCGCGGCCACTCCAAGACACGCGAGAGCATTTTGGCACCTCCAGGACGTGGAGCATACTTGTAGGAATCGTGGGCGCCATTTTGGGGAACAAAGGAGCACGGAGGAGGAGGCGCGAGGCCGGTGAAGTTCGCCGTCGAGGGCCTTCTTCCCCGTTCTTTGCCGTCACCTCTCCGCCGTTGGATCATCAAGGCCCCCAGTTCGAACAGCCGCCGTCGGATCTTCGCCGCCCCAGAACCGTCTGATCAGCCCTGCCAGATCTAATCGCGACCGTAGGAGCGAAACGTCATCGCAGCACTGGGCGTCGACACGTGGCATAAGTGGGAAATCATCAACCGTACGATCGACCCTGCCTTGGGTATTTTGCGTTCTTAACCTAGGCAACTTTTGTATTTAATAAACAATATTTAAACATTCGTTTACTGTTTTATATCTTTTGTGTATTTTGCAACTTTGCCCCCAGCGTTTTGTATTATCACCCTTTAGTCCTCGCTAGGTCACGTGCTGCGCGCACGTGACTTGGTGATTTTGTAGGGTACCCCTGGGGATGTTTGCATATTTATCTTTCGTACTTAAACTTTCATATACAGATATAAGTTTTTGGACATTTTTCAATATAGCCCTCAGACTTTTTGATAATTGCGGTTGTGTCCCCGCCAGGTGCACACGTGGTCCCTCACGTGGGCCCTGGCGATTTTGCAAGAACAACCTTGAATTTGTGCTTATTTTTTATTGGTCCAGAGAAGTTTATATTACGTTATATATTTTTGGTTAATTTGCAGGAGAGCCCCTAAACATTTCATATATTACATTAATGCCCCTGCCAGCAATTCATTTTCTTTATGTTTCTAGTATTTATTGCATGCATCTATAAAAGCCTAAAAAATCCACAAAAATCACAATAAGTTCTTGGTGCATCCTAGATTCATGCTATATTTTTATTTTGCATATTTCTTGCATTTAATATTTATAAAAATTCAAAAACACTCATTTTCAGCATTGTTTGCATTATAAAATCCATAAAAAATATAAAAACATCTCAGAAAATTCCCAAAAAAATATATTTTGCATATTTTAGTGCGTTTTAACTTCAATCGAAAAATCACTAAAAAATATAAAGAAAACTCCTAAAAATTTGAAAACCCCAAAAACCTCCCTAAAAATATTAAAAACTTAAGAAAAATCCTAAAAATACAATTTCAGTTTCTGTATTTCCCTATTTTATTATCTTTGACTAAAAATTAATTTGACGAATTTTGGACACTGATTGATATTTTTCATCCTCATTTTAATTTCGTCCAGCAATTTATTTCAATGTTTACTAGTATTTTTGACTTTAAAAATACCAAATAAATTAGAAAAAAGCTAGAAAAATCACAAAAACATTAGAAAAATACAAAAAGACCAAAAATACTTTATTTCCTGATTTTTCCTTATTTTTCCTTATTTTTATAAATACTCTATTCCTCTCTCTCTCTCTTATATTGTATATATATTTTATTATTGAAAAAGAAAATTTAAAAATATAAAATATAAAAAAAATAAAATATAAAATTAGAAATTAAAAATCAAAATATAAAAATATAAAATCCAAAAATTAAATAAAAAAATACAAAATAAAAAACCCACAAAAACATAGCATAGATAGACACTAGATCACATTCGCTTTTTGAGCAATTTTGCCCTATTTTACCTGTCTGCTCCCTGTGTTCGACCTCTACACTGCTTGCACACTATACACATCCTTTGTAGAGTTATAATAAATTTTAACTCCACATATTGCTTTCATTGCTTTACGTGATTGTTGTGGGTTAATTGTTGTTTTAATCCGAACTTCGTGTGGTCGATTCAACGACTGAGTTCCCGCCTTGTGTGGAACTTAAGATCACCGATTTTTGAGTTAAACACGAGGCAGAGTACATTTCTTGTGATTCAGATTCAGATCCCTCAGATTCAGACATAGACTAGGCTGAATTTGATGAGCTGTTACCTTGTCTGATTCCAACATAGCCAGTAACTAGGGTGGAGACTAAGACGACACATATTACATATACACCAGCAGCACTAACTTTGCCAGATATTCATGATAAGCAAGAGTTCTCACACACAGATCTGATTGCATTCACTCAGATATTTCATAAGCCAGATTTGCCAACTCCTACTTGTACATAACTGAAGTCCTTGTCGCAATCGCTGAAGTATAGATTCCTTGCAGGTGAGCATGAGATGTACCCAATCATTATCTCAACAGATTTGACTGGAGAGCAAGAATCTCGTTTGATGGAGATTCTTGAAAAGAACTGCAAGGCAATAGGATGGAGTGTAGCTGATCTCCAGGGTATAAGTACAGCCCTGTGATCTCACCATATCTATCTCGAAGAGGATGCTAAGCCATCGCGTGAGGATAAGCACGAGGGGGGAAGGACCAGGGGTGCTCACGCTCTGTCTATAGAGAGGAAGGAAATCGAGCGAGGTCAGTCGAAGTAGGGTCGAGGCGCATATGTTTCGGGTACAGAGGCGATGAGGGGTGAGGGCCACCCTCGGGGCGGGCCGGCAAGGGGTTCGAATCCTGCCACCTTTCTTATGGATCATCCTATGGCGGATGATGGGAAGGGAAACATGATGAAATGCAATTTAGTGAATTGTCTCATTATTCGTTATTTCCGGGTCTTTTCGTTGCATTCACTTACAATAAGAAAGAACCACTGACCTCTTCCAGACACGGGAGCGCTGATCCAGTACTTGTCCTCCTTACTGAAGAGAGAGAGCCCCTTAGGGTGGAATTGTTCACGGTGGATCTTTTGCACCCGCTTCAAGACATGATGACTAATGAAACAATCTCAGTCTTGGGATAAACCGTTTATTTTATGCTGTTTATATTTACTTCCACTTTACTCTTTCCAACGATGACTGAACCCCAATCTTTGAGAGGTAGTCATGAAGGATATTTCGAAATGGTGGAGCGTCGATTTTATCTACCCATCTCCGACTCTAAGTAGGTTAGTACATTACACGTGGTTCCCAAGAAGAGGGGCATCACTACAGTTGTGAGTGAGTCTGGAGAGGAGATAGCTACCTTGGTACCCACTGCATGGAGGGTCTGTGTGTACTACAAATGATTAAATCAGGTCAATAAGAAGGATGATTTATCACTACCTTTTATTGATCAGATTATAGAGAGGCTAGCTGGGAAGAGTCATTACTGCTTTCTTGATGGGTACTCTGGCTACAACCAGGTGGCCATTGCGCCCGAAGAACAGGACAAAATGACATTCACATGTCCGTTTGGGACTTATGCTTTCAGACGGATGCCCTTTGGTCTATGTAATGCCCCAGCGACATTCCAAAGGTGCATGTTATGCATTTTCTCGGATATGGTGGGTGACTATTTAGAGGTCTTAATGGATGATTTTCAGTCTACGACAATAGGTTTGATGCTTGTCTTGATTGCCTAGACTTTATCCTTCAGTTCTGCATTGAGGTTCATCTTGTTTTATCCTAAGAGAAGAGTCACTACATGGTGACTCAAGGGATGATGCTTGGTCATATCATCTCCAACAGGAGCATGGAGGTTGATCCGGCCAAGGTGGATATCATCAGGAAACTCAATCCACCGTCTAATATGCGACTGTTACGGTCTTTTCTAGGGCATGTCGGTTTCTACTGACAGTTCATTCATGACATCAGTAGAATTGCCTGACCCTTGACTAATTTGCTAACAAAAGACACTGAGTTCATTGTAGATTATAAGTGTCTTGCGTCATTTGAGACTCTCAAAAATCTAGTTATTGAGGCTCTTGTCCTTCAGCCTCCTGATTGGTCTCTCCCCTTCAAGATCATGACGGATGCCTCCGATTTCGTCGTAGTGGCCGTACTAGGATAGAGGAGGGATGGAGTACCTTTTGCCATTCACTATGCTAGCCGTACATTGGATGTCGCTTAGCGGAACTACACTGTCACAGAGAAATTCAGATCATATATTCTTGGATCCAAAGTGACTATCTTCACTGATCATACCGCTATCAGGTACCTCATGGCTAAGAAGGATGCCAAAGCGAGACTGACTAGATGGATCCTTCTACTCCACGAGTTTGATATTGAGATTAAGGACAAATATGGAGTCAAGAATGTTGTGGCGAATCATATCTCCCACTTAGAGAATCTTGAGGAATCTGAGCAGTCTGATCCCATTTCTGAGACCTTCCCAGATGAAGAGATCATTTCTATCACCTCGCACCCATGGTACGCCCACATTGTAAACTATCTTGTTGCCAAGAAAGTTCCACAAGGTTGGCCCAGGTAGCGACTTGAGACCTTCCTTGCTAAGGTCAACTCTTACCATTGAGAGGATCCCATCCTTTATCATGAAGGAGGGGATAGCGTCCGGTGTCGGTGCATTCCTCATGAGGAGCACCATAGCGTCCTCACATACTCCCACAAGCTTGAGGCATGAGGACATCACTCTGGGAGGATAACAACACAAAAAGTGCTCCAATCCGACCTACGGTGGCCTACCCTCTTCAAAGATTCTAATGAATTCATGAAGAGGTGTACTAACTGTCAGAGTATGGGCACTTGTGGACAACCTGATATAATGCTGATGCAACCCATTCACTTCTGTGAGGTTTTTGACGCATGAGGCATCAATTTCATGGGTCCATTCCTTAAGATCAGGGATTCGAGTACATTCTGTTGTCTGTGGATTACGTGAGTCGTTGTATTGAGGCCATTCATGCCCGAGTCGCAGATGCCAAGACTGTTTGCAATTTTTTGAGGAAGAATATCATTTCACGGTTTGGGGTTCCTAGAGTATTGATATTTAATGGGGGGTCTCACTTTATCAATGATAAGGTAAAGGCCCTTGCTAACGAGTTCAACATAGACCATCAAGTTGCCACTCCATATCACCCTCAGACCAATGGTCTTGGTGATGTATCGAATAGGATGATCAAGACGATATTGCAGAAGGTAGTCCACCCAAACTGAAAGGATTGATCATAGCTTTTGGAATCGGTCTTGTGGGTATATCGGACTTCCTTCAAGACTCCTTTGGGTACATCTCCCTTTCGTCACGTTTATGGTAAACCATGACATTTACCTGTTGAGATTAGGCACAAGTCACTTTGGGTTGTAACTGATATATTATTTGATCCAGTGAGTATAGGTGATCAAAGGAAGGCAGAATTGGTAGCCCTGGAGGAGCTTAGAGATACAGCCTTTTCGAACAGCCTACATTATAAGGAGCGAGTGAAGGTATGGCTTGATTCTCATATTAGCCATAAGCAGTTTGAGCCGAATCAAAGAGTATGGTTGTTTGATGACATGCTTAGATTATTTCCAGGGAAGTTGCAGCGTAAGTGGAAAGGACCATACCTGGTCCGAAGGGTGCATGATAATGGTAGTATCCACGTATCTAAAATGTCATCTGAATCCACCTTTCGTATTAACGGTCAACGCTTCAAACCATATCATAAGCCGCTGATCATTGATGTCGCCCCAATTCATTTTGCATGAGATGTGGTCTTTGACTCACATAAGTTTCATATCGTGCTTGATTATCACTGTCTTCCGCTTTGTATAGATCAAAATGTCCATATCATCTCATTGTTTAGTTTAACACCCCATCTGCATCTTGTGATTATGCTATACTTAGGGTGTACTTTACCGTAAGTATAGGGGGTGACAAACTTTTGATTATTCTTTTGATTCTTTTTACCTCTATTTTGCTTCCTATACTTAGGGATATTTTACCCTAAGTATAGGGGAGGTAAACCCTGCACATCGTTCCACTCGGTTTTCCCTTTATGTATAGTCTGCTATACTCAGGATTACTTGATCCTAAGTATAGGGGGAAACATCGAGCCCTCTTAATTCTATTAATTGATTTGTCATTGTAGTATAGCATTCATTTTCACTTCCCTATACTAAGCACGAGTTATGTCTTCTTCTTCATTGCTCTTGATTCACTTTGAGGACATCGTTCGAGCTAAGTATGGGGGTGTCGTATATATTACATATATACTTTAGCCATAACTCATAGTATGTGTGAGTGTGTTAATAAATAAAATGACTAAAATCCTTTATCTAAAAATCATTAAAATTTTAAAATTTTTTCTTGTACATAAAAATCTTTCTTGCACATACATAGCTTTATAAAAATTATTCTTGTACAAATGTTTGTAAAAATATTTTGTATGTAAAAAGTTTGTAAATATTTTTTGTATCAAAACTATGTATATAGTACAAAATTTTTGTAAAATATTTGAAAAATAAAAGTTTACGAAAACCCTTGTGTAAATATTTGTAAATAATTTGCAAAACTTCTACATTCATGCATACAGTCAAACATTTTTCAAAAATTTTGCATTTCTTTCAAAAGTTTTGCAGAAGAATATTTTTGTATATACTTGTACATCTTTTTGAGTCATAGTTGACATTTATACTAGCCTGGAATTAAATTGAAAAATGGAGCTTGGTTAAAACCTTAATCCAGTTAATCCTAAGAGGAACCTTATAGGATTTGGGGTTGAGACTTTCCAGGTCCATTAGTGACTTAATTCTTTGAGTCCACTAGGCTATGATCACATGTCATCTTGATGATCCTAAGATAAACATTTAACAACGCAGACATGACTCTCACAGACAATGGCTCTACCTGCAGGAGCACCATACACATAACTCTCTACGGATGAGGTGGTAAGGAGACATTTTCCTTTGCTTGGGGTAGCATACGAGGGTAGTACTTCTAGGCAGAACCTCTCATCTTCTTTTAGTGAAGGAAGTGCGCCTCAACTTGATCTGGTGGTGTTGAGATATAAAGATAAGAGTCGTGGGTTGCAATAACGCTTCAAAAGAGGGATAGTCTACTGGCTCAAGAGAAAAAGTACTTATGTTTATGTGTTGCGCCATGTAGATATGTTGTACATATCCATTGAAAAAATGTGCAAAAAAAAGAAAAACTCCAAAAAAGTGGACATGCCTGATTGAAAATAAAATGCCTGCAAGAGTATGTATAGCCAAATTAAGCAAAGCTTGTGTTACATCATCTCATCTCATGAAGCTTGCATCGGGAGGCTTAACTACACTGGTTGGGCTCCCAGTGATGCATGGCTACATTGGTCATGGTCCATTCTCTTCTTTCCCCTCTTCTTGAGCCAATTGAACTTGGACTTAGAAGGGAATACCTCATTCCTCGAGGAAAGAGCTGCTAGACTAGGGCATTATAGTTACCTTTTTAAGGGTTGTTTCTTTATCATTTATGAGGTGGGGAGCTACATATCAGTTACACAGTACAAGAAAAAAAGATTCATGGTCATTAGAGTTTATGTATGTAGACTTGTTCTGATCTGGATTATTGAGGAGTCTTGACCATAGATTGGTGGAACTTAGAGGTTGTTGAGTCTTAAATGTAGGTCCAAACGAGGTTCTGGCAAATCATTAATCCAAAGGTTTGATTGAGCTCCATACTTCAACAATGAAGACAAGCTTAATAATCAACCTTGATTCTCCTACTTTTTCTTTTCTTCTCCTTTTTCACTTTTTCAAATAAGTGTTTGCTAAGGTACGAGCAAAGGGGGTGGTGAATCCCTGATTCTCACTCTTTACTCTTTTTCTTAGCTATTTATGTTGGCAAAGCATTATATAGATAGATGTAAATACAATAAGTTAGCATTATGCATGCATTTGTTAATATTGCATAATTAGTATGTATCTTTGGAAAAATAAAAGAATAAAGGAAAAGAAAAAGGAGGTATTTAGAATAAATATAAAGGGACCCGAGCCCAAGAGAAGGTCAAGTATTGGCCTGATCGCCAAATAAAACAAGTAGAGAGAGATAGGGCCTACTCTATATTGTACATATTATTTATGTAATTGAATAATTATTTTTGGATAAAATAAAAATAATATGTTCTTTCTACCTCCTTGGATATATTCCTAAAAATAAAAAAATCAGAAAAATAAAATAAAATTTATAATAAAATAACCTCTCACTTGTACAAAATATATGTATACCCACACTATTCTCTATTTATCATATACTTGTACATAAATGATAAAAATAAAATAAAAATTATTTTAGACTCCTAAAAACATGTTGTAAATAAATAAAATAAAAAAGTGGGGTATTTGTGTAAAAATAACAAAATAAAAATAATTGTACAAAATACATAGATATATTATACCTGTATTTGAAACATTACACTGTATAACGATTAGTTTATTTTTCATAAAAATAAATAAAAATCACAGAAAAATATTTATAAAAATAAAAACCATTTTTCATTTTATATCCTATCTGATTTAAAATCATTTATTATTTCTTATTAAATTTGTAAGTATTTTGTAAATCCAAATTTTCTGATTCGCCGGCTGGATTATTGACAGTTGGTCAACGACTCCTTCCCGGGTCAGACCCGGATCCTGTTCGCCGGAGCCTCTTCTCAAAATTTCCCAACCCGACTCCGTACTCATTTGGCCTCAAAATTTGGACCCGATAATCCTCGTACCTCCGACATCCTCACGAGTCCTTTGGTCGATCTGATTCATTCTAGGGTTTGGTGCTTCACTTCATTCTTTCCATACCCTCGACTCACCTATAAATTATCTCTTTCGCCTCCATGGAACGGTAGCTCATACCTTGCTCCAACTTCGACCCCTAGCCACCTCTAGTTGAGTGACAGCTGCTCGGAGAACCCTTTGGAGCACGATTTGGTACAATGAAGACGACGCTCACTCTTCGTGGCTGGAGATCTGTCTCGAGCAGCATCCTTCGCCTTCTGTATCGAGGTTGAGGCCATTACCCCGTCAGCCATCTTCGCCTAAAGCTTAGGAGCACTCCCAGATATTCAGGTATCCCTCATATCCTCTCCATCTTCCTGTTTGATCCGATCTTTTTATTTGTCACCGCTGCACTCCCATCTGCTCCGACTAGCTGGTCAGAGCCTCAAAATCCACATGTAGCCATTCAGATCGATCCGAAGCCCCGCCCTCCACCTTGCATCGCAACTTGATCATCCATAGCCTCGATCTTCAGGTCGAGATTAGGGTTGAGATCTCCTCTACTACCTTCGTCGGAGATCAAACTACACCCCCCTCCACTTATTTAGTTTTCAGCTTCAATAACCTGGACCGGAGCATATCCCCGAGTCTTGGCTTCGTATTGCAAGTACCCCCGCACTCGGAGGAACCCCTATTGACCCTCAAGCTGCTCGGCAGAGCAGCTCCACCTGAAGCTCCGCCCTTCCATCCATCCGACCGTCCTCGAGATGACCATACTCCACTGCTTGACATGGAGCACCTCTCCGGAGGTGCTTGACCTGTCCGAGGCTTGATCAGCCCAGAGGATCCGCACCTTTCCTTGTTTGAAGTTCGCCAGCCCCAGTTCATCCACCATCCTCCATCACCGTTGGATGAAGAGCAGTGCATCAGTTTGCATCAGAGACGACCGTTGCTGCAGCCTTTGAGCCGTTGATTTGCCATCCCCTGACACATCTGCACCGCACGTAAGCGACATTCCCTGAGTGTCAGATCCGACACACCAGGCGATCAGCGTTGTACGCTCCCGATTTGTCTAGAGAACGCCACGTGCTATCACCCATTCCCTCCTCACATCCATCGAGGGTATATTGCATTATTTACCCTACAGTTTTGACGCTTTACTTTATAGTCTGTTAATAAAGTTGTAGTTGAACCTTTTTTGCATATTAGTCCTTGTTGTTTCCAGCATTTACTTTTTAGTCCTCTGAACCTGAAGACACGTGCTTGTCCACGTGATATTATGATATTTTTGCATATCTTGTCCTGCATTTTCTAATGGTTAATATCTGAATGAATTGTTTTCTAGATATGCATTTATATCCCTATGAAGGACTTATTTGGCATGTATGTGTGTGGTTGGGACTTTTTGCACTGATATACCTAAGCTTTTTGTATGCATTAATATTTACCCTGGAAACTTTAGGATAATTGCATATAGGTTCCTATAACCTGTGCCCATTGTCTTAAATAAAACAATTATTAAATTAGCTCTGAAAATTATACAAAAATTATACAAAGCTCATGCTATTGTGTAGTATTTATAGTAATTTTAAAGAGTTGGTTTAATTTTATTTGATATTTTCTAAAAATAAAAAACCCTTAAAAATGTGTCTGTCGATTTTTGAAAATAGATAAAAAATAGAAAAAATAGTCCTAAAATTCTTTAAAAATTTCTGTATGCTCGTTGTTATGTGCTTTTATTTCAATACCAATTTTGTGATTTTACCACTTATAAAACCCTTAAAAATAGAAAAAGATCAAAAATCTTATAAAAATCACTCAAAATTCATCAAAAATAAAAAAAAACCAGTTTTCAATTTCTATAGTTAGATATTGTTATCCATTTTAACATAAAATTACAACCAGGACGTTTGGGGCATTTTATATATTTTAAAGTTGCCTTCTAGTCTAGGTTGAACACTGTTTTGCTATTTGGACTTTATTTCATTTTTATAAATTATATAAAAATCCGAAAAACCTTAGAAAATTACCAAAAAATCTGCATATTTGAAAAACATAAAAATAATTTTAGTTCATGTTTTAAGGATTTTTGGATCCTAATGAAAATTGTTGAAACTCACTTTTAGCTTTAATTGCTTGCTTGTTCTAATATATATATTGTAAATTAAAAATTACAAAAATAGTTCTTTTATTTTCTAAATGGACTACTTCGTACATTTCCGTTCTCCTTGTGTTCGACCCTGGTTGCTATACCAAGTTAAATAAATAGCAGAGACTGCTACATTCGATTTTGTGCTTTGATTGTTTTATTTGTGGTCTTATTTTTCTTGATTGACCGTGCCTTGCGATTTGGGTTGCAACGACCTTAGATACCACTTAACCCGAGTGCTTTAGGTGAGTCAACAAGCACCAAGGGCAGAGCTTCGATGATGGGGCTGGGTAGACCTCATATTCCTCTCCTCCTAATTCCTTGAGTAAGGGGAGCACTCCCAGTCACGAAGGCTCGATCCTAGGGCGCTCCGAGGGGGATGGATTGGGTAGAAGATGAACCAAAAACAAAAAATGTTAGATGTGGGGTATATATGTATATGATGTCGACAGGGAGAGGTTTGAGACAAAATCTTGGGTGCGGGTGGAAGATATGGTGGAAGATGGGTACTCGAAGTAGATCATGGGTGTACAATGATGAGATCTTATAACGAGATTGAGCCTCCTCGAGCCATGTATCAAGAGATAGAAAATCAATAAGGAGAGGGGGTCATCAGGTTTGACAAGGGCTAAGGTTAGGTTAGAAGAGTTGACTTATGTTTACCAATGACTCAATTTGTTCGGTCCACGTGGACCAACCAGGAAAAATCATCCCAGAAAATATTTTTGAATCCAATATTAAATAATAAATGATTTTGTTACTTTTAAGTTATAAAATAAAAATGTTTACATTTTCTATAGTGTTTTATTATTATTTTTATTTAATTTTATAGGCATATTTTATTATAAGTTACTTTTTAGGTGTATATTTATAGGTATATTCATCTATATTTTGTATAATTTATTCTTAATTTGTATTTTTATTTTATTATATTATTTCATACTATATATATTTATAACTTATTTTTATGTACATAAATATATTTATATTTTATTTTTCTGATATAATATGTATACTTAAATAAATATGGGTATATATTATATAGGTATAAGTATATGTATCTATGTATTTTTGCATTATTTTAGTTTTACGGTTTCTTTATGGTTATATTCTATTCTAAATATGTACATATATTGTAAAGAATATTTACAAAGTTATAAAATATAAAATTATACAAATAATAAAGAATAAATAAAATGAATATTTATATAGATATATTGTACAATAAGTGTCCAAGACCTAACTTTCACACTTTAACTCCAAAAAATATGAAGCTGCCTTCATTTAATAGCGTATTTTGAGTTTTTATTTAGGAGATATGGGTTTGGAAATTATGGGTTTTGGCTTTTTATTCTGAGTATAAAAAGTACGTTGTATATTATTTTTGTATGAAATCAAAATTGTATTTTTCTATATATTATTATCTACAACTTTCATGTATAAAATCTATTTACTTGAGGTATAAAAAATATAAAATAAATTAGGTCTCAAAAATGCAATAATGATGACAAAAGAATGGAATTTTAATGTATTTTGGCCCTTATCTCCCCCTACTTTATTCCTTATCGACTCAGTCATCAAGATGCCTAGGTCTAGAGGTTTAGGGTCATACAATATCTTTGGCATTTTATTCTTATTCTTTTCTTTTCTTTATTCTATAATTTTGGCATTAAAAGTTGTATTTTATACATAATAAATGAAACAAATATTGAATGTTAATTTGTCAAATTAATGCTACATACATGCATTAGATAGGGTTTTTAAGGGCAAAATGATAGAATAAAGGTGATGAAATGGAGATTCATCCGACCTGCATTATGTCACCCTCCTACCAACCGATCTATTTCCCTCTTTCTGACTGTCCTATCACCATTGAGTACATTGTTGATCTTGATTGATACCCGAACTCATTCTAGCATATATTATTTGGTGATGATGGCCATTTTCACATGCAGCATTTTATTAGCCCCTCCCATTCATCCCACATCCTCTCGATCGGTGATTATGATCATTTTTTCAAGGGTGAGAGCTTAGATGCCAGCATGACCTCTCTTTCCATTGATGAGATTGCATTACGCCCCGGGGTTTTTTTTGTAGGCGGATGCAATACTTCTTTGATACTCCATCTCCCCCATTAACTATGCAGTCAGTCTGTCGACTACAGAGACCGACTCATCAGATTTATTTGACTCCTTTGAGTCTGCTCTCCTCGACGACCCTCGTGAGGATGAGCCATGCTTTGTGGCATTCAATGTATTTTCGGAGCTTTCAACCATATGTCCATTGGATGAATAATTGAGTATAGAGTCTTATGATCTTCACCTTTTGTATCCTTATGAGGCTATGATTGACATGGAGGATTCTATAATTGCTCCATCCTTATCCATGTTTGATTTTGTCGGCTTTGATCACTCATTCTATTCTACCAATCCAATGATCTCTTCTGAACCACCGAACCCTAGCTTAGTTATCATTTCTCTTCTTCCGATGGTATACACCCACTTAATTGAATATGCGGGTTTGCTTTTTGATTCGTCATTGTTCTCACTTTGGGACGATGGCAAGAGAACGTCATTCGTCTGATAGATGTGGTTGTGAACTTCACATGGCATTATCCTAACTTTTAGTCCCATCTTGGGGCATAAAACCTAGCGTTCGTTGAGAGGCATCTCAACAATCCACACCTCTTATATATATATGTGTGTGTTTCATTTTCATTTCCTTCCTTTTTTCGTCTATCTTACACCCTAGATCTGCCGTATGATATCTATGTCTATACTTAGGACGGGCTTTATCCTAAGTATAGGGGTGTATACTGAGTTGTTATTATTCATCCCGTTTAATCACTCCTAATGATTTCTATACTCAGGGATATCATACCCTAAGTATAGGGAGCGCGATGTGTACATTCCCTTAATGTATTTTTTGTTCTTTTTATCGATTTCTTGATCTCCTCACATGTCTCCTTTCTTGTGGATATTCTTGTCTATACTTAGGGACATCATACCCTAAGTATTGGGGGAGACAGAACGAGTAGTTGATCTGTTATTCCCACCCTCGACCCTCCCCGCCTTGTGTACAATCTACTATACTTAGAATTACTTCATCCTAAGTATAGCGGGGACAGTTGACTTCTCATTCTTTCATTATTTCGCCATTGTAATATATGCTCTTTTATACTCAGTACGACTTATGTATTCTTCTTTTATTTTTCATATATGAGAGCATAACTTAAGCTAAGTATATGGGGGTTGTATATACATTGTATATACTTTAGCTATAACTCCTACTTTCTTATTTTTCAATGATATGGCGAAGATAAAATTAATTCTTTGTAAACCGGCAAAAATATGTATAAAAAATCTTTTTATATACTGATTAATTAAGCATGTTAATAATGTTTTGCAAAATGATTGGAAAATATTTTAAAAATATTTTGAAAACCATTTGGAAAATTTTTTGTAAAATATTTTCAACTTTTGTAAAATTTTTTTGTTTATAAAAACTTCTTTTAATTTTTTGAATAAAATGTTCAAAAATTAGTTTGCAAATGGTTTGGAATAGTTATAAAATTATTTTGAAAAATGTATTCCATTTTTTTTGTAAATGTTTTAAAAATTAGTTGTCGAATTATTTGTAAAATGTTTGTAAAATTGTTTTAAGATTTTTTGGGAACTATATACATAATTCAAAGAAATAAAAACCCTTTAAAAACTCCATATATAAAGACCTACTAACTTTCAAATTATAACTTGTCAGTGTAAAATATACCTTAATCCTTGTCAATATAAATGCACTCATGTGTAAATACTTGCATATAATCCTTTTCTAACCTTCTTATCTTTTGAAACTCCCTGAAAATTTGTAAAATTCAGAACTCCAAAAATATTTGCAAAATCTTTTCAAAAATCTACATAAAAATTTGCAAAACTTTTTCCATAAATATATAAAAGTTCAAAACCAAAAAATCTCATCACAAAAGTAATTTCTTTGCATTGTACATAGCATTTGCATTTTTTTAGATTGATTTTGATAATTGAACTAGTCTAAGTAAAATCCGAAGATTAAAGCTTGGTTGGTGACGAGCCCATAAATACCGCTTTAAAAAGTTGATTTTATTTGTCGTGTGAAAATAATTAATTTGTCGTTCGTTGTAGGCGGCGATCGGAAACAGTCAAGAAATTACCACAAATTTTATTTAATTTCAATCAAGTGGTTTTTATGTTTATTTTACTTGGGCAAGTCCCAAGGTCGATCACAAGGAGGCAAAGGAACGACCTAGAGTTATGTCTATCCAATTTCGTGTTCGGTTTTTGAGGCGGTCTTTTTTTGGAATTTTTAATGCAAATAAGAGATGCAAGATGCGGTTTTGGCCTATTTTAGGGACTAAAATGTAGATTTCAATAAATTGATGTCCGAAAAATACGAAACTTGGCCACTATGTAATGATGATGAAATGGATGCAATGTAATTTTTTTTGGAATTTTTGGATGTAAAATGATTTTTTTATGGATTTTTAAATGCAAACAAAATGAATTTCAATATTTAATTATAATAAATATTAAACCTACTTATTTTCGAGGACCAAAATTATCTAAGATCTATCACTAGGTGATTTATCTCAGAAAAATCCTAAACCTAAAAAATGTGAGATCTAATACCTATTAAAAATAAATAGGGAAATATGCAAAACGATTTTTACAGGGCAAAATATGCATGCAAATGCAAATCTTTTTGAGCACAATGTTAAGCACAATAATCTCTACAATGTGTGATTTTTAAGGGATTTTTAGAGCACTGGTTAATCACTGGCAAAATTTAGAGCTCAAACTGGGTAAACTTCACAATTTTCCAAAGAAAAATTGATTATTAATTAACCATTAATTATAAAAATATCCACAGCATATCAAAATGTAGAGAATTAAGCAACAAACAAAGTGTGGATTTTTAAATAAATAAAACAATGTAGAGAAGATGTCCAAAGTTATAAGGAAACACAGGGGTACATATGCAATTTAAATATAAAATAATGCAGAACAGGGACCTAAGAATAATTACCTATACTCGTGGGGTTATCTGTGCAAATTTTCCAGAGAGGCACATCCAAGGCACGTGCCCTCTGGAGGCAAATATGGAGGAACCTGGGGTGTAACTTGTAATTTTCCCAAGGGGCACGTGCGCAACACCTGACCCTCTAGGCTAGGCTCCTACTGACGTAGGGCTGATGTCGTTTCCACCACCGTCACGTGCTGCGCACGCGATGTAGGGGACCTCGGGCCCAATGCCCGGTGGTCGAAGGTGAAGTGCGGGGGCCTGGCCGAGGCTTGCCGGCCAAGGTGGTGGCGAAGGCGGACAGCGGTGGGGCACCTGCAGTGGCAGCTCCGATGGAAGGTGGCCCGGCGAGCTTCTGGCGAGGTCGGAGACGTTGAAGAATCGAAGGCTCAGGGATCGGTCAAGGATCCCGATGTTGTTGATGATGCGCGGGCATCTCTGGAGCTTTGGCGGTGGAGTCGGAGTCGTGGGCGATGGAGCAATGGCCCGTGGAGGAGCTCAGGCGGTGCTGGGGTCGGAGATGGTCGGTGAAGATAGCGATGGCGGAGGTGGGTTGTCCAAGAAAGTCGGAGAAGAGAACGTAATCGTGGGCTCGACGGTGATTGAAGACGGTCGGAGCAAGGAGCAGTACGTTGGGGCGGAGCCTCGTCTGCGACGGACACCAAAGGCGGCCAGATCTCGCTGATGACGGAGGGCGGGATGTCACCACCGCCCCCTTGAAGCTTCAATTGGCGGATTAGGGGACAAGGCTGGCGAAGACGTGGTTTTATAGGAGCGAGGGAAGAGCGGCCGGTGATTGCGGGGTTTGTTGACGCGGCGGAGAAGTCGGGGGCGGTGCGGAGATCTCGGAGGTTGCGGAGAAGGGGCACGGCGGTTGCGGAGGTTTCGTGGGAGAAGGAGGCGGCAGAGGGCGCGAGGTTACGGGGCAGGCGCAGGAGGTTGAAGGAGGGGCAGGGGTCGTCCGATCGGCCGAGATCGGACGACCCTGCTATGGCCACGTGGCAGGGGAGTGAGAGGCGAGGCGTACGTGCGGAGCACGTGCTTGGGAAGCACGTGCGATGCACGTGCTTTGTTTATTAATTAATTTTTTTTATAAAACCGATTAAATAAAGCCCAAAAAATGCTGACACGTGGCGGCCTCTGGGGCGGCCACGTGTCAGCACCAGAAAAATCAGAATAAAATACTTCGTAAAATCAAAAAGAAATAGTAAACGATCCCGGATCGAAAAAGTTCCTTCACAAAAAATGCTCGTCTCGATGATATCTACAACTTTCATGAAGACATTAAAGCCAAAATCGGTTAAATGTAAAAAGTGAATTTTTGGGGTATCCCATGTACATAGAACACCTTGATTTTTAGGGTTTTCTAATTTTTTTGTCAATTTTAAGCAAGATAAAAATCCGGAAAAATATAGAGAAATCAAAGACATCTAAAAATATTTTTTTTGGATTTTTAATGATAAAGAAAATATTTACATAAAATACAGGTCGAAAGCCGCGAAAATACACAATGTACAAGAAGCCCAAAACCCAACTTTCACATACGAGCTCCGATTCACTTGAACTTGGTCTTGTTTTGAAGGTAATTGAATGTGCATTAGTTCAAAAGTGAGTAGGATCAAATCGAACACTGAAGGGAGAAGATATGTGGCTTTTAGTCCGAAAATCCTGAAACTAGGGTTTGGGTTTTTGGTCCACTTAATAGGGTTAGTGATTTTTTTTGTATTTTTCATTTATTCTTGTTAGTGACGTGCACATAGTGGGTATGGTTTTGTGTCATTCGGAGTTAGCATGAAGGAGTTAAAAATGGGGGAAGTTAGGCTATTTACAGGTCATTTTTGGCTTGGATTTTTGGCTTCTTATTTTATGCAGGAATTATGGATAAAAAGGCATTTTTATAAAAACATGCATGAATGCTAATTATGCAGAATAGGTGCAGATATGCTGTTGATTTTGAGGGAATTGAGCTTAATAAATGAGATTTAGAGTGATGAATCCGAGATTCATCATCCCCCTATACTTAAACCATGCTCGTCCCTGAGCATAAAAAAGAATGCCATGAAGTGATATGAGATTGGGTTCCATACCAAGACCATGAACTGAAGGTGAAAGTGAAATAAACTCACCCTTTGGATTATTTGTGTGTCGGAACTTCTATGAGAGTTAGAATTTTAAAATCAACAGCCCTCAAGTTCTACACATCATTGTCACAGTTTCGACTCAGAAGTCATCTTAGATCAATCCTCTTCCCAATGTATACCCTATGAACGTTGAATAACCGACTCGTGTGTGTGGAGGGTTTTAGCTCTTCCCATCCAGAATGCTGGACTACCATGCTCCTCTCTTCTCCAGTAACTCGTCCTCGGGGAGTCAGGTATTTCCTTCTAAGGTCTGTCGTGCTGTGTTCACAATCGAAATGGGGTGAAGATAGAAGAAAGGGAAAAGAACTGGAGGGTGGCCAGTGTAGTAACCTCTCCTTTGTGAAGATGGCCAGTGTAGCTGAGTCTTCACCAAGATCTGCAGGTTTCTTGAAGCTTGGACCTTTTTGGTCGTATTTTATTTGGTAGAATGCTTCTTTGTATTTGGAATTTTTGGTGGTTTTGCTTGGATCTTGTTTTGCTCCTACGGATATAGCATCTTTTTATTCCGTAAATTTTTTGGGGTCTTAGAAAAAATTGTGCCCAGCTGTCCATCCCTTTTCCGAAGCTTTATTTCAACCCGAACTCCAGTCTTTAGATTTCCACGCTACCAGAAAAGAGATTCACACAGTCTTCCAACATCCCGTCTGAGTTGAGCTAAGTGCATAGTGCGAGAGTACAAATTAATCCCCTATTCCAGAGTTGTACCCAGAATGAAGAGACCAGGTTAGACACTAAGAGTCAAACTCTGCACTCTGTCATGTGGAACTTAAAGAATTAAGTCAAAAGACCTGAAGCTCTTAAAATCCTATTTCTCGGTGAAGTTCCTCTGAAAATTAGGTGGATTAAGGTCAAGTCCAGACCACTCTCGGTTTCAGCTCACAACTTGGTTCAGAACCCAATGACTTTTCATAGATGTAGATGCATGTGATGCTGGATGAAGTGCAGGTGTGTGAAATGCAGACACATTTTTTTTGCGTATGTGTGTGCAAAGATGAAATAAGAAGCCATTTTTTTAGAAATTTTGGGCAAGTCAGTGTTAGTAGAAAACTCTCCTCTTTTTCTTTCTTTTGTTTTGTTTTGTTTTTTTTCAAAGAGATTACCCACCCCATAAATACATATAGACTTACGCGAAAGTACGAGATATGGGTAAAATATATATACAGTATATATACAGACCCCCTATACTTAGCGAGTGCTGTGTCCTCAGAGCACAAGAAGCGTAATGAAGACATAGCTCGGGCTAAGCGTAAGAGAGTGGAAAATTTATATACAATGGTCCGCCCCCCCTATACTTAGACTGTGCACAGTCTAAGTATAGAAGAAGAGCGCAAAAGAGGTGGTCAGGATATGTAAATGAGGAGAGTATGTACAGGTGGTTGTCGGTTCCCACTATACTTAGGCTTTGGTCAGCCTAAGTATAGAAGAAGGGTGGAGATGGAGTGATCAGGAGAAGGAGTGTGATGAGAGAAATGGTATATAGAAATGGCATCGGTCCCCCTCCCCTCCCGTATACTTAGGCCTTGGCCTAAGTAGAGGAAGAAGTTGTACAAGGAGACCGATGTGGTCGGGAGGGAGGGTGGGTAGCCGATGATTAAGGCGGTTTTCGGCTGATCTTCTTGTGAGCCTGTGGTGGGAGATCGTAGTGATGAGTCGGAGATGAGGCATATGATTCCCAACTACAATCAGTGTTATCCTCAGAAAAATCATGATGGATAGTGGATTAAGTGTTTGAGTCAGATGAAAGATATCCATCATCAGAATTATCCTCAGAGGAGTAGTATTTGAAGGTGGACATACTCCAAGTATTCATGTCTTTTTGTTTCTTCAATTGTTTCCTCAGAATTCGTTCCTTCTTGTGGTCAATCGATTTGTTCTCAGATGATAGCTCAGAAGCACCGGTCTCAGTCAGCTCATACGAAAGAATTCCAGTATACTTGAAAAGGGTAGGAGCATCAGCTTTGGATGAGTAGTAGTTAGGAACGGGAGTTGTCCAACGAGGATTGAATTTTGGATCCTTACGAGGATATGGCTTTAGGGCTGCCGAACAGACTTCACTTATGTAGACCATCTTTTCCGGACCTGATGAGGGATCATCAACTGATTCCTCTTCCGAAAGGTCAAAGTTGACTCTCTTTTTATTTCGTCATGAAGGTGTCGGTTCACTTGAGTATCCAGATGAATAGCCATAGAAATTCTCCTTGGTTGGTGCTTGGTCTGCGTGCTTGTTCTTAGTCTCTCGAATGTTTGAGCACTCTCGATTTGGGATGATTTGGTCAAGATATTCAGAAAATGTTGCTCCAGGGTGTGACCATGCATATGTTTCAGGATCGTAGTTAAAGGATTTGTCTATTTTGAGATCCGTGGGAATTGAAATACTGGGGAGAGTGTCTGCGTGTTCTTTCTCACTTGATTCAATGTTGGAGCATTCCTGTGTCAAGTTGATGTAATCCATGTATTCAGAGTGGGTTGACCCAGGGTGTGCCCATGCATAAGTCTTCGGATCATATGATTCATGTACATGATTCTCCCTGGTGAGAGCGGCTGGGAATGGAGCAGGGGGGGGGGATTTTCTAAACCAATAGTCTCATCAACAACCACTATTTCAGGTGTGGCTGCGGGGTAGGGCTCTTCTACTGCTTCATGGTTACGGTTGTCGGGGACTTCGTGGGTTTCCTCAGAAGATTGTGATTCCTCAAAGACAGGGTCAGATCCAAGTGCTTCCAATGCTGTGAAATTGATTTCCCGAGTCTCACAATCAATACTCGCTTTGGCCAATGCCAAGAACGACTTTCCGAGAATGATTGGAGACTGGGTGAATTCTCATTGATGATCAATATCAATGATCGTGAATTCTACTTTGAGTGAAGTACCTTGGAATTTCATGATGACAGAAATGATTCCTCTCGGCCTTTTTATTGATCGGTCCGCCAATTGAATAATCTCTCGTATCTTCCAGATCGGTCCGAGTTTGAGTTCATGGAATACAGAGGTTGGGAGGATATTGATCGATGCATCGTCATCAATCCGAGCATGGGTGAAGATTGTGTCTTTGATTTCATAGTCAAATCTGGGCAACCGCTTCACTATGCAGCTCTTGGTTTTTCTCCTCAACACCAAGGAGGAGGCCATTGACAATATATGTCTCTCGGTCTTTGTTCTAATCCTGCCCGACTTTTTCATGGTCAATTTATCAATTACAAATCTTTTAAGATCGGGGAAGTGTTCAATGGCCTGTAGAAAGGGAAGTTCAAAAATCAATTTCTTTCCTATTGCTTCCCGTACAGCAGGATCCAAATTCTTCAGATCTTCTTCACTTTCAATTTTTATGAAATTTTCTGAATTTTCAATTTTTTTGTGATTTTCAAATGTTTCCATTTTTTTGGTATTTTCTAGGTGGTGTGGGGGTGTGGTGTGTTCTTCAAATGAAAAGGGGCTTTGATATTCAAAGCGATAGTCAGCGGCATAGTCATTTCTAGGGGAGCAATGTGTAGAAGTGAAATTGTCAGAATAATCCCTAGGTCCCTGAATACCCTCAAAATTTTCAAACTTAGATCCAATAATTTCTTCATTCATTTTTATATCCGAGCTACCAGAGATTAATCGATCGAGAAGTTCTTGAAATTTATCCTCCATTAAATCAAATTTCTTATTCATCCTCAAAATATTCTCCAAAATCTCTTCTTGACCAAGTATGGGAGCAATTGGAGTATGTTTTTGTAATTGAATGTCCTCTTCCATTTTTCTATATGTACTAGGAGAGGGGTCTCTTGAAATATCTGATATACGATCATCATTTTCTGAAAGTATCTCCTCAATAATCATGGAAGGTGGCTGCTCATATGGTCTAGGTAAGTGGAGTTGGTCCAAGGGGAGTTGTGATCCTATGTGGTCGGCCCAATCCTCTGTATGAGTGAAGAGGGGGTTGTTATGTTCAATCCAGGATAATGATTTTTCATTGGTGTTCAAGATTGATGGAAGAGGTGAAGAAGTGTTCAACTCGATCATGTGGTTATCATCTCCCATGAATGATGGATTGACATTTACCGAATATGAGGGATGAATTGTATGATCAACGTATAGAGGATTAAATGAAGAAGTAGAGCCCTCAATCATTTGTTGGTTTGTCTGCTCTGAATACAAAGGGTTGTCATTCATGAAACCGATCAGATTAGCAGAAGGAGATGGATTTATTGGTGGTTGAGGGGGAGGTGTCTTGGGTCTAACCGATACGAATTCATTTTCATAGTATAGCTCTGATGGATTCTCGGATAAACGTTCGACTATTTTTGAAAGAGCTGAAAGGAATGAGGAGTTGGGTCTGCAAGAATTATTGGACAAAAATTCCATGGTGAATTGTAAATCAAGAAAGGAGAGAGATGATTGCACGGGATAATCAAGAGAAATCAAATGTGCGGCTGTTGATCTTCGATATCGGTTTACGCTCACCAATGCAAACACAAATCAAACCCCAGATTCACCAACTCACACAATGAAGCCGTAAGAGTTCGACTATTATCTTTTCAATTTTAGTTGGTGATAAGTCAATCTTGGCAAAAAAATTAGCGAGATGTTAGGTGTCGGAGCTTGGCTCTAACCTTAAGTATCGTCTCTCGCTCACTCAGAAGAATAAAATCATCCAAGGTCAGGGTTGCTCTCCCGCAAAAATTCTTGATTTTATGAGTTCTTAAGATCGGCTATATTCAGCATTCCCAATTTTAATGAGGTGATCACTGAAAAATTAGATGAGCACAAATACACGTCTACCATCCAGTCCCAATTTCCTTTAAAATTATGTGATAAAACAAGAGGAAGGAGTTTGGGAAAAGTCGATGCACACGAAAACAATGATGTATGCTTAGTTAGAAGACTTACAGTGAATCCTCGCAATCTCCATGTGGGATGCAATACAGAATTGAAAATTTTATTCTAAATGCGTGCAAGCCGATGAAAACCACACCTAAGCAGAAAGTTCTATTAGCGGGAAGAATTGAGTTAAATTTTTGGCTAAGTTGAACTATTCTAATGTGTGTCTCAATTAAGTGCAGTGTGGTTTAAGTCCTACGAGCACAAGCAAAAATATAAATGCTTTGAGAGCCGTATGTGTACATCTATCCTATTCGCCACTCAAGTCGGGCCCCACCCTCACCGGAGAGTGAAACATGCCACGACACACCACAGAAAAGTTCAAGGTCTTTTTACACATGCGAGAGTCCAAACAGACACCGCTGTAAACAAGCAAGTAAATAAAATTGCAGAAATTTAAAACCTAGACTCTACGCTCTCTCACGACTCGACTCGATCTTAATTTAATTGCGGCTTCTTTGGATGTCGGTGAAGATGCGTCGGTTTCTTGAAAACCGCTCCATGTACGCCGGGTACCTCGCAAGAAAAATAAGAGAGATTTGTGTAAGAGCGTGACTCAGAAAATAGAACAAGCGAAATAAATGCTGAAAAATAAATGCTGGAAATAAAATGGTATTCACAATGAAAAATTCGGGGGTCAGACTACCCGAATGCTGAAAACCGAACAAAAAAATGTCAAAACACAAAACTAAGCCGTTGGCCTCCCCGGCAACGGCGCCATCTGACGAGCCCGTAAATGCCGCTTTAAAAAGTTGATTTTATTTGTCGTGTGAAAATAATTAATTTGTCGTTCGTTGTAGGTAGTGATCGGAAACAGTCAAGAAGTAACCACAAAATTTATTTAATTTCAATCAAGTGGTTTTTATGTTTATTTTACTTGGGCAAGTCCCAAGGTCGATCACAAGGAGGCAAAGGAACAACCTAGAGTTGTGTCTATCCAATTTCATGTTCGATTTTCGAGGCGTTCTTTTTTTGGAATTTTTATGCAAATAAGAGATGCAAGATGCGGTTTTGGCCTATTTTAGGGACTAAAATGTAGATTTCAATCAAATGATGTCCGAAAAATACCACTGTAATTTTTTTTGGAATTTTTGGATGCAAAATGAATTTTTTATGGATTTTTAAATGCAAACAAAAATGAATTTCAATTTTTAATTATAATAAATACTAAAACTACTTATTTTCGAGGACCAAAATTATCTAAGATCTATCACTAGGTGATTTATCTCAGAAAAATCCTAAACCTCAAAATGTGAGATCTAATACCTAATAAAAATTAAATAGGGAAATATGAAAAACGATTTTTATAGGGCAAAATATGCATGCAAATGCAAATCTTTTTTAGCACAATGTTAAGCACAATAATCTCTACAATGCGTGATTTTTAAGGGATTTTTAGAGCACTGGTTAATCACTGGCAAAATTTAGAGCACAAACTGGGTAAACTTCGCAATTTTCCACAGAAAAATTGATTATTAATTAACCATTAATTAGAAAAATATGCACAGCTTATCAAAATGTAGAGAATTAAGCAACAAACACAATGTTGTTTTTAAATAAATAAAATAATGTAGAGAAGATGTCCAAAGTTATAAGGAAACACAGGGGTACATATGCAATTTAAATATAAAATAATGCAGAACAGGGACCTAAGAATAATTACCTATACCCATGGGCGTATCTGTGCAAATTTTCCAGAGAGGCACGTGCAAGGCACGTTCCCTCTGGAGGCGGGGACTCTTGCGCAAATATGGAGGAACCTGGGGTGTAACTTGCAATTTGCCCAAGGGGCGCGTGCTCAGCACGTGATCCTCTGGGCTAGGCTCCTGCTGACGTCGGGCTGATGTCGTTTCCCCCACCGTCACGTGCTGCGTACACGATGTAGGGGACCTCGGGCCCAACGCCTGGTGGTCGAAGGCGGAGTGCGGGGTCCTGGCCAAGGCTTGCCGGCCAAGGTGGTGGCGAAGGCGGACAGCGGTGGGGCACCTGCAGTGGCAGCTCCGGTGGAAGGTGGACCGACGAGCTTCTGGCGAGGTCGGAGACGTTGAAGAATCGAAGGCTCAGGGATCGGTCGAGGATCCCGATGTTGTTGATGATGCGCGGGCGTCTCTGGAGCTTTGGCGGCGGAGTCGAAGTCGTGGGCGATGGAGCAATGGCCCGCGGAGGGGCTCAGGTGGTGCTGGTGTCGGAGATGGTCGATGAAGATAGAGACGGCGGAGGCGGGTTGTCCAAGAAAGTCGGAGAAGAGAATGTAATCGTGGGCTCGACGGCGATTGAAGACGGCCGGAGCAAGGAGCAGTACGTCGGGGTGGAGCCTCATCTGCGACGGCCACCAGAGGCGGCCGGATCTCACTGATGACGGAGGGCAGGCAGTCACCACCGCCCCCTTGAAGCTTCAATCGGAGGAGAAGTCGGGGGCGGTGGTGAGGGAGGACGTGGTTTTATAGGAGCGAGGGAAGAGCGGCCAGTGATTGTGGGGTTTGTTGACGTGGCGGAGAAGTCGGGGGCGGCGCGGAGATCTTGGAGGTTGCGGAGAAGGGGCGCGGCGGTTGCGGAGGTTTCGTGGGAGAAGGAGGCGGCAGAGGGTGCGAGGTTACGGGGCAGGCACAGGAGGTTGAAGGAGGGGCAGGGGCCGTCCGATCGGCCGAGATCGGACGGCCCTGCTATGGCCACGTGGCAGGGGCGTGGGAGGCGAGGCGCACGTGCGGAGCACGTGCTTGGGAAGCACGTGCGACGCACGTGCTTCGTTTATTAATTAATTTTTTTATAAAACTGAATTAAAGAAAGCCCAAAAACGCTGACACGTGGCGGCCTCTGGGGCGGCCACATGTCAGCACAAAAAAATCAAAATAAAATACTTCGTAAAATCAAAAAGAAATAGTAAACGACACCGGATCGAATAGGTTCCTTCACGAAAAATGCTCGTCTCGATGAGATCTACAACTTTCATGAAGACATAAAAGCCAAAATCGGTCAAATGTAAAAAGTGAATTTTTGGGGTATCCCATGTACATAGAGCACCTTGATTTTTGGGGTTTTCTAATTTTTTGTCAATTTTAAGCAAGATAAAAATCTGGAAAAAATATAGAGAAATCAAAGACATATAAAAATATTTTTTTGGATTTTTAATGATAAAGAAAATATCAGAGCGATTACGTGACCTGTTGGGATACCCGTTACTCTCTCAACCGACTGTCCCGCACAGAAGAGTCGGTAATCAGTCGAGATGAGTACCGGAGGGCTTTACCTAGTGTTCGGGTCACTCTCTCGCACAATCAAACCAAACAATGAGGGGGTTGCTCTCCCCAAGACAAATTTTTAATGTGAGTGTCTTTTAGGGTCAATAGTGTTATCCAGTCCCAATTTTTATTGTTTTTCTTTTTAATTTTTTTTTTCAAAATAAATGCAAGCGGCCTAACGATTTTTCCGATTCTCCTGATGATTAAGCCAAACACAGGGGGAGAAGACGAAAAAGCCGATGCGCGAGAAAATCAATGATGCATGCAGAGAAAGAAATGCGTACCTTGTCTCCAGCACTCTACATGCAAGTGATCCGCGCAGAATTTAAATACAGAATTAAACTACCTAAATGATGCAACGAGGAAAAACCGAGTCCTAGCTGAGCAATTTCTATTGATCGTGAAGAACAATAGTTAGCCAACGGAATCGAGTCCGTAGTCCGATCTTGGGAGTCACTCGGTGCCCGCCACAACGGGTCCTGCCAGCGCTGTATGTGACTCCTCACGGCACGTGGTCTCAAATCCAATTAAACTAACTTTTTCAGTGAATTTTATCAAGGTCCAATTACGTTCTATAGGAACAGATATTCTATTAAGTGTTGGGCCTTAGATATTTACGTCACAGTCAACAAAAATTCCTAAATCTAGGGGCTCGAGAAAAACCGCGTAAACACCGGAAAAGGCAGCTAGCTATCAAAACCACGATAAAAGCCGCGAAAATCTGAATGGGTCCCCCGAGCACACCGGTACTCGGCGAAACAGACCCGCTAAGTTACAAGTGTCCACAGTTCAAAGTTTGAGTCCTAAATTATTACAAAAATTTTGTTCTCTCTCTCTCAGAAATGAAAATCTCTTCTCCTCTCTCTCTTCCTCCTGTGCGGGTCCTCTAAATAGTAACTCCAAGCAGTCCAAGCAGTACCTCGCACAAAAATCAAAGAGAGAATGTCAGAAAACAATTATAATATAGAGAGACAAAAATAGAAGAATGAAAACTGACTACAAAGCCGTGCTCCCCGGCAACGGCGCCATTCTGACGACACGAAAATCCACACTAACAACTGAGGTAGAAAATAAATCACAATGTCGTTGTCCTCAATCGCTCAGAATGTGTCAGTCAAGAAAAATGAACCACAGATGAAGATAAATCAACAAAATACAGAGAAGTGGTCCTGCTATAAGATTAACCTGGTATAGCTCCCAGGGTCGAACACAAGGAGCACAGATTGGCCTTGCGGCCTACGATGTAGTCAGAAATCCAAAAGAATCTTTTTTAGTGGTTTTTATTTGTTTTTATAAATTTTTTTTAGATTTTTTAAATAATGAGAAAATGAAAGAAAGTAAATACAAGGGCACTTCAACAATTTATTACACACACAAAAAATGATGCAAAAATTCAAGAAAATTTGTTTTTATGTTTTAAATGTTTTTTACTGTTTTTGGTGAATTTTTGGAATTTTTTTTAATGAGTAAATTATTTATTAAAAATCAAACAAGGCAGAAACACCAAGGTACTGTCCAGCAAGGTTAAAAACTCAAAAATAAAATATTTAAGAGTTTCAAACAACCTTGGAGGTAATTTTCCTGTAATCTATGAAGAATGAGGAAAATTTAGGCACCCTAATTATTGTTTTTGGATTTTTAATTTATTTATTATAATTTTTATGGGTTTTTAGGGATTTTTCAATTTTCAGGTTTTTTAAGAGATGAAAAGTAGCCAAAATTGGCTAGAAAATCAAACAACAAGTAAACTACAGTATCTAATTTTTTTAGAATTTTTGGTGGAGTTTTTATATTTTTTTGGTATTTTTAAAGTCAAACAGTGGCAAAATTATGGGTTTTTGAATTTTTAAAAATAATAAATGAAATCAAAAATGTCCCCAAAAATCATAGAAATTCCTACACCATGGCAGGAGCCATGTGTCAAAATCTCATTGGATTTGGAGGTCGTTTGATATTTTATTCAAAAATAAAGGTGGGGCACTGTGCACAGGGACCTAAGTGCAAATACCCAAAGATCTGGGGGCCTTGGTGCAAAATACCCAGCAAGTCACGCGCTTCGCGCGTGGCTGGGGCACACAAGGACCAAATTGCAATAAAAACCAAGTTCTCGGGCTATTTGATAACTCGTATCAAAAGCCCAGGGGTATGGTTGCAAAATTCCCAATAAATAACGCACATGCGCATAAACAATGCTCACAGGGGTATATATGCAATTATTCAAAAATATTCATGCATTCATTAACACTCCAGATCTACAGGACAAGATGTGTAAAAAGCCCAAAACACACGTGACGACGCACGTGTTCACACACACACAGGGGCATACATGCAATTAAAATAAAGCACAAGGTTCCAAATGCAAATAACCCTTCGTGAAAAAGTTTCTAAAAATGTTTACAGGACTAAACAGGAAATGAAAAACTAAGAGGGGGGACTACGATATTTACCCCTTTATTTGGCGACGGTTGGATAGGCACCACGTGGAAGATCGGATGGTGGCGATGAGCGGCGCCTTTGACCTTGAGAAGCTTCGCCTGATCGAACGATGGAGGGTCCGCCACGTGGGGATCGAACGGTCCGCGTGCGTGGTGGCCGAACCCTCGGTGAATCAACGGCTGAGATCACGCTGCGGCTGATCTGACGATATCTGCTGCTCCCCGAACGAACGGTTGAGATCTGATCTGGAGCGCCACGGCTGATCTGACGGCGATGGAGGGTCCTCGAAGAACTGCTGGCCGGCGAACTTCGCCGGCCTCGTGAAGGTGTCTCCGCCCTCCTCTGCTGCGCCTGAAGGTCGGAAAAGATCCGCGGTGAAGCTCCGTGGCGGGTGGTAGTCTCCAGTGACCTAACCGAGCTCTGAAGAGCTCCGGCGAAGTCGGCGGAGATGAAGCTCCTGGCTGGAAGTTGGGAAGCCTCAGACGCTTCCCGTTGGACCTGCAAAGTAGTCAAGAAGCTTCGCGGGTCGAGGGCAAATTGCCTCGACCCAAGAAAGCGGGGTGAAGGTGGACGGTGCTGTGGGGCGGACGAGCTCCGGCGAGGCGGAGGCGATGGAACTCGAATCCCAGATCCTGTGCGATCTGGGTTGAGTGAACGGGCGTAGAAGGTGCGCGGGGATACGGCGGAGGTGATGAGATGGTCGGATGGTCGAGATTTTACGCGAGATGGACGGAATCGGAGGAATGCGTCGGAGATGCAAATTGGGCGAAATCGAAAATTACGCTAAATAGAAGGTCTAATCGGCTACCTGATGGATGCTGGAGACTATGCTGGAGCTGCTCTTGCTCCTGGTCGTAGCTTCGAAGGGCGTCAAGGCCTGAAGCTCGATGCTCAACGCCGGCGGCGGAGCAAGGCAGCGAGAAACGCCGGATCGATGGTAGGGACACCCTCACCTCACTGCAACAGGGGCAAACGCGAGCTGTCACCTCGGGCTTCGCTCTGGAGGTCACGGGAACGAGGATGGCGATCCAAAGATGGGGCGCGGAGGCGGCGGAGGTGAAAATATATAAGGTGACAGCGTCGATTAGGGTTGAGGCTTGACGGCGATGGAAAGCGTGGATTTGATGGCGGAAGATCCGGCGAGGGAGAGGGATGAACGGCGAAGAATCCGAGCACGGGGGTTGAGTGGGTGACAGCCTGGAGACGCGTGGGAAATTCGGAGAAGATGGGGCGGAGCGCGTCTTCCAGAAAAGGAAGGAGTCCGCGGGGGAGTTGACTGGGGTCAACATTCCCCCGTGGACCAATCAGGAGCGGCCACGTGTGCTCGAATTTTGCTTATTTATTTTAGGGCAGAAATAGGCCGAATTAAAGAAAACTCAAAACATGAAACATTTTTCTTTTATTTTTTTCTATTTTTTGGTGATTTTTATTTAATTTTTGGAAATAAAAATAGGGTAGCTCTATATATAGGTATATGTACACTATATGGATTTTTATTTTTGATTTTTTTTGTTATTTTTATGTATTTTTATGCTCATTTTGTATTTTATTTATTTACACCATAAAATATGGAATAAAAGAATATTTTTATTTTATTTTAATTATTTATATATAAGGGTGAAATAAATAGATATATACATTTATATACATGGTATTTATACAATGTATTTTTGTATTTTAATTTTGTAATTTTTATTTGATTTTTGTTTTGTGTCTTTTTATTTATTTTATTTACAAAATATAACATAGAATATTTACAAAAAGTTTAGAAAATAATTGAATTTATTTACAAGGTTAAATAAATACAATGGTGTGGTTTATGTACATGGTGAAGGTATATTTTTGAATTTTTGATTTTTTTATTTTTATTTTGTTTTTGATATTTTCTAAATTTACACACAAAATGTACAAATATTTACAACATATTTTTGGGTGAGGAAAATATATTTTTACAGAAGTATATACACATGTGAGCCCTATCTCCCTCTACTTTGGCTTTTATGCGGTCAGGCCCATGCTGAGCCCTCCCTTGGGTTAGGTTGCTCAATATTTATTCTAAATATTTCCCTCTTTTTCTTTTTGCTCTTTATTCTTTTATTTTGTGCACAAAAACATGCTAATTATAGGTTTTTACACAATGCATGCTTTTGGTAATTATTTGTATTTACACATATCTACATGTATTTGCAAAGGTTTTTGTAGCTAAAATAATAGAATAAAGAGTGATGAATGGGTATTCATCACCCCCTATGCTTTAACTTTGCTAGTCCCTTAGCAAACACTTATTTGAAAAAGAAGTGAAAAAGAAAGAAAAAGAAAAAGAAAAAGAGGATGTACATGGATCAAGGTTGACTTATTAAATTTTCCTTCATTAAATTGAAATACGGAGCTCGATCAGATCTTTGGATTATTAATGTGTCAGAACCTTATTCGGACTTAAGCCTAAAACTCAACAGCCTCTAAGTTCCACCAATCTATGGGCAAGACTCCTCAATAAACCAGATCAGAACAAGTCTACATACACAAACTCTAATGACCATGAATCTTTTCCTTGCGATGTAAGTGATATGTGGCTCCCCACCTCAGAAGTAACAAAGAAACAACCTCCCTCAACCTGGTAACTCTAATGCCTCAGTCTAGCAACTCTTTCCTCGAGAAGCGGGGTATTCCCTTCTAAGTTCAAGTGCAACCGGCTCAAGAAGAGGGGGTAGAAGTATAGAGTTTTGGAAGCTTAGCCAGTGTAGCTAAGTCTCCCGCTGCAAGCTTCATGAGATGTAACATGATACCATAAGCTTTTGCTTTTCACTCCGGTGGGGTTATTAAATTTTCAATCCGACCCACCACTTTTTTGGAGTTCTTTTTGCATTTTTGCATTTTTTTTTTCAAGACTTCTGTACACATATCTACATGGTGCAGCATATATAAGAAATTTCCCCTTGAGCCAGTAGACTATCCCTCTTTTGAAGCTTTATTGCAACCCACAGCTTCTGTCTTTAGCTTTCAACACCACTAGACCAAGTTGAGGTGCACTTCCTTCACTATAAGAAGAAGAGAGGTTCCGCCTAGAAGTACTACCCTCATATGCTACCCCAAGCCAAAGGAAACTGCCTCCTCACCACCTCATCCATGGAGAGCCATGTGTAAAGTGCAGGTGCAAGTGAAGCCATTGTCTCTGAGAGTCATGCGTGTGTTGTTAAGTGCTCTACTTAGGCTCATCAAGATGACATATGCTCATAGCCTAGTGGACTCAAAGAATTAAGTCCTTATGGACCTGAAAAGCCTTAACCCTAAGTCCTATAAGGTTCCTTTTGAAGTTAAGTGGATTAAGATCTTATTCAAGCTCCATTTCTCAAATTAATTCCAGGCTTAATTTAAATGTCAACTCTCATCCAGGAAAAATTATATACATATATGTACACAAGATGCTATTTACAAATATTTTACAATTATGCAAAATTTTTTGAAAAATGTTTTGAAATCATGAATGAATGATGCATGAAGTGCAAGTTTTGCAAAATGATATTTACACACATTTACACAAGATTTTTGCAAACTTTTGATTTTCAAAACATTTTGGAAAAAAAAAATTTGTACTATATACATAATTTTGATACAAAATATTTACACAAGCTTTACACAAAAGAATTTTGAAATCATTTTTACAAAAATACTTTGTACACTAGCTATGTATGTGCAAGAATAAAAGAGGTTTATGTACATGAAAAATTTTTAATTTTTGTGATTTTTAGCCATTTTATTTATTAACACACTCACACAAAGTACGAGTTATGGCTAAAGTATATATGAAATATATACACACCCCCCCTATACTTAGCTCGAACGATGTCCTCAGAGTGATCAAGAGCGATGAAGAAGACATAACTCGTGCTTAGTAAAAGGGAAGTGAAAAGGAATGGCTAAGTACAGGAACGAATAAATGAATAAAATGAGAGGAACTCGGTGGTTTCCCCCTATACTTAGGATTAACTAATCCTGAGTATAGAAAGCTGTACATGAAGGGAAAGCCGAGTGAAGAATATACAGAATCTGCCCCCCCTATACTTAGGGTGAAATATCCCTAAGTATAGGCAGCAAAAACAAGAGCAGAAAGAATGAAAAGAATACTCACAGGTCCGACATCCCCCCTATACTTAGGGTAAAGTACACCCTAAGTATAGCATAATCATAAGATGAGAGACGGGATGTGGGACTAAAGAATAGAATGATATGGACAACTGGATCTATACAGGCGGAGGAACGGTGAAAATCAGGCGTGAGATGTAAAAGATGTGAGTCAAAAGACCACATCTCACGCAAAATGAATAGCGGCAATAATAACGTCCCGCGGCTCATGATCTAGAAATGGTTTGAGCCGCTGGCCGTTCACTCGGAAGGTACTCTCAGAAGATAACTCGGATATATCAATGCTACCGTTATCGTGTACCTTTCTGACCAAATAGGGTCCTTTCCATTTGCTCTGTAGCTTCCCTGGAAATAATCTAAGCCTTGCATCAAACAGCCATACTTTCTGTCCAATCTCAAAATGCTTGTGGCTGATATGAGAATCATGCCACTCTTTGACTTTCTCCTTATAATGTAGGCTGCTTGAGAATGCTGCATCTCTAAGCTCTTCCAAGGCGGCTAACTCTGCCCTCCTCTGGTGTCCTATACCATCTGGATCCATAATAATATCTGTGACTGCCCAAAGTGACTTGTGCCTCAGCTCGACAGGTAGATGGCATGGCTTGCCATAAATGAGGCGAAAGGGCGATGTGCCCAATGGAGTCTTGAAAGACGTCCGATATGCCCACAAGACCGAGTCGAAAAGCTGTGACCAATTCTTTCGGTCAGGGCGGACGACTTTCTGCAAAATATTCTTGATCTCCCTATTCGACACTTCAGCTAGACCATTTGTCTGTGGATGGTATGGAGTGGCAACACGATGGTCTATACTGAACTCTCTAGCAAGTGCCTTCACCTGGTCGTTGATGAAGTGAGACCCCCCATCAGAAATCAGAACTCGTGGAACCCCAAACCGCATGATTATGTGCTTCTTCAAAAATCTGCAAACTGTCTTTGCATCTGCGGCTCGGGCGGGGATAGCCTCAACCCAACGACTAACATAATCTACGGCCAACAGAATGTACTCAAATCCCTGACTCTTAGGGAATGGACCCATGAAATCGATGCCCCATGCGTCAAAAACCTCACAGAAATGAATGGGCTGCATCGGCATCATATCACGTTGTCCATAAGTGCCCATCCTCTGACAGTCAGTACATCTCTTCACGAACTCATCAGAGTCCTTGAAGAGTGTAGGCCACCACAAGCCGGATTGGAGCACTTTCTGTGCCGTTCTCCTCCCCGAATGATGTCCTCCTGCCTCAAGCTTGTGGCAGTAAGTGAGGACACTTTGATGCTCCTCCTGAGGAATACACCGACGCCAGATGCTATCCCCTCCTTCGTGGTAAAGGATGGGATCCTCCCAGTGGTAGGACTTGGCCTTCGCAAAGAAGGTCTCAAGCTTCTGCCTGGGCCAATCTTGTGGGACTTTCCCAGCAACGAGAAAGTTCACAATATCGGCATACCACGGGAGTGAGGCGATAGCAAGGATCGCCTCATCTGGGAAGGTATCACAAATGGGATCAATCTGCTCAGAATCCTCAGGCTGCTCTAGTCGGGATAAATGGTCCGCCACCACATTCTTGACTCCAGGCTTATCCTTGATTTCAATGTCGAACTCCTGGAGTAGAAGGATCCATCTAGTAAGTCTGGCCTTGGCATCCTTCTTTGACATGAGGTACCTGATGGCGGTGTGGTCTGTATACAAAGTCACTCTAGATCCAATGATATACGATCTGAATTTATCTAGGGCAAACACTACTGCTAGCATCTCCTTCTCTGTGACCGTATAATTCCGCTGGGCGGAATCCAATGTGCGGCTAGCATAGTGTATCGCAAATGGTACTCCATCCCTCCTCTGTCCCAGCACTGCCCCTACGGCAAAATCAGAGGCGTCCGTCATGATCTCGAATGGGAGAGACCAATCGGGTGGCTGAAGGACAGGAGCCTCAATAACACACTGCTGGAGAGTCTCAAAGGACGAAAGACACTTGTCATCGACAAGGAACTCGGTGTCTTTCGTCAAGAGATCAGTCAACGGTCGGGCAATCTTGCTGAAATCATGAATGAATCTCCTGTAAAAACCAACGTGCCCTAGAAATGACCATAGCTGCTTCAAATTGGACGGCGGTGTGAGTTTTCTAATGACATCGACCTTGGCCGGATCAACCTCCATGCCTCTGTTGGAGATGATGTGGCCAAGCACCGTCCCTTGAGTCACCATGAAGTGACTCTTTTCCCAAGATAGCACCAAGCGGGTAGCAATACATCGCTGGAGCACTCGGTCTAGGCAGTCAAGACAGGAATCGAAACCGTCGCCGTAAACCGAGAAGTCGTCCATGAAGACCTCCAAACATTCCCCTACCATGTCCGAAAATATCGACAGCATGCATCTCTGAAAAGTTGCAGGGGCGTTACATAGCCCAAATGGCATGCGTCGAAAGGCGTAGGTACCGAAGGGACAGGTAAAGGTGGTCTTCTCCTGATCCTCAGGAGCGATGGCCACCTGATTGTAGCCCGAGTACCCATCCAGGAAGCAGTAATGGCTCTTCCCTGCCAGTCTCTCTATGATCTGATCTATAAAGGGCAGGGGGAAATGGTCCTTCTTGGTGGCCTGGTTGAGTCTCCTGTAGTCAACGCAGACCCGCCAAGAGGTGGGTACTCGTGTAGCGATCTCCTCTCCCGACTCACTGATCACAGTAGTGATGCCCGTCTTCTTGGGCACCACATGCAAGGGGCTAACCCACTTGGAGTCGGAAATGGGATAAATAAAATCTGCACTCCACCATTTTGATATTTCCTTCATAACAACCTCTCTTAGGTTAGGGTTCAGTCGCCGCTAGAACTCACGCGACGGCTTCGCCCCTTCCTCGAGATAGATATGGTGGGAGCACAACGAGGGACTAATCCCATGGAGATCTGCTACGCTCCATCCAATTGCCTTGCGGTTCTTTTCAAGAACCTCCATCAGACGGGATTCTTGCTCTTCAGTCAGATCAGCAGAGATGATGACTGGGTACATCTCAGACTCTCCCGCAAGGAATCTATACTTCAGCGAAGTAGGGAGCGGCTTTAGCTCTGGACAGCTGGGTGCTGGCAAATCTGGCTTCTGAAGAAGATGTGTGTATGCGGACAATTCTGCCAAATTTGCCTGGGAAAATGATAACGAACTCTCACAAACTGGATCTGGAGAAGGCGGGTCCTCTGCATTGTCTCTGATCTGTTCTGCCTCTACCTCCTCCTCATCTATAGGCTCAGGTGGATCCAGATCTGGCATCTGATCATCACAATCTGCCCAATCAGATTCTGAATCCGAGGGATATATATCAGATTCGGTGGCATTAGTACCACCGTAGAGCAAGGTGGCATCAGCACCACCATCACTGGAAATCGCGTCGCGATCAAGGTCCGACTCTGCTGACTCAATAGTATCCTGAACCAGGGCTGTGCTCTCCAGACTATCCTCTTCTGTCATCTCTGCATCAGCTGTATCTGAATATGAGAGGATGGTCTGTGCTGCAGGATCTGCCCAAACTGCCTCATCATCTGTGATCACAAAATCACAGTCCTGGTGGATGTCTGGTCCTGCGTCTGTCAGCTGTTCTGAATCTGTACTGTCCTCTGAGCGGGATCTAGCTCTGGCTCTGTGGTCCTTAACCGTCTCTATTTGTATACTCTCGCCCTGGACGCGAAAGAATACCTTCCCACTGTCATGGTCAGTCACCGCTTTGGCTGTGGCCAAGAACGGGCGACCGAGGATAATGGGGGAATCGGTCAACGAGTCAGGGGTCTCCATGTCCAGCACTACGAAGTCCACGGGGAATTGCAAACCCTGAATCGTGACGACAACGTCTCGCAACAACCCCTTTGGCCTCTTGACAGACCGATCAGCAAACTGAAGGTATGTCCTGCTCCGTACAAGAGTGCCCAACTCTAAGTGGTCGAGAAGGGCTGCCGGAAGAAGGTTGATCGACGATCCGCTATCTAATAGAGTACGATTGAACCTCTGCTCACTAATCTGACATCTGACATACGGGGCCCCTAAATCTGGCCTCTTAGTCGGCAGATGGTTCTGGATCGCGTAACCCGTGGCTTTGGTCAACACATGAATTTCTGCGGTCTTGTTCCTCTTCGTCCTTCTGACTGTGGTCTTATTTCTCAAGGATCGCTGAAGAAGAGGGATGTGTTGCAAAGCCTCATTGAGTGTCAGCTGGATGTGAAATCGGTTTATCATGCTCTGGCTGAACTCCTCCTGCTCTATCTTTTTTGGATCTTTTTCTCTTTTCTTCCCTTTCCCTAACTCAAGGGCTCTAGGGAAGGGGATCACAGGGTCTTTCTCAGATGAAGGACTAGGAATAGGCCTAGACGGTTCGATGACCGGATCCTCACAAACATCATTCACCACAGTGGGATCAGAAAAAACTAAACCTTTTCCTTTATTCAAATCAGAGTTCTGAGATACATTCATGCGAGGAAAGACAACATTTCTATCAGAATGAATGTTGGTGGCCTCAGTACCACCTCTAGCTGGCTCTACAACTAGACGTCTTGCGGCCTCAGTACCGCGGGCTGGCTCGGCTCTGCTGGTGGCGTCAGTACCACCTCCTCTATGTGGTGAAATGGCGGCCTCAGTACTGCCGGTGGAATCAGCATCTCGGGTGGCATCAGTACCACCGTCATCATGATGTGCGGCTTCAGTACCGCTCTCCTCTTCCTCATCTGGCGCTCTAGATGGATCCTCGTGTTGTCGCTCAGATGAGGCGCCTCCTGCTGGTCTTCTACCGCTCCTAAGTGTGACAAAATCAGCATCAAATAAATCCGACGAGATAACATCAAATGAGTCACTAGAAGTGGTAGGTTCTGTGTGAACTACCTGCTCAGATTTCCTCTTCAAGTTATTCGGATTCGGCTCAATCTGTGCAGGGATGGCGGCCTTCCCTCTCATCAGGTCCCGCATCTCCTGGCGGAACTCGTCCATCTCCCGTCTAAATGTAGCCTGCTGCTCTGTGAAGAGGCGGGCTAGATCATCCATGGCGGGGCTCTCATGGGAACCCGACGGGTTGCCTCTCTGGTAATGAGGCTGCTGGACCTGGTGCTGCTGTGGCTGAGAGGGGTAAGAGGAATGATGCTGCTGCTGGTGAGCCTGCTGCTCACGTCTCCAATTCTGTCCCTGCTGCTGATAGGGACGAGGTACGAAGGATGATGGCTGATGTGGCTGATATGCAGGGGGCTGCTGGTGATCTCTCTGCTGGGAGTACTGCCCTCCCTGACCGGCTGGCTGCTGTTGGGACTGGTTACCCCCATTCCCCCACCTGAATCCGGGATGGTCTCGTCGGATTCCAGGTTGAGGACGGTCATACCAAATCCCGTTGACATCCATCAACGGCTCAGCATCAAAGGGGTCTGGTGGCAGTGCTGCCAGAGGCTGATCCGGCTGATATACCACCATCTGTAAGTCTGGAGATGGTGGTGACTGGTAAGAGGGCTGCTGCTGCTGGTACGGCTCCGCCTGTACAAGGTGAACTTGTCTAGGCTGCTGCAAGGAGCTGGAGCGCTGGGACGAGCTGCGGCTGCCGCCGGAATCGCCTCGCGACAGAAGACGGGGCTGAGGAGCCGTCTGTGCCTCCTGGAGACACAAGAGGTGGGTCTTCATATCGCTCAGAGTTTGTGCCATTTGCTCCATCTGAGTTATGCCCTGGCACTGCTTCTTCTCTATGATTTCCATGCGGTCCAACTTCTCGCTGATAATCCCCATGTCCGCAGTGGCCGACTCTGCCTGTGCGGCCGCAACTGTGGACGAACTGGATGGACCTGCATCATCCCGTGCTATCCGCTGATACTGCACGGGTCCTGGCGGCTGCTGAGATCTCTGAGTGTACAACCGAGTCTGGGACATCACCATGTAATTTTCTGCCATCTCCTCGTAGATGGCCCAGACTTGGTTGTGGTCCTTGGCAAAGTAGGACCCGCCGCAAGAAGCATTCACCAGACCCTGAAGCTCTGGCGTCATCCCACTAAAGAAGCTCTGAACTAGGTTCGGCTTCGAGATGTCGTGATGTGGGCATCTATCCAGAAGCTCTCTGAACCTCTCCCATGCCTCGTGAAATTGCTCATTAGGGAGCATGGAGAAGTTGTTGATCAGGGCCCTCGCTGCATTCGTCCGCCCGAGTGGATAGTACTTGTTCAAGTACTCGGTGCGGAGCTGATCCCAGGTGTAGACAAACTTCCCTAGATGTTTCAGCCAGGCGGCTGCTCTATCTGCCAGTGAAAAAGGGAAGGCCATCATTCGAATCGTATCTTGGTCCACATGACGGTCGTGGACAGTACTGCAGATCATCAAAAACTCCTGGAGATGGAGATGGGGTTCCTCAGTGGCAAGCCCGTGAAAATGAGGGAGCATCTGCAGGGTGTTCGGAGGGAACTTGAAATCCCCCACGATAGCAGGTACCACCACCCAATGATGCATCAGTGTAGATCCGGGGTTGTGTAACTCCCGCATCGTTCTCGGTGGTCCTCCTCCGGCGGCGGCTGCCGCTGCGGCAGCTGCTGCTGCGGCTGCTGCCTCTGCATCAGCGTCAGGAATGTCCTCAGGCTCGCTCGGCTCGTCTCGCTCTCTTCGGAGTCGCTCCATCTCCCTTCTCATCTCAATCATAAAAGCCCCCTGATCGCGTAACTGCTGCTGAACCGTCTCTAATGATGCGATCAGGGTGGAGTTGATCGCCCCCTGGTCTAAGACGAAATGTTCGGGCTGGCGATCGTCTGAACTGCCGGCTCCGGCCATAGTGACGTCTGCAAAATCAGATGAGCCCAACTCAGGTTCTGTCAAATTAATTCGTCTTTCCTCGGGCTCATGTCTCTCAGTAGCAAAAGAAAGGGGATCGAGGGGGAACAGGGTGGAATCGAACTCGGGCCCGGAGAGCTGGTCTCGACTCTCACGGGCCAACCTAGATGATGAAGTAGCCGCGCCTGAAAGCGGTGCAGCCAGAGGCTGCCTAAGAGATCGTCTACCCATCATCTTGATCTGGCGAGTAAGGCGGATGAGATCTGGAGAAAATATGATCGCAAAGCAAACCCCTTGTTCACCAACTCAACACAATCTGAAGACCGTGAAAGCTCGGTCAATTTATCTTGTCAATTTTTATTTGGTGAACACACAAAATATCAGAGCGATTACGTGACCTGCTGGGATACCCGTTACTCTCTCAACCGACTGTCCCGCACAGAAGAGTCGGTAATCAGTCGAGATGAGTACCGGAGGGCTTTACCTAGTGTTCGGGTCACTCTCTCGCACAATCAAACCAAACAATGAGGGGGTTGCTCTCCCCAAGACAAATTTTTAATGTGAGTGTCTTTTAGGGTCAATAGTGTTATCCAGTCCCAATTTTTATTGTTTTTCTTTTTAATTTTTTTTTTTCAAAATAAATGCAAGCGGCCTAACGATTTTTCCGATTCTCCTGATGATTAAGCCAAACACAGGGGGAGAAGACGAAAAAGCCGATGCGCGAGAAAATCAATGATGCATGCAGAGAAAGAAATGCGTACCTTGTCTCCAGCACTCTACATGCAAGTGATCCGCGCAGAATTTAAATACAGAATTAAACTACCTAAATGATGCAACGAGGAAAAACCGAGTCCTAGCTGAGCAATTTCTATTGATCGTGAAGAACAATAGTTAGCCAACGGAATCGAGTCCGTAGTCCGATCTTGGGAGTCACTCGGTGCCCGCCACAACGGGTCCTGCCAGCGCTGTATGTGACTCCTCACGGCACGTGGTCTCAAATCCAATTAAACTAACTTTTTCAGTGAATTTTATCAAGGTCCAATTACGTTCTATAGGAACAGATATTCTATTAAGTGTTGGGCCTTAGATATTTACGTCACAGTCAACAAAAATTCCTAAATCTAGGGGCTCGAGAAAAACCGCGTAAACACCGGAAAAGGCAGCTAGCTATCAAAACCACGATAAAAGCCGCGAAAATCCGAATGGGTCCCCCGAGCACACCGGTACTCGGCGAAACAGACCCGCTAAGTTACAAGTGTCCACAGTTCAAAGTTTGAGTCCTAAATTATTACAAAAATTTTGTTCTCTCTCTCTCTCAGAAATGAAAATCTCTTCTCCTCTCTCTCTTCCTCCTGTGCGGGTCCTCTAAATAGTAACTCCAAGCAGTCCAAGCAGTACCTCGCACAAAAATCAAAGAGAGAATGTTAGAAAACAATTATAATATAGAGAGACAAAAATAGAAGAATGAAAACTGACTACAAAGCCGTGCTCCCCGGCAACGGCGCCATTCTGACGACACGAAAATCCACACTAACAACTGAGGTAGAAAATAAATCACAATGTCGTTGTCCTCAATCGCTCAGAATGTGTCAGTCAAGAAAAATGAACCACAGATGAAGATAAATCAACAAAATACAGAGAAGTGGTCCTGCTATAAGATTAACCTGGTATAGCTCCCAGGGTCGAACACAAGGAGCACAGATTGGCCTTGCGGCCTACGATGTAGTCAGAAATCCAAAAGAATCTTTTTTAGTGGTTTTTATTTGTTTTTATAAATTTTTTTTAGATTTTTTAAATAATGAGAAAATGAAAGAAAGTAAATACAAGGGCACTTCAACAATTTATTACACACACAAAAAATGATGCAAAAATTCAAGAAAATTTGTTTTTATGTTTTAAATGTTTTTTACTGTTTTTGGTGAATTTTTGGAATTTTTTTTAATGAGTAAATTATTTATTAAAAATCAAACAAGGCAGAAACACCAAGGTACTGTCCAGCAAGGTTAAAAACTCAAAAATAAAATATTTAAGAGTTTCAAACAACCTTGGAGGTAATTTTCCTGTAATCTATGAAGAATGAGGAAAATTTAGGCACCCTAATTATTGTTTTTGGATTTTTAATTTATTTATTATAATTTTTATGGGTTTTTAGGGATTTTTCAATTTTCAGGTTTTTTAAGAGATGAAAAGTAGCCAAAATTGGCTAGAAAATCAAACAACAAGTAAACTACAGTATCTAATTTTTTTAGAATTTTTGGTGGAGTTTTTATATTTTTTTGGTATTTTTAAAGTCAAACAGTGGCAAAATTATGGGTTTTTGAATTTTTAAAAATAATAAATGAAATCAAAAATGTCCCCAAAAATCATAGAAATTCCTACACCATGGCAGGAGCCATGTGTCAAAATCTCATTGGATTTGGAGGTCGTTTGATATTTTATTCAAAAATAAAGGTGGGGCACTGTGCATAGGGACCTAAGTGCAAATACCCAAAGATCTGGGGGCCTTGGTGCAAAATACCCAGCAAGTCACGCGCTTCGCGCGTGGCTGGGGCACACAGGGACCAAATTGCAATAAAAACCAAGTCCTAGGGCTATTTGATAACTCGTATCAAAAGCCCAGGGGTATGGTTGCAAAATTCCCAATAAATAACGCACATGCGCATAAACAATGCTCACAGGGGTATATATGCAATTATTCAAAAATATTCATGCATTCATTAACACTCCAGATCTACAGGACAAGATGTGTAAAAAGCCCAAAACACACGTGACGACGCACGTGTTCACACACACACAGGGGCATACATGCAATTAAAATAAAGCACAAGGTTCCAAATGCAAATAACCCTTCGTGAAAAAGTTTCTAAAAATGTTTACAGGACTAAACAGGAAATGAAAAACTAAGAGGGGGGCCTACGATATTTACCCCTTTATTTGGCGACGGTTGGATAGGCACCACGTGGAAGATCGGATGGTGGCGATGAGCGGCGCCTTTGACCTTGAGAAGCTTCGCCTGATCGAACGATGGAGGGTCCGCCACGTGGGGATCGAACGGTCCGCGTGCGTGGTGGCCGAACCCTCGGTGAATCAACGGCTGAGATCACGCTGCGGCTGATCTGACGATATCTGCTGCTCCCCGAACGAACGGTTGAGATCTGATCTGGAGCGCCACGGCTGATCTGACGGCGATGGAGGGTCCTCGAAGAACTGCTGGCCGGCGAACTTCGTCGGCCTCGTGAAGGTGTCTCCGCCCTCCTCTGCTGCGCCTGAAGGTCGGAAAAGATCCGCGGTGAAGCTCCGTGGCGGGTTGTAGTCTCCAGTGACCTAACCGAGCTCTGAAGAGCTCCGGCGAAGTCGGCGGAGATGAAGCTCCTGGCTGGAAGTTGGGAAGCCTCAGACGCTTCCCGTTGGACCTGCAAAGTAGTCAAGAAGCTTCGCGGGTCGAGGGCAAATTGCCTCGACCCAAGAAAGCGGGGTGAAGGTGGACGGTGCTGTGGGGCGGACGAGCTCCGGCGAGGCGGAGGCGATGGAACTCGAATCCCAGATCCTGTGCGATCTGGGTTGAGTGAACGGGCGTAGAAGGTGCGCGGGGATACGGCGGAGGTGATGAGATGGTCGGATGGTCGAGATTTTACGCGAGATGGACGGAATCGGAGGAATGCGTCGGAGATGCAAATTGGGCGAAATCGAAAATTACGCTAAATAGAAGGTCTAATCGGCTACCTGATGGATGCTGGAGACTATACTGGAGCTGCTCTTGCTCCTGGTCGTAGCTTCGAAGGGCGTCAAGGCCTGAAGCTCGATGCTCAACGCCGGCGGCGGAGCAAGGCAGCGAGAAACGCCGGATCGATGGTAGGGACACCCTCACCTCACTGCAACAGGGGCAAACGCGAGCTGTCACCTCGGGCTTCGCTCTGGAGGTCACGGGAACGAGGATGGCGATCCAAAGATGGGGCGCGGAGGCGGCGGAGGTGAAAATATATAAGGTGACAGCGTCGATTAGGGTTGAGGCTTGACGGCGATGGAAAGCGTGGATTTGATGGCGGAAGATCCGGCGAGGGAGAGGGATGAACGGCGAAGAATCCGAGCACGGGGGTTGAGTGGGTGACAGCCTGGAGACGCGTGGGAAATTCGGAGAAGATGGGGCGGAGCGCGTCTTCCAGAAAAGGAAGGAGTCCGCGGGGGAGTTGACTGGGGTCAACATTCCCCCATGGACCAATCAGGAGCGGCCACGTGTGCTCGAATTTTGCTTATTTATTTTAGGGCAGAAATAGGCCGAATTAAAGAAAACTCAAAACATGAAACATTTTTCTTTTATTTTTTTCTATTTTTTGGTGATTTTTATTTAATTTTTGGAAATAAAAATAGGGTAGCTCTATATATAGGTATATGTACACTATATGGATTTTTATTTTTGATTTTTTTTGTTATTTTTATGTATTTTTATGCTCATTTTGTATTTTATTTATTTACACCATAAAATATGGAATAAAAGAATATTTTTATTTTATTTTAATTATTTATATATAAGGGTGAAATAAATAGATATATACATTTATATACATGGTATTTATACAATGTATTTTTGTATTTTAATTTTGTAATTTTTATTTGATTTTTGTTTTGTGTCTTTTTATTTATTTTATTTACAAAATATAACATAGAATATTTACAAAAAGTTTAGAAAATAATTGAATTTATTTACAAGGTTAAATAAATACAATGGTGTGGTTTATGTACATGGTGAAGGTATATTTTTGAATTTTTGATTTTTTTATTTTTATTTTGTTTTTGATATTTTCTAAATTTACACACAAAATGTACAAATATTTACAACATATTTTTGGGTGAGGAAAATATATTTTTACAGAAGTATATACACATGTGAGCCCTATCTCCCTCTACTTTGGCTTTTATGCGGTCAGGCCCATGCTGAGCCCTCCCTTGGGCTAGGTTGCTCAATATTTATTCTAAATATTTCCCTCTTTTTCTTTTTGCTCTTTATTCTTTTATTTTGTGCACAAAAACATGCTAATTATAGGTTTTTACACAATGCATGCTTTTGGTAATTATTTGTATTTACACATATCTACATGTATTTGCAAAGGTTTTTGTAGCTAAAATAATAGAATAAAGAGTGATGAATGGGTATTCATCAGGAAGATATGTGGCTTTTAGTCCGAAAATCCTGAAACTAGGGTTTGGGTTTTTGGTCCCCTTAATAGGGTTAGTGATTTTTTTTGTATTTTTCGTTTATTCTTGTTAGTGACGTGCACACAATGGGTATGGCTTTGTGTCATTCGGAGTTAGCATGAAGGAGTTAAAAATGGGGGAAGTTAGGCTATTTACATGTCATTTTTGGCTTGGATTTTTGGCTTCTTATTTTATGCAGGAATTATGGATAAAATGTCATTTTTATAAAAACATGCATGAATGCTAATTATGCGGAATAGATGCAGATATGCTGTTGATTTTGAGGGAATTGAGCTTAATAAATGAGATTTAGAGTGATGAATCCGAGATTCATCAGTTGGGCCTTATCCACTTAGTCACAACTATCGTTTAAGGAACTGGAATTGAGATACTTCATGTATATTAGACTTAATTCTTTGATACCATAAGATTCGGTTCAGTGTCGTCTTGACCATCTAAGTAGAATATTTTGGAACACACTCTTGGCTCTTGTCAGCAGTTCCTAACTTGCACACTTTCACCTTACACTTTGCTTCTCACTTGAAGTGGTAGAGGGTTGGATTTACCGGCGTGAGACACAAGCCAATGGAAACATTGGAAGTCATACATCTGTGGCTATTGTATCCCAACCCGATTTAGTAGCAACAAGGTCTAAAGACAGAAGATGGGTTGCGATAAATGCTTCAAAAGAGGGATAGTCTATTGGCTCAAGAGGAAAAAGTTCTTATGTAAATGTTGTTGTATATAGTATTAAAAAAAGAGAATGAAAAATAAAAAACTCAATAAAGAAAATATGGGTAAAATCAAAGAAAAATCAATTCTCGTCGGAGTACGTATGTACATATAGTCAGTAAGCAAGCTTGAGCTTCAAAGTCAAATATACATGTGAGCCCACAACCGGGCTACTTGGCTACACTAGTCAAGCATCCTAGGATAGGTAGCTACACTGGCTACCATCCATTCTCTTCTCCACCTCCTCTTCTTGAGTTGGTTGCACTTGACCTTAGAAGGGAATACCCCACTTCTTGAGGAAAGAGTTATTGGATTGGGGAATCAGGGTCACCATGTTGGAGAATACTGTCTTCTACCACTTCAGTCGAGGGGAGATAAATATCACTAACACTTTAGAAGATAAACTCATAGTCATAAGGGATTGCAAATGACATCGACCTGTTCTTATCGGGCTTTTGAGGAGACTTGGGAAGAGTTTTGTGGATCTTAGAGGTTGTGTTTCAAGTCTGGTTCCCTGATGAATCCCCATTCATCACTCTTTATTCCTTTATTTTAGCTAGAAATCTTGGCAAAATACCTTGTAATTACTTGTAAATATAATAAATTGTCAAAATACATGCTTCATGTAAATAACTATAATTAGCATGTTTTTGCACAAAAATAAAGGAATAAAGGAATAAAGAAAAAGAGGGAAATATTTAGAATAAATATTGAGTGACCCAAACCTAAGGGAGGGCTCAATATGGGCCTGACTGCCAAATAAAATAAGTAGAGAGAGATAGGGACATTCATCATTGTATAAATCCCCCTCTTAGTGTATATATTTTATTTTCCAAAAATAAAAATATATGTGTGTTTCCCATAATTTGTATATATTTATAAAAATAAAATAAAAATGGGATAAAATAAAATAAAAACAAAAATAATTTCTCTCTCTTCAGTGTACATATACCATGTATATATGAATAAAAGACCTATTTATTTTACCTTTGTAAACAATTAATAAAAATTACATAAAAATTATTTAATATCCTAAATTTTATGTTGTAAATAAATCAAATATAAAATAGGGATAATTGTACAGAAATAAAAATAAAAATAAAAAATTACTCAGGTATTTTATCTATATACAATGATATCCTATATATATAAACTAATTTATTTTTCAAAAAAATAAATAAAAATCATAAAAAATAATTTGAAAAATAATAAATATTTTTCATGTTTTAAATATTTTTAAATGAAATCATTTACTATTTTAAAATGAATTTTCAAATAATTTTCCAATGGAATTTTCCCATTGGTCCACATGGGATGTTGACCCCCGGTCAACTTCCCCCCTCGACCACTCTGCTTCGCAGACCTCGTATCGACCCGATTCCTCCCAATTTTCATGATGTGATCCACCACCCATTTGATCAAACCCAGGGCTCCGATGCCAAGGAGTGATCCGTGATCCTCGCGTGCCCATCTTCCTAGGGATCCGCTCATTGGAATGCTAGCCCGACTCCAATCTTTCCGGACCCCTGTCACTATATAGCTTCGCCTGGAGCCGCATGATCCAATACCCTTCGGCCACCGTCTTTGACTCCCAGGACCTCCACTTCCTATCTTGAGTGACAACAAGCTCTGGGAGGTGTCGCAGCAAGGATTGAGGCGCACTAGCCCCAGGTCCGGTGGTCTTCGCCGCCGCGCTCCGCCATCGGCGAGCTCGAGCCTCTGGAGGCGTCGCTCTACTGAGGCAAGGACCCTAGGAGACGCAACATCTCCTCCACAGACGCTTTCGATCGTCAGGTACCATCTTTAGCCTGTAGCGTAGCTTCCATTCCCGATTTTAGGTTTTGCGGCGCTGGCCGATTCCGGCCAATCCATGCCTCTCCGACCATCCTTTCGATCATTTGACTGTAGCATCACCTTCACGAGACCCCTCTACACCTTCTACGTCCCTCCGATCATCCTGGTTCGCCCAGGAACCAAGACTTAGGTCTCCTCCGTTGTCTCCTCGCCTGAGACCCACGCTCCACCTCACCCACACACTCCCTTCGCCCTCTAATGGGTCGAGGCAGTTTGCCCTCAATCCCTCTTGCTTCCTGTGTAGGTATCGAAGCCTAAGAGCCTCATCTGGAGGCTCGACTGTTCGAGCATAGGAGCTCCGGGTGCTCGTCATCGTCGGGGACTTTCCAGGTCCTCCCAGTCCCATTGGAGTACTCTAGCAGCTGCAGAAGACCATGAGAGACGATTTGCCCATCTCAGCAGCACCGGAGGAGGACTGTAGCGCATACGGTAGTTCGGCGAAGTTCGTCGACGAGCAGTTCATCTGGGACCCTCCAGAGCCGTCGATTGAGCCTCCTCTCTCCAGTTTTGATCTGAACCCTTCATCTGTGGGAGACTCCCGACCGTTCTCCACTGTCGGATCTCACACGCGGACCCCCATCAGTCGTGGATCATAATAATGGGATAAAATCACTTAGGCCCCTCTTCTTTTTGCATTTATAGTTTAGTCCTGTAAATATTAAATGTAGTTGTTTTTATTTTGGTTAATTTGCACTGTGGATCTTATACTTTCTCGTATTTACGATTTAGTCCCTGTGAGTGTGGAACACGTACTTCGACACGTGAGTTTTTGGATAAATTGCATGTATGGGCTTAGACTGTTTTGATTTTATTGTTTGATCTCTTATAAATAAGAATGACATTTTAGTCCATCTAATTGTGAAACACGTGCGTGCCTCGTGCCCATCTTGGCTTTTTGCAATTTTTGCCTTACAATTTTAACGTGTGTTACCATTTAGCCCTGAAATTACTTTTCTTTGCATTTAGATCCTTATGCACTGTCAGGTTTTATATTTTGGTTGAATAAAATATCAAATCAACTCCAAATTTGGTGAAATTTGGACACGTAGCTCCTGCCACTGTGTAAAAATTTCACTAATTTTTTGTACATTTTCATTACTGTTTGCTATTTTAAAAAATAAAAAAATCAATTTTTTCTACTATTCGAAATATAAAATCAACTAAAAATATTTAAAACACTCAAAAATTCTAAAAAATTACTTACTGTTTGTTTTTATTTTTTCTAGCTTTAGTCCAATTTTTACTGCATTTGGATTTATAAAACACCTAAAAATTGAAAAACCCTAAAAACCTTATAAAAATTATTAAAAATTTTATAAAATACAAAAAAAAATGCAATTTTGGTTTTGTAGCTTAGTTTTTATTTCTATTTTTCATAAATATTGCCTTCAGATTTTTAGATGCTAATTATATGTTTGTAATTAGCCTTTCAAATCTTGCTGCACATTACTTCACTGTTTTTGCCTTTTTCTATTTTAAAAATCAACTAAAAATAAAAAAATTCTGAGAAAATTGACAAAAACACTTAAAAATTCATAAAACTCACAAATCATTTTATTGCAATTTTTGGAGTTGTCTTGTGGTGTTCAATAATTCATTGATTGTGCTCTTTTTACCTTTTTCTTTATTTCTCTCATGATTTAAAATCACAAAAAAAATTAAAAATTCATAAAATCCACCAAATTTTTTTTCTTTATTTTACTCATTTTTACTACTTTGTAGGCCACTTGGCCAATCTGTGCTCCCTGAGTTCGACCCTGGTCGCTATACCAGGTTAAATAAATAGCGAGACCACTATTCGGATTTCCTTGTCTTATTACTTATTTAGTGGTCTATGTTTCTTTTTGAGTCAGATCTCTGAGATCCGGGGCACAATGACCCTTAATTGATTTTACCCTTACTCGGATTTCGGGGGGATTTTCGACTCATTAGAATGACGTCATTGCCGGGGAGCATGGCTTAGTAGTCGTTTTTTATTTTTCGCGGCTTTTTATTCATAGTTGTACAGTTATTTTTCTCTGATTTTCTTGGCATATTTTTATAATAATTGTATCTGATACACTCTTGTTTGATTTATTGCGAGGGCCTGAGGATCGAGGTGGCTTTTTCAGAAGCCGAAGCAACCACAGGAGTCGGAGGCGGCTCTTTTCTGCATAGAGTTGCAGGAGAGCGCGAGGAGCCATGCAGGAGTGCAGAAGCTGCGGAATAGCTGTAAATAAACGTAGAATAGCCATAGGATAGTTTAGTTTTATTTTCAGTAGAACCTTATTTGTAATAATACAGAGACTTAGACTTTATCGGTGACTACCGAGGTCTATTTCGCCGAGTACCGGTGTGTTCGGGGGACCTCACCGCATTTTTCGTCGGTTTTCAGTTTTTCTCGCATTTTATTATAACTGTCTGTCTGATTTATGTGGTTTTGGACTTAGTTTAGGATTTTCTTCTGATTATGACGTAATTGATTAGGATCCAATCCCTAATTATCTACATGTTCCTATTAGATCGTAATTTGACCTAATTAATTAACTCATTAGAAAATGTCGGATTACTTAGACTCTAGTCCACGTGCCTTGAGGAGTTACATACATCACGTGCAGGATCCATTGTGGCGGACATCGAGTGTCTCCCAAGATAGGACTCCGAACTTAGGTTTGAGTACCCAACTACTGTTTTTATGGTGTAGAAATTGCTCTGTCTAAGGCCGGTTTCTCGTGCATCATATAGGTAGTTTATTTTCCGCATTTACTTTTATGCACAGATCACTTTGCATGTAGACTGCTGGAGTCAGGTATGCATCTCTTACTCTGCATGCATCATTGATTTCATTGCGCATCGGCTTTTTCGTCTTCTCCCCCTGTTTCCGGACTTAAATAATCAGGAGAATAGAAAAATTCGTTAGGTGTTGTTTGCATTGAAAAATACATAAAAAGAAAAACTATAAAATTGGGACTGCTAAATACACTTGACCCGAAAAGACACTCCACCTAAAAATTTGTCTTGGGAAGAGCAACCCCCTCCTTGTCTGATTTGGATGAGCGAGAGAGAGACCCGCACACTAGGCTAGAGCCATATCCGATCTCCGATCAAAATATCAGCCTTTTATACGGGACCATCTGTTGGGAGGATTGGATTCCCATCAGCTCGCGTAACCGCTCTGATAGACTGACTTGATCACATAAATAAAAATTGACAAGATAATTGACCGAACCTTTACTATCTTCAGCTCTGTGTTGTGTAGGTTAACATGGGGTTTGTTTGCTCATCTTGAGTGTTTTCCAGATCTCATCTGCCTAACTCGCCAGATCAAGATGATGGGCAGGAGGTCTCTTAGGCAGCCTCTGGCTGCACCACTTTTCAGCACTCCGGCCTGTTCATCTAGGTTGGTTCGTGAGAACCGAAACCCGCTCTCCGAACCCTAGTTTGATTCCTCCCTATTGCCCCTTGACCACCCTTCTACCAGTCCTGAGATGCCAGTGCCAGATCAGAGAGAGCAACAGTCAACTGATTTATCGGAACCTGAATTTGGGTCTTTTGCCTTTGCAGAGACCATGGCCAGCAGTAAGGAGCGTACCGAGGGTCAGAGACCAGAGAAGACGACGTATGTGTTGGACCAGGGTATGGTCAACAACACCCTGTTGGATTCCCTTGAGACAAATGCAGCGCTAGATACGAGATCAGGGAGCCTTCATGGTAGAGATGAGGAGAGAGATGGAGAGGTTGAGGACAACACCAGATCAGCCGAGAGCCGTAGGAGAGAGGGATCTAGATCAGTCGGAGGAGCCAGTCCAACCGGTAGCAGCAGCAGACCAGCCGGATCAACCCCTTGCAGTACTTCCTCCACGCACCTATGAGCAAGAGCCGTTGATGGATGTCAACGGGATTTGGTATGACCGATCCCAACCCGATATCCGACGAGACCATCCCGGATTCCGTTGGTCGACCGGAGGCACCAGTTCCCAGTAGCAACCTCCAGTTCAGGGTGGCCAATACGTCCAGCAGCGTGAGAAGCACCAGCAGCCCCAACCCCCAGTACACCAGCAACAACAGCCATCCCTGCACCAGCAGTATGGTCCTCGTCCCTATCAACAGGGACAACCTTGGAGGCAAGAGCATCCTCAACAGCAGTATCATTAACAGTACCCCTCTCACCCTCACCAGTAGCGGCAACCTCAATACCAGCGAGGCCACCCGTCAGGTTCTCATGGGCTGACCTATGAGAACCCCACCTTGGATGATCTAGCCCGCCTCATGACCGAGTAGCAGGTTACTTTTCGACGGGAGATAGATTTGTTCCGCCAGGAGATGAGAGAGATAGTGAGAGGGAAGGCCGCTATCCCTGCCCAGATCGAGCCGAACCCGAACAACCTTAAGAGGAAGTCTGAGCAGGTAGAGTTCGCTGAGATTACCACTCCTAGTGCTTCACTTGGTAATATGACTGCATATATGTTTGATGCTGATTTTGTTACACTTAGGAGTGGTAGGATGACAGCAGGGGCACCTCGTCTAAACGACGATCCCACGCCACTTCAGAAGTGCTAGGCGAGGAGGAGAGCGGTGTTGATAGCGCTAGAGATGATGTCGGTGGTAATGATGCCACCAAGGATGTTGATCCAGCCAACGGTACTGAGGTCGTCGCTTCACCAGTTGGAGGAGGTGGTACTGACACCACCATTTCAGTTGCTGAGCCAGAGTACGATACTGATGCTGCGAGTCCAGATGCCGAGGGTGGTACTGAGGCCACCATTTTCAGTTCTGCTAGTCGTGTTGTTTTTCCTCCCGTACATGTATCTCAGGACATTTCTGCAAATAAAGGAAAGGGTTTATTATTTTCGGATCCACTGGTGTTGCTTGATGATGTATGTGTGGATTCTGTTGTTCATGAGCATTCCAGACCCTCTCCTAGTCCTTCATCTGAGAAGGACCCTATAGTCCCCTTTCCCCGAGCACTCCACTTGCCTAAGGGGCAGAAAAAAGAAAATCAGAAAAAGAATAATCAGATAGAGTTCAACCAACATATGATGGATAGATTTCAGATACAACTGACTCTACAGGAGGCCTTGGAGCACATCCCTCTCTTCCAGTGATCACTCAGAGACAGGACCACAATTAGGAGGAAGAGGCAGAACCACCAGGCAGAGATCCATGTGCTTACTCGTGCCACGTGTTTCGCGATTCAGAACCCTCTACCAGCCAAGAGGCTAGATGCAGGAGCCCGTATGTCAGATGCCACATTCATGAGCAGAGGTTTGACCGCACTCTATTAGACAACGGTTCTTCGATCAACCTTCTTCCGGCAGCCCTTCTCGACCGCTTCGAGTTGGGACCTCTCCGACAGAGCAGGAAGGTCCTTCAGTTTGCTGATCGATCTATCAGGATTCCGAAGGGGTTGCTGAAAGACGTTGTCGTCACGATTTAGGGCCTGAAATTCCACGTGGACTTCATTATGTTGGATATGGAGATCCCTGAGTCCGTGACCGTTACCCCGATCATTCTAGGATGCCTGTTCTTGGCCACAACCAAGGCAGTGTCCGACCATGATAGCGGGAAGGTGTACTTTCGTGTCGAGGGCGAGAGTATACAAATAGAGACGGTCGAGGAGACTAGAGCTAGAGATTCAGCTTGCTCAGAGCCGACTTCAGATTCAGAACAGATGACAGAGGCAGGGCAAGACACCACCAGGACTACAATTTTTTGATCACATATGACGAGGTTGTTTGGGCAGATACAGTAGCACATGCCATCCTCTCACCTTCAAAGTTTGCTGATGCAGAGACGCTAGCAGAGGAGAGCTTGGAGAGCGCATTCCTGGTCCAAGATACATCTCAGGTAGCAGATCAGGTTTCCGACCGTGAGGTAGATTTTTGTGATTCCGATACAGATCCCTCAGAGTAAGATATTGATTGGACAGAGTTTGACGATTTGATACCGTGCCTGACTTCCACTAAGCCTACAGCTAGGGAGGAGGCTGATTCCATACAGAGCAGAGACAATCGAGCAGAACAGTCTTCGCCAGATTTAGAGTTGCGAGCGAGAGTTCTCATTCTCCCATGCAGATTTCGCCGCATTCACTCAGAATTTTCAAAGGCCAGATCCGCCAGCACCTACTTGTCTAGAGATGAAGCCGCTACCATCATCGCTGAAGTATATGTTCCTTGCGGGTGAGCATGAGATGTACCCAGTCATTATGAGTGGAGAGCAGGAATCCCATCTGATGGAGGTTCTTGAAAAGAACCGCAAGGCGATTGGATGGAGTGTAACCGATCTCCATTGGATAAGTCCGGCCCTGTGCTCCCACCATATCTATCTCCAGGAGGACACGAAGCCTTCGCGTGAGTTCCAGAGGTGGCTGAACCCGAATCTTCGAGATGTTGTCATGAAGGAAATCTCGAAATGGTGGAGCGTCGATTTTATCTACCCCATATCCGAATCCAAATGGGTCAGTCCGTTGCATGTAGTGCCCAACGGGCATCACCACAGTTGTTAGTGAGTCCGGAGAGGAGATCACTACCCGGGTACCCACTTCTTGGCGGGTCTGTGTGGACTACGATGATTGAACCAGGCCACCAAGAAGGATCATTTCCCCCTGACCTTTATTGATCAGATTATAGAGAGGCTGGCAAGGAAGACCCATTATTATTTCTTGGATGTGTACTCCGGATATAATCAGGTGGCCATCGCGCCCGAGGACCATGACAAGACCATCCTCACCTGTCCCTTCGGGACATATGCTTTCAGACGCATGCCATTTGGATTGTGCAACGCTCCGACGATATTCCAAAGATGCATGTTGTCCATCTTTCCGAACATGGTGGGGGAGTGCTTGGAGGTCTTGATGGATGATTTCTCAGTCTACGGTGACGGATTCGATTCTTGTCTTGACTACGTAGACCGAGTCCTTCAACGATGCATTGAGGTTCACCTTGTGTTGTTGATGAGCCGCCCGGACGACTAAGGTAAAGGAATCACTAAGGTCGTTGTGACCTCTATCACTCGGGACTCAGAGCTCAACAAGAAAAATAAAGCGGACCACCAAACAAGATAGAAACACGAGAAAACCAAATAGCAGTCCTAGCTATAGGATTGACCTGGTGTAGCTCCCAAGGTCGAACTCGAGGAGCACAGATTGGCCTTGCGGCCTACGAAGTAGTCTAAAAAAATATAGAAATATAAAAAAACGATTTTTGGTGTATTTTTAATATTTTTAGATTTTTTGGATTTTTAAATTATAAATAAAATAAGAAAACAATGTAAACAAGCACCAACAACAAATTATTTAACTACTCTAAAAAGCTCCAAAAATTCCAATAAAAATATTTTTGGATTTTATATATTTTTTACTATTTTTGGTGAATTTTTGATAATTTTCTGATTTTTATAGAATTTTCTAAAAATACAATGAGGCAAAAATAACTGAAGACTGTCCAATCAGGCTTCTAAGACCAAAATAAAATATAAAATGATCTTAATAGAGCCTGGAGGTATTTTTCCTATGAAGTATGATCACAAGGAACAATCAGGAAAAAGATTTATTAATTTTTGTTTTTTCTATGATTTATTAGATTTTTTATGAGATTTTCAAGGTTTTTCAATTTTATGTTTTCTATTAATCAAAAAATGACCAAAATTGGTCAGAAAATCAAGCACAGCAAAACACACAAAATCCGAATTTATTAGAATTTTTGAGAAGGTTTTAATATTTTTTGTGATTTTTATATATGGACAGACAGAAAAAGATATGTTTTTGAATTTTAAAAATAATAAAAGCGCTCCAAAATATACCCAACATATAGTGAAAATTCTACACAGTGGCAGGAAGCACATATCAAATTTTCACATAATTTGGATGAGATTTGATATTTTATTTAAATCCAACAAGAGGACACAGTGCACAGGGACCTAAATGCAAAGAAAATAAGTTCCAAGGGCTGAAACGTAACAAATACAAGGAACTAGGGATCTCTCGTGCAAATTTTCCAAGTTCTCACGTACAAAGCACGTGACCTGGGCACGGAGGGACCTTTGTACAATAAAAAATATTTCCCAGGACTTATTAGCAACAGGTGCTAAAAGTCCGAGGAAGAAATTGCAAAATGACCAAGAAATTCAGCACATGTTCAATAAAACCACGTACAGGGGTATGGATGCAAATAATGAAAACTAAATTTCATTCCATAACTCCTCAAAATAATAGCCCAGGTATTGCAAATACACCACAAAAATCACGTGACGATGCACGTGTTCCACGTAGACAGGGGTACAAATGCAAATAAAATAAGCACGAGGTCCTAAGTGCAAAATGTCCAGAACAAAAACAACTTAACTAAATATTTACAGGACTAGAATGTACATGACAAACTAAGAGGGGCCTAAGAGATATTTACCCTTATTATTTATCCGAGGGCTGAGATGGGCGCCATGTGGATGATCGTGCGGTTGAGGCGCGCTGCGACTGAACAAAGGGGCCCTCGGCTCTGATCGGACGGCGAAGGGGTCGCCACATGGGAGATCGACGGTCGAGAGGCGCTGGCTGCCCTTCGCTGGATGGAGGGCGGAGAAGAGGCCACGTATCGGATCGACGGTGGCTGTTGGGCCTCTTCTTCGCCTAGATCGAACGGTCCTCCACAGATCTGGCACGGCAAGGGCGGATGGACGGCTCTGGAGGGTCCAGGAAGAACAAGTGTTCGCCGGCCTAGAACGCACGCGGTGGCCCTCCTCTGCTACTCCTGGAATGCGAAATGGATCCTCCAAGGTGTCCTGCTGCTGCTGCTGCTGATCTCCGATGAAGTCGGCGAACTCCGAGGAGCTCTGGCGGCGGCGATGGCCTGGAGCTGCTGCTTTTGGATGGTTAGGCCCTCAGATGGGCCTGTCGAGACCTGCAAGGTATCGTAACATGCTCCTGGGTCGAGGGAAAAGTGCCTCGACCCGGTTAGAGGCGAGGTGGGTGGTATGTGCGTCGGGACGAATGAGCTCCGGCGATGCTACGGTGAAGGAGCTCGAGGACCCTGCTCTGGGGCGAGTCAGGGGGTGCGAGTGGGTGAAAAACGTGCAGAGAAGTGAGGCGGAGGAGATGGTCAGATCGATCGACAAAATAGGTGGATGGTGTGGCCGGAATCGATGGTCGGAGGCGAACGGGCGATTTGGGCGCAAATGGAAATTGGAGAAAGATAGGGGAAACTAGGCTTACCAGATGGTCGGAGTCGACTGGGGACGAGCTGATGAAGGGGATTTGCGGATCTCGGATGATCAGGGAATGATTAGGACCCAAGGGTTGCGAATTTGGCGGGCTGATCAAGTGGGTAAAAATGGGAGAAGTCGGGTCGACAGCCCGATCCTCGAAGGACGAAGGTCCGCGGGGGAAGTTGACCGGGGGTCAACATCCCCCGTGGACCAATGGGAGGGCACCATGTAATAATTATTTAGAAATTGAATAATAAATAGTAAATGATCGAATTTGGAAAACGTTAAAACATTAAAATTTTTTTATTATTTATAAACTATTTTTTGTGATTTTTATTTAATTTTTTTGAAATATAATTTAGGTATTTACAAAATATTATTTTTATATACATGTATATACATATGTATTTTTTATTTTTTATTTTTAATTATTTATTTTTATACAAGTTATTCCAATTTTATGTTTTATTTATTTATAGGATAAAATTTGGAATAATATGGTATTTTTATTTTGTTTTTATTAATTATTTACAAGGGTTAAATAAATACCTTTATTTATATACATGTATGGTATATATACAATGTGGCTTTTGATTTTTATTTTTATTATTTTTATTTTTGTTTTGTTTTCATAATTTTCATTTTATTTATTTACATTATGAAATATAAAATATGTAAAATTTTTATGAGATTTTATTTTATTTATTTATAGGGATAAATAAATATATAAGTGAGTTTATGTACATGGTGGATATACAAGGGTGAAGGTATTTTTATTTTCTTTTTAGTTTTCTCATTTTTATTTTAAATTTTATATTTACAAATATTTACAAATAATAGAAACCTACTTTTATTTTTATTTAGAGGAAAATATTTTTATTTTATTTACAGGTATATATACACAATGTGAGCTTCCTTATCTCTCTCTACTTTGGCTTTTATGCGGTCAGGACCATGCTGAGCCCTCCCTTGGGATTAGGTCGCTCAATATTTATTCTAAATATCTCCCTCTTTTTCTTTTGTTTCTTTATTCTTTTATTTATGCACAAAAACATGCTAATTATGCATATTTACAAAATGCGTGCTGATTGACAATTATTTGTATTTACATGAATATACATGTGTTTGGCAAAGGTTTTGTAGCTAAAATAAAAGAATAAAGAGTGATGAATGGGTATTCATCACCCCCCTATAGTTAACTTTGCTAGTCCCTTAGCAAACACTTATTTGAAAAAGAAGTGAAAAAAGAAAAAGAAAAAGAGGAGAATATGCATGGATCAAGGTTGATTATTAAACTTGCCTTTATTAAATTAAAATATGGAGCTCGATCAGATCTTTGGATTATTGATGTGTCGGAACCTTATTTAGACTTAGGTTTAAAACTCAACAGCCTCTAAGTTCCACCAATCTATGGACAAGACTCCTCAATAAACCAAATCAGAACAATTCTACATATACAAACTCTAATGACCATGAATCTTTCCTTGTATGGTGTAAGTGATATGTAGCTCCCCACCTCCGATGTAAAAAAGAAACAACCTCCCCCAACCTGGTAACTCTAATGCCTCGGTCTAGCAACTCTTTCCTCGAGAAGCGGGGTATTCCCTTCTAAGTTCAAGTGCAACCGGCTCAAGAAGAGGGGGGAAGAATAGAATGGACCATGGCCAGTGTAGCCATGTATCCTTGGGAGCTCTAACCAGTGTAGCTGAGTCTCCCGCTGCAAGCTTCATGAGATGTAACATGTATACCATAAGCTTTTGCTTTATTTGACTATATACACTCCGGTGGGATTATTAAATTTTCAATCCGACCCACCACTTTTTTGGAGTTCTTTTATTTTTGCACATTTTTTATGTGCAACTGTACAACATATCTGCATGGTGCAGCATATATACAAGGAGTTTTTCCGCTTGAGCCAGTAGACTATCCCTCTTTTGAAGCTTTATTGCAACCCACGGCTTCTGTCTTTATACTTCATCACCACCAGACCAAGTTGAGACGCACTTCCTTCACTAGAAGAAGAAGAGAGGTTCCGCCTAGATGTACTACCCTGATATGCTACCCCAAGCCAAAGGAAACTGCCTCCTCACCACCTCATCCGTGGAGAGCTATGTGTAAAGTGCTGGTGCAAGTCAAGCCATTGTCTCTGAGAATCATGCGTGTGTTGTTAAGTGCTCTACTTAGGCTCATCAAGATGACATATGCTCATAGGCTAGTGGACTCAAAGAATTAAGTCCCAATGGACCTGAAAAGCCTTAACCCTAAGCCCTATAAGGTTCCTCTTAGAATTAGGTGGATTAAGATCTTAATCAAGCTCCATTTCCCAATTTAATTCCAGGCTAGTTTAAATGTCAACTATAATCCAGGAAAAACTATACAATTATTTACAAAGATGCTATTTACAAGTGTTTACAAATGTGAAAATTTTTTGAAAAATGTTTGAAAACATGGATGTATGCATGAATGCGAAGTTTTGCAAAATATTTACAAACATTTACACAAGGTTTTTGCAAACTTTTTGTTTTCAAAACATTTTACAAAATTTGGTACTATATACATAGATTTTGATATAGAAATATTTACAAATACTTTACACAAATCATTTACAATCATTTATACGAAAATAATTTGTATAAATAAATAGGTATGTGCAAGATGAATTTTATATACAAGGGAAAATTTTTAAATTTTATGGATTTTTAGCCATTTTTGTTTATTTACATACTCACACAAAGTATGAGTTATGGCTAAAGTATATATGAAATATATACACCCCCCCTATACTTTGCTCGAACGATGTCCTCAGAGTGATCAAGAGCGATGAAGAAGACATAACTCGTGCTTAGTATAGGAAAGTGAAAGGGAATGGCTATATACAGAGATGAATCAAAGAATAGAATGAGGAGAACTCGGTGTTTTCCCCATATACTTAGGATCAAGTAATCCTAAGTATAACAAGCTGTACATGAAGGGAAATCCGAGTGAAGGATGTACAGAGTCTACCCCCCCATACTTAGGGTGAAATATCCCTAAGTATAGGCAGCAAAACAGGGGTAGAAAGAATCAAAAGAATACCCGAAGGTCCTACATCTCCCCTATACTTAGGGTAAACTACACCCTAAGTATAGCATAATCATAAGACGAGAAAAGGGATGTGGGACTAAAGAATAGAGTGATATGGACAACTGGATCTATACAGGTCGGAAGGAAAGTGATAATAAGGCGTGAGATGCAATAGATGCGAGTCGAGAGACCACATCTCACGTAAAGTGAATAGGGGCAACATCAACGACCCACGGCTCGTGATCTAGATATGGCTTGAGCCGCTAGACGTTCACTCGAAAGGTACTCTCAGAAGACAACTCAGATTTGTCAATACTCCCATTGTCGTGTACCTTTCTCACCAAATACGGTCCCTTCCATTGGCTATGTAGCTTCCCTGGGAATAATCTAAGCCTAGCATCAAACAGCCATACTCTCTGTTCTGGCTCAAACTGCTTGTGGCTGATATGAGAATCATGCCACTCCTTCACTCTCTCCTTATAATGTAGGCTGTTTGAAAAGGCAGTATCACGAAGCTCCTCCAGGGCTGCTAACTCTTCCCTCCTCTGGTCTCCTACATTATCTGGATCCAAAAATGTATCAGTGACTGCCCAAAGTGACCTATGTCTCAGCTCAACAGGTAAATGGCATGGCTTGCCATAAACGAGGCGAAAGGGAGATGTACCCAAAGGAGTCTTGAAAGACATCCGATATGCCCACAAGACCGAGTCCAAAAGCTGTGACCAATCCTTTCGGTCAGGGCGGATGACTTTCTGCTATATAGTCTTGATCTCCCTGTTCGACACTTCAGCAAGACCATTCATCTGAGGGTGGTATGGAGTGGCAACTCGATGGTCTATGCTAAACTCGCTAGCAAGGGCTTTTACCTTGTCGTTGACAAAATGAGACCCCCCCGTCAGATATCAACACTCGAGGTACCCCGAACCATGTAATGATATGCTTCCTCAAAAATCTGCAAACAGTCCTGGCATCTGCGGTTCGGGCGGGGATGGCCTCAACCCAACGACTCACATAATCAACGACCAATAGAATGTATTCAAATCCTTGACTCTTAGGGAATGGACCCATGAAATCGATGCCCCGTGCGTCAAAAACCTCACAGAAGTGAATGGGCTGCATCAGCATCATATCATGTTGTCCACAAGTGCCCATCCTCTGACAGTCAGTACATCTCTTCACGAACTCATCAGAGTCATTGAAGAGGGTAGGCCACCATAGGTCGGATTGGAGCACTTTTTGTGCCGTTCTCCTCCCAGAGTGATGTCCTCCTGCTGCAAGCTTGTGGCAGTAAGTGAGGACGCTATGGTGCTCCTCCTGAGGAATGCACCTACGCCAGATACTATCCCCTCCCTCGTGGTAAAGGATGGAATCCTCCCAATGGTAAAACTTGGCCTTCGCGAGGAAGGTCTCAAGTTTCTTCCTGGGCCAATCTTGTGGAACTTTCTTGGCGACAAGGTAGTTCACAATATCGGCATACCATGGGAGAGAGGCGATAGCAAGGATCGCCTCATCTGGGAAGGTCTCACAAATGGGGTCAATCTGCTCAGAATCCTCAAGATACTCCAATCGGGAGAGATGATCCGCCACCACATTCTTGACTCCAGTCTTATCCTTAATCTCTATATCAAACTCCTGGAGTAGAAGGATCCATCTGGTCAATCTAGATTTGGCATCCTTCTTTGCCATGAGGTACCTGATGGCGGTATGATCAGTAAAGATGGTCACTCTAGATCCGATAATGTACGATCTGAACTTATCTAGGGCAAAAACTACGGCTAGCATCTCCTTTTCAGTGACTGTATAGTTCCGTTGTGCGGCATCCAATGTACAGCCAGCGTAGTGAATAGCAAATAGGACTCCATCCCTCCTCTATACTAGCACAGCCCCCACGGCAAAATCGGAGGCGTCCGTCATGATCTCAAATGGGAGAGACCAATTAGGTGGCTGAAGGACAGGAGCCTCTATCACACATCTCTTGAGAGCCTTAAATGACGAAAGACACTTGTCATCGACAAGGAACTCTGTGTCTTTTGTCAGCAGATCAGTCAACGGTCGGGCAACCCTACTAAAATCACGAATGAGTCACCGGTAGAAACCAACGTGCCCTAGAAAAGACCGCAGCTGCCGCAAGTTGGATGGTGGATTGAGTTTGCTAATGACATCCACCTTGGTCGGATCAACCTCCATGCCCCTGTTGGAGATGATGTGGCCAAGCACCGTCCCTTGAGTCACCATGAAGTGACTCTTCTCCCAAGATAACACCAGGCGAACCTCTATGCATCGCTGAAGGACTCGGTCTAGGCAATCAAGACAGGAGTCGAATCCGTCGCTGTAGATCGAGAAATCATCCATGAAGACCTCCAAGCATTCCCCCACCATGTCCAAAAAGATAGACAACATGCATCTCTGAAAAGTCGCAGGGGCGTTGCATAGCCCGAATGGCATGCGTCTGAAGGCGTATGTGCCGAAGGGATAGGTGAAGGTGGTCTTGTCTTGGTCTTCTGGCGCAATGGCCACCTGATTGTAGCCGGAGTACCCATCTAAGAAGCAGTAATGGCTCTTCCCTGCCAGTCTCTCAATGATCTGATCTATAAAGGGCAGGGGAAAATGATCCTTCTTGGTGGCCTGGTTGAGTCGTCTGTAATCCACACAGACCTGCCAGAAAGTGGGTACCCGGGTAGCAATCTCCTCTCCGGACTCCGTAACCACTATAGTGATACCCGTCTTCTTGGAAACCACATGTAACGAACTGACCCACTTGGAGTCGGAGATGGGGTAGATAAAATCGGCGCTCCACCACTTCGAGATTTCCTTCATGACAACCTCTCTCAGATTCGGGTTCAGTCGTCGCTGGAACTCACGCGACGGCTTTGCCTCATCCTCGAGATAGATGTGGTGAGAGCACAGAGCCGGACTGATCCCCTGGAGATCTGCTACACTCCATCCTATCGCCTTGCAGTTCTTTTAAAGAACCCCCATCAGACGGGATTCTTGCTCTCCAGTCAAAACAGCGGAGATAATGACCATCTCATCCTCACCCGCAAGGAACCTATACTTCAACGACGCAGGTAGTGGCTTCATCTCTGGACAAACTGGTGCTGGCAAATCTGGCTTCTGAAGAATCTGAGTGTATGCAGCCAAATCTGCTCGGGAAAATGAGAACTCTCTCTCGCAAACTGGATCGGGGGAAGGCTGCTCAACTGAACTGTCTCTGCTCTGCATGGCATCTACCTCCTCCTTGACTGTAGGCTTGGTGGAAGTCAGATCTGGTATGAAATCCTCCAACTCTACCCAATAAGAATCTGACTCCGAGGGATCTGTATCATCCATGGTGGTCTCAGTACCACATCATCACAAAAAAAAATCAGTCTCGCGGTTGAGAACTGGCTCTGCTGCCTCAAAAGTATCCTGGACCAGGAATACACTCTCCAAGCTCTCCTATGTTGGCATCTCTGCATCAGCAGACTCTGAAGGTGAGAGGATGGCATGTGCATCTGGATCTGCCCATACTACCTCATCATCTGTAATCACAAAGTCGCAGTCTGGTGGATGTTTGGCCCGGCATCTGTCATCTGCTCTGTATCGGAAGTAGTCTCTGAGCAAGCTGAATCTCTAACTCTGATGTCCTCGACCGTCTCTATTTGTACACTCTCACCCTTGACGCAAAAGTAGACCCTCCCGCTATCATGGTCGGTCACTACCTTGGTTGTGGCCAAAAATGGGCGACCTAGAATGATGGGGGTATCGGTCAATGACTTAGGGATCTCCATGTCCAACACTACGAAGTCCACGGGGAATTGCAGGCCCTGAATCGTGACGACAACGTCCCTCGACAAACCCTTCGGCCTCTTGACAGATCGATTAGCAAACTGAAGGACTATCCTGCTCTGTCGAAGAGAGCCCAACTCGAAGCGGTCGAGAAGGGAAGCCGGAAGTAGGTTGATCGATGATCCGCTGTCTAATAGAGTACGGTCGAACCTCTGCTCTCTGATATGGCATCAGACATATGGGGCTCCTGAATCTGGCCTCTTGGCCGGCAGACGGTTCTGGATCGTGAAACAAGTAGCTCTGGTCAGCACATGGATCTCTGACTGGTGGTTCCTCCTCTTCCTCCTAACTGTGGTCCTGTCTCTAAGTGAACGCTGGAGTAGAGGGATGTGCTGCAGAGCCTCATGAAGAGTCACCTGAATGTGAAAACGGTCTATCTGCTGGCTGAACTCTTCCTGCTGCCTCTTTTTGGGGTTTTCTATTTTCTTCCTCTTCCCCATTTGAAGAGCTCTAGGGAAGGGGATCATAGGGTCCTTCTCATATGAAGGACTAGGAGAGGGTCTAGACGGCTCGATGGCCGGATCCACACATACATCAAGCACCACAGTGGGACCAGAAGAAAATAAACCATTTCCTTATTGCCAGAAATGTCTCGAGGTACATCAGCAGAAGGAAAAACTACAAGAATCTCAGAAGTAAAATCGGTGCCATTAACACCACCATCGACTAGTAGACGGACGGCCTCAGTACCGCGCTCTGGCTCGGCAACATGGGTGGCCTCAGTACCACCTCCTCCAACTGGTGAAACGACGGCATCAGTACCGCCGATGGGATCAGCATCCTTGGTGGCATCTGTACCACCGTCATCATCTCTAGCAGCATCAGTACCGCTCTCCTCCTCGTCTGGCGCTCTGGAAGTGGCCTCGGGGTGTCGCTCATACGAGGCGCCGCCTGCTGGCATCCTACCGCTCCTAAGTGTGAGATTGGACTCTATCTGGGCAGGGATGGCGTCCTTCCCTCTCACGATGTCCCGCATCTCCTGGCGGAACTCATCCATCTCCCGTCGGAATGTAGCCTGCTGATTTGTAAGGAGGCAGGCTATGTCATCCAAGGCAGGGTTCTCATAGGATGGCCCATGAGAACCTGACGGGTAGCCTCTCTGGTAGTGAGGCTGCTACTGCTGCTGGTAAGAGGGGTACGACTGTGGATGATGCTGCGGCTGATGAGGCTGATCACGTCTCCAAGACTATCCATGTTGATAGGGACGAGGACCATACGACTGTGACTGCTGCTGCTGTTGTGGGTACACTGGGGGCTGCTGCTGCTACTGCTGGTGATCCTTCTGATGGCTGTACTGGCCACCTTGTCCTGACGGCTGCTGCTGGGGATGGGCACCTCCGGCCTCCCAACGGAATCCGAGATGGTCTCGTCGGATACCGGGCTGGGGGCGGTCGTACCAAATCCCGTTGACATACATCAATGGCTCTGACTCGTACTGGGGTGGCGGGAGCACTGCTAGAGGCTGATCCGGCTGGTATACCACCATCTGCATGTCTGGAGATGGCGGTGACTGGTAGGTGGGCTGCGGCTGCTGGTACAGTTCTTCCTGTACAAGATGGACATGTCTAGGCTACTGGTGGATAGAGCGCTAGGACGAGCTGCCGGAGCTACTCGGATCGCCTCGTGCCTGAAGACGGAGCTAGGAAGCCGTCTGTGCCTCCTAGAGACACATGAGCTGTGTCTTCAGGTCACTCAGAGTCTGTGCCATCTGCTCCATCTGTGTGATACCCTAGCACTGCTTCTTCTCTATGATCTCCATCCGGTCCAGCTTCTCGCTGATGATCCCCATGTCTGCGGCTAAATTCTCTGCCTGTGCTACTGCCGCTGACGAACTGGATGGACCGACGTCAACCCGTGCTATCCTATGGTACTGCACGGTCTGTGGCTGGGCTCGTCTCTGAGTGTACAATCAGGTCTGGGACATCACCATGTAGTTCTCTGCCATCTCGTAGATGGCCGCGACATGATCGTGGTCCTTGGCGAAATAGGACCCGCCACAAGAAGCATTCACCAGGCCCTACAACTCTGGTGTCAACCTGCAGAGGAAGCTCTGAACAAGGTTCGGCTTCGAGATGTCGTGGTGCGGGCATTTGTCTGTAAGCTCTCTGAACCTCTCCCGTGCCTTGTGAAACTGCTCATTGGGGAGCATGGAGAAGTTGCTGATCAGGGCCCTCGCTGCATTCGTCCGCTCGAGTGGATAGTACTTGTTCAAGTACTCGGTGCGGAGCTGCTCCCAGGTATATACAGACCTCCCCAGATGTTTCAGCCAGGTGGCTGCTCTGTCGGCTAGTAAGAAGGGGAAGGCAATCATGCGGATGGTATCCTGGTCCACCTGACGGTCGTGGACAGTGCTGCATATCATCTCAAACTCCTGAAGGTGGAGATGGGGCTCCTCAGTAGCCAACCCATGGAACCAGGGTAGAAGCTGGAGAGTGTTCGGGGGGAACTTGAAGTCCCCAACGATAGCTGGAAGTAATACCCAACGGTGCGTCAAAGTCGATCCGGGGTTGTGCAACTCTCGCATCGGTCTCAGTGGTTCTGTCTGCTCCTGCTGCTGCTGCGGCTGCTGCAGCGGCTGATACTGCGGTTGCGGTTGCTGCCGCATCGTCGGGTCTGCCCCCTAGTCCGCGCTGCTCCCGGTCGGCTCTCATCTGCTCCATCTCGTGCCTCATCTCAATCATGAATGCTCCCTGATCCCTCAACTGCTGCTGAATTGAGTCTAGGGAGGCGATCAGGGTGGAGTTAATTGCACCTTGGTCCAGAACAAAAGTTTGCTCTCCTCGTGGACCTGTGGTGCGGTCGTCGCTGCTGCCGACCATGGTCTCTGCAAAGGAAAAAGACCCAAACTCAGGTGCCGATAAATCATCTGACTGTAGTCTCTCATCTGGCATTGATATCTCGGAATACATAGAAGGGTGGTCCAGGGGGAACAAAGCGGAGTCGAACTCGGGTTCGGAGAGCGGGTTTGAGATCTCACGAACCGACCTAGATGAATGGGCTGGAGTGCTGAAAAGCAGTGCAACCAAAGGCTGCCTAAGAGACCTCCTGCCATCATCGTGATCTGGCGAGTTGGGCGGATGAGATCTGGTAACAATAATGATCACAGGCAAACCCCCGATTCACCAACGCAACGCGAGCTGAAGATCGTAAGGGCTCGGTCAATTATCTTGTCAATTTTGTTAGGTGATCAGTCAGGATAGCAGAGCGATTAACGTGACCTGGTTGGTAATCCGATATTTTCTCAACCGACTGTCCCGTACAGAAAGAGCCGGTACTCAGTCGAGAAAGATATCGGATATGGCTCTACCTAGTGTGCGGGTCACTCTCTCGCGCAAGCAAACCAGACAAGGAGGGGGTTGCTCTCCCCAAGACAATTTTTTCGGTGAGCGTCTTTTAGGGTCCATAGATTTAACCAATCCCAATTTTATGATTTCTCTTTTTAGATATTTTTCAATAATCAAACAAAATCGCCTAACAAATTTTTCGGTTCTCCTGATTATTATGTCCAAAACTCAAGGGGGGAGAAGTCGAAAAAGCCGATGCATGATGAAATCAATGATGCATGCACGAGATAGAAGGCATACCTGACTCCAGCAATCTACATGCAAAATGATCCGCTCAGAATTTAAAGACAGAAATAAAACTACTTAAATGATGCAAGCGGAAAACCGAGCCCTAAGCAAGCAGCTCTACTCGAAAGAACGGCTAGTCGATCACCAGCCTCCAATCCAAGAGTCTGGTCTAGACCCACCCCTCCTCTTCTTGACAAATCGAGTTCAGTAGTAGCGCTTGACGGGGTGGGCTCGCGACGCGTAGGCTCGAAGGTAGTGGATCGACTATTTTATTAGTCTTTTTATTGTTGGTCCAATTACCGATCTATAGGTACAAGCAGATTTATTAGGGTGTTTGGATCCTATTTATTACGTCACAGTCAAGCAAAAATCTTAAGGCTAGGGGCTCAAAACCGCGAGAGTCAGAAAGGCAAAAAATAAAAGGTAAAAGCTACGAGAAAAGCCGCTAAAACCGCGAAAAAGCTAAGGGGTCCTCCGAGCACACCGGTGCTCGGCGAAACAGACCCCGAGAGTCTCTCTCAAAAGTCTACTGAGTGTCATGTCCCTGTTTTATTACAATAATCCAAATAATGCTAAAAATAAACCTAATCTACTCTAATCTACTCCTCCCACACTCGGTTGCTTCCTCACGCTCTCCTACGGCTCCGTACAGAAGGGAGACGCCTCCGATAGTCGCGGTTGCGCCGGCTCCTCGAAAGTCGCCGCCTCGGTCCTCGGGACCTCACAAGAAAACAAGCAGAGTGATCAGACCAAATTATTAGATATAAACAAGTCAGATAAAATATCTACAAAAATCTATATAAAAACCGCGAAAAAGAAAAACCGCGGAAAAATACGACTACTAAGTCGTGCTCCCCGGCAACGGCGCCATTCTGATGAGCCGCCCGGACGACTAAGGTAAAGGAATCACTAAGTTCATTGTGACCTCAGTCAGTCGGGACTCATATCTCAACAAGAAAAATAAATCGGACCACCAAACAAGATAGAAACACGAGAAAACCAAATAGCAGTCCTAGCTATAGGATTGACCTGGTATAGCTCCCAGGGTCGAACTCGAGGAGCACGGATTGGCCTTGTGGCCTACTAAGTAGTCTAAAAAAAGATAAAAATATAAACAAACGATTTTTGGTGGATTTTTAATATTTTTAGATTTTTTGGATTTTTAATGATAAAGAAAATAAGAAAACAATGTAAACAAGCACCAACAACAAATTATTTAACTACTCTAAAAAGCTCCAAAAATTTCAATAAAATTATTTTTGGGTTTGATATATTTTTTACTATTTTTGGTGAATTTTTGATAATTTTCTTATTTTTATAGAATTTTCTAAAAATAAAATGAGGCAAAAATAACTGAAGACTGTTCAATCAGGCTACTAAGACCAAAATAAAATTTAAAATGATCTCAATAGAACCTGGAGGTATTTTTCTGTGAAGTATGATCAACAAGGAACAATCAGAAAAAATATTTATTAATTTTTGGTTTTTCTATGATTTATTAGAATTTTTATGAGATTTTCAAGGTTTTTCAATTTTTATGTTTTCTATTAATCCAAAAATGACCAACATTGGTCAGAAAATCAAGCACAACAAAACACACAAAATCTGATTTTTTTAGAATTTTTGAGAAGGTTTTAATATTTCTTTGTGATTTTTATATCTGGATAGACAGAAAAAGAGATGTTTTTGAATTTTTAAAAATAATAAAAGGGCTCCAAAATATACCCAAAAATGAGTGAAAATTCTACACAGTGGCAGGAGCCACATATCAAATTTTCACATAATTTGGATGAGATTTGATATTTTATTTAAATCCAACAAGAGGGCATAGTGCATAGGGACCTAAATGCAAAGAAAATAAGTTCCAAGGGTTGAAACGTAACAAATACAAGGAACTGGGGATCCCTCGTGCAAATTTTCCAAGTTCTCGCGTGCAAAGTGTGTGACCTGGGCACGGAGGGACCTATGTGCAATAAAAAATATTTCCCAGGACTTATTAGCAACATGTGCTAAAAGTCCGAGGAAGAAATTGCAAAATGACCAAGAAATTCAGCACATGTTCAATAAAACCACGTACAGGGGTATGGATGCAAATAATGAAAACTAAATTTCATTCCATAACTCCTCAAAACAATAGCCCAAGTATTGTAAACACACCACAAAATCACGTGACGATGCACATGTTCCACATAGACAGGGGTACAAATGCAAATAAAATAAGCACGAGGTCCTAAGTGCAAAATGTCCAGAATAAAAACAACTTAACTAAATATTTACAGGACTAGAACGTAAATGACAAACTAAGAGGGACCTAGGAGATATTTTCCCTTATCATTTATCCGAGGGCTGAGATGGGCACCACGTGGATGATCGTGCGGCTGAGGCGCACTGCGGCTGAGGCGCACTGCGGCTGAGGCGCACTGCGGCTGAGGCGCACTGCGGCTGAACAAAGGGGCCCTCGGCTCTGATCGGATGGCGAAGGGGTCGCCACGTGGGAGATCGACGGTCGAGAGGTGCTGGCTGCCCTTCGCTGGATGGAGGGCGGAGAAGAGGCCACGTGTCGGATCGATAGTGGCTGCTGGGCCTCTTCTTCGCCTAGATCGAACAGTCCTCCACAGATCTGGCACGGCAAGGGCGGACGGACGACTCTGTAGGGTCCAGGAAGAACAAGTGGCCGGCAAATTCGCCGGCCCAGAACGCGCACGGTGGCCCTCCTCTGCTGCTCCTGGAATGCGGAATGGATCCGCCAAGGTGTCCCGCAGCTGCTGCTGATCTCCGATGAAGCCGACAAACTCTGAGGAACTCTGGCGGCAGTGATGGCCTGGAGCTGCTGCTTCTAGATGGTTAGGCCCTCAGATGGACCTGTCGAAACCTGCAAGGTATCGCAACACGCTCCTGGGTCGAGGGCAAAGTGCCTCGACCAGCTTAGAGGCGAGGTGGGTGGTCTGTGCGTCGGGACGAATGAGCTCCGGCGATGCGACGACGAAGGAGCTCGAGGACCCTTCTCCGGGGCGAGTCAGGGGGTGCGAGTGGGTGAAGAACGTGCGGAGAAGTGAGGCGGAGGTGATGGTCGGATCGATCGACAAAATAGGTGGATGGTGTGGCCGGAATCGATGGTCGGAGGCGAACGGGCGATTTGGGCGCAAATGGAAATTGGAGAAAGATAGGGGAAACTAGGCTTACCAGATGGTCGGAGTCGACTGGGGACGCGCTGATGAAGCTCTGGGTCCTTGCCTCAAGGGCCGTCGATGCCCGAGGCTCGAGCACCACTCCTAGGCGGTGCACGGCGGCGCTAGGTCGCCGGATCGATGGTCGGGTCACTCTCTCCTCGCCGCGACACCACCGGCCGACTGTTGTCACTCAAGCGAAGGTGGTGGAGGTCCTGGGAAGGAGAATGCGGAGCCAAAGATGCCAGAATCGTGCGGCGGACCTGGGAATTTAAGTGGCTAGGGGTCCGGCTAGATGGGAGTCGGGCGAGGAAATCGGAGCACGGACCCCGATGCTAACAACTGGGCGTGGATCTCGGATGATCAGGGAATGATTAGGACCCGGGGTTAGCGGATTTGGCGGGAAGATCAAGTGGGTAAAAATGGGAGAAGTCGGTTCGACATCCCGATCCGCAAAGGACGAAGGTCCGCGGGGGAAGTTGACCGGGGGTCAACATCCCCCGTGGACCAATGGGAGGGCGCCACGCATTAATTATTTAGAAATTGAATAATAAATAGTAAATGATCGAATTTGGAAAAAGTTAAAACATAAAAAATGTTTATTTATTTATAAACTATTTTTTTGTGATTTTTATTTAATTTTTTTGAAATATAATTTAGGTATTTACAAAATATTATTTTTATATACTTGTATATACATATGTATTTTTGATTTTTGATTTTTAATTATTTATTTTTATACAAGTTATTCCGATTTTATATTTTATTTATTTATAAGATAAAATTTGGAATAATATGGTATTTTTATTTTGTTTTTATTAATTATTTACAAGGGTTAAATAAATACCTTTATTTATATACATGTGTGGTATATATACAATGTGGCTTTTGATTTTTATTATTTTTATTATTTTTATTATTATTTTATTTTCATAATTTTCATTTTATTTATTTACATTATGAAATATAGAATATGTACTTATGAGATTTTAATTAATTTATTTATTTTTAGGGATAAATAAATATATAAGTGAGTTTATGTACATGGTGGATATACAAGGGTGAAGGTATTTTTATTTTCTTTTTAGTTTTCTCATTTTTATTTTAATTTTTATATTTACAAATATTTACAAATAAATAGAAACCCACTTTTATTTTTATTTAGAGAAAATATTTTTATTTTATTTACATGTATATATAGACAATGTGAGCTTCCTTATCTCTCTCTACTTTGGCTTTTATGCGGTCAGGCCCATGCTGAGCCCTCCCTTGGGATTAGGTCGCTCAATATTTATTCTAAATATCTCCCTTTTTTCTTTTGTTTCTTTATTCTTTTATTTATGCACAAAAACATGCTAATTATGCATATTTACAAAATGCATGTTGATTGACAATTATTTGTATTTACAGGAATATACATGTGTTTGGCAAAGGTTTTGTAGATAAAATAAAAGAATAAAGAGTGATGAATGGGTATTCATCAGTTGTCTTGGGAGAAGAGTCACTTCATGGTGACTCAGGGGACGGTGCTTGGCCATATCATCTCCAACAGGGGCATGGAGGTTGATCCGGCCAAGCTGGATGTCATTAGAAAACTCAATCCACCGTCCAATTTGCTGCAGTTACGATCTTTTCTGGGGCACGCCGATTTCTACCGATGCTTCATTCATGATTTTAGTAGGATTGCCCGACCATTGACTGATTTGTTGATGAAATACACCGAGTTCCTTGTTGATGATAAGTACCTATCATCATTTGAGACTCTCAAGAGTCGTGTTGTAGAGGCTCTTGTTTTCCAATCGCCTGATTGGTCTCTCCCATTCAAGATCATGACAGATGCCTCCGATTTTATCGTGGGGGCCGTGCTGGGACAGAGGAGGAATGGAGTCCCCTTTGCTATTCACTACGCTAGCCGTACTTTGGATGCCGCCCAGCGGAACTACACAGTCACTGAGAAGGAGATGCTAGCCGTAGTTTTCACCCTAGATAAGTTCAGATCTTACATCATTGGATCTAAAGTGACCATCTATACTAATCATACCGCCATCAGGTACCTCATGGCAAAGAAGGATGCCAAAGTCGGATGAACCAGATGGATCCTTCTACTCCAGGAGTTTGACATAGAGATTAAGGATAAACCTGGAGTCAAGAATGTGGTGGCGGATCATCTCTCCCGATTAGAGTATCTTGAGGATTCTGAGCATACTGAGCCTATATGTGAGACCTTCCCAGATGTGGAGATCCTTGCTATCGCCTCTCTCCCATGGTATGTCGATATTGTAAACTATCTTGTCGCCAAGAAAGTTCCACAAGATTGGCCCAGGCAGAAACTTGAGACCTTCCTCGCGAAGGCCAAATTTTACCATTGGGAGGATACCATCCTTTATCATGAAGGAGGGGATAGTATCTGGCATCAGTGCATTCCTCAGGAGGAACACCACAACGTCCTTACTTCCTGCCACAAGCTTGAGGTAGGAGGACATCACTCTGGGAGGAGAACATCACAGAAAGTGCTCCAATCCGGCCTATGGTGGCCTACTCTCTTCAAGGACTCTGATGAATTCATGAAGAGGTATACTAACTGTCAGAGGATGGGCACTTGTGGACAGCGTGATATGATGCTGATGCAGCCCATACACTTCTGTGAGATTTTTGATGCATGGGGCATCGATTTCATGGGTCCATTCCCTAGGAGTCAGGGATTTGAGTACATTCTGTTGGCCGTGGATTATGTGAGTCGTTGGGTTGAGGTCATCCCCGCCCGAACTGCAGATGCTAGGACTGTTTGCAGATTTTTGAGGAAGAATATCATTTCACGTTTCGGGGTACCTCGAGTGTTGATTTCTGACGGGGGGTCTCATTTCGTCAACGACAAGGTAAAGGCCCTTTCTAGCGAGTTCAGCATAGACCATCGAGTAGCCACTCCATACCACCCTCAGACGAATGGTCTTGCTGAAGTGTCGAACAGGGAGATCAAGACTATATTGCAGAAAGTCGTCCACCCTGATCGAAAAGATTGGTCGCAGCTTTTGGACTCGGTCTTGTGGGCATATAGGACGTCTTTCAAGACTCCGTTGGGTACATCTCCCTTTCACATCATTTATGGCAAGCCTTGCCATTTACACTATTGAGCTGAGACATAGGTCACTTTGGGCTGTTACTGATATACATATGGATCCAGTGTGTGTAGGAGATCAGAGGAGGTCAGAGTTAGCAGCCCTGGAGGAGCTTCGTGATACCTCCTTTTCGAACAACCTACAGTATAAAGAGAGTGTGAAGGAGTGGCATGATTCTCATATCAGCCACAAGCAGTTTGAGCCAGGACAGAGAGTATGGTTGTTTGATGCTAGGCTTCGTTTATTTCTAGGGAAGCTACAGAGCAAATGGAAGGGACCCTATTTAGTTTGAAAGGTACATGACAATGGGAGTATTGATATATCTGAGTTGTCTTCTGATGCTACCTTTCGTGTTAGCGGCCAGCGGCTCAAGCCATATCTAGATCACGAGCCGTAGGTCGTTGACGTCGCCCTGATTCACTTTGCGTGAGATGTGGTCTCTTGACTCACATCTATTGCATCTCACGCCTGATTATCACTGTTCTTCCAACTTGTATAGATCCAATTGTCCGTATCACTCTATTCTTTAGTCCTGCACCCCTTTCTCATCTTATGATTATGTTATACTTAGGGTGTACTTTACCTTAAGTATAGGGGGGTGTAGGACTCTCGGGTATTCTATTCATTCTTCTACCTCTGTTTTGCTGCCTATACTTAGGGATACTTTACCCTATGTATAGGGGGGTAGACCCTGTACATCCTTCCACTCGGATTTCCCTTCATGTACAACTTGCTATACTTAGGATTACTTGATCCTAAGTATAGGACGAAACACCGAGTCCTCTTTATTCTATTCTTTGATTCATCTTTGTATATATCATTCCTTTTCACTTCCATATACTAAGCACGAGTTATGTCTTCTTCATCTCTCTTGATCACGCTGAGGACATCGTTCGAGCTAAGTATAGGGGGGTGTCGTATATATTTCATATATACTTTAGCCATAACTCGTACTTTGTATGAGTGTGTCAATAAATAAAATGGCTAAAAATCCATAAAAATTCAAAAATTTCCATTGTACATAAAATTCTTGTTGCACATACCTATCTATTTATAAAAAATATTTTTGTACAAATGATTGTAAAAATGATTTGTGTAAATAATTTGTAAATATTTTGATATCAAAACTATGTACATAGTACAAATTTTTGTAAAATGTTTGGAAAACAAAAATTTGCAAAAATCTTGTGTAAATGTTTGTAAATATTTTGCAAAACTTCGCATTCATGCATACATCCATGTTTTCAAGCATTTTCCAAAAATTTTGCAAATTTGTAAAAATTTGTAAAATTGCGTCGTTGTAAATATTTGTATAGTTTTTCCAAATCATAGTTGACATTTAAACTGGCATGGAATTAAATTGACAAATGGATCTTGGCTAAGACCTTAATCCACCTAATTATAAGAGGAGCCTTATAGGGCTTAGGATTAAGACTTTTCAGGTCCATTGGGACTTAATTCTTTGTGTCCACTAAGCTATGATCATATGTCATCTTGATGAGCCTAAGTAGAGCACTTAACAACGCACACATAACTGTCAGAGGCAATGGCTTTACTTGCACCAGCACTTTACACTTAGCTCTACACGGATGAGGTGGTGAGGAGGCAGTTTCCTTTGGCTTGGGGTATCATAGGAGGGTAGTACTTCTAGGCGGAACCTCTCTTCTTCTTCTTATAGTGAAGGAAGTGTGTCTAAACTGGGTCTGGTGGTTATGAAGTCTAAAGACAGGAGTTGAGGGTTGCAATAAAGCTTCAAAAGAGGGATAGTCTACTGGCTCAAGAGGAAAAACTCCTTATGTATATATGCTACACCATGTAGATATGGTGTACATATGCACATGAAAAAAAATGCAAAGAAAGAAAAACTCCAAAAAGTGGTGGGTCGGATTGAAAATTTAATAATCCCACCGGAGTGTATATAGTCAAATAAAGCAAAGCTTGTGTTACACATGACCATCTCATGAAGCTTGCAGCGGGAGACTCACCTACACTAGTTAGAGCTCCCAAGGATACATGGCTACACTGGTCATGGTCTATTCTCTTCTTCCCGCTCTTCTTGAGCCGGTTGTACTTGAACTTAGAAGGGAATACCCCGCTCCTAGAGGAAAGAGTTGCTAGACCGAGGCATTAGACTTACCAGGTTGAGGGAGGTTGTTTCTTTGTCATTTCTGAGGTGGGGAGCTACATATCACTTACACAGTACAAGGAAAGATTCATGGTCATTAGAGTTTGTGTATGAAGACTTGTTTTGATCTGGTTTATTAACGAGTCTTGACCATAGATTGGTGGAACTTAGAAGTTGTTAAGTTTTAAGCTTAAGTCCAAATAAGGTTCTGACAAATTAATAATCCAAAGGTCTGACTGATCTCCATATTTCAATTTAATAAGGAAAGTTTAATAATCAACCTTGATTTCCTCTCTTTTTCTTTTTCTTTTTCTTTTTCACTTCTTTTTCAAATAAGTGTTTGCTAAGGGACAAACAAAAGTAAAGTATAGAGGGGTGATGAATCCCCATTCATCACTCTTTATTCCTCTATTTTAGCAAGAAATCTTGGCAAAATACCGTGTAATTACTTGTAAATACAATAAATTGTCAAAATGCATGCTTTATGTAAATAACTATAATTAGCATGTTTTTGCACAAAAATAAAAAATAAAGGAATAAAGAAAAAGAGAGAAATATTTAGAATAAATATTGACTGACCCAAACCCGAGGGAGGGCTCAATATGGGTCTGACCGCAAAATAAAATAAGTAGAGAGAGATAGGGCCATTCATCATTGTATAAATCCCCCTCTTAGTGTATATATTTTATTTTCCAAAAAAAATATATGTGTTTCCCATATTTTGTATATATTAATAAAAATAAAATAAAAATGGTAAAAAATAAAATAAAAACAAAAATGTTTTCTCTCTCCTCAGTGTACATATACCATGCATATATGAATAAAAGACCTATTTATTTTACCTTTGTAAAGAATTAATAAAAATTAAATAAAAATTATTTAATATCCCAAATTTTATGTTGTATATAAATAACATATAAAATAGGGATAATTATACAAAAATAAAAATAAAAAATTACCCAGGTAATTTATCTGTATACAATAATATCCTATGTATATACACTAATTTATTTTTCAAAAAAAATAAATAAATATCACAAAAAATAATTTGAAAAATAAAAAAAAATTCATGTTGTAAATATTTTTAAATAAAATCATTTACTATTTTAAAATGAATTTTTCAAATAATTTTCCAATGGAATTTTCCCATTGGTCCACGGGGGATGTTGACCCTCAGTCAACTCCCCCCTGGACCACTCTGCTTCACGGACCTCGTCTCGACCCGATTCCTCCCAATTTTCATGACATGATCCGTGATGAATACCCATTCATCACTCTTTATTCTTATATTTGAGCTACAAAAACCTTTGCAAATGCATGTATACTCATGTAAATACAAATAATTATCAAAAGCATGCATTGTATAAAGTTTAATAATTAGCATGTTTTTGTGCAAAAATAAAAGAATAAAGAGTAAAAAGAAAAAGAGGGAAATATTTAGAATAAATATTGAGCAACCTAATCCCAAGGGAGGGCTCAGCATGGGCCTGACCGCATAAAAGCCAAAGTAGAGGGAGATAGGGGCTCATGTGTGTAAATATATGTGTAAATATAATAAAAATATTCTCCTCCAAAAAGAGACTAAAATAGGCTTGTAAATACTTGTATATATTTATAAATATAAAAATCAAAATAAAAATGGAAAAATAAGAAAAAGAAAACAAAAACACCACTCATGTACATAGTCCCCATGTATATAGTACATTTACCATGTATTTATTTAGCCTTATAAATAAATAAAATTAATTTCCAAAAATCTTGTATATATTCTATCCTTTATGGTGTAAATAAATAAAATAAATTAAAACAAAAACAAAATAAAGAGAACAAAATTAAAAATCAAAAATACTTTGTAAATATACCATGTATATATATGTACATATCTATTTATTTCACCTATGTATAAAAATAAAAAAATAAAATAAAAATATATTTTTATTCCTTATTTTATGATATAAATAAATAAAATATAAAATGGGAATAAAATTGTATAGAAATAACAAATTAAAAATCAAAATTAAAAACCCCATATTGTATATATACCTATGTATAGTACTATATTGTAAATACCTTATTTTTACTTTGAAAAATTAATTAAAAATCACTAAAAAATAGAAAAAATTAAAATAAAAATATTTCCTGTTTTGACTTTTAATAATTCGGCCATTAGCTATTTTTAATTTAATTTCCAAATATCTGCCACGCGGCCGCTTCCCATTGGTTCAAGGGGATTGTTGACCGCCCGGTCAACTTCCCACCCAGGACCACCTTGCACGGATTTTAGGCGGGAGACCCGATTTCTCCCGATTATTGCGCCCAAACCCGATCACCATTCTCCTAAACCCTGGGTCCGTATCGATTCCAGCACATCCGACATCCTCGCCGGAGCCCCTGCCTCGAGATCCGCGCATTCCATTGCCCTACCCGCTCTCATCTTCCCGGACCCTCCACCGTATAAAGCTCGAGCTCCGCCACTCCATTTCCCATCTTTGGCTCCTCCATTCTCCACCCAAGGACCTCCATCGCATCGGCGAGAGTGACAGCTCGCTCCCCGTGGTGTTGCAGCGAGGAGAGAGTGCGAGACCACTGATCCGGCGTCTTCTTGCCGTCGTGCTCCGCCCAGAGGTGGAGCTCGAGCCTCGGGCCCCGACGAACCGCGAGGCCACGACCCAGAGCATCGCTAGCTCACCCACAGTCGATTCCTCCATCCAGGTAGACCCATTCAATATATCAATATAAGAAATTCTTCAGCCAGACCAGCTCTTGTATAAGGAGCTACATATTGTAATGTAGCAGGCGAATCCGCCGTTTCGGCTACCACAATAGTGTACTCCATAGCCCCCCCATCTATCGTGAAAGTCAAGTCGTCACTACCACAACTATATATTCAGTGCAGAACTAGATATTTGGATGCTTTTTGATCGATAGCTACATAAGAAATTTTTCCCTTTTTTATTGAGCCTGCTGTTTTACCAGTCTGTCCCCAATAATTCATTCTCGTTCCTTTTCCTTTTCTCTGATTTCCGATTACCCCCAATTCGCTTCGTCGCCGACCACCGTCGATTCCGATCACGTCCGCCTCCCATTCGACCATCGGGCTGATCCATAGCCTCCGCCTTCCTCCCGCGCACGTTCTCCGCACTTCCATTCAACCCAGCTCGCACAGGAGCTGGGGTTCGAGCTCCTCCGTCCACACCCTCGCCGGAGCTCGCCCGCACCGACTCCCCGACCGCCTTCACCACGCCTAACGGGGTCGAGGCAGTTTGCCCTCGACCCGCGAGCTTGTTGGTGCATTTTGCAGGTTCATCCAAGCCCATCTGAGGGCTTGGACCATCAGGTCCAGCAGCTCCGTCTCCGCCGACCTTGCCGGAGCTCCCCAGAGCTCGGTTGGGTCATCGGAGACCTCCAGCAGACGCGGAGGGCCCGCAGCTTCCCGTTCCGATCGTCAGAGGGCTCCCAGGAGGAGGCCAGCGCCGTCACGACCTCGGCGAAGTTCGCCGGAGGCCAGTTCGTCCTCCATCTCTCTCCGCCGTCCGATCGACCCCGAGCTCCAGATTTGATCTCGTTCGTCCATTCGAGGAGTAGCATCGACCGCCAGATCTTTTGAGGGTCGATCTCCACCGTCGGTCCAGCGTGATGCAGCCACCGCCTCCGTCCGCCGTTTGATCTTCTACGTGGCAGCCGTGGACCGTCAGATCCGTGCGAGGAGCCCAGTGTTGGAGCGCCACCTGATCCTGACTGTCTGATCTACCACGTGGCGCCCATCCAGCCGTCCTCATTAATAAAGGGTAATTTACCCTTAGGCCCTTCCTTTTACTTTATTGTGTGTTTAGTCTTGTAAATATATAGTTTAGTTGTTTAGTTTTTGGTACAATTGCATCGTGGACCCTGTGCTTTATTTCATTCGCATTTATGCCCCTATGTATGGTGTAGCACGTGCATCGACACGTGCTTTGTGGGCTATTTGCACTTTGTTCCCTGCAGTTCTGGTTTGTTCTGAAATGAATGAAAACTTTTAGGTAATTGCTTTTATAACCCTGTGCGTGAATGAATAGTGCATGCGCGTTTATTCGTGGGATAATTGCAAACTAGCCCTCGGACTTTTGGTACATGTTACCAAATAGTCCTAGGACTTAGTTTTTATTACATTTAGGTCCCTGAGTGCCTCAGGCACGTGCTACGCGCGTATTTTCCTGGGAATTTTGCACCGGACCCCCCAGATCTTTGGGTATTTGCACTCAGGTCCCTGTGCACAGTACTAACTTTGATTTTTGAATAAAATATCAGTCAACTCCAAATTCCATGAAAATTGGACATGTGGCTCCTGCCATGTTGTAAACTTTTCTAGAATTTTTGGGGACATTTTTGAGTTCATTTGCTATTTTTAAAAAATAAAAAATACACATTTTCTTTACTGTCTGATTTGAAAAATCACAAAAAATATTAAAACTTATCTAAAAATTTCAGAAAAAATTAGCTACTGTTTAAATTGTTGTTTTTGATTTTCTGGCCAATTTTGGCCATTTTTCATCATATAAAACTCATAAAAAATGAAAAACAGCTGAAAACTTATAAAAATTATAATAAATAATCTAAAAATCCAAAAATAATAATTAAGGTGCCTAAATTTTCCTTGTTTCTGTCTCTATACAGGAAAATTACTTCAGGCTTATTGAGATTTCTAGATATTTAATCTAGGTCCCTCAAGCTCTGCTGGGCAGTACCTTCCTTTTTGTGCATTGTTTCATTTTTAGAAAATTAAATAGAAATCAGAAAAAACTCAAAAATTCACTAAAAACAGTAAAAATTATAAAATACACAAAAACATTTTTATTTGAATTTTTGGTTGATTTTTAGTGCATTAAATAAATAGTTGAATTTCCTTGTTCTCTTGTTTTCTTATTTTCTTAATACATTAAAAATCCAAAAAAATATAAAAAGAATTAAAAACCTCCAAAAACACTAGTCTTGTATTTTATTTCATCTCTTGACTACTTCGTAGGCCGCAAGGCCATCACGTGCTCCTTGTGTTCGACCCTGGTCGCTATACCAGGTTAATAAAATAGCAAGACCGCTATCTTGTTTTGAGTTGATTTTATCTCTTATTGGTGGTCTTTTTTTCTTGATTGGCACACCCGAGCGATTGAGGTCGCAACGACCACTTCAGACATACCTGATCACCTCGCTTGCTCGGATTTTTGTGCCATCAGAATGGCGCTGTTGCCGGGGAGCACGGCTTAGTAGTCGTTTTTCTGCGTTTTCTTTTCGCGGCTTTTTGTATAGATTTCTGTAGATATATTTTTCTAACATTTTTACAATAATCTGGTCTGACACTTGTCTTCTTTCTTGCGAGGGCCCGAGGACCGCGGAGGCGACTTTCGAGGAGCCGTCGCAACCGCGGGATTCGAAGGCAGCTCCCTTCTGCACGGAGTCGCAGGAGAGAGAGAGGAGCTGAGTGAGAGAGGAGTAGATTAGTTTTATTTCCCGCATATTTGAACTGTTGTAATAATACAGGTACATTCGGACAGACAGTTGGACTCTCAGTTCTGTTTTGCCGAGCACCGGTGTGCTCGGGGGACCCTTTAGACTAGCTTAGATTTTTCGCGGTTTTCTCGCGGCTTTAGATTTTTAGCTGTCTTTTACGGTTTTACGCGGTTTTTTCTCGAGCCCCTAGACTTAGGATTTTCTGCTTGACTGTGCCGTAATTAGTAGGTTCCCCACACTTAACTGCTTGCCTGTACCTATAGATCGTAATTGGACCTACTAATAACTATTAATAAAAATAGCTGAGTCGCTTTCCTGAGAGCCTACGCACCGCGAGCCTGTCCCGTCAAGCGCTACTCCTGAACTCGACCTGTCGAGAAGAGGAGGGGTGGGTCTAGACCGGACTATTTGGATCGAGGGCGAGTGATCAGCTAGACGGTTCTATCGAGTAGAAATTGCCTGTTTAGGACTCGGTTTTCACCGCTGCACCATTTAGGTAGTTTCTTTTCAGTCTTTAAATTCTGCGCGGATCATCTTGCATGTAGACTGCTGGAGTCAGGTATGCATTTCTATCTCTGCATGCATCATTGATTCATCGCGCATCGGCTTTTTCGTCTTCTCCCCCCTGTTTTTGACTTAATAACCAGGAGAACCGAGAAATTCGTTAGGTGTTTTTGCTTGCATTAAAAAAAATCTAGAAAAGAAAAACCATAAAATTGGGACTGCTAAAACTATCGACCCTAAAAGACACCTCACCTAAAAATTTGTCTTGGGGAGAGCAACCCCCTCATTGCTTGGTTTGATTGTGCGAGAGAGTGACCCGTACACTAGGTAAAGCCCTCCGGTGCTCATCTCGACTGACCAAAATAAAAATTGACAAGATAATTTGACCGAGCCTTTACGGTCTTCGGCTTGCGTTGCGTTGGTGAACCGGGGGTTTTCTTTCGATCATAGTTTTTCCAGATCTCATCCACCTTACTCGCCAGATCACGATGATGGGAAGGAGGTCTCTTAGGCAGCCTCTGGCTGCACCGCTTTTTAGCACTCCTGACCATTCATCTAAGTCGGTTCGTGGGAGCTCAGACCCGCTCTCTGAACTCGAGTATGACTCCGCCCTGTTCCCCCTCGACCACCCTTCTTGTTCAGAGCTTCTTCAGCAGGCTGACACCAGAGCTTCAGGGCTTGGTGAACGCTTCCTGTGGCGGGTCTTATTTCGCCAAGGATCACGATCAGGTCTGGGCCATCTACGAGGAGATGGCCGAGAACTACATGGTGATGTCCCAGACCAGGTTGTACACTCAGGGCAGACCCCAGCAGCCAGGACCCGTGCAATACCAGAGGATAGCACGGGTCGACGCCGGTCTTTCCAGTTCGTCCGCAGTAGCAGCAGCACAGGCAGAGTCCACAGCTGCGGACATGGGCATCATTAGCGAGAAGTCGGATCGAATGGAGCTGATAGAGAAGAAGCAGTGCCAGGGCATCACTCAGATGGAGCAGATGGCACAGACTCTGAGCGACATGAAGACCCAGCTCATGTGTCTCCAGGAGGCATAGACGACTTCCCGGCCCCATCTTCTATCGCGAGGCGATCACGGCAGCAGCAGCTCGTCCCAACGCTCTAGCTCACACCAGCAGCCTAGATAGGTTCACCTTGTACAGGCGGAGCCGTACCAGCAGCCGCAGCCCACTTACCAGTCACCACCATCTCCAGACTTGCAGATGGTGGTATACGAGCCTGATCAGCCTCTGGCAGTACTCCCACCAGCCCCGTACGATGCAGAGCCATTGATGGATGTCAACGGGATTTGGTATGACCGCCCTCAGCCTGGAATCCGACGAGACCATCCCGGATTCAGGTGGGGGAGTGGAGGTACCCAGCCCCAGCAGCAACCATCTAGTTAGGGAGGCCAGTACAGCCAACAGAGAGAGCACCAGCAGCAGCAGCCCCCAGTGTACCATCCACAACAGCAGCAGTCTTCTTATGGTCCTCGTCCCTATCAGCAGGGACAGTCTTGGAGGCGTGAGCAGCCTCACCAGCAGCAGCAGCATCACTCATACCATAGCAGCAGCAGATCCAGTAGCCTCACTACAAGAGAGGCTACCCGTCGGGTTCTCATGAGACCCCTGTTTTGGATGACATAGCCCGCCTCCTCACGGACCAGCATGCTACCTTCAGACGAGAGATGTACGAGTTTCGCCAGGAGATGCGGGACATTGTGAGAGGTAAGGATGCCATCCCTGCCCAGATCGAGCCGAACCCCAACAACCTGAAGCAGAAATCTGAGCAGGTAGTTTGTACTGAGTATACCACTCCTAGTGATACATTTGGTGATATGACTGTATATCTGTTTGATACTGATTTTGTCACACTTAGGAGCGGTAGGATGCCAGCAGGTGGTGCCTTGTTTGATCTACATCATGAGGATCCATCTAGAGCGCCCGACGAGGAGGTTGATGACGGCGGTACTGATGCCACCAAGGATGCTGATTCCACCGGCGGTACTGAGGCCGTCGTTTCACCAGTTCGAGGAGGTGGTACTGAGGCCACTCCTGATGCCGAGACAGAGCGCGGTACTGAGGCCGCGAGTCTTCCAGCTGAGCCAGCCAATGGTGGTACTGAGGCCACCAGAGTTCATGTAGAGAGATCTGTTGTTTTTCCTTCACCTGACGTATCTCTGAACAGTTCTGTGAATAAAGGAAAGGGTTTATTTTCTTCTGGTCCCACTGTGGTGCAAGATGTATGTGTGGATCCGGTCATCGAACCGCCTAGACCCTTTTCTAGTCCTTCATCTGAGAAGGATTCAGTGATCCCCTTCCCTAGAGCCCTTCAGATGGGGAAGGGGAAGAAAATAGAAAATCCAGAAAAGAGAGAACAGGAAGAGTTCAGCCAGCAGATGATAGATCGTTTTCACATACAACTGACTCTTCAGGAGGCTTTGCAGCACATTCCCCTTCTTCAGCGTTCATTGAGAGACAGGACCACAGTCAGGAGGAAGAGGAGGAACCATCACTCTGAGATCCATGTGCTGACGAAAGCCACGTGTTTCGCGATCCAGAACCGTCTGCCGGCCAAGAGGCCAGATTCAGGGTCCCCTTATGTCAGATGCCATATCAGTGAGCAGAGGTTCGACCACACTCTATTAGTTAGCGGATCGTCTATCAACCTCCTTCAGGCAGCCCTTCTCGACCGTTTCGAGTTGGGCACTCTTAGACAGAGCAGGACAGTCCTTCAGTTTGCTGATAGATCTGTCAAGAGGCCGAAGGGGTTGTTGCGAGACGTTGTCGTCACTATTCAGGGTCTGCAATTCCCCGTGGACTTTGTAGTGTTGGACATGGAGATCCCTGATTCAGTGACCGATACCCCCATCATTCTAGGTCGTTGGTTCTTGGCCACAGCCAAGGCGGTGACTGATCATGATAGCGGGAAGGTATACTTTTGCGTCGAGGGTGAAAGTGTACAAATAGAGACGGTCGAGGACAGCCGAGCCAGAGAGAGATCATGCTCAGAGACCACTTCAGATACAGAGCAGCTGACAGATGCAGGGCTAGACATCCACCAGGACTGTGACTTTGTGATCACAAACGATGAGGTAGTTTGGGCAGACTCAGCAGCACAGGCCATCCTCTCATTTTCAGACACCGCTGATGCAGAGATGACAGCAGAGGAGAGCTTGGAGAGCACATTCCTGGTTCAGGATACTTTAGAGGCAGCAGAGCAGGTTCTCGACCACGACACGGATTTTTGTGATGATGGTGGTACTGATGCCACCTTGTGTGATGCAGATCCCTTGGAGTCAGAGTCTGAGTGGGAAGATTGTGATGATTATATGCCAGACCGGATTTCCACTGAGCCTACAGCTGAGGAGAAGGTAGATGCCGAACAGATCAGAGACAGTACAGTTGAGCAGCCTTCTCCAGATCCAGTTTGCGAGAGTATGCTCTCAGTCTCTCGGACAGATTTGGCAGCATACACACGACTTCTTTCGAGGCCATATTTGCCAGCACCCAGTTGTCCAGAGCTGAAGCCACTTCCTGCGTCGCTGAAGTGTAGATTCCTTGCGGGTGAGCATGAGATGTACCCAATCATTATCCCAGCCCATTTGACTGGAGAGCAGGAATCCCGTCTGATGGGGGTTCTTGAAAAGAACCGCAAGGCAATAGGATGGAGCGTAGAAGATCTCCATGGGATTAGTCCGGCCCTGTGCTCCCACCATATCTATCTCGAGGATGAGGTGAAGCCGTCACGTGAGTTCCAGCGGCGACTGAACCCAAATCTGAGAGAGGTTGTCATGAAGGAAATTTCAAAATGGTGGAGCGCCGATTTTATCTATCCCATCTCCGACTCCAAGTGGGTCAGCCCTTTGCATGTGGTGCCCAAGAAGACGAGCATCACTACAGTGATTAGCGAGTTTGGAGAGGAGATTGCTACACGAGTACCCACTTCTTGGCGAGTCTGTGTTGACTACAGGAGACTCAACCAGGCCACCAAGAAGGATCATTTCCCCCTGCCCTTTATTGATCAGATTATTGAGAGACTGGTAGGGAAGAGCCATTATTGTTTTCTGGATGGGTACTCGGGCTACAACCAGGTGGCCATCGCTCCTGAGGATCATGAGAAGACCACCTTTACCTGTCCCTTCGGTACATACGCCTTCCGACGCATGCCATTTAGGCTATGCAACGCCCCTGCGACTTTTCAGAGATGCATGCTGTCGATCTTTTCGGACATGGTAGGGGAGTGCTTAGAGGTCTTCATGGATGATTTATCGGTTTATGGCGACGGATTCGACTCCTGTCTTGACTGCCTAGACCGAGTACTTCAGCGATGTATTTAGGTCCGCTTGGTTCTTTCTTGGGAGAAGAGTCACTTTATGGTGACTCAAGGGACGGTGCTTGGCCACATCATCTCCAACAGGGGCATGGAGGTTGATCCGGCCAAGGTTGATGTCATTAGAAAACTCACACCACTGTCCAATTTGCGGCAGTTACGGTCTTTCCTGGGGCACGTCGGTTTCTATCGGCAATTCATTCGTGATTTCAATAGGGTTGCCCGACCGTTGACTGACCTGCTGACGAAAGACACCGAGTTCCTTGTCGATGACAAGTGTCTTTCGTCGTTTGAGACTCTCAAGCATTGTATTGTCGAGGCTCCTGTCCTCCAGCCACCAGATTGGTCTCTCCCATTCGAGATCATGACGGATGCCTCTGATTTTGCCGTGGGGGCTGTGCTGGGACAGAGGAGGGATGGAGTTCCATTTGCTATCCACTATGCTAGCCGCACCTTGGATTCCGCCCAGCGGAATTATACAGTCACAGAGAAAGAGATGCTAGCAGTAGTGTTCGCCCTAGATAAGTTCAGATCGTATATCATTGGATCTAGAGTGACTTTATACACAGATCATACGGCCATCCGATACCTCATGGCAAAGAAGGATGCCAAGGCCAGACTGACTAGATGGATCCTTCTACTCCAGGAGTTCGACATTGAGATCAAGGATAAGCCTGGAGTCAAGAATGTGGTGGCGGATCATCTCTCTCGTTTAGAGCAGCCTGAGGAGTCTGAGCAAATTGATCCCATTTGTGAGACCTTCCCAGATGAGGCGATCCTTGCTATCGCTTCACTCCCGTGGTATGCTGATATTGTGAACTTTCTTGTTGCTAAGAAAGTTCCACAAGGTTGGCCCAGACAGAGGCTTGAGACCTTCCTTGCGAAGGCCAAGTCTTACCACTGGGAGGATCCCATCCTTTACCACGAAGGAGGGGATAGTATCTGGCCTAGGTGCATCCCTCAGGATGAGCACCATAGCGTCCTCACTTACTGCCACAAGCTTGAGGCAGGAGGACATCACTCTGGGAGGAGAACGGCACAGAAAGTGCTCCAATCCGGCTTGTGGTGGCTTACCCTCTTCAAGGACTCTGATGAGTTCGTGAAGAGGTGTACTGACTGTCAGAGGATGGGCACTTGTGGACAGCGTGATATGATGCCGATGCAGCCCATTCACTTCTGTGAGGTTTTTGACGCATGGGGCAACGATTTCATGGGTCCATTCCCTAAGAGTCAGGGATTTGAGTACATTCTGTTGGTCGTTGATTATGTCAGTCGTTGGGTTGAGGCTATTCCCGCCTGAGCCGCTGATGCCAGGACAGTTTGCAGATTTCTGAGGAAGCACATCATCACGCGGTTCGGGGTACCTCGAGTATTGATTTCAGATGGGGGGTCTCATTTCATCAACGACCAGGTGAAGGCACTTGCTAGTGAGTTCGGCATAGACCATCGAGTTGCCACTCCATACCATCCACAGACGAATGGTCTAGCCGAGGTCTCGAACAGGGAGATCAAGACTATTTTGCAGAAAGTCGTCTGCCCTGACCGAAAGGATTGGTCACAGCTTTTGGACTCGGTCTTGTGGGCATATAGGACGTCTTTCAAGACACCATTGGGCACATCTCCCTTTCGCCTAGTTTATGGCAAGCCATGCCATTTACCTGTTGAGTTGAGGCACAAGTCACTTTGGGCAGTCACGGATATTCTTTTAGATCCAGACAGTGTAGGAGACCAGAGGAGGGCAGAGTTAGCAGCCTTGGAGGAGCTTAGATATATAGCCTTCTCAAACAGCCTACAGTATAAGGAGAGAGTGAGAGAGTGGCATGATTCTCATATCAGCCACAGGTATTTTGATCCTGGAAAGAGAGTATGGTTGTTTGATGCTAGGCTTCGTCTATTTCTAGGGAAGCTACAGAGCAAATGGAAGGGACCTTATCTTGTGAGAAAGGTACACGACAACGGTAGCATTGATATATCCGAGTTGTCCTCTGAGAGTACCTTTCGAATGAACGGCCAGCGGCTCAAGCCATTTCTAGATCATGAGCCGCAGGTCGTTGATGCTGCCCCTATTCACTTTGCATGAGATGTGGTCTCTTGACTCACATCTATTGCATCTCACGCCTGATTATCACTGTTCTTCCGACCTGTATAGATCCAGTTGTCCATATCACTCTATTCTGTAGTCCCACATCCCTTTTCTCATCTTATGATTATGCTATACTTAGGGTGTACTTTACCCTAAGTATAGGGGGGATGTAGGACCTGCGGGTATTCTTTTCATTCTGTCTACCTCTGTTTTGCTGCCTATAATTAGGGATATTTTACCCTAAGTATAGGGGGGGCAGACTCTGTACATTCTTCACTCGGATTTCCCTTCATGTACAGCTTGCTATACTTAGGATTATTTAATCCTAAGTATAGGGGGAAGCCACTGAGTTCTCCTCATTCTATTCATTCATTTCTATATCTAGCCATTCCTTTTCACTTCCCTTTTACTAAGCACGAGTTATGTCTTCTTCATCGCTCCTGATCACTCTGAGGACATCGTTCGAGCTAAGTATAGGGGGGTGTGTATATATTTCATATATACTTTAGCCATAACCCGTACTTTGTGTGAGTGTGTTAATAAATAAAATGGCTAAAAACCCTAAAAATCACAAAAATTAAAAAATTTTCCTGTAAATAATCATTCTTTTATTGCACATACATAGCTGGTGTACAAATTATTTTTGTAAAAATGTTTTCAAAAGTCTTTTGTGTAAAGCTTGTGTAAATATTTTCTTATCAAAATTATGCATATAGTACAAAATTTTTCCAAAATGTTTTGAAAATCAAAAGTTTACAAAAATCTTGTGTAAATTTGTGTAGATACTTTTGCAAAACTTGCACTTCATGCATGCATCTATTCATGATTTCAAAACATTTTTCAAAAATTTTGCACGATTGTAAATATGTGTAAATTGCATCTTTGTATATATGTATATAATTTTCCTGGATGATAGTTGACATTTAAACTAGCCTAGAATTAAATTGAGAAATGGAGCTTTATTAAGATCTTAATCCACCTAATTCTAAGAGGAACCTTATAGGGCTTAGGGTTAAGGCTTTTCAGGTCCATAAGGACTTAATTCTTTGAGTCCACTAGGCTATGAGCATATGTCATCTTGATGAGCCTAAGTAGAACACTTAACAACACACGCATGACTCTTAGAGACAATGGCTTGACTTGCACCAGCATTTTACACATGGCTCTCCACGGATGAGGTGGTGAGGAGGCAGTTTCCTTTGGCTTGGGGTAGCATATGAGGGTAGTACTTCTAGGTGGAACCTCTCTTCTTCTTCTAGTGAAGGAAGTGCATCTCAACTTGGTCTAGTGGTGATGAAGGCTAAAGACAGAAGCCGTGGGTTGCAATAAAGCTTCAAAAGAGGGATAGTCTACTGGCTCAAGAGGAAAATTTCTTGTATATATGCTGCACCTTGTAGATATGTTGTACAGAGGCACTTGAAAAAGAAAAAAATGCAAAAACAACTCCAAAAAAAGTGGTGGGTCGGATTGAAAATTTAATAACCCCACCGGAGTGTATATAGTCAAATAAAGCAAAAGCTTATGGTATCCATGTTACATCTCATGAAGCTTGCAGCGGGAGACTTAGCTACACTGGCTGAGCTCCCAAAAGTCTATACCTCTTATTCCCCCTCTTCTTGAGCCGGTTGCACTTGAACTTAGAAGGGAATACCTCGCTTCTCGAGGAAAGAGTTGCTAGACCGAGGCATTAGAGTTACCAGGTTGGGGGAGGTTGTTTCTTTGTTACTTCTGAGGTGGGGAGCTACATATCACTTACACTGCATGGAAAGATTCATGGTCATTAGAGTTTGTGTATGTAGACTTGTTCTGATCTGATTTATTGAGGAGTCTTGTCCATAGATTGGTGGAACTTAGAGGCTGTTGAGTTTTAAGCTTAAGTCTAAATAAGGTTCCGACACATTAATAATCCAAAGATCTGATCGAGCTCCATATTTCAATTTAATGAAGGCAAGTTTAATAATCAGCCTTAATCCATGTATATTCCTCTCTTTTTCTTTTTCTTTCTTTCTTTGTCACTTCTTTTTCAAATAAGTGTTTGCTAAGGGACTAGCAAAAGTTAAGTACAGGGGGGTGATGAATACCCATTCATCACTCTTTATTCTTATATTTTAGCTACAAAAACCTTTGCAAATGCATGTATATTCATGTAAATACAAATAATTATCAAAAGCATTCATTGTATAAAGTTTAATAATTAGCATGTTTTTGTGCAAAAATAAAAGAATAAAGAGTAAAAAGAAATAGATGGAAATATTTAGAATAAATATTGAGCAACCTAATCCCAAGGGAGGGCTCAGCATGGGCCTGACCGCATAAAAGCCAAAGTAGAGGGAGATAGGGGCTCATGTGTGTAAATATATTTGTAAATATAATAAAAATATTCTCCTCCAAAAAGAGACTAAAATAGGCTTGTAAATACTTGTATATATTTATAAATATAAAAATCAAAATAAAAATGGAAAAATAAGAAAAAGAAAACAAAAACACCACTCATGTACATAGTCCCCATGTATATAGTCCATTCACCTTGTATTTATTTAGCCTTATAAATAAATAAAATTCATTTCCAAAAATCTTATATATATTCTATCCTTTATGGTGTAAATAAATAAAATAAATTAAAACAAAAACAAAATAAAAAAAACAAAATTAAAAATCAAAAATACTTTTAAATATACCATGTATATATATGTACACATCTATTTATTTCACCTATGTATAAAAATAATAAAAATAAAATAAAAAATATCTTTTTATTCCTTATTTTATGATATAAATAAATAAAATATAAAATGGGAATAAAATTGTATAAAAATAACAAATTAAAAATCAAAATTAAAAACCCCATATTGTATATATACCTATGTATAGTACTATATTGTAAATACCTTATTTTTACTTTGAAAAATTAATTAAAAATCACTAAAAAATAGAAAAAATTAAAATAAAAATATTTCCTGTTTTGACTTTTTAATAATTCGGCCATTAGCTATTTTTAATTTAATTTCCAAATACCAGCCACGCGGCCGCTTCCCATTGGTCCAGGGGGATTGTTGACCGCCCGGTCAACTTCCCCCCCATGACCACCTTGGACGCGTTTTAGGCGGGCGACCCGATTTCTCCCGATTATTGCGCCCAAACCCAATCACCATTCTCCTAAACCCCGGGTCCGTATCGATTCCAGCACATCCGACATCCTCGCCGGAGCCCCTGCATCGGGATCCGCGCATTCCATTGCCCTACCCGCTCTCATCTTCCCGGACCCTCCATCGTATAAAGCTCGAGTTCCGCCACTCCATTTCCCATCTTTGGCTCCTCCATTCTCCACCCAAGGACCTCCATCGCATCGGCGAGAGTGACAGCTCGCTCCCCGTGGTGTTGCAGCGAGGAGAGAGTGCGAGACCACTGATCATGCATCTTCTTGCTGCCGTGCTCCGCTCAGAGGTGGAGCTCGAGCCTCGGGCCTCGACGACCCGCGAGGCCATGACCCAGAGCATTGCCAACTCACCCACAGTCGATTCCTCCATCCAGGTAGACCCAGTTCCTTTTCCTTTTCTCTGATTTTCGATTACCCCCAATTCGCTTCGTCGTCGACCACCGTCGATTCCGATCACGTCCGCCTCCCATTCGACCATCAGGCTGATCCATAGCCTCCACCTTCCTCCCACGCACGTTCTCCGCACTTCCATTCAACCCAGCTCGCACAGGAGCTGGGGTTCGAGCTCCTCCGTCCACACCCTCGTCGGAGCTCGCCCGCACCGACTCCCCGACCGCCTTCACCACTCCTAACAGGGTCGAGGCAGTTTGCCCTCGACCCGCGAGCTTGTTGGTGCATTTTGCAGGTTCATCCAAGCCCATCTGAGGGCTTGGACCATCAGGTCCAGCAGCTCCATCTCCGCCGACCTTGCCGGAGCTCCCCAGAGCTCGGTTGGGTCATCGAAGACCTCCAGCAGACGCGGAGGGCCCGCAGCTTCCCGTTCCGATCGTCAGAGGGCTCCCAGGAGGAGGCCAGCGCCGTCACGACCTCGGCAAAGTTTGCCGGAGGCCAGTTCGTCCTCCATCTCTCTCCGCCGTCCGATCGACCCCGAGCTCCAGATTTGATCTCGTTCGTCCATTCGAGGAGCAGCATCGACCGCCAGATCTTTTGAGGGTCGATCTCCACCGTCGGTCCAGCGTGATGCAGCCACCGCCTCCATCCGCCGTTTGATCTTCTACGTGGCAGCGCCTGGACCGTCAGATCCGTGCGAGGAGCCTAGTGTTGGAGCACCACCTAATCCTGACCGTCTGATCTACCACGTGGCGCCCATCGAGCCGTCCTCATTACTAAAGGGTAATTTACCCTTAGGACCTTCCTTTTACTTTATTGCGCGTTTAGTCTTGTAAATATATAGTTTAGTTGTTTAGTTTTTGGTACAATTGCATCGTGGACCCTGTGCTTTATTTCATTCGCATTTATGCCCCTGTGTATGGTGTAGCACGTGCATCGACACGTACTTTGTTGGGCTATTTGCACTTTGTTCCCTGCAGTTCTGGTTTGTTCTGAAATGAATGAAAACTTTTAGGTAATTTCTTTTATACCCCTGTGCGTGAATGAATAGTGCATGTGCGTTTATTTGTGGGATAATTGCAAACTAGCCCTCGGACTTTTGGTACATGTTACCAAATAGTCCTAGGACTTAGTTTTTATTACATTTAGGTCCCTGAGTGCCTCAGGCACGTGCTACGCGCGTGTTTTCCTGGGAATTTTGCACCAGACCCCCCAGATCTTTGGGTATTTGCACTCAGGTCCCTGTGCACAATACCTAACTTTGATTTTTGAATAAAATATCAAATCAACTCCAAATTCCATGAAAATTGGACACATGGCTCCTGCCATGTTGTAAAATTTTCTAGAATTTTTGGGGACATTTTTGAGTTCATTTGCTATTTTTAAAAAATCAAAAATACACATTTTCTTTACTGTTTGATTTGAAAAATCACAAAAAAATATTAAAACTTATCTAAAAATTACAAAAAAATTAGCTACTTTTTAATTTGTTGTGTTTGATTTTCTGGCCAATTTGGCCATTTTTCATCATATAAAACTCATTAAAATTGAAAACCACTTGAAAAATCATAAAAATTATAATAAATAATCTAAAAATCTAAAAATAATAATTAAGGTACCTAAATTTTCCTTGTTTCTGTCTCTATACAGGAAAATTACCTCCAGGCTTATTGGGATTTCTAGATATTTTATCTAGGTCCCTCAAGCTCTGCTGGGTAGTACCTTCCTTTTTGTGCATTGTTTCATTTTTAGAAAATTAAATAGAAATCAGAGAAATCTCAAAAATTCACTAAAAACAGTAAAAATTATAAAATACACAAAAACATTTTTATTTTATTTTTTGGTTGATTTTTAGTGCATTAAATAAATAGTTGAATTGCCTTGTTCTCTTGTTTTCTTATTTTCTTAATACATTAAAAATCCAAAAAAATATAAAAAGAATTAAAAACCACCAAAAACACTTGTCTTGTATTTTATTTCATCTCTTGACTACTTCGTAGGCCGCAAAGCCATCACGTGCTCCGTGTGTTCGACCCTGGTCGCTATACCAGGTTAATAAAATAGCAAGACCGCTATCTTGTTTTGAGTTGATTTTATCTCTTATTGGTGGTCTTTTTTTTTCTTGATTGGTACACCCGAGCGATTGAGGTCGCAACGACCACTTGAGACATACTTGATCACCTCGCTTGCTTGGATTTTCATGCCATCAATCCGCCACCCATTTGATCAAACCTAGGGCTCTGATGCCAAGGAGTGATCCGTGATCCTCACGTGCCCATCTTCCTAGGGATCCGCTCCTTGGAATGCTCGCCCGACTCCAATCTTTCCGGACCTCTGCCACTATATAGCTTCGCCTGGAGCCGCATTTTCCAGTACCTTTTGGCCACCGTCTTCGACTCCCAGGACCTCCACCTTCCTGCCTAGAGTAACAGTAAGCTCTAGGAGGTGTCGCAGCGAGGATTGAGGCACCCAAGCACCAGGTCCGGTGGTCTTCGCTGTTGCGCTCCGCCATCAACGAGATCAAGCCTCTGGAAGCGTCACTCCATTGAGGCAAGGACCCCAGAAGATGCAGCATCTCCGCCACAGTCGCTTTTGATCGTCAGACACCATCTTTAGCCTGTAGCATAGCTTCCATTCCCGATTTTAGGTTTTGTGCCGCCGGTCGATTCTGACCAATTCACACCGCTCCGACCATCCTTTTGATCATCCTGTTGTAGCATCACCTTCACGAGATCCCTTAACACCTTCTACGCCCCTCCGATCATCCTGGTTCGCCTAGGAACCAGGCCTTAGGTCTCCTCCGTCGTCGCCTCGTCAGAGACCCACGCTCTGCCTCACCCACACACACCCTTCGTCCTCTAATGGGTCGAGGCAGTTTGCCCTCGACCTCTCTTGCTTCCTGTGCAGGTATCGAAGCCTAAGAGCCTCATCTGGAGGCTCGACTGTTCGAGCATAGGAGCTCCAGGTGCTCGTCATCGCCGGGGACTCTCCAGGTCCTCCCGGTCCCATTGGAGTATCCTAGCAGCTGTGGAAGACCACGAGAGACGATTTGCCCATCTCAACAGCACCAGAGGAGGACCGTAGCGCGTATGGTAGTCCGGCGAAGTTCACCGGCGAGCAGTTCATCCGGGACCCTCCAGAGCCGTCGATTGAGCCTCCCCGCTCCAGTTTTGATCTGAGCCCTTCAAATGCGGGAGACTCCCTACCGTTGATCCCTCTGAGGATCAGATATTAGCTGCAGATCATCGAAGGGGTGTCGTCCGTTCTCCACTGTAGGATCTCACACGTGGAACCCCTTCAGCCGTGGATCATAATAATGAAGGATATTGAGAATCCTCAAACGCATCATGGAAGCATGTTGATCGCATCGTATGCGATCGGGGCGACTAGTCGCGAGATGCAGCGGAATTTAAAAAATTTAAATCTAGTGATGAAACCACATGATCATGAGAACATTTCTCGGATCGTTTCATCAAACCACAAAGTATAAGGAATACCTCTTGGAGCGTGGTTGTAATCGTGAGATCCCAAACAAGAGATCCTCTTGTCTTAAGTCCGATCCACGAAGAATGCACTTGCGGGCGCGATGATAAACCGCGATCCTCCCACAATCCTTGATGAAGATCCAAGCAATCGAATCCCCTGATTTCGTCCAACAAAATCCGTCGTCTTCCTTTAGAGCAGGCAACCCCAAAGAAGAAGGAGATCCTCAAGTCGTTGAAGGAGAAGGCGAGAGACTCTCCTTCTCAATACACAAGATGGGCGGCCACCTTTGAATTGAGAGAGAGTAGGTGAGAAAGAGAGAGAGAGAGAGTAGTAACCTTGTACAACTCTTAATAATGTCCCATGAAAGGCTAGGTTAGCCCTCCTTTTATATTAGTTTAGAATCCAATGGATCTCAATCCATGGGACACATAGATCCAACGACCATGGTGATCTATGTATTAATCAATGGCCAAGATTGTTGTTGGATAAAAACCAAAAACATTAATTTATATTTAAATCAAATATATGTTGCAAAATTATCAACACAATTTAATTTAACATAAATTAATTATCAAGAGATAATAATATAATAAAGGGGAGATAACCAATTTCCTCCTAAAATTGAGGGGGCGTCACCTCTGACTATGTCATTGGTGATGCCACCTCATTTGGAGGTTATTTATCTCCCTTTTATTTTATATTATTATTTCTCAATGTATTATTAAAAATATCCACCAAATTAATTACAAATTAATTTGTGAATATTTCAATCATGCCATTGATAAATATGTGAATCATATTCACAACACAAACTAATTTGTAAATTGCATTTCCAATTAACTAATTAATGTGAATCCAATCCACATTAATAATTAACAAATGCTATTTATAAAATTTCTCTCTCTTCAATATATGTATATTATAAATCATATTTATAATACACAAATATCATGGACAGTATTATCCATATTCTCCAATCCTTGATAATTAAATCCCATTTAATTATCTTGGATAATTATTCTCACAATATGAATCTCATTCATATCATGCTTGATAATTAAATCTCATTTAATCATCAAGTCCTTCTTTATTGGATATGTAATGCATCAAATGAATTATTCTTGATTCCATTCAAGATTAATGTGCTTTCTCCGCAGATACTTGGAGATAAGGACAGGGCGATTGTATTGTTCCACGTATAACGACTTGGATGTTGAGATCTCATCTCAAATCCAGATCTTACGGACCTCCCACAGATGCTTGATTAAATCAAGACCGCAAATCCAATCTTCTCATTGCATCTGAATCATATTCAGACCAATGTCCAACACTTGGACCAAGATCATATTGCTTCTCTACTGAATTCATCACTCACTCGAAATGGAAGCATCATGGTTATACAATCGTTTATGATCACATCACCCTCAGGTATTTCTAATACCTGTACATCCTGCATACTGGAAGACCCATGATCAATCTGAAGATTAAGATCAATTTTACACTGTCTTCTTCAGGGTTTAATCACTAAGTTTCTCAATCTTGGTCATTGGGAGTCGGTATCGATCATATGCTTTCCCAAAGCATATATCATACCTTCAAATTCATGTCATGCTTCCAAAACATGACGACCATGCATGGAATTTGATTGGTCCCAATACCTCATGAGTGAGCTCGTGTCTTCGGGTTCATAAGTGAACATGTATGATCCCTTTGAGAGATCATATTGCTCATATGCCCTTATATGCACACTAGCTCGCCGGTGTATAGACCTTGGTTAGGCCATCAACCTATCGGTCTGCCAAATATACATACTCAAACATATACAATATATCTGTCTCCGGTCAGAGGATGCGTGCCTATGCTGTGACAGCATTCAACATAGGACTTAGGTTATCTCGATCTCGTTAAGTCAACCCACTGACCTAACTAATCTGACACCTCCGAATCACTATTCCCATGCAGAGGACCTGCATCAAGAGGTCGGTCAGATATCAACCTATGTGAGAAAGGATTGTCATCTTCTACTCAGGCTAGAGATCATCTCTTAATAATCATTTGACGGTGCTTGATGAGTCCTTTATTTAACTCCTTAGATATTCATCCAAACACCAGCCTCTATGATTCATTTAATGAATCAACAGTTGTATGATCATCAAGATGGCCATGTAACATAACCCTAATTGTACAGAGGGACCTTTTATGGAAATTATTTATTCTTCATTCCAGATCAGGGAATGATATGTGCAATAACATTTATTGCATAATGGCTCGCCGTAGGCTCGCATGTCCAACAAATAATGGGTAATATCACTTAGGCCCATGTTCTTTTTGCATTTATAGTTTAGTCATGTAAATATTAAATGTAGTTGTTTTTATTTTGGTTAATTTGCACTGTGGACCTTATACTTTCTCGTATTTGCAATTTAGTCCTTGTGAGTGTGGAACACATGCTTCGACACGTGAGTTTTTGGATAAATTGCATGTATGGGCATGGACTGTTTTGATGTTATTGTTTGATCTGTTATAAATGAAAATGACATTTTAGTCCTTCTAATTGTGAAACACGTGCGTGCTTCGTGCCTATCTGGGCTTTTTGCGATTTTTTTCCCAACAGTTTTAACGCATGTTACCATTTGGCCCTGAAATTAGTTTTCTTTGCATTTAGATCCTTGTGCACTGTTAGGTTTTATACTAGTTGAATAAAATATCAAATCAACTCCAAATTTGGTGAAATTTGGATACATGGCTCCTGCCACTGTGTAAAAATTTATCTAATTTTTTGGGACATTTTCATTACAATTTGCTATTTTAAAAAATCAAAAAATCTTTTTTTGCTACTGTTTGAAATATAAAATCAATTAAAAATGTTAAAATCCCCTCAAAAATTCTAAAAAAAATACTTACTATTTGTTATTGTGTTTTCTAACTTCAGTGCAATTTTTACTGCATTTGAATTTATAAAACATCTAAAAATTGAAAAACCCTAAAAACCTTATAAAAATTATTAAAAATTTTATAAAATACAAAAAATGCAATTTTGGTTTTTTAGCTTAGTTTTTATTTCTATTTTTCATAAAAATTTCCTTCAGATTTTTAATGCTAATTATATATTTTTAATTAGCCTTTCAAATCTGGTTGCACATTAGTTCTTTGTTTTTGAATTTTTCTATTTTTAGAAAATCAACTAAAAATCACAAAATTCTGGGAAAATTACCAAAACACTTAAAAATTCATAAAACTCAAAAATATTTTTATTGCAAATTTTGGAGTTGTTTTGTGGTGTTCAATAATTCATTGATTGTGCTCTTTTTACCTTTTTCCTTATTTCTCTCATGATTTAAAATCACAAAAAAATTTAAAAATTCATAAAATCCACCAAAATATTTTTCTTTATTTACTCATTTTTGACTACTCCGTAAGCCACTTGGCCAACCCGTGCTCCTTGAGTTCGACCCTGGTTGCTATAACAGGTTAAATAAATAGCGAGACCGCTATTCGGATTTCCTTGTCTGATTACTTATTTGGTGGTCTATTTTTCTTGTTGAATCCGATCTCTGAGATCCGGGGCACAACGACCCTTGATTGATTTTACCCTTACTCGAATTTCGGGGGATTTTCGGGTCATCATTCCCGATAGGGTTCTGACTGCACCTAAATTCCAAAGGACTCATTAAGCTCCAAACATTGATTTTGTGAAGACATGTTTAAAAGTTAAAATCCATCTAAGTTCTTTCTTTTCTTTTGTTTATTTTCTGTCTTGTACTTATAGGCATAAGTGTTTGCCAGGGACTACCAAAAGCAAGTATGGGGGGGGGGCGGGGGTTTATGAATATACATTCCATCAGCTTTATTATTTCATTTTAGCCTTTAAATACTAGTTAAATGCATGTAAATAACATTATATTATATACGTTAACCATCATTATTTATAATGTAAGAAGTGTATAAAATACTCTATTAAATGCCAAAATAAAAGAATAAAGAAAATAAATGAAATACCATAGGTATTGAATGACCCTAGATCCCGAGACCTAGACATCATAAATTACTACATAAAATAACACACAATAAATTAACATGTAAAAAAATAAAAATAACCATAAAATACGACATAAAACAATAAATACTTTTTATGTTTTATCCTAAAATTATTAGAATATTTTAATATTGTATTTTGATTCAATAAAGAATTTCCACTTTGTTTTGTCTCTTAGCGAGCTGAGATGGACTAATGGAGCCAGATCAGAAGTGACCTCGGTCAACTCTCTGACCACCCTAGGTCTGTTCTGTCAAACTCTAGACGATCGTCCTTCCTCGAGTTTTCCTTAATGATATACTGCCTGATGAACCTCGATCTCTCCATGAGAGTTGACCATGGATCCTTGTTCTTTTACGCGGATGCATTGCCTCGATCGTAGGATCATTGGCTCGAGCAGAATCTGCTCGCACACCTACGCTACTTATACCTCCTCCTCATACCATTTTGGATTTGATTCCTTTCTTTGCGTTGAACACATGAAATCCCTAATGCTTCATGTCGAGGATGGTGACAACTCCTTGGCTAGTCTAATTGCAGCATTCTGTAGGCATAGGAGTAGGCGATCTGCCTTCGTCGACTGAGCTCCGCTGGGAGGTCTTGAGCTCCTTGCTTCTACATGTTTGAGCTCCTTTTTCTTGCATTTCTAGGTAGCATTTCCTTCAAGCTCTCATTTTCTGCTTTTATTTTGCATTTCATTCCATTGTTGTAGCATAGCGTTTAATACTCATAGTTCATCGGAGCTCCACTCCGACCACTATTTCCATGTGAACTCACCTTATTTCCGACCCGCCAAATACTGCCATCTTCTGCCCCTGTTATTGCACTTCACCCCACTCCACTCCATTCAACCTAATACTCTCTGGATTGGCTCTCTCACTCCCCATCTTAACGGAGAGCCTCCACCCGATTCCATCTCCAACCATTTCCACCCCACAAGATCCCCAAAAACCTTTGTTTTGTGTGATTGTGCTTCTCCTTGTAGGTTCTAGAGGTCAAAGCCTCTTGCGAGGTGATTTTTGTACAATGGTAGGTTTCCTGGAATCCCTTTCTTCCTCGAGTTTCCATGACCCTGTCAATGGGTCTTGGAACATTCTGAAGGCTTTTGCAGGTGCGGGGGTGCTCCAACTTCATTTTGAGCCCCTCGTAGGCATCTGAGACCACCAGAGAAGGAAGCTTCATTCAATAGAAGTACTCCGAGCATCGAGTTCTTCCCTTTTTTATGAAGAATAGGAGTTGCTCGATCAGAAGCCTCGTCTAGATATATCAACAGACCTTGGATTGCGCTACGCCTCGATCGTTAGATCCCACCTCGGATTTAATTCGTACCATACATTGATGAAGGGATATCAGGTGTCCTCGTGCAACCATGTATCCAAGTGAAGTCATCTCCGCTGCCCGATCCCGCACATGGGGGTATTTTTTACTATAACCCCCACATATTTTATATTTTATTTTTAATAGAAAAACTTTGTTCTATAGTTATAAATAGTTGTAATATTTGTGATTTGGATCCTATACTTTTTATATTTTCATTTAGGTCCATTCCACGTCATCTCGCGTGCTTACGCGCGTGAGGGGACTAGGCATTTTGCACCCGAATAGTCATTAAAATTCAAAATTCATTGTAATATTTTGTGGATAAATTGCAGTTTGAACCTTCTCTTTTTTTATTATTTGTAAAAATACCCATGTTAGCATTGTTTATTGGATATATTTGGGCCATTTTGTATATGAAGCCTTAAATTATGTTGAAGGATTCTGGAATCATAGAATTTTTTTGATATTCGCAAAAGGTCCCTACTAGACAGTTATTGAATTTTGTTCATTTTTTGTTTTGTTAAAAATAGTTTTAATGCTATAGAAATACTAGGAAAATTAATATATATGCCTTAGAATGTTTTTCATCACATATATTTTTATCTAAGTATTTTATTATATTTTTCTATTTTAAAGAATTCAAAATCCATGCATTTTACTCTTGTATGTATATAAAAATACATAAAAAATATAAAATCATTTTAAAAAAAATCCAAAAATTATATATTATTTACTAATGTATTTTATAACTGTAGACTAAAAATCCCTAAAAATAGTAAATACAAAATGTTAAAAATTAAAAAGCTCCAAAATAATTATAAAAATTATTAAAAAACTATAAAAATAAAAAATATTTTTTCTATTTCTAAATTTTATTTTTATATTTATTATAAATTAAAAATAGTTTTAGAAAAATTTGGGACTCTTAACTATTTTTAAATTCCAAAACTATTCGACATATTAAGCTAAGTCACTGTTTTGACATTTTTATTCAATTAATATCCAAAAAATAGTAAATATTATAAGAAAACGGTAAAAATAGATAAAAACATAAAAAAGACAAAAACATTTTATTTTAAATTTTTTTTGTATTTATAGTTCTATCTATAAATATAAATCCTTATTATATATATAGTTATATTTACTTATAATACAATAATAATTATTATTAAAAATCCAAAAAAATATGTTTAGACTTTTTTTTTAAAATATAAAGGGATATACCTAAGGGTATTTTACAGATTTCGTCTTCATTTTATATATTTATTATCTATATTATATACATATATTAGACGTATTTGTATTATAACTAATTAAAGAGAAAAAGTAAATTAAAAATCAAACAATATAAAAAGAAAATAAAAATTATAAAATTAAAATCACATAAAAAATATAAAAAAATAAAAATCCATAAAAATATATTTAAAAATCATACAAAAATACAATAGAAAGAAACTAAGAGGACAATTTTTGAAATTTAATTTCCTATTCTATCTTGTACGCTTCCTGTGTTCAACACTCTGCACATACTTACACCTATACACACTATTTGTAGAGTTATAATAAATTTTACTCCATAATTTATTTTGCATTGTTTGATTTATTTTGTAGGTTAATTGTTGAACTTCTTGAATTTTGTGAGTGGTCTCCTCTGCGACAGTGTTCTCGCCTTGCCTTGTGAGAATATCCGACACTCGTAAAATATGACTTTTCAATGTGGCACTAATTAAAAGGTTGAGATTGATTGCATTAGATAAAAGCTCTACAATATTTCTATTTCTGGCGCAACCATCTCATTAAAAATATAACTAAATCCAAGTAATCTAAAACATGGATTGAAATATGTATCAAGTAGTTCTTATTTGGGCTTAGGTTTCCATATTGTTATCAAGGAAAACTAGTTGACAACTTGTAGGGTCAGGCTCGATTGAATCCATTAACAACCACCAACCTGCTTAGGCCCAAATTGTTATGGGCTCTGTGGCTTGCTAGAAACGATGTATTTTTTCATACGGAGAGGTTCTATGTTGACAATGTTGTACACCATGCTCAGACTCTCCTCGAGTCTTGGTTGTCTTGATCTTTAATTTTTCTTAATATATTGGGGCAGGCACCTACGCGTGTTTCCCCCTTTTTTGGATAAAAAAAAGTAGTAATCCCCCACCACTTATAACCTACTCTCACACTTGGACTATGTTTGTGTGTTACAACCTCCTTCATTTATATTCGCAACGCACTAGTTGTGACATTGTCCATTACTTATTTCTAGTGAGTGGCGGTTGCATGCTTCGGTAGAATTTTCCTCACTTCTCTTTGTAGGAGTGCCTCCACCTCTCAGGTGGCTCTTTCTACTATTAGAGGAAATCCACTTTGATACCTTTTATAATGCCCAGACTTAGATTTCTAGATCTTTATTGAAAAATATTAGCCTTGACAACTTGTTAGGTCAGGCTTGATTAAACTCATTGACAACCGTCCAAAATGTTTAAGATCAAAGTTGTCAAGTAGCAATTCTCCACCACTTACATTATACTCTGACGTTTTGTGAATATTCGATGTGGGACTATGCTGGGGTGTTAGGTGCATGTGTATGCATGTGCCTTGTGTTTAAACACTTTAAATCTATTTTGCCAAGTGATATCCATCCCTCCTATATTTGAATCATCATGAGTAAGTATGGCGAGCTAGGGAACATGGTTTACTTGTTATAATCATTATCATGATATTAAAGACGATCATAAATGAATCAATTGTTGCCGTGACCTTATGCGAGAGTAATCACGTCTAGCTCAAGTGCATTGTGTTATTATCATCGTAATTCCCTGTTAGAAGCAATCGAAATTAACTCAAATGACGGCACTTAGTCAATAAGCATGGCTTCATGTTAAAGTATGAGAGATAAATAAACATTACAATGTGCTTTTGGCTCAATTGAGCAAGAAATAAAACATGCATATTTATTCACATCCGTTTAGATAAAAGTCATAAACAATGAAATAACAAATTGAGCTAATTTAGTGCACTATCTCTAGGAGGGTTATTACATGCAAAAACAGATTTCTATATCTAAACAATGTCAAATCATATAGCAAATTATACATGCATTGTCGCCAAGTCTAGCAAATTTCTTGTCTTTCCCTTTATAGTTTTTGGTGCACAAGGTAATGTATATCTTTATCTTTTTATAAAATGAAGAGTTTTTTACGGTGAGTACCAACTCAGGATTTCACCCTCTTTCCTCTAAAAAAAAAAGTCTAAAAAAGTTAACCCACTGATAAGAACAACGACAAAGATGGATGAAGGAAGGTGTGCTCAGTACTAGATGGTCACAGAGACATAAGAACATGGTTCGTGTGGGTTGCTGCGAGTGAGTGCGCCAAAGTGGTTATGGTTGCGAGGAGGGAGGGTCATGGAAGCAGCATAGAGGAAGGTTGGGGGAGTGGGGGAGTGTTGTCAGTGTGGGTGGCATAGAGGAAGGGAGGAGAAGAGGGTGGTTGTGGCAATTGACGATGACGGATGGAAGGCGATCAATTGAGGAGCCTTTGGCAGTGGCTGCATATAGGAAGGGAAGGGAGAAGAGGGGGTGCTAGCTGGTGGATAAGGGGAGGGATAGAAGGGGTAGCCGCAAGAGAGGAAGTACGTTGGAGGAGGGATAAGGTCACAAGGTGTTGGGTTAAGTGGATATAACACCACTGACTGACGGCGTATTGTGACGAGCAAATAGTAACGATGTGGTTCACAAATTCATGGTTGTAAATTCGACTTTTGATGTAGCGCATCCACCGTCTCTCATCTTATTCATTATTACTCATTGTAAGAAGCATATCTTCGTATTTTTTGGATGAAAAAATATTAGATTAGAAAATGAAACTTATATACAACATAGTCCTATGCTGTAATGGGAATTACAAGAGGTGTTGTAATTCCAATTTTTTTGCAATTTCGATCTTCAAAATCCAACCTTATGGATTATATCTTAGACTAATGTTCCACATATTCTTTGAATCTCGCTTAAATCTGAGGGCAATTGCTAAATTATGTTAATGCTCAGAAGTTCGGTTCTTTTTAAATAATATCTAAGTTGCTTAAATGTAGACCAAATCTTTGACCAGTAAGATAAAATAGCAAATGCCTCGGATTTAAGCGAGATTCGAAGGATACGTAGAATATTAGTCGAAGATATAATCCATAATGTTCGTTTTTGAAAGTCGAAATCACAAAAGAATGTTCACAGTTCGAAAATTTGGACGACCTTAAAGTCGCATCCATTCTGAAATTGGCCGAGCAATCTGTTCAACGTAATTTTCAAACAAAGTGAAATGTACAATTTAAACACAGAGAGAAATGGCCTTGATCGAAATAAATGTAATGCTACTTCTCCCAAGTCTTCAATGTGGACATGAGGGTGCTAGAATTGTCAAAAGACGGGCTTTGACCAACATATATAAAACACGATACGCCTCACGACCCCGTCAAACCTTCTTCCCCAATTAATAAGTACACATAATTTACGTGGAACGTATATTCTCCAGTTGAGAAGCACTGAAATAAAAAGGCAACGAAAATGGATGAGGATGAAGAGGAGGAGCCAGGAGATGCGGAGGTGATGGCTACTACACTGCTCATGGAGGGGCCGTCGAAGGCAGACGTCCTGGAGCTTCCGGGATTCCGATTCCATCCGACGGACGAGGAGCTCGTCGGCTTCTACCTGCGTCGTAAGGTGGATAGGAAGCCCCTACGTTTGGAGATCATCAAGCAGATGGACATATACAAGCACGACCCTTGGGATCTTCCAGGTATCCAATTAGCTTCAAACTCCTCCTCCTCTCCATCGCCATGTCCATGTATTAATCAATATGCACGTCCTTATGAAATAGAAGTGAATATCGGGGGTGGAGAGGAGAGATATTTCTTCTGCCAGAGAGGGAGGAAATACCGAAATAGCATCCGGCCGAACCGCGTTACCGTATCTGGGTTCTGGAAAGCAACGGGGATTGACCGGCCGATCTACTCGTCGGTCGGGAAATTGATCGGTTTAAAGAAATCTTTGGTTTACTACGTGGGAAACGCCGGAAAGGGCACGAAGACGGATTGGATGATGCACGAGTTCCGTCATCCGCCGAAAGGATCAAGCAAGAATGAGGATGATCTTGCGACCGATGCCTACTTGCAAGAAGCTGTGAGTTTGTTTCCACTCTCTTCCATCTTTCATGTTTAGATCTCTTGATGAGTTACTTTGATCGCCTCCTTATTTGTTCTTAGATGTTCTTGAATGCCTTACTACTTCGTATCGTTGTCACGGTTTCATAGGCTAAAGAAAGCATAAGAAACTTCACAAAAGTTGTCTCTTCGAAATTTACTCCATATGATGCTGATTACTCATGAAGTTGATGTGGTTGTCATTAATGATATAGAAGTCTTGCAAACGCATAATAAGTAAGAAAAAAACCCTAATAAAGGCCAACTTCAAAATGGAGGTTATAATAATAAGGTTTAGTCCCACCTCATAAAGATTTCACTTCGGAGTTAAACCAACATAACATGTGTTGTCAATTTTAAAAATAAAAAAGAATTTCGCAATAAATAATATTTGGTTGCGATATACTTAACATTAGATAATAAATCAATGGTTTTCGAAATATATGTTGCTACAGCCCATATATTGTTTGTGATGCTTCATATCACAACAATTAGCTATTACCTTTCTTCTTAAAAATTTGCAGTAACCGTATTCGATTTAGCAACAGTCAGCCAAAAACTAACGAGAATGCCGATTTATAACCTTTATATGATTTATACTACTGAACATAGTATCTGTTGTAATATTTTTGACCTGTTTTGGTGTTGTGAAGTCTTAGCTTAATAAGTACTCTATTTCTAATTATTAATAAACTTCCCATTTTCGCAGATTTGTCAGAAACAACTTATTATATCGTTTTTTTAAAGAAAAAAGGACCTCCACCGTATAGGCGGGTGCCCAAAAACTTCACCTTTTATTAACCAAAATATAGTGTAAGTACAAAGCAAAAAACCAATAAAAAATTCTACAGGGACCATAACTCAACTAGCGACTTTGCGTGCACCACATTACTCTCACCATAGTATCTTTCCTGCCTAAAGATCATCCCATTTCTAGTCACCTAGATGGCCCAGATCATTGCAATTCGGCTCGTCCTCTCCTTCTCTGAACCATTTCACTTTGCACCAATAGATTCACAGAAACCAGAAACTCCATCTGTTGCTACCGGGTTTTCAAACATGTCCCATGCATCTATCAAACTTCTGCACTTAAAAAATAAGTGATCTACGTCGTCGATATCCGCCTGACATCGATGACAAATAGGATCCACCGTCTGCATGAAGCGTGATAATCTATCCCCAGTTAATAGTATCCCCCTTCTAAACAACCATAAGAAGACTTTCACACGAACCAGGATTTTCCATTTCCACAACCTCTGCAGTCTGCCACGCACCCCCCGGGTCAAAGATTGTGGGGCCCTTAAGGTACTTGCACGCCTTCCTCACCGAGAAGGTCCCATCACACAAACAGTAACAATCACATCCAACTGTGGGCCCTTCCACGTTATTCTACTCTTCTAGCATCACCAACAACTCATCTAAGTGTTGATCCGAAAGCTCACATCTAAACTGCGGTATAAAGGATTGACCATCCCCAAGCATTCGCTACACAGCAGTTCCGGTCAGCAGCCAATGCCCACAGATGTGGGAATCTCACACCAAGAGCACCGCTGTCACTCCAGTCATCAACCCAAAACTCAAAGCCAACTCCATTTCCACCCATCGACCTCAAGAAAGGTCGGATATCCTGCACCACAGAGCAAATTCCTCTCCAAAAATGTGAGGGTGCACTCCCTACCTCCCCAGATCCCGGCAAGGAGGATCCTAGGTTATAGATTTTCCGAATTAGATTGCAGACCAAACTGTCACATTCTCCCCAGATCCGTGCAATCCATTTATGAAGTAATGCCTTATTCATCTCCTCCAGACTACGAATCCCAAGTCTGCTTTATTCTTTTGATCGAGAAACTGTATTCCAGTCTACCAGAGGCCACCCATTAGAGTATCAGAAGACGACCAGAAAAATCGTCTCATAATGCTTTCCAATCTCGTCCTCATCCCCGCAGGCATTATCCTAGCTGACAAGAAAAATATAGGAATTGCATAGAGGACCGATCTCACCAGAATTAGCCTATCGCCTGTAGACAAGCACACAGATTTCCATCCGGCCAACTTCTGCTCTATCTTCTCAACTACAGGGAGCCAATCATTTCTAACACAGATTTCCATCCGGTCTAACTTATTATATCGTTTCTAACAAACTTCAAAAATCCTTTGGACGATCTAAAATTTTCAAATGTTAGAGATCGTGATTCCCGACAAATAATGTGCATGCTTTCATAATTGCATGCATTTTTATTTATTCATCGATGGATATTGATGGAAGACGTGCCTAAATATCTATTGCAAAAAACAGGAAGTCTGGACGATATGCCGTATATTCAAGAGGAACGTCGCCAGCAAGAAATACATGCAAGCACTAAAACAAGCTTCCGCCCCCGAGAACCACATCTATGAATCACCTTCCATCTCTTGCAGCATGGACTCCGGAATCGACTACGAGCACAAGCAATCCGCTGCACCCCGGAATCAATTCGAGCAAGTCCACTGCAGCGTTGATCTCCCTAATCATGATGCTAATCTGTCAGCTTCCGACGTGTGTTGCGGCTTCGCATGCCATAGCAAAGTGGATGACCTAAGTTGGGAGGAGCTAAGGGAGCTCATGGACCTGTAATCTTCCTTCCGGATGAGGGCGACATCAGGGACGAGAGATTAATAATTCTGCAATCCACATGTAATGGGCATATTTGAGAGTTAATGAGATAGTTTTCGATTACATATGTTAATGGAAGGAGATTACGATTGATGTCACGTAACTCTGCATGTGCGATTGTATGTCCGTCATTATCTAACGCGACTGCAGTTACTGTTCGTTGCGAACGAATCATCTTGTAATAATAACTACGAATTGAGGACGTTCTCAGATTTAATATTTGCTAATAAACGAGTGCCAGATGTTGAAAATTCAAAGAAGAATGTTACTACTTATCGCTGTTATGTATTGGTAATTGAAAAACTGACCTTTGTGTATGTTGCTAATCGCGGAAGTGCAGCATGCACAAAATATCAATAAATTAAGCACGAAGATATGTGGATTTACAAGGTTCACTTGTAACAGGGGTATGTCTTTGGGTAGAGGTAATATATAACATCCGAGCTTAGCTCCTTGGGCTGTTATCGATGAAAAATGACCTTGATAAGTTGTTGGGTATGAGCCCAACGGACCCATTGATAACTAGCCAAACACTTAAGCTCAACTTGTCAAGTAGTAATCTCCACCACTTATAACGCACGCCATACTTTGTGAGTTTTTGATGTTGGACTATGTTTGGGTTGGATTGTCACAACATCCTCCACTTATATTCGCTATGTTCTCGTTGCTACATTACCCATCACTTCCCACTAACAATTGCAGTTGCATGCTCTGGGTAGCATTTTCCACCTATCTCTTTGTAGGAGTGACTCCACCTCTCTAGCAGCTATTTCCACTGTCTTAAGGATCCCACTTTGATAACATTTGTAATGTCCGGGGCTTAGTTCCCCATACCGTTATTGCAGAAAACTAGCCTGAAAACTTGTTGGATTCGAGCCCAATTGGACCCATTGGCAACTATCCAAAATATTTAATCTCAAGTTGTTAAGTGATAATACAACACTCTTATAATTCAATCTCACACTTCGTGAATTTTCGATGTAAGACTATGAGTCGAGGTTTTACACGATCGATTTTCACTATTTGGAGAAAGAAGAAAGTACATAGGAAACTGGGAGCGCTAACCATAGGGAGTTTATATATTACTTTTGTACAACGGATCCCTCATACAAACAGATCCATATGCCTAGCTCTGACATGAAGCGAGACCTCCATCTTGCTCGGGTATAGTATGGCAGGAAGGGGGTGCATACAACGGTTCTCTAAATGGGTCTAGCAAGACCAATGGTTAGGATTACGACATATCAACATATATGTTATTCAAATGAGGTGTGACAAGTTCGACATTGTAATTACCGGTTTTATGAATTGTTTTTTTAGAAAAACGATAGTCGGGTCATCATCTATTGATAAAGTAAGGTAGCCAAAATATATAAGTTCCATTACACTACCAGCTGCAACACATCGAGCAACAATCAACATATCAATAGTTCATTACAAAAAGAGGACCACTAAACTGCTCGACAGAGAAGTAACCATTTCGCCTGCATAGATTCAGAAAAGAAGGCCTTGAATCATCTTAGCATGATAGAAACGTTTCAACTTTAAACCTCCCAAAAAGACGGATTTGAATCATTCCCCCAGCTTCATCTTCGCAGGAAGTAGACTCCATACTTTAGTTGTTGTGCATCACTTTGCTTGGCCTTGTACCTCTTTTCAGAGTGCATTCTCGCTCATTTTCGTGTATCCAGGTGTCGTTGTTTAAAAACATTGAAGGTTTCCCCCCTGCGACCAAGTAAAATTTAATAAAGAGGAATTGAACTATTGTAGACAGTAAGAAGTTTTGTAATTTTGAATTCCCATCTGTAATTTGTAGGCATTTGTAATGAATCACCGGCAATTTATGCCTAGACGTACCCTGCAGATTTTTGATGCTTCCAGCCAGATTCTGTTCTCTACGATCTGAAGGTTTTGAAAGGCATTCTTGCAGCGAGCCTTCCAAATCGACCACCAGATTGATACCTTTAAGTATATAATTTTCCAGTCATCAGTATAACTCCCGGTTGATGAGATTGCGGATAGAAATTCATCAAACTTGATGATTGATTTCGTAAATCCAAATCAAAGGAAAATGTTTTGAGTCATTTTGCATTCTTCAAATAGATGAAGATAATTTTCACATTCACTATGACATAAATGGCATCTATTTACTGATGTTACGTTTAATTTGTGTAGTAGATCTTGCGTGATGATTTTTCGATGACCCAACAACCAAAGAAAGTAAGTGACTCTTGGATCAAAAATTTTTGACCAGAGCATAGAGTGTAAAATTGATCGCTTTCCCCCATCAGTCATCAAAGTATATAATGTTTTGCTTACGCCAACTCTTTGTCTACAATATGAAGTTGGGAAGATGCATATATCCTCTAGGTTATCCTCCCTTCTAGAGTATATTTGGTCAATGACTTTTTTCCACCTAATCAAAATGTTCATCATTTCTCTCCGTAGCCTATTTTTTATTTGTTTAAACCAATTGTTCTTTGCTTTCCATGTAGAGAGCGTTGTGCTTACAGAGGCATTCTTATTCTTTGAATTTTCCCAGCACAGAGGATATGCTAGCTTGATAGGTTTGTTGTCCTCAATAGCATCCTTCCAAAAGGAAGTAGTTCTCCCAATTTGTTGTGGATCCTTTTCGATAACACCGGTGATAGACATCGGGCTCCTTTTAAATGATCTTTCCATAATGGTGATTGGTCAGCACTGATTTTTTTTCTAATGTGATTGGGCATCCTTGGTATGAACAAGCACTCAATATTTTGGAAATCCATGGTTTTTTGTGTTCTACAATCTCTAGGAATGATTTGGTAAGTAGGGCATTATTGAAAGATTGTAAGTCCAGGATACTCCATCCGTCATTTGCTTTTGGTCTTGTGAGTTTTTTCCATGAAATTTCGCTCTATTTGTGGTACTAGAATTCCCATTCCACAACAAACTTAGTCTAATCTTATCAATTTTTTTATAACTCCTCCAGGCATTTTTAGGCATGATAACATATGGGTGCTTAGTGGAGTTACACTTGAATTTAAAAGACATACTCTAAAGGGCAGTGGTAGAATTTTTGCCTTCCATCCCTGTAGTTTTTTTGAGAAACTTTCAATAACATTCATCCAGTCCTTGTTTTGTTGCCTTCCTATGGAAAGTGGGAAACCTAGGTAATTCATTGGGAACTTACCTTGTGACCATCCGATGATTCTTTCTGCTTCCTCCTTTTTGGAATCTTCCAAATTTATCCCCATGATTTCAGATTAGATTCATTTACTTCCTTGCTTATTACTAAAACATGTCCCTCCCTCTTTGCTTCTCCTTGCTTTGGTGCTCAGCTTGAAAGTCGAGGGAGGAATGATGAGATGGATTTTGCTTCTCCTTGCTTTGGTGCTTAGCTTGAAAGTCGAGGAGGATAGACAGAACTCTAGAGAAGTTACTAACAACTAGGAGATGGCCTGCATGTAGCTCAATGGGGCATGTGATGCACGATCATCAGAGCTTAATAGCTTGAACAGAACCATGCTACGAACTCCGACCATTGTAAAATATGTCTAACATGCAAAGGTCAGGATTTATACCCAACAACAAGCGATTAGTTTGGTGGGGAAAATGGGATGAAATGTGAGTTCATGTGAAGCGGGGGATTTGAGCCCTAAACAAGCTCTCCTAGCTTTGCAAGCTTGGAGAAAGATCAAGGTGGCGATGGTGATGGTGATGGATAAGTGAGGAGGAGAAGAAGATGATTGCACGTGAGTGTCGGGAGGTTAAGCAACGTGTGTGTGAAGGGGTGTGTATGTGTGTGTAGTGTGAAAAATCGAAGAAGTCAAGAGGTTGAGAATGGAGATATTACCTAGAGAAGAAGGTGAAGAATGAAGGAGGAACAAGAAGGTTTAGATGGGCTTGTGAAATGGATCTCATAGCTCCGGATCTTGGCATCTCTAGAGAGAGTCACCTGACCCAATAGGAAAAAGAAGAATAATAAAATAAAGAAAAATGAAATAAAATATCTACAAACCTTAATGGAAAAGTTATGCAAATGAATATTGTAAATGTTTAAAACACACACCTAATCTGAAGAAAAATTTATTTTTGTTATTTATACTCCTAACCTTAGACATATATAGTGAAAGTACATGAGTCTCGAACTTGGGGAAACAAATTGTTTAAAACTAGGGTAAAATTATATAAAACAAAGCTAGATGGGTTTCCTAATTTTTTATTTATTTTTAGGTATTTTTATGGATTATATATATTTTTTGTGATTTTATGTACCTACAAGTTGAAAAATATAGGTATTGTGTTTTATAATTTTATATTTGATTTTTATTTTATGATTTTGTTTTAATATTTTTATGTATTTTTAGAGTTTATATACTTTTTTATGAATTTTGAATTATTTTTTAGGTGAAAAATAAAGTTTTAGTTGAAAAAAATTTTCAATTTTTTATTTTAAAAAATTTAAAAATACAAGGAAAACTTTTTTTTATTTTTATTAGAAAGTAGGTGAAAATACCTTCAAAATAATATATTGTGCGTATTTTTAGGACTTTTATTGAACTAGTTATGATTTTTACAAGTTTTAGGTATTTTTAAATTTTTATTGATTTTCATATTCAATTTTTATTTCATTTTTAGTTTTTGAGCAAAATATGGTAAAATATACTATATAGAATTGTTATAGAATTTTTTTGATGTTTTTATATTTTTTATGCATTAGTTTTATTATATTTTTGTTTTTTAAGTGATTTATTAAAAATAAAAAATCTTTTTAATTTTCGAAACTGATTTAATATTGTATAAGAGTAATATTAGGTATTTATACATAGTTTTATTGTATTATTGTATTTGGTATTTTGTTTATTATGTAATATAAATGTATAGTATAGGCATATTGTTTAAAGGTGTTTTTGTATTTTTCTGGTAATTAATGGGTACGTGTGAAATATAGGAATTGGAAGGTATGGGCGTAATGAATCTCCGTTTCATCATCTTTATTGTATCATTTTGGCCTTAAAAACTTAGTAAATGCGCGTAAATAGGCTTAATTAGGCATTTTAGCATTCATGCATCATTGTGTAAATAATATACAAAATGTGGTTTCTAAAGTCAAAATTATAGAATAAAGAAAATAAAAGAAAAATAATAAAATATTGCAAATATTTTATGACCCGAAAACCCGAGACCTAGGCATCTCGATGACTAGGTCGACAATGAATAAAGTAGGGGAGATAAGGGCCAAAATACAATAAATATCCCTTTTATTTAATTCATTCTTTATTCATTTTTGGGACCTATTTTTAGTTCCACTTTTTGTACTCCAAATAAAGAAACTTTGAACATAAAAGTTGTATATAATTAATATAGAAAAATACAAAATTAATTTCATACAAAAATAATACACAATGTACAAACTATTTTTAGAATAAAATCCCAAAATCCGAATGATGAATCCACGATTCATCGCCTTTATTCTTTTATTTTAGCTTCATTTTCTTAGTCAAACACATGTAAATACCCATTAATTTCATAATTTTACCATTTTGCATGCATTTGTTAAAATTGCATTTTTAACACTTTTTGTACATAAATAAAAGAATAAAGAAGAAAAGAAAAAGAAAAGAAAAATAAAGGATGTAGTTATGCAATAAATACAGACTGACCCAAACCCTGAGAGAAGGTCAAGACTTGACCTGATCGACCAGGAATAAAGTAGGGGAGATAGGGTCGTTTGTCAGAAAAATCAAAAATATCTTGTAAATATTTTTCATGTATATGTATACAAAACTTACATTATTTTATCTGTACATAATGTGACCTCAAACTAATTATTTTTGTAAATAAAAGTTGTAAATAAAATTGTGTTGTAAATAATAAAAATATTTGTAAAATAAAATATTGTATATATTGCAAATAATTACACCCAGAAAAAGCCACAAAGTGATAATTGAAACATCAATTCCGACTCCACACAAGCTCAAATTGAACCAAACTCACTTCCATCATACTATAAATTAAATTATCTTTCAAATGGTTGTGGTTTCATTATTTTTGGAGTTACGGTTAAAAAGTCGGTTTTCTGGGGTGTTTTGTGCAGTTTTCCTATATATTTGATGAACATATTTATTTATATTTATTTTTATACATAATATATATATTTTGTAAATATTGTTTTCATTAAAAAAATTAAAAAAATAAAAATTAAAAAAAATCTTTTATAAAAATTATTTCCTTATTTGCACCTATGTACATTATATTATATGTATATAATATATGTATACAACTAACTTCCTTAAATAAAAAAGGCACCAAAAAAATAAAATATCTAACTTTAATTAATTAATTTAATTTAATTACGAATTTTGTATTTATATTTAATTATTTAATTCTTTATTTGATTTGATAACTTACCTTTTATGTAAAGATTTGATTTTGTGCCTTAAATAGCCACCATTAAGGTGGCTAATTGATTTTTGGAAATTATTTAATTTATTTATTTTAATTAATTACGAAATTCGTTTTTAATTAATTAATTATTTTATTTATTCAATTATTTTATTTAATTAACCAATAAACACTTTCCTCATTTGTGAATATCTTCCATATTTGATTTTTTTCTCTTTTTAATGGGCTCCTCCTCCCTCATTCACACTTGATCAATCTTTGGAGCAAGGAGCCCGATCTCCGAGACTTTCTTGTTGCAGAAGGGTGCTCAGCCTCCGACCCATTCGGTGACAGCGTTCGGTCGTCGTCGAGGCCATCACGATGTGTCCCATTCCAAGGTGAGATCCATTTTATTCCCGTCATTATTTTAGATAGATCGTAGAGTTAATTTTAGGCCCTCACTTGATTAGTTTTTTAGATTAAAAATTCCAAAAATTCCATACGATTTGATCCGCCCCCGACACCGATTTGCCATTTCATTTTCGTGTCCCTTCATTTCTTTTTCTACCTCGCGCAACCTTTCATCTCCGACCACGTACGGTGGTCGGAGACTCGGATCCATCTCTCACAGTTCCACCGGATCCCCATCCATACATCCTATTATTGTGCATAAATACAAAAATAAAAAAAATAAAAAAATCATATAAGGATTCTCCCTGTTTATCTCACAATTATTTTTGCAGGAGGAATAAAAAAAATGCTTTTCTTTTCTCTCTAACATCTGTTTTGCAGGAAGATAAAAAAATCTTTCTTTTGATCCTAACAATTTGTTTTGCAGGAGATAAATAAAACATCTTGTAAAAATCTAATTTTTTTCTTTTCTCTAATCATTCGTTTTGTAGGTTCCCAAAAAAAATAATAAGAACAATAAAAACATCTTATTACTATTTACATCTTTCTGAATAAAAAAATAAAAAAACAACATTTTTTACTAATAATTTCCTGCAGCACATAAAAGAAAAACAAAAAAAATAAAAAAATTTAAAAAAGGAATAAACAGGTCACGGCCAACAGCAGCCCCACCGGAGCGCGTAGCCGCCGCGGACCGCCGACCGCCCTTCGCCACCGCGCGGGAGCGGCTGCACCGCCCTGCTGCACCTCAAACGCCGACCTCCGTCCCCAGCTGCCTCGCTGCTCCGCCCTTCACGCCAGCGCGGCCGTGCCTGCGTGTCCTCCCCTGATCGTCAACGCCTCCCCCGCACGCCAACTTCAGCAGCGCCGCCGCGGCGTAGTGCGCGGCTCCGCCGTGAGCCTCCTCCGCGCTCCCGACCTCCTTTCACCCGCGCGCCCCTCGAACCTCCATTCCACGTGCGCGCGGCTGCGTGCAGCCGACCTTCGCCGGCCCGTGACCCCCCTGCCCGCGAGCTCCCGCGCCTCCTTCTCGGCGGCGGCGGCGGCCTCCATTCCTCATCCTTGGAGGTCGGCGGCGCACCTCCATTGCCCCCTGTGAGAAACAACGAAGGCACAATAAACCCTAGGGACATTAAAAAAGGATTTGGAGAAATTATAAAGCATTCCCTGAAGGTTTTTAAATTGCGAAATCAGCCCCGCCTCCAACTTGAGCATGTGAAAGCATGCATATCTTGGGTAAATTGCAGATTTTGTCTTGTTTTATTTATTGTTAATTTTTGTTAGAAAAACTCTGAATAATTGCAATTTAGTCCTAGCTTTTCCAGACTTGAACTTTCCTGATCATTTCATTGAAATAAATATTTTTCTTAGTTGAAAAATTCTGAGAAAATTTGTATGTGCTCCTGCTATGCGTGTGAACATGGTTTAAAATTTTCATAGCATTTTGACTTTATTTGAGATATTTAAAAAATTCAAAAATATTGTCTTTTTGCATGTCTAAACTTTGAAAATTCATAAAAAAATAGAAAAATTGCCTAAAAATTCCAAAAATATTTCTGTAGGTGCATTTTAATCTCTTTAATTTTCTGAGCATTTTTTACCTTTTAAAAAATACAAAAATAGTGTAGTGTGTGTGTGTGTGTTTCTATTCATTTGTGTTTATTCGAAAAATACAAAAAATATAAAAGTCAAAAACCACTAAAAAAATGCATCTCTGAAATTTGACTACTTAGTTTTTAAATCGTGCTCCTTGTGTTCGACCCTGGTCGCTATACCAGGTAAAAAGAATAGCGAAGACCGCTTACATTCATTTTCTTGATTCATCTATTTTATTAAGTGGTTTCAATTTATTTTTCTCGATGACCGAATTGTGCGGTTGAGTACAACGACATTGTGATTTATCTTCCACCTTAGTCGCATCGATTTTCGTGTCATCAGAATGGCGCCGTTGCCGGGGAGCACGGCTTTGTAGTCATTTTTCTATCTTGTCTCTCTATATCATAATTGCTTTCTGACCTTCTCTCTTTGATTTTTGTGCGAGGTACTGCTTGGACGACTTGGAGTTTACTATTTGGAGGACCCGCACAAGAAGAAGAGCAGGGAGGAAAAGAAGATTTTTTTTATTTGAGAGAACAATTATTCTTGTAATAATTTAGGACTTTGAACCTGTGGACTTGGACTTTCCTTGGGGTCTGTTTCGCCAAGTGCTGGTGCACTTGGGGGACCTCACCGCTGTTTTCCGTGTTTCTGATTTCACGCCCTAACTTACTACTTGATTCTCGCAGTTTTAGCCCCTAGACGTAGGAATTTTGATTGATTGTGACGTAAAATTTCTAAGGCCCAACACCTAATAGAATATCTGTTCCTATAGAACGTAACTGGACCTTACTTAAATTAATTGAAAAAGTTAGTCTAATTGGATTTGAGACCACGTGCCGTGAGGAGTCACATACAGCGCTGGCAGGACCCGTTGTGGCGGGCATCGAGTGACTCCCAAGATCGGACTCCGGACTCGATTCGGTTAACTAACTATTGTTCTTCACGATCAATAGAAGTTGCTTGTCTAAGGCCGATTTCTTCGTGCATCATATAGTTAGTTTATATTCTGTCTTTAATTTTATGCGCGGATCATATTGCATGTAGAGTGCTGGAGTAAGGTACGTATTTTCTATCTCTGCATGCATCATTGTGTTTGACCATGCATTGGCTTTTTCGACTTCCTCCCCCTGTTTTTGGACTCAAATCAATCAAAGAGGAAATCAAAAAGCTCGGTAGGCTTTGTTTGTATTAAAAAAAATCTAAAAAAAAAAGAGAAAAACCATAAAATTGGGACTGCTAAAACTATTGACCCTAAAAGACACTTCACCTAAAAAAATTGTCTTGGGGAGAGCAACCCCCTCATTGTTTGGTTTGCTTGTGCGAGAGAGTGACCCGAACACTAGGTAAAGCCCTCCGGTGCTCATCTCGACTGATTACCGACTCTTCTGTGCGGGACAGTCGGTTGAGAGAGTATCGGGTATCCCAGCAGGTCATGTAATCGCTCTGATATTTTGATTGTTCACCAAAAATAAAAATTGACAAGATAATTTGACCGAGCCTTTACGGTCTTCAGTTCGCGTTGCGTTGGTGAACTGGGGGTTTGCTTTCGATCATAGTTTTACTAGATCTCATCCACGATCATCCCCACATCACGATGATGGGAAGGAGATCCCTTAGGTTGCCTCTGGCAGCACCGCTATCAAGCACTCCTCCACATTCATCTAGGGCGGTTTCGGAGAGCCAAGACCCGCTCTCCGAACCTGAGTTCACTACCACCCTATCCCCCCTCGACCACCCTTCTTCCACCAGTCCTGAGATACCTGTGCAGAGAACGACACAGTTATTTGTTAACTTGACGGCACCTAAGCCTGGGTCTTTTGCCTTTGCAGAGACCCACAACATGGCCAGCAGTGATGGACGAACCGATGGACAGCCCCAGAGTACCACTTATGTTCTAGATCAGGGCGCCATCAACAACACCTTGTTAGCCTCCTTAGAGACGATGCAGCGACAGATTCGAGATCAAGGAGCATTCATGGAAGAGGTTCGTCAGGAATTAGCACAGATGCGAGCTGACAGAGGAGAGAATAACCGAGGAGGTGGTGGAGAGATTCCAGAGTTTGGAGGAGGATCAGACGGAAACCCGGAGGACCAGCCGGAGCAAGCTAGGCAGCCACGACCGATGAGGCAGTTACACAACCCGGCTGCAACTTTGACCCATCGATGGATTCAGCTCCCTGAGATCCTGGGTGATTTCAAGCTTCCCCCCCAGACCATTCAGCTTTTGCCCAAATTTCATGGGCTAGCCACCGAAGAGCCGCATCTACACCTGCAGGAGTTTGAGATGATCTGCAGCACTGTCCACGACAGATATGTGGACAAGGACACTATCAAGATGATAGTGTTCCCTTTCTCCCTGGCCGACAGAGCAGCCAATTGGCTGAAGCATTTGGGGAGATTTGTTACCACTTTGGAGCAGCTCCGGACCGAGTACTTAAACAAGTACTATCCACTCGGCCGGACCAACGCAGCACGAGTTCTGATCAACAACTTCTCCATGATCCCTAATGAACAGTTTAATGAAGCGTGGGATCGATTCCGTGAGCTCATTGACCGGTGTCCACACCATGACATATCCAAGCCCAATCTCGTCCAGAGCTTCTTTTGTGGGCTGACACCGGAGCTGCAGGGGCTTGTCAACGCTTCTTGTGGGGGTTCCTACTTCGCCAAGGACGAAGACCAAGTCTGGGCTATCTATGAGGAGATGGCTGAAAACTACTCAGTGATGTCCCAGACTAGGCTCTATGCTCAAGGGAAACCCGAACCCCATGCCGTGTCCTATCATAGGATATCACGGGTTGATGCGGGTCCACCCATTTCTTCGTCAGCAGCAGCAGCCCAGGCAGAATCTTCAGATGCTGACATGGGTATTATCAGTGAGAAGTTGGACCATATTGAGATAATAGAAAAGAAGCAGTGCCAAGGCATGACACAGATAGATCAATTGGCACAGACTCTTAGTGACCTGAAGACCCACATCTTGTGTCTCCAGGAGGCACAAGAGGCTTCTCAGCCTCGTTCCAGGTCACGAGCTGATCCCACCAGCAACCGCTCTTCCCAGCACTCTGCCCAATACCACCAGGTTCACCACGTTCAGGCAGAGCCAGTTCAGCAGTTGCAGCAGCATTACTCTCAGCCGCCACCATCTCAGGACACTCATATGGTGATGTATCAGCCGGATCAGCCACTGATAGTTCTTCCCCCTTTTACATACGAGCAGGAGCCGTTGATGGAAGTCAACGGGATTTGGTATGACTGGCAGCAGCCCGGGATACGCCAGGATCATCCTGGATTCAGGTGGTCCAATGGAGGTACCTCGTCCCAGCAGCAGCCTCCAGCTCAGGGTGGACAGAGCAGCCAGCAGCAGCAGCCCCATTACTCCCAACCACAGCAGCACTTCCAGCAGGGTCCTCGTCCTTACCATCAAGGACAGCAGTGGAGGCAGCAGCAGCAGCCTCAACAGTACTCTTAGCCTCCCCCTCAATTCCAGCGAGGGAACCCATCTGGTTCTCATGCACCTGTCTATGAGAACCCGGCCCTTGATGACCTCGCCCGCTTACTCACTGACCAGCAGGCATCCTTCCGGCGAGAGATGGATGAGTTCCGGCAGGAAATAAGGGAGATAATCAAGGGAAAAGCTGCCATACCCGCTCAGATTGAACCTAACCCGAATAATCTGAAGAGGAAGTCTGAGCAGGTACAGTTTACAGAGTTCGCCACTCCTAGTGATATTTTGAATGATATTTCTTCCCCCATATTTGATGCTGATTTTGTAAAACATAGGAGCGGTAGAAGGCCAGCCGACGGCGCCTCGTCTGAACGACAGCCCATTGATGATTCGAGAGCGTCAGATGAGGAGGATAGCGGTGCTGATGCCACTGATGATGTTGATGACGGTGGTGCTGACGCCACCAAGGATGATGATCCAGTCGACAGTACTGATGCCGTCATTTCTCCAGATGCAGTTAGTGGTACTGATGCCACTATTAGATGTGATGCTGAGCCAGAGCGCAGTGCTGATGCCGCAAAGACAGATGCCGTGGGTGGTGCTAATGCCACCATTTCTAGTCCTGATGTGTTGCCTCATACCTATGTCTCTCAGGACATTATCAAAAATAACAAAAAAATGAATAAAGGAAAGGTTTCTTTATCTACTCAGAGTCCATATGTGTTGCATGATCACTCTTGTATGGATTCCAGTCCTTCCCAGCAACAGGAACCTCTTCCTGACCCTCTATCTGAGGAGGGTCCAGCTATCCCTTTCCCTCAGGCACTCCGCTTAGGGCAAGGGAAGAAAATGAAAAATCCAAAAAATTCACAACAGTTAGAGTTCAGCCAACAGATGATTGACAGATTCCATATCCAACTGACTCTACAGGAGGCATTAGAGCACATCCCTCTCTTCCAGAAGCACTTGAGAGAGAAGACCACTATACGTAGGAAGAAGAGGAATGCAGAAATCCATGTGCTGACACGTGACACCTGCTTCGCTATACAAAATAAATTGCCAACCAAGAAACCTGATGCAGGAGCTCCATATGTCAGATGCCACATTCATGAGCAGCAATTTGATCGTACTCTTTTGGACAGCGGTTCTTCGATTAACCTCCTTCCGGCTGCCTTACTCGATCGATTCGAGTTTGTCCCTCTTAGACAGAGCAGGACGATCCTTCAGTTTGCTGATAGATCTGTAAAGAGGCCAAAGGGGTTACTTAAGGACGTTGTCGTCACAATTCAGGGTCTGAAATTCCCCGTGGACTTTGTTGTATTGGACATGGAGATCCCTGAACGTGTGATCGATGCCCCCATCATTTTAGGAAGACCATTCTTGGCCACAGCCAAGGCGGTAACCGACCATGATAGTGGGAAGGTATACTTTCGCATCGAGGGCGAAAGTGTACAAATAGAGACGATCGAGGAGACACGATCTAAAGATTCAGAGTGCTCAGATCAGATGACCGACTCAGAGCGAATGACAGATGCAGAGCTAGACATCCACCATGAGTGTGACTTTGTGATTACAGACGACGAAGCAGTTTGGGCAGATCCCGCATCACGAGCTCTTGCCACATCCTCAGATAGTGAAGATTCACATATCGTGGCAGATGAGAGTTCGGAGAGCACACTCATGGCACAGGATACAGTAGAGGCTGATTACCATGATCAGGATAGCGAAGACGATTTTATCTCATGTGCTTCAGATTCAGATTCCTCAGACACAGACACCAACTTTGATTGGCAGGAGTTCGATGAATATTTACCGTGTCTGGTGCCTGCAGAGCCGACAGCTAGGACGGAGAGTGAGCCAGGACAGCTAACAGATATACCAGTAGAGCCATCTTCGTCGGATTTACCATTACGAGAGTTCTCACACACAGATCTGGTAGCATTCACTCAGACATTTCAGAAACCAGATTTACCAGCTCCCACTTGTCCAGAATTGAAGACCTTACCACAGAGCATGAAGTATAGATTCCTTGCAGGAGAGCCAGATATGTTCCCAGTCATTATCTCAGCAGATTTGACTGAAGACCAAGAATCTTGTCTGATGGAGGTTCTTGGCTGATATCCAGGGGATAAGTCCAGCCCTGTGCTCCCACCACATTTATCTCGAAGAAGGCGCCAAGCCCTCGCGTGAGTTCCAACGAAGGCTGAACCCGAATCTTCGAGAAGTGGTTATGAAGGAAATATCTAAGTGGTGGAGCGCCGATTTTATCTACCCCATCTCTGACTCTAAGTGGGTTAGTCCATTGCATGTGGTACCCAAGAAGACGGGTATCACCACAGTTGTGAATGAGTCTGGAGAGGAGATAGCCACCCGAGTACCCACTTCTTGGAGGGTATGTGTGGACTACAGACGATTGAATCAGGCCACCAAGAAGGACCACTTCCCGCTACCATTCATAGATCAGATCATTGAGAGATTAGCTGGGAAGAGTTACTACTGCTTTCTGGATGGGAATTCGGGATACAATCAAGTGGCCATAGCGCCTGAAGACCAAGAGAAAACAACGTTCACCTGTCCGTTTGGGACGTATGCTTTTCGACGGATGCCCTTTGGATTATGTAATGCCCCGGCTACATTCCAGAGGTGCATGCTCTCTATTTTCTCGGACATGGTTGGTGAATTTTTAGAGGTCTTCATGGATGATTTCTCGGTTTATGGTGACAATTTTGATGCATGTCTTGATTACCTAGACCGAGTACTTTAGCGCTGCATTGAGGTCAACTTAGTCTTGTCTTGGGAGAAGAGTCACTTCATGGTGACTCAGGGGACGGTCCTTGGCCACATCATCTCCAACAGGGGCATGGAAGTCGACCCGGCCAAGGTGGATATCATCAAGAAGCTCAATCCACCGTCCAATATATGACAGTTGCGGTCTTTTCTGGGGCATGTCGGTTTTTACCGACGGTTTATACAGGACTTCAGCAAAATTGCCCGACCGCTCACAGATTTGTTGACAAAAGACACTGAGTTCCTTGTAGATGATAAGTGTCATGCATCATTTGAGACTCTCAAGAATCTAGTTGTCGAGGCTCCTGTCCTTCAGCCGCCTTATTGGTCTCTCCCATTCAAGATCATGACGGATGCTTCTGATTTTGCCATAGGGGCGGTGCTAGGACAGAGGAGAGATGGAGCGCCTTTTGCTATTCACTACACTAGCAGAACAATGGATGCCGCTCAGCGGAATTACACAGTCACAGAGAAAGAGATGCTAGCTGTAGTCTTTGCCTTGGATAAATTTCGATCTTACATTCTTGGATCTAAAGTGACTATTTATACTGACCACACCGCCATCCGATACTTAATGGCAAAGAAGGATGCTAAAGCCAGATTGACCAGATGGATCCTTCTACTCCAGGAGTTTGATATAGAGATCAAGGATAAACCTGGAGTCAAAAATGTTGTGGCGGATCACCTCTCCCGTTTAGAGAACCTTGGGGATTCGGATCAAATTACACCTATTACAGAGACTTTTCCAGATGAGGCGATCGTTGCAATCACCTCACTTCCATGGTACGCTGATATTGTGAATTACCTTGTCACGAAGAAGGTCCCACAAGATTGGCCCAGACAACGACTTGAGACCTTTCTTGCAAAAGCCAAGTCGTACCATTGGGAGAATTCCACTCTTTATCATGAAGGAGGGGATAGCATCTGGAGACGGTGTATTCCTCAAGAAGAGCAACATAGTGTCCTCACCTATTGCCACAAGCTTGAGGCAGGAGGCATCATTCTGGGAGACGGACAGCACAGAAGGTGCTTCAATCCAGCCTTTGGTGGCCTACCCTCTTCAAGGATTCAGATGAATTCGTGAAGAGGTGTACTGATGATGAATCCACGATTCATCGCCTTTATTCTTTTATTTTAGCTTCATTTTCTTAGTCAAACACATGTAAATACCCATTAATTTCATAATTTTACCATTTTGCATGCATTTGTTAAAATTGCATTTTTAACACTTTTTGTACATAAATAAAAGAATAAAGAAGAAAAGAAAAAGAAAAGAAAAATAAAGGATGTAGTTATGCAATAAATACAGACTGACCCAAACCCCGAGAGAAGGTCAAGACTTGACCTGATCGACCAGGAACAAAGTAGGGGGAGATAGGGTCGTTTGTCAGGAAAATCAAAAATATCTTGTAAATATTTTTCATGTATATTTGTACAAAACTTACATTATTTTATTTGTACATAATTTGACCTCAAACTAATTATTTTCGTAAATAAAAGTTGTAACTAAAATTGTGTTGTAAATAATAAAAATATTTGTAAAATAAAATATTATATATATTGCAAATAATTACACCCAGAAAAAGCCACAAAGTGATAATTGAAACATCAATTCCGGCTCCACACAAGCTCAAATTGAACCAAACTCACTTCCATCATACTATAAATTAAATTATCTTTCAAATGGCTGTGGTTTCATTATTTTTGGAGTTACGGTTAAAAAATCGGTTTTCTGGGGTGTTTTGTGCAGTTTTCCTATATATTTGATGAACATATTTATTTATATTTATTTTTATACATAATATATATTGTAAAAATTGTTTTCATTAAAAAAAATTATTATTAAAAAAAATAATAAAAATTAAAAAAATCCTTTATAAAAATTATTTCCTTATTTGCACATATGTACATTATACTATATGTATATAATATATGTATACAATTAATTTCCCTAAATAAAAATTACCAAAAAAATTAATTGTCTCACATTAATTAATTTAATTTATTTAATTACGAAATTCATATGTAATTATTTAATTTAGTGGATTCATTTGAATTTATTTGGTTTAATAACTTACCTTGTATATATGATTTTATTCCACACCATATATGGCCACCATTAAGGTGGCTAATTGATTTTGAATTAATTTATTAATTTATTTAATTTATTTATTACGAATTTCGTAATTAATTATTTAATTAATTTATTGATTTAATTATTTTATTAATTCACCCAATAAACACTTTCCTTATATGTGAATATTTTCCAATTTTGATTTTTGTCTCTTTTTAATGGGCTCCTCCTCCCTCATTCACATTTGATCAACCTTTGGAGAGAGGAGCCCGACCTCCGAGAAGCTACTCGTCGAAGAAAGGTGCTTAGCCTCCGAGCCGTCCGGTGACAGCGTTCGGTCGTCGTCGAGGCCACAATAGCATTTCCAATCTCAAGGTGAGATCCCGACTTTATTTCCTATTCTTTTTCGTAGGTAATCGTAGTTCTAAATTTTGCTCCTAGTTGATTAGTTCTTAGATCTTTAAAATCTCAAAAATTTTCACAACCTATTTTCGCGCCCGAAATCGATTTTTCATTTCATCTCGTGATCTCGACATTTCTTTTTCTACCCCACGCAACCACACACCTCCGACCACGCACGGTGGTCGGAGTCTTTGGATCTATCCCCCATATCTCGCCAAGATCCGTCCCCATTCATCTCTCCTAATTTTGTGCATAAATAATTTAAAAAAATATATAAATAAATAAAAATCTTTATCTCTAACATCTTGTTTTGCAGGAAAAGAATAAAAATATAAAAAAACATAAAAACTCCTTTTTATATTTCTGATTACATCTCCTGTTTACATAAACAAAAAAAAACATTTCTTTTTATCTCTAACCATTTTCCTGCAGGTTAAAAGTAAAAAAAATAAAAATAAAAAAAAATACAAAAAAAAATAATTGCAGCCGTCAACGCCGCCCACCCAGGCGGCCTTCCCTTGCCCGCAACCCCGCGCGCGCCTCTCCCCTGGCAACGGCGCCATTCTGATGACACGAAAATCGACGCGACTAAGGTGGAAAATAAATCACAATGTCGTTGTCCTTAATCGATCAATTCGGTCAACGAGAAAAATTTGTAAACCACTCAGATGCAGGAGCTCCATATGTCAGATGCCACATTCATGAGCAGCAATTTGATCGTACTCTTTTGGACAGCGGTTCTTCGATTAACCTCCTTCCGGCTGCCTTACTCGATCGATTCAAGTTTGGCCCTCTTAGACAGAGCAGGACGATCCTTCAGTTTGCTGATAGATCTGTAAAGAGGCCAAAGGGGTTAGTTAAGGACGTTGTCGTCACAATTCAGGGCCTGAAATTCCTCGTGGACTTTGTTGTATTGGACATGGAGATCCCTGAACGTGTGATCGATGCCCCCATCATTTTAGGAAGACCATTCTTGGCCACAGCCAAGGCGGTAACCGACCATGATAGTGGGAAGGTATACTTTCGCATCGAGGGCGAAAGTGTACAAATAGAGACGATCGAGGAGACACGATCTAAAGATTCAGAGTGCTCAGATCAGATGACCGACTCAGAGCGAATGACAGATGCAGAGCTAGACATCCACCATGAGTGTGACTTTGTGATTACAGACGATGAAGCAGTTTGGGCAGATCCCGCATCACGAGCTCTTGCCACATCCTCAGATAGTGAAGATTCACATATCGTGGCAGATGAGAGTTCGGAGAGCACACTCATGGCACAGGATACAGTAGAGGCTGATTACCATGATCAGGATAGCGAAGACGATTTTATCTCATGCGCTTCAGATTCAGATTCCTCAGACACAGACACCAACTTTGATTGGCAGGAGTTCGATGAATATTTACCGTGTCTGGTGCCTGCAGAGCTAGGACAGCTGACAGATATACCAGCAGAGCCATCTTCGTCGGATTTACCATTACGAGAGTTCTCACACACAGATCTGGTAGCATTCACTCAGACATTTCAGAAACCAGATTTACCAGCTCCCACTTGTCCAGAATTGAAGACCTTACCGCAGAGCATGAAGTATAGATTCCTTGCAGGAGAGCCAAATATGTTCCCAGTCATTATCTCAGCAGATTTGACTGAAGACCAAGAATCTCGTCTGATGGAGGTTCTTGAAAGAAACCGCAAGGCAATTGGATGGAGTGTGGCTGATCTCCAGGGGATAAGTCCGGCCCTGTGCTCCCACCACATTTATCTCGAAGAAGACGCCAAGCCCTCGCGTGAGTTCCAACGAAGGCTGAACCCGAATCTTCGAGAAGTGGTTATGAAGGAAATATCTAAGTGGTGGAGCGCTGATTTTATCTACCCCATCTCTGACTCTAAGTGGGTTAGTCCATTGCATGTGGTACCCAAGAAGACGGGTATCACCACAGTTGTGAATGAGTCTGGAGAGGAGATAGCCACCCGAGTGCCCACTTCTTGGAGGGTCTGTGTGGATTACAGACGATTGAATCAGGCCACCAAGAAGGACCACTTCCCGCTACCATTCATAGATCAGATCATTGAGAGATTAGCTGGGAAGAGTTACTATTGCTTTCTGGATGGGTATTCGGGATACAATCAAGTGGCCATAGCGCCTGAAGACCAAGAGAAAACAACGTTCACCTGTCCGTTTGGGACGTATGCTTTTCGACGGATGCCCTTTGGATTATGTAATGCCCCGGCTACATTCCAGAGGTGCATGCTCTCTATTTTCTCGGACATGGTTGGTGAATTTTTAGAAGTCTTCATGGATGATTTATCGGTTTATGGTGACAGTTTTGATGCATGTCTTGATTACCTAGACCGAGTACTTCAGCGCTGCATTGAGGTCAACTTAGTCTTATCTTGGGAGAAGAGTCACTTCATGGTGACTCAGGGGACGGTCCTTGGCCACATCATCTCCAACAGGGGCATGGAGGTCGACCCGGCCAAGGTGGATATCATCAAGAAGCTCAATCCACCGTCCAATATACGACAGTTGCGGTCTTTTCTGGGGCATGTCGGTTTTTACCGACGGTTCATACAAGACTTCAGCAAAATTGCCCGACCGCTCACAGATTTGTTGACAAAAGACACTGAGTTCCTTGTAGATGATAAGTGTCTTGCATCATTTGAGACTCTCAAGAATCTAGTTGTCGAGGCTCCTGTCCTTCAGCCGCCTGATTGGTCTCTCCCATTCGAGATCATGACAGATGCTTCTGATTTTGCCATAGGGGCTGTGCTAGGACAGAGGAGAGATGGAGCGCCTTTTGCTATTCACTACGCTAGCAGAATAATGGATGCCGCTCAGCGGAATTACACAGTCACAGAGAAATAGATGCTAGCTGTAGTCTTTGCCTTGGATAAGTTTCGATCTTACATTCTTGGATCTAAAGTGACTATCTATACTGACCACACCGCCATCCGATACTTAATGGCAAAGAAGGATGCCAAAGCCAGACTGAACAGATGGATCCTTCTACTCCAGGAGTTTGATATAGAGATTAAGGATAAACCTGGAGTCAAAAATGTTGTGGCGGATCACCTCTCCCGTTTAGAGAACCTTGGGGATTCGTATCAAATTACACCTATTACAGAAACTTTTCCAGATGAGGCGATCCTTGCAATCACCTCACTTCCATGGTACGCTGATATTGTGAATTACCTTGTCACGAAGAAGGTCCCACAAGATTGGCCCAGACAGCGACTTGAGACCTTTCTTGCGAAAGCCAAGTCGTACCATTGGGAGAATTCCACTCTTTATCATGAAGGAGGGGATAGCATCTGGAGACGGTGTATTCCTCAAGACGAGCAACATAGTGTCCTCACCTATTGCCACAAGCTTGAGGCAGGAGGACATCATTCTGGGAGACGGACAGCACAGAAGGTGCTTCAATCCGGCCTTTGGTGGCCTACCCTCTTCAAGGATTCAGACGAATTCGTGAAGAGGTGTACTGACTGTCAGAAAATGGGCACTTGTGGACAGAGAGATATGATGCCGATGCAGCCCATTAACTTCTGTGAGGTTTTTGACGCATGGGGCATCGATTTCATGGGCCCATTTCCTAAGAGTCAGGGATTTGAGTATATCTTACTTGCTGTAGATTATGTGAGTCGTTGGGTTGAGGCCATCCCCGCCCGAACCGCAGATGCTAATACCGTTTGCAAATTCTTGAGGAAAAATATCATTTCACGGTTCGGGGTACCTAGAGTGTTGATATCAGACGGGGGGACTCATTTTATCAATGACAAGGTAAGGGCCCTTGCTAACGAGTTCAGCATAGATCATAGAGTTGCCACTCCTTATCATCCACAGACGAATGGTCTTGCTGAGGTTTCTAACAGGGAGATTAAGACTATATTGCAGAAGGTAGTCCGCCCAGACCGAAAGGATTGGTCGCAGCTTTTAGACTCGGTCTTGTGGGCATATCGGACATCCTTCAAGACTCCATTGGGTACATCTCCATTCCGACTCGTTTATGGCAAGCCGTGCCACTTACCAGTTGAGCTGAAGCATAAGTCACTATGGGCTGTTACTGAGATATTTTTGGATCCAGAGAGTGTAGGAGATCAGAGAAAGGCAGAATTGGCAGCCCTGGAGGAACTTAGAGATACAGCATTCTCGAGTAGCCTACAGTATAAGGAACGAGTAAAGATATGGCATGATTCTCATATCAGCCATAAGCAGTTTGAACCGAATCAGAAAGTATGGTTATTCGATGCAAGGCTAAAGTTATTTCCAGGGAAGTTGCAGAGCAAATGGAAGGGACCATACTTGGTCCGGAAGGTGCACGACAACGGTAGCATTGATATATCTGAGATGTCATCTGAATCCACCTTCCGAGTTAACGGTCAGCGCCTAAAGCCATATCTTGATCATGAACCGCTGATCGTCGATGTTGCCCCGATTCATTTTGCATGAGATGTAGTCTTTGACTCACATCATTTGCATCTCATGCCTGATTTTCACTTTCTCTCGCAATTGTATAGATCCAGATGTCCATATCACACATTCTTTTGTCTAAACACCCCATTTCTATCTTATGATTATGCTATACTTAGGGTGTACTTTACCCTAAGTATAGGGGGGTGTCAGATGTTTGATTATTCTTTTGATTCTTTTTACCTCTGTTTTGCTACCTATACTTAGGGATATTTTACCCTAAGTATAGGGGAGGTAGACTCTGTATATTCATCTCCTCGGTTTTCTCCTTTGTGTACAGTCTGCTATACTTAGGATTACTTGATCCTAAGTATAGGGGGATCACCGACCTCTATTGATTTTATTCTTTTATTCGTCGTTGTAGTATACCATTCTTTTCACTTTTCTATACGTGGCACGAGTTATGTCTTTCTTTTCAGCTCTTTGATCACTATGAGGACATAGTTCGAGCTAAGTATAGGGGGTGTCGTATATATTGTATATATACTTTAGCCATAACTCGTACTTTCATATTTTTAATATGGCTAAAATACTGTGTAAATATTAAAAAAAAAAGAGATGCATAAATTTCCTCAAAAATTTTCCTTGTACATACTGGCTAATAAGTCAGGTTAAAATATTTTGAAAAATATTTTGAAAGTAGTTTGAAAATCTATTTGAAAAATCTTTTGAAAACTATTTGAAAAATGTTTGAAAAATATTTTCAACCTTTGTAAAAATATCGTGGATTGTAAAATTTTTTTTTTCTTTGTGTGAAATAAAATGATTTTGTTAAAACTATTTGCAAATGTTTGGAAAAATGGTTGAAAAATTATATTGAAAATCTATATATACTATTCGAAAAATGTTTGCCAAATAGTTTTCAAATGTGTGTAAATGTTTGTAAAATTGTGTGCAAAATTATTTTGGACTATAGTTTTCAAAATTATTTGTAAAATTATTTTCAAATAAATTTGAGGAATATATGCATCACAAAAAAAAATATAAAAAAATAATAAAAAACGAATAAAATAAAAATTAAAAAAAAATCAACTCTGTATATACTTGTATAAATTACTCAATTTGTAAATTCTTGCATTATGATTATTGTAAAATAATCAACTCACTCTTGTGCAAATATGTATCTTCTCTAACCCTTATTAAAAACAAAAAAAAAACTTAAAAAAAAAACTTTAAAAAGAAAAAGAATCTTGTATATATTTGTATATATTACTAACTATTTGCAAAAAAAAAAAAAAACTTTTGCATGTGCATCATTTTTCAAAAATCCATAAAAATTTCAAAATTTTAAAAATTGTTCCACAAAAAGATTTTTGTTTTCTCTATGCATTGTACATATTTTCTTGCATTGGCATGTGCATTTTTCAGGATAGTCTTGATGATTAAACTAAGTCTGGAATAAATTTGAAGAATGAAGCTTAGTTGGACCTTAATCCCCTTAATTTCAGAGGAACCTTATAAGATGTGGAGTTAAGACTTTTCAGGTCCTAGTGACTTAATTCTTTGGGTCCACACGACTATGAGCATATGTCATCTTGATGAGCCTAAGTAGAACACTTAACAACACACGCATGACTCTTAGAGACAATGGCTTGACTTGCACCAGCACTTTACACATGGCTCTCCATGGATGAGGTGGTGAGGAGGCAGTTTCCTTTGGCTTGGGGTAGCATATGAGGGTAGTACTTCTAGGCGGAACCTCTCTTCTTCTTCTAGTGAAGGAAGTGCGTCTCAACTTGGTCTAGTGGTGATGAAGGCTAAAGACAGAAGCCGTGGGTTGCAATAAAGCTTCAAAAGAGGGATAGTCTACTGGCTCAAGAGGAAAATTTCTTGTATATATGCTGCACCATGTAGATATGTTGTACAGAGGCATTTGAAAAAAAAGAAAGAAAAAGAAAAAAAATGCAAAAATGCAAAAAGAACTCCAAAAAAGTGGTGGGTCGGATTGAAAATTTAATAACCCCACCGGAGTGTATATAGTGAAATAAAGCAAAAGCTTATGGCATCCATGTTACATCTCATGAAGCTTGCAGCGGGAGACTTAGCTACACTGGCTGAGCTTCCAAAAGTCTATACTTCTTCCCCCTCTTCTTGAGCCGGTTGCACTTGAACTTAGAAGGGAATACCCCGCTTCTCGAGGAAAGAGTTGCTAGACCGAGGCATTAGAGTTACCAGATTGGGGGAGGTTGTTTCTTTGTTACTTCTGAGGTGGGGAGCTACATATCACTTACACTGCATGGAAAGATTCATGGTCATTAGAGTTTGTGTATGTAGACTTGTTCTGATCTGGTTTATTGAGGAGTCTTGTCCATAGATTGGTGGAACTTAAAGGCTGTTAGGTTTTAAATCCACATCCCATTAAGGTTCCGACACACTAATAATCCAAAGGTCCGACAGAGCTCCAGACTACATTTTTATGAAGATAAGCTTAAAAGTCAACATTATTCTAACTTCTTTCCTTTTTCCTTTCTTTATTTTTGTTTTCACTTATTTTTCAAATAAGTGTTTGCTAAGGGACTAGCAAAGGTAAAGTATAGGGGAATGATGAATCCACGATTCATCGCCTTTATTCTTTTATTTTAGCTTCATTTTCTTAGTCAAACACATGTAAATACCCATTAATTTCATAATTTTACCATTTTGCATGCATTTGTTAAAATTGCATTTTTAACACTTTTTGTACATAAATAAAAGAATAAAGAAGAAAAGAAAAATAAAGGATGTAGTTATGCAATAAATACAGACTGACCCAAACCCCGAGAGAAGGTCAAGACTTGACCTGATCGACCAGGAACAAAGTAGGGGGAGATAGGGTCGTTTGTCAGGAAAATCAAAAATATCTTGTAAATATTTTTCATGTATATTTGTACAAAACTTACATTATTTTATTTGTACATAATTTGACCTCAAACTAATTATTTTCGTAAATAAAAGTTGTAACTAAAATTGTGTTGTAAATAATAAAAATATTTGTAAAATAAAATATTATATATATTGCAAATAATTACACCCAGAAAAAGCCACAAAGTGATAATTGAAACATCAATTCCGGCTCCACACAAGCTCAAATTGAACCAAACTCACTTCCATCATACTATAAATTAAATTATCTTTCAAATGGCTGTGGTTTCATTATTTTTGGAGTTACGGTTAAAAAATCGGTTTTCTGGGGTGTTTTGTGCAGTTTTCCTATATATTTGATGAACATATTTATTTATATTTATTTTTATACATAATATATATTGTAAAAATTGTTTTCATTAAAAAAAATTATTATTAAAAAAAATAATAAAAATTAAAAAATCCTTTATAAAAATTATTTCCTTATTTGCACATATGTACATTATACTATATGTATATAATATATGTATACAATTAATTTCCCTAAATAAAAATTACCAAAAAAATTAATTGTCTCATATTAATTAATTTAATTTATTTAATTACGAAATTTATATGTAATTATTTAATTTAGTGGATTCATTTGAATTTATTTGGTTTAATAACTTACCTTGTATATATGATTTTATTCCACACCATATATGGCCACCATTAAGGTGGCTAATTGATTTTGAATTAATTTATTAATTTATTTAATTTATTTATTACGAATTTCGTAATTAATTATTTAATTAATTTATTGATTTAATTATTTTATTAATTCACCCAATAAACACTTTCCTTATATGTAAATATTTTCCAATTTTGATTTTTGTCTCTTTTTAATGGGCTCCTCCTCCCTCATTCACATTTGATCAACCTTTGGAGAGAGGAGCCCGACCTCCGAGAAGCTACTCGTCGAAGAAAGGTGCTTAGCCTCCGAGCCGTCCGGTGACAGCGTTCGGTCGTCGTCGAGGCCACAATAGCATTTCCAATCTCAAGGTGAGATCCCGACTTTATTTCCTGTTCTTTTTCGTAGGTAATCGTAGTTCTAAATTTTGCTCCTAGTTGATTAGTTCTTAGATCTTTAAAATCTCAAAAATTTTCACAACCTATTTTCGCGCCCGAAATCGATTTTTCATTTCATCTCGTGATCTCGACATTTCTTTTTCTACCCCACGCAACCACACACCTCCGACCACGCACGGTGGTCGGAGTCTTTGGATCTATCCCCCATATCTCGCCAAGATCCGTCCCCATTCATCTCTCCTAATTTTGTGCATAAATAATTTAAAAAAAAAATATAAATAAATAAAAATCTTTATCTCTAACATCTTATTTTGCAGGAAAAGAATAAAAATATAAAAAAAACATAAAAAAAAACTCCTTTTTATATTTCTGATTACATCTCCTGTTTACATAAACAAAAAAAAACATTTCTTTTTATCTCTAACCATTTTCCTGCAGGTTAAAAGTAAAAAAAATAAAAATAAAAAAAAATACAAAAAAAAATAATTGCAGCCGTCAACGCCGCCCACCCAGGCGGCCTTCCCTTGCCCGCAACCCCGCGCGCGCCTCTCCCCCAGCCGGCGGCGCCGCCCACGCCCCGTGCCTCCGCCGTCAGCACCCCAGCGCGCGGCGTCGCGTTCCGCCACCTGGGCGGATCTCCTGCAACCAGGTGCTGCCCCATCTTCCTCGGCCTGACCGCCCGCGCCTCCACGCGCGGCCCCAAGCAACCGCCATCTCCTCCGCGCTGTTCGCGCGCGGCCAGCGACAGCACCGCCCCCAGTTCAACCCGCGCGCGTCCGCGCGTGCCCGGCCCCCTTCGGCGCGCTCCACGTCCCTCCTCCAGCGGGCAGCCCCCTGCCGCCCATCTGCACCTCCGCCCAGCGCCCCGACGCCGGCCCCTCCCTCCGCTCCTGCAGCGACGCGTGCGGCCTCTGCCGCCCTTCACGCCAGACCGCGCGACCCGCCCGACGCGCGGTGCTCCAGCACCGTCCTTCCGCCCTTCCAGCCTCCGCGCGGGCGCAGCTCCCGCCTCCCTCCATCTTGGTGGTGGCGACGACGCCCCCTGTGTGCCTCTCCCTTTTGGTTTGAGAAAGAAACGAAGCAGGCAGAGAGAGAAACCCTAGGGGTTTTAAAATAAAAAAAAAGATATTTGGGTAAATTGCTTCAAGACCTCCGGGATTTCTACAAATTCCAAATAAACCCCTGCAAACTCACAGCACATGTTTAGCATGTGATCCACTGGGTAACTTTCGACTCATTCCTCGCATTTTATTTCTGTTATTTAGTTCATGTAAAAACTTTGAAATATTACATTTTAGTCCCTCTATTTCAGACTTTAATTTGCTTGCTTTTTGTGATCAAATAAATATTTGTATGAGCCTAAAAATCTTGATAAAATTTGTGGATGCTCCTGCTATAGTGTTAGTCATTGTATAAAATTTTCATTGCATTTTATTGCCTTTTGATATATTTAAAAAATCAAAAACATTGACTTTTTCTCTGCCTACACTTTGAAAATTCAAAAAAAAAAAATATAAAAATTGCCTAAAAATTCCACAAAAATTCCTGTAGCTGAGTTTTGATTTGTTTTAACTTCTGCCCAATTTTTGTGCTTTTATCCCTTGTGAATATTGTGCTTGTTTTAAAAATAAAAAAAAAATAAAAAAATTCAAAAACCACTAAAAAATTAGCTTTTCTGAAATTTGACTACTTAGTTTTTAAATCGTGCTCCTTGTGTTCGACCCTGGTCGCTATACCAGGTAAAAAGAATAGCGAAAAGACCGCTTACATTGAATTTCTTGATTTTCTGAGTGGTTTACAAATTTTTCTCGTTGACCGAATTGATCGATTAAGGACAACGACATTGTGATTTATTTTCCACCTTAGTCGCGTCGATTTTCGTGTCATCAACTGACTGTCAGAAAATGGGCACTTGTGGACAGAGAGATATGATGCCGATGCAGCCCATTCATTTCTGTGAGGTTTTTGATGCACGGGGCATCGATTTCATGGGTCCATTTCCTAAGAGTCAGGGATTTGAGTATATCTTGCTTGCTGTAGATTATGTGAGTCGTTGGGTTGAGGCCATCCCCGCCCGAACCGCAGATGCTAATACCGTTTGCAAATTCTTGAGGAAAAATATCATTTCACGGTTCGGGGTACCTAGAGTGTTGATATCAGACGGGGGGGACTCATTTTATCAATGACAAGGTAAGGGCCCTTGCTAACGAGTTCAGCATAGATCATAGAGTTGCCACTCCTTATCATCCACAGACGAATGGTCTTGCTGAGGTTTCTAACAGGGAGATTAAGACTATATTGCAGAAGGTAGTCCGCTCAGACCGAAAGGATTGGTCACAGCTTTTGGACTCGGTTTTGTGGGCATATAGGACATCCTTCAAGACTCCATTGGGTACATCTCCATTCCGACTCGTTTATGGCAATCCATGCCACTTACCAATTGAGCTGAAGCATAAGTCGTTATGGGCTGTTACTAAGATATTTTTGGATCCAGAGAGTGTAGGAGATCAGAGAAAGGCAGAATTGGCAGCCCTGGAGGAACTTAGAGATACAACATTCTCGAGTAGCCTACAATATAAGGAACGAGTAAAGATATGGCATGATTCTCACATCATAAGCAGTTTGAACCGAATCAGAAAGTATGGTTATTCGATGCAAGGCTAAAGCTATTTCCAGGGAAGTTGCAGAGAAAATGGAAGGGACCATACTTGGTCCGGAAGGTGCACGACAATGGCAGCATTGATATATCTGAGATGTCATCTGAATCCACCTTCCGAGTTAACGGTCAGCGCCTGAAGCCATATCTAGATCATGAACCGCTGATCGTCGATGTTGCCCCGATTCATTTTGCATGAGATGTAGTCTTTGACTCACATCATTTGCATCTCATGCCTGATTTTCACTTTCTCTCGCAATTGTATAGATCCAGATGTCCATATCACACACTCTTTTGTCTAAACACCCCATTTCCATCTTATGATTATGCTATACTTAGGGTGTACTTTACCCTAAGTATAGGGGGGTGTCAGATGTTTGATTATTCTTTTGATTCTTTTTACCTCTGTTTTGCTGCCTATACTTAGGGATATTTTACCCTAAGTATAGGGGAGGTAGACTCTGTATATCCATCTCTTCGGTTTTCCCTTTGTGTACAGTCTGCTATACTTAGGATTACTTGATCCTAAGTATAGGGGGATCACCGACTTCTATTGATTTTATTCTTTCATTCGTCGTTGTAGTATACTATTCTTTTCACTTTTCTATACGCGGCACGAGTTATGTCTTTCTTTCCAGCTCTTTGATCACTATGAGGACATAGTTCGAGCTAAGTATAGGGGGGTGTCGTATATATGGTATATATACTTTAGCCATAACTCATACTTTCATATTATTTTTTTATGGCTAAAACACTGTGTAAATACTCAAAAAAAACAAAAAATAATAAAAAAAACTTGTAAAAAATGAATTAAAAAAATCAACTCTGTATATACTTGTATAAATTACTCAATTTGTAAATTCTTGCATCATGATTCTTGTAAAATAATCAACTCACTTTTGTGCAAATATGTATCTTCTCTAATACTTATTAAAAACAAAAAAAAACTTAAAAAAAACTTTAAAAAGAAAAAGAATCTTGTATATATTTGTATATATTACTAACTATTTGCAAAAAAAAACTTTTGCATGTGCATTATTTTTCAAAAATCCATAAAAATTTCAAAATTTTGAAAATTGTTTCACAAAAAGATTTTTATTTTTCTTTGCATTGTACATATTTTCTTGCATTGACATGTGCATTTTTCAGGATAGTCTTGATAATTAAACTAAGTCTGAATAAATTTGAAGAATGGAGCTTAGTTGGACCTTAATCCACTTAATTTCATAGGAACCTTATAAGATGTGGAGTTAAGACTTTTCAGGTCCTAGTGACTTAATTCTTTGGGTCCACACGACTATGTTCACGTGTCATCTTGATGAGTCTAAGTAGAATATTTAACAACACACGCATGATTCTTTCAGACCGTGGCTTACCTTGGACAATGCACTTTACACGTAGCTCTTCATGCAGGAGGTGGTGAGGAGGCAGTTTCCTTTGGCTTGGGGTAGCATATGAGGGTAGTACTTCTAGGCGGAACCTCTCTTCTTCTTCTAGTGAAGGAAGTGCGTCTCAACATGGTCTAGTGGTGATGAAGTCTAAAGACAGAAGTTGTGGGTTGCAATAAAGCTTCAAAAGAGGGATAGTCTACTGGCTCAAGAGGAAAATTTCTTGTATATATGCTGCACCATGTAGATATGTTGTACAGATGCACTTGAAAAAAAAAGCAAAAAGCAAAAAGAACTCCAAAAAAGTGGTGGATCTGATAGAAAATGATAATCCCACCGGAGTATGTATATAGTGAAAATAAGCAAAAGCTTAAAGACTCATGGATTCCATCTCATGAAGCTTGCAGCGGGAGACTTAGCTACACTGGTTGAGCTCCCAAAATTCTATACCTCTTATTCCCCCTCTTCTTGAGCCGGTTGCACTTGAACTTAGAAGGGAATACCCCGCTTCTCGAGGAAAGAGTTGCTAGACCGGGGGATTAGAGTTACCTTGTTGAGAGAGGTTGTTTCTTTGTTACTTCTGAGATGAGGAGCTATATTCACTTACACCGTACAAGTAAGATTTCATAGTCCTAAGAATTTGTGTATGTAGACTTGTTCTGATCTGACTGTTGAGTAGACTTGAATAGGAGTCTTGTGGAACTTAGAGGCTGTTAGGTTTTAAATCCACATCCCATTAAGGTTCCGACACACTAATAATCCAAAGGTCCTACAGAGCTCCAGACTACATTTTTATGAAGATAAGCTTAAAAGTCAACATTATTCTAACTTCTTTCCTTTTTCTTTTCTTTATTTTTGTTTTCACTTATTTTTCAAATAAGTGTTTGTTAAGGGACTAGCAAAAGTAAAGTATAGGGGAATGATGAATCCTCGATTCATCGCCTTTATTCTTTTATTTTAGCTTCATTTTCTTAGTCAAACACATGTAAATACCCATTAATTTCATAATTTTACCATTTTGCATGCATTTGTTAAAATTGCATTTTAACACTTTTTGTACATAAATAAAAGAATAAAGAAGAAAAGAAAAAGAAAAGAAAAATAAAGTATGTAGTTATGCAATAAATACATACTGACCCAAACCCCGAGAGAAGGTCAAGACTTGACCTGATCGACCAGGAATAAAGTAGGGGGAGATAGGGTCGTTTGTCAGAAAAATCAAAAATATCTTGTAAATATTTTTCATGTATATTTATACAAAACTTACATTATTTTATCTGTACATAATGTGACCTCAAACTAATTATTTTCGTAAATAAAAGTTGTAAATAAAATTGTGTTGTAAATAATAAAAATATTTGTAAAATAAAATATTGTATATATTGCAAATAATTACACCTAGAAAAAGCCACAAAGTGATAATTGAAACATCAATTTCAGCTCCACACAAGCTCAAATTGAACCAAACTCACTTCCATCATACTATAAATTAAATTATCTTTCAAATGGCTGTGGTTTCATTATTTTTGGAGTTACGGTTAAAAAGTCGGTTTTCTGGGGTATTTTGTGCAGTTTTCCAATATATTTGATGAACATATTTATTTATATTTATTTTTATACATAATATATATATTTTGTAAATATTGTTTTCATTAAAAAATTAAAAAAATAAAAATTAAAAAAATCTTTTATAAAAATTATTTCCTTATTTGCACCTATGTACATTATATTATATGTATATAATATATGTATACAACTAACTTCCTTAAATAAAAAAAGGCACCAAAAAAATAAAATATCCAACTTTAATTAATTAATTTAATTTAATTACGAATTTTGTATTTATATTTAATTATTTAATTCTTTATTTGATTTGATAACTTACCTTTTATGTAAAGATTTGATTTTGTGCCTTAAATAGCCACCATTAAGGTGGCTAATTGATTTTTGGAAATTATTTAATTTATTTATTTTAATTAATTACGAAATTCGTTTTTAATTAATTAATTATTTTATTTATTCAATTATTTTATTTAATTAACCAATAAATACTTTCCTCATTTGTGAATATCTTCCATTTTTGATTTTTTTTCTCTTTTTAATGGGCTCCTCCTCCCTCATTCACACTTGATCAATCTTTGGAGAGAGGAGCCCGATCTTCGAGACTTTCTTGTTGCAGAAGGGTGCCCAGCCTCCGACCCATTCGGTGACAGCGTTCGGTCGTCGTCGAGGCCATCACGGCGTGTCCCATTCCAAGGTGAGATCCACTTTTATTTCCTATCTTTCCTAGGTAAAATCATAGGTTTAGTTTTTACGTAGGAGTAGTGATTAGTTTTTAAATTAAAAATCACAAAAAAATCCATCACTTTTGATCTGCCTCCGAAACCGATTTCCATCTCATTTTCGTGTCCCTCCAGTTCCATCTCTATCTCACACGACCTATCACCTCCGGTCACGCACGGTGACCGGAGCCACGGATCTATTCCATCTTATCATAGGATCCGCCCATTCACCAACTTCATTCTGTTTATAAATAAATTAAAAAATATGTATCTTGTTTTCTAATCCTTGTTTTTGCAAGATACAATAAAAAAATAAATAATTTTTTTTGTTATCTCTAACATTTGTTTTGCAGATATCATAAAAAGAAAATAAAAAAATGCTTTTGTATCTAACGTTTTGTTTTGCAAGAAAATATTAAAAAAAAACATATAAAAAATAAAAAATCTTTTCTCCTCTATTTACATTTGCTGTCAAAAAAAATCAAACAAAAAAATATATACGTTTTTAACCTTTTTCCTGCAGGATATAAAATAAAAATAACAAAAAAAATAATAAATAAAAAAATAAGGCTGCAGCCTCAGCTTCTGCCACAGCCCAGCGGCTAGGCCGCCGTCTTCTATGCCACCTCCGCGCGCGGCTAATCTGCCGCCACCTCCTGCTCCGCTTTGAGCGGCGCGACCCGCGGCCATGCACCCACCGCATCAGCCTCCAAGCGTAACGCGCGGACGCGCGACTTCCCATCCTCCATCACCTTCAGAGCTCCGTGGCCGACCCGCGCACGACCGCGCCTCCATCCAACGCCCAGCCGCGGCGCCCCGCTCTCCCGCTCCTCCAGGCCGTCGCGCCCAGCCGCGGCGCCTTGCGCCAACCTCCGCGTCCTCTCTGCCCGCACCACCGACGGCGCATCTCCGCTAGCTCCACCTCCTGCTCCCGCTACAGGAAGACCCCCGCGCGAGGTCGGCGCGTTCTCCAGGTCGCCGGCCAGGCCAGGCCCCCGCTCCCGCGACCCCCGCTGCTCGCCATACGCGGTCCCGCGCGACCGTGAGCCCGCCCTCCTCCCTCGATCGACTCTAGATCCCGCAGCCGGTCCCCACGCGCGGCCTCCCCTTCCGCCAGCAGCCGCCCGCGTGCCCCCTCTAGCCGCCATTCGCACGTGGAGAAGAGGACGGCGACGGTGGCTGCATCCTGTTGTTGTCCCTGTGAAAAGAAACGAAGACGAAGAAACCCTAGGAGATTGGGAAATAAAAAAATCATACTGGAGAAATTAAATAGCATTCCCTGAAGGTATTTGAAATTACAAAAAGATCTCTGTGAGAGCTTCAACTCTAGAAAGTCACATGCAGAGCACCATCTTCACTGGGTAATTTGCTTATTCTGCCTGCACACTTATTTATTGTTATATTTGAATGTAGAAACTTTGGCTAATTGCAATTAAGTCCTTGATTGATCAGACCTTGAAGTGCTTGCTATCATCATTAGAATAAATATTTTATTGATCCAAAAATCTTGAGAAAATTTGTGTAGACTCCTGATCTGGTATTCTTCGTTGCATAATTTTTTCATTGATTTTTATTATCATTTGGTATTTTTAAAAATTCAAAAATATTGTCTTTTTACTCATCAGAACTTTGAAAATTCATAAAAATTCACAAAATAGTTTAAAAATTCCACAAAAATTCCTATAGCTGCTTCTTGGTGTCCTTTAATTTCAGACCACTTTTTGTGCTTATTTAAAAATAAAAAAATTATAAAAATTCAAAAACCACTAAAAATTAACTCTGAAATTTGGCTACTTAGTTTTTAAATCGTGCTCCTTGTGTTTGACCCTGGTCGCTATACCAGGTAAAAAGAATAGCGAAAAACCGCTTACATTTGCTTTTGATTGATTTGATCCTTTATAAGTGGTTTAAGTACAAATATTTTTCCGTTGACCGAATTGATCGATTAAGGACAACGACATTGTGATTTATTTTCTACCTTAGTCGCATCGATTTTCGCGTCATCACCGAACTTCCCATACCCATAACTCTCAAATAAAAACTCAAAATGTATCAAAATCACTTTAATTGTATATAAATTTTAATAAGCTATTTAATGAATGTGGTTTCATATTTTTTGAAGTTACGGTTTGAAAGTTGAGTTTTGGACCCTCTAGTATACTTGTACCGATTAAAATATTTATTTTATTTATTATTCATTATTTTTCTAATTTTATATTTTTATATTTTTTTAATAGTATTTATAATGTATGGTTATATTAAAACAAGAATAAAAACATATATAAAACATCGAAATAAAATACTTGTCTAAAATACATATGTATAATACTTATACTTATACCTATACAAATAATACAACTATTTATTTAATTGTATAAAATACACAAGAAAAATAAAATAAAAATATATTTAAGTTTATAAAAATAAGTTATAAATATATAAAATAATAAACCAAAATAATAAAATTAAATATACAAAATAAAAATAAAACATGAAAATAAATGAATATACCTATATATAGTCCTTAAAAGGAAACTTGTAATTTTAAACCTTGAATAAATAAATAAAAATCATAATAAAATACTTTATAAAATAATAAAGGTTTTTATTTAATAACCTAAAATTAATAAATTCAATTACTATTTTAAATGATTTTTGAATTCTTTTTTAGGAGGATTTTCGTGGTTGGTCCACGTGGACCAACCAGATGGTTCGGACAATTGACCACGGGTCAACTGTCTCACCCCCCTCCTGCAGGGTGTCAGAACTCGTTTCTCCCCCTCCTCGATTTTTTCGAGGGATGACCTTTCACCATTTGATGTCGTGTCCTTGATGACTTTTTCTCCTCGTGGATCCACCTTACACGCCCAGGTCTCTCCTCGAGGATTGCATCGCTGGCATGCTCCAGGATCCTCGATCTTGGGAGCCCTTCACCCACCTTGTTTATATACCTCCCTTCCTCCCCTTTTGAATTTTGAACCCCTTTTGAACCCTGGTCTTGCTTTTTTTCGCGTGCTCAGGCAGGAGGAGGGCGACAGCCTCCTTCTCCATCCTCGAGGGAGCGAGTTCGGTCGGTCCAAGGGCGGATCCATCCCATCTCCGGCCATCAGCCATGAGGTCCATATCTTTGGTGTCCAGCCATCGACGTATTCGTTTTTCTTTGTTTTTCTTGCATTTTTATATTAGCCTTAGCTTTAGGAACCTATCTCTACCTTCCATTTTGTCTAACACCCAACCAATCGCCTCCGCCACCCTCTCGCTGGAGCTTGCGTCGACGGGTTCCTCTTTGGCTATCTCTGCCTCATTCCACAGCCAGGAGGTCGAGGCACTTTGCCATCGACATCATTAACCTATCTTGCAGGTGCCAGGAACTAGAAGAGACGTCTGTAGGCAATTTTGCGCACGGTCGGAGCATCCTAGGGTCCTTCGTGGCCTCCCGTCGTAGGAGCACTCTAGAAGCCGCCGACCCTTTTTGCCACCAACTACACTCAGAGGAGCACCTCAGGAGTTTGTTGGCCCTTTTTGGAGCTTCTAGGATTGGAAGGGGATTGAGATTGATGAACATCGCCTCGACGGAGCTTGTCCATGTTCTTCCTCCGGACCCCTCCGCCGTCAGATCAAGGCCGCCAGCCCAGGTCTCCAGCCACCGTCCGATCTTGGCCACCCAGCATCATCCGATCAATTAGCCATATCTAATCGCAATGTCTCGATCGTAAATCGGTATCGGTCGTCTAGAGCTCGACACGTGTCAAGTGACATCCATCAGTCGTCCGATCACCAGGCTTTGGGTATTTTGCACGTTTTCCCCGTGCCAATTTTGTATTTAATTATTAGGACATAAAATTTCATCTGTAGTTTTATAATTTTGTAAAATTTACGAATCGCCCCCTGAACTTTCCATTATAACATTTTCATCCCTTGCCACATCAACTCACGTGACCGGTGCACGTGAGAGCTGTCATTTTACACTAGGGACCCCCGGGAATCTTTGTATTTTTATTAAGTCCTCAAACATTTTTATGCAATTATAAATTTTCTAGTAATTTTGCATTTTAACCCCTAGGTTTTTTGAAAATTATATACATGTCCCTGCCAGTCACGTGACATTCACGTACGGGTTTGGTCTTTTTGCAGAGATACGCCTGTGTTTTTGGTGATTTCATTTTGGTCCTCGTCAAGCGCACGTGTTTAGGCACGTGGTTTGGCAATTTTTGCTGGAAAGCCCTCACAGCTTTGGCTATTTCTATTTAGTCTTGTAATTTGAATATTGCATGTATTATTTTTATGGAAAAATTACACTTTGGCCCTTGCACTTTCACATATTTACATATATGCCCTTAATTGTAGTGTAGTTTCTCTTTGTTGATTGTATTTATTTCATGCATCTATAAACCTCTAAAAAACCCCAAAAAATATCAGAGCTGCTTGTTGCATTTCTTTATCACGATATATTTTTATTTTGCATTATTATATCATTTTAATATTTATAAAAAATGAAAAAGCATGTATTTTCTTTACTATTTGCATTAGAAATATATAAAAATTATAAAACTTTTTTTAGAAATTCCAAAAAATTATTTTTCGTATTTATTTAAGTGTTTTCCAACTTCAGATAAAAAATCACTAAAAAATAAAAAAAACTCATAAAAATTACAAAACCCCTAAAACCTTTATAAAAATTTATAAAATCTATAAAAATCCTAAAAATCTATTTTCTTTCTCTGAATTTTTTCTATTCTATTATCTTTGTTTTAAAATTAATTTGGAGAATTTTGTCTCTATTTTTTATTTTATTTCTCCATTTTAATCTCAGATATTTATTTTATTCCCCTTTTTTGAGTATTAGGGACTTTAACAATACCAAAAATATCAACAAAAATATAGAAAAATTACAAAAACATTAGGAAAATATAAAAACCACAAAAGTATTTTATTTCCTGAATTTTGGATATTTTAACCTAATTTTATTTCTCTCTTACTTATCTTGTGTATATATATGGATCCTTTATATTACTTTATATATATTCCAAAAAAAGAAAATATAAAAAGATATAAAATATAAAAAGAAAATAAAAAATCTGAAATTAAAAATTAAAATATAAAATTAAAAAAATATAAAAATATAAATTAAAACCCAAAAAAAAAACAGATATAGAAAAACACATCACATTCATTTTTGAGCACTTATTGCCCAGATCTACCTCTTGCTTCCTGTGTTCGGCACTCTACACTACTTGCACTATACACATCTTTTGTAAAGTTATAATAAATTTTAACTCTGCACCGCTTTTCATTGATTGATTTATCTATTGTGGGTTAAGTGTTGTTTGAATTGGGATTTCTTGCAGGTCGCCACAACGACTGTGTCTCCCCCTTGTGTGAGACGTATTTTATACCCGTGAAAAATTTCGTTCAACGGGGCGCAAAAGTCCAAGAAATCATGTGCAATTCAGATAAAGGCTTCAGCACCAAGGATCTGTCTGCAAATTCAAGAAATTATGAGGATCTCATATCCAAAATCTCCAAAAAAACACCTACATGTGCACGTGGTTCAGATTGCAGAGGACCGGCTTACAAATAATAGTAGCAACGACTTTAGCGCAAACTATTCCAATACGTACGTATTTTGCATGTGTCTAATCCTGTATGAGAGATTTGTCTGCAAATAGCAATATTTACATGGGCGTCCATGCAATTTGCTCTGAAATTATCTTGCCTCACGTTAGGCACACAAGACCATTGCTTAAGGGTTAAGCGGTGGCCAATTGGGGCGATGTGGGCACGATGCGTGATGCAGCTGTGGATGTTTAATTAGATCGGCTTATCTAACGGATCAACGTAAAAAGCCCTGAATAGAAAAGGGAACGATGGACGCCATTCGATCTCTACTTGTTCTTCCTAACTCGATTTCTCCGGTAGCGGACGCGTTCAATTAGAAGTTGCTGAGAAGGTCATGGTCGGCAGAGTTCTTTGTGGCCTGGAGGCATTCGCGAGCAACGACGGTGGTCTCATTCGTGCAGTACTGGTACTCCTCAGATCGATCGAATCTCCAGGCCATGACAGTGGTTCTCTACTTCAGGTCGCATCAGTACACGAAGTGTTTGATTTGCATGCAGGTATTTTGCGATGATTGATCTCCGGATCACGATTGATCGCTAACTATGATGCTTCTCTAGATGATCTCCCTATTGTGTACCTTTATCTACAGGTGAATGAAAATGGTTCTAGATGTAACCTCGATCTGCTTTTGATAGAATGGTGAATGGAAAGGTTGCACGAAAAGTGGAGGAATTGGAACGTGAGCTCTAATTATAGTGTTTGATCAAAGATGATTAGATGATATTAGGTAGAACAGAAGCAGAAAGGGATGAGAGGTGGAAGTTATTAGCGACATATTCAGGTTTGATTTTAGAAAGAAAACATATAGGAATAGAGGAAGTGAGGAGAGAAGAGGGATGGAGAGAAACAGGGGAGGATGAGGAAAATAAATAGAAGCCTAACCTGAATGAGTGAATATCGCAGATAGTTCATAGCTCAGGCGAAGCTCCTGATTGTTGTAGCCTCAATACATGGCACAACGTAGAGACTGATCGCGCGACGTCGGAGCAGTGCTTCACCCCGACGAGATCTCACCAATCTCTCTTCTCGCTTAATGAGGAAAATGACCGGAGCCTGTCACCCTCATGATCTCTCTCGACCTCGGAGCTCTAAAAGAAGAGGCAATCGTGAATCCTTGGCCAGTGGGGGAGAGTGGTCCTATATATAGGGATCTAAACTTGCAGCCTAAGGAAGAGGTTGTGGTTACTGATGACGGAGGTTGAGTGGTCTGTGGAAGAAGAGGGGAAGTAGGGGCAAGCATTATCGCACGAGGAAGAGTTTGTGTGCATGAGGCACACATGTGGAATGAACAAAAATAAAAATAAATTAAAAAAAGTCGATAATAATAATTATTATTAAATACTTGATGACTTATTTAGTTAAATTCTTAACTTAAATTAATTTCTTAGAAATAATTAATTATATAATTAGATATGTAATTACATAATTAAATATATAATTAGTTAAATAACTTAATAGATAATAAAAACTAATTAAATATATAATTATTGAAATAAATATATATATATAAGTATATGTATATATATATAAATAACAATATAAATAAATAAATGTACAGATATAAATAAATATAAAAAAATAAATACAAAAAATTTAATTTAATATAATAATCAAATATTAGTAAAGTATATAAAGATAACATACATTAAATAAGATAAAATTAAGGTACATTATTGTTGGACATGCGACCCCGCGGCAATCCATTATGCAATAATGTTATCGCGGATATCATTCCCTGATCTAAAATGAAGAATAACTAATTTGCATAATAGGTCCCTTATGATAATTAACATTATGTACTATGGCCATCTTAATGATCATACAGATGTTGATTCAATTGTTGAATCGTAGAGGCTAGTGCTTGGATGAATATCTAAAGAGTTAGATTGAGGACTCATCAAGCACCGTCAAATGATTATTAAGAGAGGATCTCTAGCCTGAGAAGGAGATGTCAATCCTTTCTCTAAGGGGGTGTTTGGATAGTGGGTTTAGGTGGGTTAAACTGGTTGCAGGTAACCCATTTTTGGGTTTTGGTGTTTGGATAGAGGGTTAAAGTGGGGGTGGGTTAGAAGTGGGTTTGGGGTGATGTGATTGTATTGGAGTTTGAAAAAGTGAGAAGTTATTGTGATGTGATTGTATTGGAGTTTGAAAAAGTGAGTAAAAGTGGAGTAGTTTATAATTTTTATATGATATGATGGTATAGTATATTATTTTTTGATGGAATTGATGATGGGGAATTGATTTATTTAATTTTTTTAAAAAGATAAAAAGTGGGACCCACGTGGAGGGAGAAAATATGGGGTAGGGGAGTTAAACCACCCTGGGGGTGGTTTAACCCGATACAAGAACGCACCCTAAAGGTTAATATCTACATGACCTCTTGATGCAGGTCCTCTGCATAGGAATAGAGATTCGGAGGTGCTAGATAAGTTAGGTCAAAGAGTTGACTTAATAAGATCGAGATAACCAAAGTCCTATGTCGTATGCTGTCATGATATAGGCACAAATCCTCTGGTCGGAGATAGATGTGTTACTATCTGTCTATGTACATTTGGCATACCAATAGGTTGATGACCTAATCAAGTTCTATACACCGACACGTTGGTGTGCATACAAGGGCATATGAGTAATATGATCTCTCAAAGGGATCATACATGTTCATTTCCCGAATCTAAAGACATGATCTCGCTCATGAGATATTGGAAATAATAAATTTCGTGCACAATCGTCTCCCTTTGAAAGTTTGACTGAATTTGTAGGCTTGATATATGCTTTTGGAAAGTATATGATCAACACCTAAGTATGATATATGCTTTTGGAAAGAATATGATTGATACCGACTCCCAATGATCAAATGATAAACTTAATGATAAAATCCTGAAGTAGACAATGTAAAATTGATCTAATACTTTGAGTTTATTCTGGGTCTTCCATTATGTAAGAGGTACATGTATAAGGAATACATGAGGGTGATGTGATCATAAACGATTTTTAACGATGACACTTCCATTCCGAGGGAATGATGAAATACGTCTGGATTTTAGTAACTCCTCGCAATAGAGAAGTAATCTAGTCTTGGTCCCAATGTTGGACAATGGTCTGAATGTGATTCACATACAATAAAAAAATTAGATTTACGACTTTGATCTAATCAAACATCTATGGAAGGTCCACAAGATCTGGATTTAAGATTTGATATCAATATCCAAGTCACAATACGTGTAACATACATTCTCCATGTCCTTATCTACAAATATCCATGGACAAAGTTTTTTATCCTTGAAAGAGTTCAAGAATAATTTTACCATTGATATATGTATCCGAGCATTAAGAAAATCGATAATTAAATGTTATTTAATTATAAAGAATAATATGAATTTAATTCATATTATAAGGAGAGTTATATGAGATAATTAAATGTGATTTATTTATTATTTATATGAATAATGTGAATGTGATTCATATTATTTAGGCACACGATAATAGAGATCCAAGATGATTAAATGTGATTTAATTATCATGGATATGAATAATGTGGATAGCACTATCCATATTAATACTATATATTATAATTGTGATTTATAATATATAAGAGAGAGATATTTGTAAATAACATTTACAATTTAAATGTTGATATGAATTAGATTCACATTGGACAATTAATTGAAAATGTAATTTATATTTTATTTTGGGTTGTGAATGTGAATCACAAATTTCCAATAGCATGATTGCAATGTTCACATAATCATTTTTGTGAAATAATTTACAACAAATGTTGCTGTAATTATTGTGAGATAATGTTGTAAATGAGAATGTAATCTAATTGGAAGAAGATTGTCATCCACCAACAAAGTTGGTGGATGATTATCTCCATCCAATTATCTTCTAGGATAATTTATTTAATTTAAAATTAATAAATATTGATTATTCAATATATATTTATTTTAATTTAATTAATTGTTGTTGTGTTTTTACAACAAAATCATGACCATTGGAAGAAACACAAATCAATCTCATCCATTGGATTTGTGTGCAAATGGATTGGGATTCATGGACTCCCAAAATACTATATAAGAAGTGGCACCCCTTGCTCTTCAAATACATAACAACGAAAACAACACAACTCTCTCTCTCTCTCTCTCTCTCTCATTCTAATGCCAACCCCTCTCAATCTCTCCTTGAGTGGTCGTCCACTCCTTCCTTAGAGAGATGGTCGATGTCGTCGTCGCATCATCGTTTTGTTGCCGCTTTGGCAACTCTTCGGTCTCAGTCTTCTTTGGTGTATTTTCTCGTGATGAATATGTTCAATCTCATGAGACGAGATCAAGAGATCCATTGCTAGAATCAACGACTTGGATTGCAAGAAGCATGCCACTCATCTCCACGCTCGCAAGCATCTCCTCCGACAGATCAGACTTGAGACAAGAGGTCTCTTCTCTTCGAGGATCGATCACAACTGTGATGCAAGAGGTATTACTTTATATACTATGTGGTTAGATGAAACGATCCAAAAAATGTTCTTTGATCATGTAGTTTTATTGATTAAAATTTTTAAATTCCACTACCTCGAGTAACTAGTACGACAAGTCTCTCCCGATCGCGTACGATGTGATCCACACGTTTCCATGATATGCTTAAGGATTTTCAAATTTCCTTCAAGTGGTATCAGAGCTATAGGTCAGAGGTTTTAGATATGATCCATAAACCTAAGATGACTTGGGAATTTTTTAGTTGTGTAATGTTTCATCGCATTTCATTCACGCAACCTTGTTTAGTATATTTTTAGTCCTGAATAAAAGTGTATAAACACATAATTATCAATTTGATAATGATCCCCATTAAATAAGGAAATCTTGGGATTTGAGTTTGTGTGATTTAGAATCTGATTGCTCAAGTTATGATTATTTTAATGAATATGTATCCAATGGTTCGGGGATGGGGAATCTTGACATAATTAAATAATTAATTACAGTTTTAAAAAGCCTATAAACATGTGAATATCACTTGGGTTCTGTTGTAAATCAAATTAGCAAACTATGAAAACTTATTTTGTCTTATTTGAATTAAATTGATTGAGATATGCTAATTTTAATAAGTAGGGGTCACTCATACTTGATCATGAACCTTACGATTGTCATTCAATTAAATTAATGGAAATTAATGGTTAATTTCCCAAGATAATTATTGATGAATATTTGTGAATTATTTAAAGATGATGATTATTTCCTTGAATGGCATTGACCATAACCAAAACTTTATTAGATATTATCTAGATCCTAATTGGTTACATGAACCTTCCAACAACACTGATGCTTGAATATGATTGCAGATTTGTTTAGTAAATCTCCTTATAATGTTAATCAAAAAAATATTTTTATTATTATAGGGTATAACTTTGATTGAAATACCGATTATCATCTACAAAGTGATTGATTGGCATTATCCCGACATGAGGCGGATGCGGTGTCTAGTCAAGGAGTGTTGGAGTAGTGGGTTGCTTCGTGAGCGGTCTATCCAACACCCGTCGGTACTAGTCATGAAAACGGGTAATAAGGGATAATGTTTGAAGGGATCATGATGTATTTTATAATTATTAAAATTCGAATAATACATATTTTGAGATAATATCATCGTTCAAGTAACAATCAAGTTTGTTGGTTGATTGATTGGATTGATAATTGATTTAATATGATTAAATGAATCAGATCTAATTAAAATACTCTATTATGAATAGAGTTGTTATTTCCCTTAAAAGAATTAATTATGTGAATATTAATCATAATAATTAAGTAGAATTTGAACATGATATGGAGGATCACATAAGTGACATCCATAATCTCCTGTCAAGGCGAAGGGTTCCATCGCCATAGATTGTATGTAGGAGATGCCTGTCCGTAGTGACGGCTCTTGCATACAAGCGCATCTGGATCAGGTTCTTTGCTTCTCGAAAGAGTAAGGCTATATGCATAGTGACATAATTAGTGGGTCCTCATATTATTAGGGCGATATTGGATTGTGCATAGCGAGTTCTAATCTTGTTGATAGTTGGTTGAATTAACGACGAGTCAACATCATCTTAGGGGTGGTGGGCCCGGGTGTTGAAGACCGAATTAGGAATGCAAGTTGGACTTGCAAGGTAGAATGTGTTCTCGCTTCTTTTTATCCGAGTTGCATGTTCTCATATTATTGGGATGTGACAAAGATAAGGAAGGAGATCCCAGATCTTGCCTGAGATATAATGGTAAGTATATCTCTTATATTGAAGTGAATAAGGGAATGAACTTTTAATGTTGACAAGGCAAGACAACTTTGATATAAAAATTCTTAAATCAAAGTAATATATATATATATATATATAGGGATAAATGGGGCTGCCCCCTGGGGGGAGCTAACTTGGCTCCCCCCGCCCCATTTCGCCCGGTTTTTTTATTTTTTTTTGAAATTTTCTTCCGTGGAATTTCATCACTATATCCCTATATTATGTCATTAAAATTTCGTGCGAAACAGAGACTCCTATGGCCTCCATCCAGACAGTCATTTTTTAACGGTAACAGGATTTTTTAAATCGACCCCATTTGGATGGAGGTCGTAGAAGTCTCTGTTTCGCATGAAATTTTATTAGCATAATAAAGTGATTTAATAATGAATTTACACGGTTTTAGATTTCAAAAAAAATAAAAAAATTATGTCAAAAAGGGGCGGGGGGAGCTAAGTTAGCTCCCCCTAGGGGGCATACACATTTTTCCCATATATATATATATATATGCAGATTATCTTATTTCAGATAATCCTCATTAAACCCACTCAATACGATACTAAATAATGATTAGTAATTATCATGTATTTGAACCATAATCAAGATATTGTATTTGCAGTTCGACACATAATGTATATGGTTGCAATGTGCAAGTTTCCTTGTAATAATGAGGAATGAAAATTAAATAGAAAATAGGAATACGACCCTAGGGTTTGTATGTCTCTATAATCTTGATATTTCATTGAGTGTGCTTTGGAAGTATCATAACGATGATGATCATACTTGTCAAATAATCCTTATAAAAGTCTAAGAAGATATTTTGGCATAATATGTGCTCTCGACATTTAATCATGAATGGCATGGTTCTCTGCATTATGCAGAATGGTGGCTCTATAAGAGATGATGTGTTCAAAATGTTTGAGTACCCACCTAAACCAAAGTCCTTAGGATTTAAGATGGATGTAGATATGATGAGTGTCATCAATATACTATATATACCCTAGTCATTCATGAAGCTTTATAATATTCATATTGTATGAATTAAATAAAGCATTTACAATTGTTGAAATGCTTATATTGAAATCTTTTGAATTCAACACAAGAGATCCTTTGTCTTAAGCAATGATTGTTTATAGATGAAGGGAGCACAGTGGAAGCATGGGTCTGACCCAAATAAGAAGGAAAGTCAAAGATTTCATTGTACTTCTGCGACTTCCATATGACATCCAAAGAGTTGGATAAATGCCAAAACTGCAATAAGTTGATGTGCTCATAGTATGACTATCAAGTCTATCTAGAATCCTTAGAGAAGGACTTGGATAGTGCATCAGAATAATCTATATCTACATTTAATCATTGAAATTGACTTTCTTATAAGATAAGATGAATGACTAATAATTGTATCTCATTCTTATAATAACACTTGCAATTTGATCTTAAGGTTTAGAAGACTAAAAATTTGATCTTAGTGAATGTCTCTATAACCTAGATATTAGAATATACTCATACTTTATTTCTAAATGTTGGAAATAAACATGAATTCTGGAATAGACATATCATAAAGAGTTATGATAGATATATTTCAGACAGTAATCTATATCTAGAAGGCTCTACTGAATTAGAATATTAATGAATAGTTCATTAACATTTCTAAGGATAGAAATTAAACCTTTTAAGATCAATAGGAGGATGAAGATCATTTGACAATGATCTGGCATCAAGCCTTGAACATTTGTCCATTGATGAGATCAATAGACTAGTAAGAGATGAAGCTTTAGAATGTCTGAAATTTGAAATCTTACATACTTGTGAATATTTTATTCAAAGTAGAAAATGTCCAATGCACCCTTCTCTAGGAATGATGTTAGATGCCAAGGTTTTCAAGATCAGACATATTGATGTATGTGGATCATCTGTATCATAATAAACATTGATGATATGTGATATCATAAAATGATTATTTGTGATATTAGATTTTTTTCCCTTCACCTTAGAAAGCTTTGAAATGTTCAAAGATTTCACAATTTTGATTTATAACCAAAGTTTGAAGGAAGATGAAATGAATTTGATCTAGCCTCGGTAGAAAGTACCTATTAGATGAATTCAAGGAATACCTTATGGAGATATATCCTATCTCATTCTTCCCGATACACCTAAACTCAACAAAGTTATAGAGAGATACAATTGTGTGTGACATTATTTGATCAATGATGAATCTTAGCATAATTACCTCTTAGTTTCTAGGTATATATACAGTAGAGACTACAATGTATCCTTAAAAAGGATTCCATGTAAATCTAAACCCAAACATCCTCATAATATATGGTTTGGAACCTATCCTTGTGTTGGACACTTGAGGATTTAGGGTTGGTTGTTCCATAACATTGCCGTGGATGCAAATAAGCTGGAATTTAGCATAAGAGAGTGCTACTTCATTAAGAAAATAAAGGATGGTATTGGATACCTACTTTATGACCTTGAGAATCTTAAAAGATTTCATCTCTAAGGATATGATTCTTAGAGGATGATACTCTTGAGAATTAAGAAGAAAATGAAGAGAAGGAACTCATTTATTCTTGAGAAGATGATGAGACTCCTAAAATAGGAAACTAAAAGGATAATTAAAGATGAAGCACTCATACCTCTTCAAAATTAGTTTGAGAATGGATTCCTGAGGAATCTATGATTCATCATCTTTATTCATTTCTTTTAGCTTAAAATCTCTTATAAAATACATGTACATAATATTAACTTCATATTCTTACTAACTTAATAAGAAAAGAAAAGAAGATTGTATATATGTAATAGATACAGGCTGACCCGAACTCCGAGAGAAGGTCAAGACTTGACCTGATCGACCAGGAATAAAGTAGGGGTAGATAGGGTCCTTAACAAGAAAATCCAAAAATATGTGTGTTGTAAATACTTCTCACTTATTGTGTAAATCTGTACAAAATTAACACTATTTTATTTGTATATAAATTGAAAATAACATAATTTTAAAACAAAAGTTGTACATAAAAATGTTGGCTAAATAATAAAAATAATTACACAATAAAATCATGTATATAATAAAAGTATCCGCATCCGAAAAAAGCCATTAAGCGATAATTGAAAGATAAATTCTGGCTCCATATGAACGCAGATTGAACCAAACTCACTTCCATTGTATTCTAAATTAAATTATCTTTAAAATGGTTGTGCTATCATAATATTTGGAGTTACGGTTGAAAAGTCAATTTTCTAGGGTGGTTTGTGCAATTTTGTCATTTATTTGTACATTTTGTATTTGTAAATATTTGTAAATATTTTTACTAATTATTGAAAATAAAAAATAATAAAAAAATTTAAAAAAACAAAAAAACTAAGTACCCATGTAGATAATGTCATATTTGTATATAGCATATGTATATAGTTTATTTTCTTAACAAAGTATCACAAAAAAATAAAAAAAAATAACATTTTATTTTCTAATAAATAAAGTAACGAAAATACAAAAAAAGTTAATATTTATAAATATTTTTTAACGCTTATCTTGATAGTTTATCTCATTCCAATTTTCTTCTCTCTTATCTCTTATCTCATCGAAAAATTCAAAAATTCAAACTTCAATATCATTTTATCTATTAATAAGGCTCCTTCTCAATCTTTTCAACTTGATCAATCTTTGGTGAGAGGAGCCCAATCTCTGAGAGTCTTTTTATTGCATAAGGGTACCTAGCCTACGAGTCGTCCGGTGACAGCTCGTCGGCCTTCGTCGAGGTGATCAAGGTCTTTTCCGCTCCTAAGGTGAGATTCGTCATTTTCTTCTTATCTTTTTCGCATTTTAACTCGTTGTCAATTTTTTACCTAGATTTTAATATCCATCACAATTTGATCTGCTACCGACTCGATTTTTCATTTCACATCTCGATCTCTTCACATTCTTTTATACCTCCCACGATCTCTTAACTCTGGCCACACATGGTGGCCGGAGACTCGGATCCATTCCTCATTTTTCGTCGGAAGCCCTTCGCATCTTCCATTTTGATTTTGGGGCCGAGTCGTCATGCTTGCATCTTAAGTTGTTGATAATTATTTTTAAGAAAATATAATTGTTTTTTTCTCTAACATTTGTTTTGCATTATCATCTAAAAAAAGTTAATTATTTGCCATTTCTATTCTTAAAAAAACGTTTTCCTATTCATCTCATTTCTGTCTTTACATCTATAAAAAATTGCTCTCTGTTCTGTATTTACATTTGAAAAAAAGAAGTCGATGGCGGCTACCGTGCTGCAACCTGTGCCTCCCGCACCGATCGTGCGCCCACTTCTCCTCTGACCCTCCAGCTGGAGGAGCAACCCGTTGTCTTTTGTAGCCAACGGTGACCCATCCGCCAACTGGAGCCACGTCGCCTCCTGCTGCTTTCGTCCAACCTTAGCAGCCACCTTCCATCGCACCGTCGCTCCTCCGACTGGACGACGCTCTGCCACATCCAGAGTGGCCTACTCCGCCATGCCAGCCCCACCGTGGCGCTCCTCCAGTGCCATTGATCGCGCGAGGCATCGACCTCTGCAACCGCCTCCAGCAAGCAGCTCGTCGACCGACCTCCACCATCCTCGTGCCATCACCTCCGGATTTGAAGCCGCACTGCCCACGACCTCCGTCATAGAAGGCGGCATGCCCCCTCCTTGAGGTTGAAGAAGACAACGGCGTGCAACCCCTTGACTTTGCTTTGGTGAAATCAAATACTCAAAGAAGAAACATGTGGGTATGGGATAAAGAATTGGAAAAATTGCACAAAAGCACCTGGTACTTCTAAGGATTGTAATGAAGACCCCGCTTCAGCAACTCACGTGCAACTCACGTGTAATACTGGATAATTTGCACTTTTAGTCCTCTATTTATTTCTGGTTATTGTTTTGTGAAAAACAATACATATTTGCCGATCAGACCTTCATTTGCAGACATTATTTTGCAAGATCTCTTCATTGAAATAAATGTTATCTTTGGTCAATAAAATCCCTTAAAATTCTTTTTATTTTCTTTATTCTATAATTTTGGCATTAAAAATAGTAATTTATACAATTTTTACACAATAATGCAAGAATGTTAATTTGTATAAATTACATGTATTTACATGCATTTACTAGGGTTTTAAGGCCAAAATGATAGAATAAAAGTGATGAAATGGATATTTATTTGCCCCCTATACTTGCCTTTGCTAGTCCATAGCAAACATTTATGCAATAAGTGCATACAAGAAAAACAAAGAAAAGAAAAGGAAAGAAAATAGATTAAGTTTAACCATCAAACTTGTCTTCACAAAATCAAAGTTTGGAGCTTAAGTCGGACATTTAAAATTTTAATACGGGCGGAACCTTATTGGAAATCGGATTTGAAATCTAACAGCCTTCGAGAATCCCAAAACTCTATTGAACTCTACTCAATAGTTAGGTCAGAATACTTCAACTCATACGCAAATCCTTATGACTATGAATATGAATCGTACAATGCATGTAATAGTGGCTCTCCCAAACTGAAATGATAAAGAAACTAACTTCTCCAGCTTGACAACCCAGTGATTCCCCAATCTAGCAGCTCCTTCCTCGAGGAGTGGGGTATTCCCTTCTAAGTTCAAGTGACAACCAACTCAAGAGGAGGGGTGAAGAGAAGAATGGACAATAGACAGTGTAGATACCTATCTTAGGATGCAAGACCAGTGTAGTCAAGTCATCCAGCTGCAAGTTCACATGATTTGACTTTGAAGCTCAAGCTTGCTTATTGACTATACAAATATATGCACTCCGGCGGGTATTTTATTTTCAGTCAGGCATGTCCACTTTTTGGAGTTTTTGCTTTGTACCCTTTTTTAAATACTATATACAACATCATTTACACAAGGAGTTTTTCCTCTTGAGCCAGTAACTATCCCTCTTTTGAAGCATTATTACAACCCGCAATCTCCTGTCTTTAGACATCAATGCCATTGGATGAGTTGGGATGCACTTCCCTCCCTAGATGAGGACAAATGTTTCCACTTGTGTACGTCTCATACCGACAGATCCAATCCCCTCACCACTCCAACCGAGTTGATCCAAGTGAAAGGTGCATGTGTCCAAGTTAGGTCATTATCGACAAGAGCCATGCGTGTGCTCCGAAATACTCTACTTAGACAATCAAGAATCCATTGAACCAAGTCTCGTGATCCCCAAAGAATTAAGTCAACTAGACCTGAAGTACCTCAATTCCACCTTCTATAAGGTTCTTGTTATTAGGTAGATTTAATTTCCAACTAAGCTCCAATCTTTAGATTTTACTTAGACTTATTCAGTACCAAACTCAATCCGAAAAATACGAATGCTATGTAAATGCTATTAAAAATGCAAAAATATTTTTGTGATGCAATTTTCAAAGTTTTAAACTTTTATGGACTTTTGAAAAAGATGACGCATATGCACTTTTTTGTATTTTTTCAAAAATATTTTTCAAATGTATTTGGTATTTTTAGTTTTTGCAAATGTTTTTGTGATTTTTTGAAAACAAAAGATTTTGGATAAAAAGTAGGTACAAATATTTACACGGAGATGTATCTTATATTTATAAAAGTTAGATTTTTATGAATTTACAAGGTTAAGTGATCAATTTTATATATATATATATATATATACATACAGTTTAATGGAGAATTTTAGGGTGATGTATATATTCCTCAAACTTATTTGAAAAAGATTTTTCAAACAATTTTAGAAGACTATAGTCCAAAATTGTTTTACAAATAGTTTTTACAAACATTTACATACATTTGAAAACCATTTTGCAAAGGTTTTTCAAACAGTATATATAGGCTTTTTCAAAATATTTTTGCAACTATTTTCTAAACATTTGTGAATCAGTTTTCAAACATTTTTATTTCACACAAAGAAAATAAAATTTTCAAAACAAAACATTTTAGAAAGGTTGAAAATATTTAAGAAAACATTTTCCAAATACTTTTCAAAGGACTTTTCAAAAATATTTTCAAACTTTGCAAACATTTTGCAAAAATATTTATTCTTGATTTATTAAGTAGTGTGTACAAAACAAATTTGAGGAATAATGGACCTCTTTTTATTATGTGTTTTTAAAGAATTTAATAGTGTTGTAGACATAATTATTAATAAAAATACGAAAGTATGAGTTATGGTTGAAGTATATACGCAGTACATATGACTCCCCCATACTTAGCTTGATCTATGTCCTCATAGATCAGAGAGAAAAAGAGAAGACATAACTCGTATTGAGTATAGAATAGTCTAAAAAAATAAGGAATAAAGAAATGAATAAACGAATGAGAAGTCGACCATCCCCCTTATACTTAGGATCAAATAATCCTAAGTATAACAAATTTTACACAAAGCGGAGAGGGTCAAGGGTGGGAATGAACAGATCGTACTCAGACTATCTCCCCCTATACTTAGGGTAAGATATCCCTCAGTATAGACAAGAAGAGGAGACAGTGGAGAGGATCGAAGAATGACAAAACTCGGGGTGCACCCTCCATACTTTGTACAAAGTACATCCAAAGTATAGAATATTGACAAAAAGGGGCCACACCTTTTTGGTAGAAAAAGAAATAGAAAGGTAATAGAAGAAAAGTGAGATAAAGTTGGAAGAAGTGATCGAAGACAATGTACATATCACTATCCATATAATTAGGGTAAAAGAGCCCTAAGTATTGGCAACAACAAGAGTGATGAGACGTAATGACGAACGAGCACTCGACTCATCCACCAACCGCCCCCATACTTAGGACAAAGTACGTCCTAAGCAAGGTGCACACGAGGATGGGATGGATGAGTGAAATGGGAGATGGATTGAGGAAAACAAATGCAGATGTACAACAGAGATGGATTTATAGAGGTCAAGAAGGTCGAAAGCGAACCTTCTTGTGGAACCGTTGAGGAATGGATCTGACAAGGTGGAGGTCAATATCGGGGTCCATAGTGGAAGGAAGTCGATCATGATCGATCTGGTGAAGATCCTCAGCAGCCGTAGAGTATGAAGGCACAAATGGGTCAATGGAAGTAATGTGGATAGGTCTGGCCTTGGGGTCTCACAAATGTCGATGTGAAAGGGGACGAACTCATTTTTGGAAGAAGTAGAATCAAGAACGTCCTGCGAGGTCTCTCCTAAGTCAAAACCAAAATCGTCGGGTCCTCCTCCTGCTCCTCTGCGGTTCTCGTGGTTGGCTCTCATCTGCTCAAGCTCTCTCCTCATGTCCATCACGAATGCTCCCTGATCCCTCAGTTGCTGCTGCACTGACTCGAGGGAGGCGATTAGGGTGGAGTTGATCGAACCCTGGTCCAGAACGAAATGCTGCTCTCCTCGTGGACCTCCGGTGCCATCATCGGAACTGCCGGCCATCGTCTCTGAAAAATCAAAGCAACCGAACTCAGGTGCCGATAAATCATCTGTCTGTCTCTCCTCTGGCACTGGTATCTCTGAGTCACGATCTGACGATTTGGACTTGATTGAGGATTTCCATGAGAGATTTCAATTGCCAAAAATACGAAATAAGAAAATTTAAAAATACAAAAAGAATTTAGGATATAAATGACTGATTCAGACTGTGAGGAGCCGACCCACATGCCATATCTTTTCACCACAAAACCTATCGCACCTTGTCACATCCTTGACCCCAGGGATGCCACTATAAAGACTGCTCTTGGCATTCCTCGTGTAGATGGTGATTTCGATGGTGGTGCTTCACCAGTTGCACCATCTCTGATTTCACTTGTGATCACACTCTCCTCGATGGTGGTGCTTCAATTAGCATCATACCCTTCTCGCTGGTATAATCTCTGAAGGATATTGTGAATCCTTAAGCGCATCACGGAAGCGTGTTGATCGCATCGTATGCGATCGGAGCAACTAGTCGTACTAGATGCTAGATGCAACGGAAATTAAAATTTTAACTTTAAAGATGAAACCACATGATCACGAGAACACTTCTCGGATCGTTTCATCAAACCACAAAGTACAAGGAATACCTCTTGAAGCGTGGTTGTGGTCGCGAGATCCCAAAGTAGAGATCCTCCTATCGTAAGTCCGACCCACGGAGAATGCGCTTGCGGGCACGATGATGAGTCGCGTCCTTCCCGCAATCCTTTGACGAAGATCCAAGCGAAGCCGAAATGCTCTCCTTCCTAATACACAAAGTGGACGGCCACTTGAATATTAAGGAGAGCCCACACGAGAATGAGAGAGAGAGAGTAGAGTTCTTCAACTCAAGAATGTTGTAACTTGGAAAGGCTACCCTAGCCCTCCTTTTATACTAGTTTAGGATCCAATGGATCTCAATCCATGGGACACTTGGATCCAAGGGCTATGCTTGGTCCATGATAAATCAATGGCTATGATTGTTGTTGGTTAAAACCAACAACATCAATTTAAATATTAATTAATCAAGAGATAATATGATAAATGAAGTGGAGTTAACCAACCACCTAAAAAAGGGGGGGCGTCACCCATGAACAATTCATGGGTGACGCCACCTATGAAGGTGGTTATTTGCTCCATTTTATTTATCTTATTATTCCTTAATTAATCACAATAAATATTCACCAAAATAATTCCAAATTAATTTGTGAATATTTTAATCTTGCCATTGAATATTATGTGAATCATATTCACAACCCAAACTAATTAGTAAATTGCATTTCCAATTAATTAACAAATGTGAATCCAATCCACATTATTAATTAACAAATGCTATTTACATAAATTCTCTCTCTTATATATGTATATTATAAATCATATTTATAACACATATATATCATGGATAGTGTTATCCACATTCTCTTAATCCTTGATAATTAAATCCAATTTAATTATCTTAGATAATCATTTTTCATAATATGAATCATATTCATATTTAAGCTTGATAATTAAATCACATTTAATCATCAAGTCCTTGCTTGGATATTTCATCAAAAGGAATTATTCTTGAACCCATTCAAGAATAATGTGCTTTCTCCGCAGATACTTGGAGATAAGGACAGGGCGATTGTATTATTCCATGTATAGTGACTTGGATGTTGAGATATTATCTCAAATCCAGATCGAACGAACCTCCCACAGATGCTTGATTAAATCAAGACCGCAAATCCAATCTTCTCATTGAATCTGAATCCCATTCAGACCAATGTCCAACACTTGGACTAAGATCGGATTGCTTCTCTACTGAAAGGAGTCACTAAAATCCAGACCTGTTTCATCACTCCCTCGGAATGGAAGCGTCATGGATATACAATCGTTTATGATCACATCACCCTTCAGGTATTCCCAATACCTGTACATCCTACATACTGGAAGACCCGTGATCAACCCGAAGATCAAGATCATTTTATACTGTCTTCTTCAGGGTTTAATCATTAAGTTTCTCAATCTTGGTCATTGGGATTCGGTATCGATCATATGCTTTCCCAAAGCATATATCATACCTTCAAATTCATGTCATGCTTCCAAAGCACGACGACCATGCATGGAATTTGATCGGTCCCAATACCTCATGAGTGAGCTCATGTCTTCTGGTTCACAAGTGAACCTGTATGATCCCTTTTAGAGATCATATTGCTCATATACCCTTATATGCACACCAGCTCGCCGGTGTATAGACCTTGGTTAGGTCATCAACCTATTGGTCTGCCAAATGTACATACTTAGATATATAGCAATATATCTGTCTCCGGTCAGAGGATGCGTGCCTATGCTGTGACAGCATTCAACATAGGACTTAGGTTATCTCGATCTCGTCAGGTCAACCCATTGACCTAACTAATCTGACACCTCCGAATCACAATTCCCATGCAGAGGACCTGCATCAAGAGGTCGGTCAGATATCAGCCTATGTGAGAAAGGATTGCCATCTCCTACTCAGGCTGGAGATCTCCACTTGACAATCATTTGACGGTGCTTGATGAGTCCTCTATCTAATTCTTTAGATATTCATCCAAACACCAGCCTCTATGATTCACTTAATGAAACAACAGCTATATGATCGTCAAGCTGGCCATGGTACATAAACCTAATTGTACAGAGGGACCTTATAGTGCATTCATTCATATAATTTTAGAAAGGGAGTGAAACATCAATAACTTTTATTGATAAACTTAAATATTACAATAACATTTATTGTAAGAATGGTTCGCCCAGGGCTCACAAGTCTAACAATCTCCCACTAGCCCTCAGAACCATTCAGGTACAATCCGTAAACCCATACTCATTACATGCTGGTCAAAAACCTTCTGTGTCAGAGGTTTCGTAAGAGGATCAGCAATGTTGTCGGCAGAGGCCACCTTGGTGATGATGATATCACCACGCTTTTGAATCTCCCGAATGATGTGGTATTTCCTTTCCACGTGCTTGCTCTTCTGATGGCACCTGGGCTCCTTTGCTTGGGCAATGGCTCCAGTATTATCGCAGAGTAACGGGACGGGAGTATCAGAGGAAACTACGCCAAGCTCCAAGATGAACTTGCGCAACCACACCGCCTCCTTTGCAGCATCCGATGCGGCAATGTATTCGGCTTCTGTTGTTGAATCCGCCGTAGTGTCCTGCTTCTTGCTTCTCCAGCTCACAGCACCACCGTTCAACAGGAATACAAACCCTGATGTCGACTTTTGATCATCAATATCTGACTGGAAGTCTGAATATGTATATCCCAAGACTTGGAGATCACCATCCCCATAGACCAAGATGTAATCTTGCGTCCGTCTTAGATATTTGAATATGTTCTTTACTGCATTCTAGTGTTTCTCTCCATAGCAGGATTGGTAACGACTTACCACTCCCACTGCATGGCAGATGTCTGGCCTAGTACACATCATGGCATACATCAAGCTTCCTACGGCTGATGCATAAGGGCATCCAGCCATGACCTTCTTTTCCTCAACACTTTGAGGAGCCATCCCTTTGGACAGATGGATACCATGTCCTAAGGGGAGGAATACTTTCTTCGAACCATCCATGCGGAATTGTTCAAGAATCTTCTTGATGTATCCATGTTGTGATAATCCCAATATTCTCTTTTCTCGATTTCTGAACAACTTCAGGCCTAAGATGTAAGAGGCTTCTCCAAGATCTTTCATCTCGAAGGTATGGGATAGCCAAATCTTCACACTGGTCATCATTCATGTATCATTCCCAATGATAAGGATATCATCTACATAAAGCACGATAAACACAATGGCGCTCCCACTACGCTTCTTGTACACACAAGGTTCATCAGGGTTTTGCACAAAATCATAACTCTTTATGGTTTCGTAAAATCTGATGTTCCAGCTACGAGAAGCTTGTTTGAGCCCATAGATGGATTTCTTCAGCTTGCATACTTTACCATCCTCAGCTATGAAGCCCTGGGGCTGCTCCATATAGATATCCTCCTCGAGGTATCCATTGAGGAAAGCCGTCTTGATGTCCATCTGCCAGATGTCGTAGTCAAGAGATGCAGCTATAGCCAGCAGTGTCCTGATGGACTTAAGCATGGCCACAGGAGAGAATGTCTCATCGTAGTCGATGCCTTCTCTCTGTGTGTAGCCCTTGGCCACGAGCCGTGCCTTGAAAGTCTCTACTTTCCCATCAGGTCCCCTCTTTCTCTTGAAGATCCATTTACACCCAATGGGGTTTACCCCTTTAGGTGGATCCTCTAGGGTCCATACACCATTCTTATGCATGGAGTCAATCTCTGACTTCATTGCTAGCATCCATCTATCCATGTCATGATCCGCAAGTGCTTCATCGTATGAAGAAGGATCATTGTCAGTCTCACCTGACACATGGAATCCATACCTTTCAGGTGGTGCAACCACCCTCGAACTCCTTCGAAGAGGTATGGGTGTTTCATCTTCATTTATTTCTTCAGTTTCTGGTTCAGGAATCTCAGAATCCTCAGGGGATTCAATGAGCTCCTCTACTTCATTCTTGTCTTGACCTTTAAGGAAATCATCCTCCAGAAATTTCACATCCCTAGAGACAAAAACCTTTTGGGTCTCAGGGTCATAAAGCTGGTATCCAATACCATCTTTAACATACCCAATGAAGTAGCACTCACGAGTGCGAGATTCTAGCTTACTTGCGTCCACGTTCTTCGCATGAACCAAGCATCCCCAAACCCTCAAGTGATTGACACTAGGTTTGGTTCCATACCAGAGCTCGTGAGGAGTCTTTGGTATAGACTTACTAGGAATATTGTTTAGGATATATATTGCAGTCTCTACTGCATATCCCCAGAAACTAAGAGGTAAATGTGCTTTACTCATCATTGAACGGACCATGTCCATGATGGTCCTGTTGCGTCTTTCAGCAACACCATTAAGTTGGGGAGTTCCAGGAGGAGTGAGATTGGAGACAATTCCACTCTCTTTAAGGTATTCCTTGAATTCATCTGAGAGGTATTCACCACCTCGGTCAGATCGAATCCGTTTAATCTTCCTGTCGGCTTGGTTCTCAACCAAAGCCTTAAACTCTTTGAACTTTTCAAAGGTTTCAGATTTATGACGTAGCAGGAAGATAAACCCATATCGCGAATGGTCATCGATAAACGTCAAATAATATCGATATCCATTTCTAGTCGCGGTATTGAAGGGACCACATACATCAGTATGTATTAGGTCGAGAATACCCTCGCATCTTGTAACCTTGTTACGGAAAGGCATCCTGGTCATTTTACCTCGAATACAATGTTCACAGGTAGGTAAAGTTTGAACCTGTAGAAAATCTAAAGGTCCATCCTTTATCAATCTATTGATCCTATCAACAGATAAATGACCGAGCCTTTGATGCCAAATCATATTCGAATGATTTCCATTCTCCCTGGATCTCTTGGGGTTTTTATTATCAGTGGTAGTGACATTTATGATACATTCATTAATGCACAATTCATAGAGTCCACCAGAAGTCAGAACACCTTCCGCAACAAATTTATCATATTGATTAATGACTAATTTATTACAGAACAGGAAGGAGTACCCATATCTAACAAGCTTAAACACAGATATCAAGTTCCTCCTGACCTCGGGTACATAAAGACACTCTTTAAGTACTAGGACTCGACCACTAGATAACGACAGTCTGCATGTCCCGATGGCGACTGCTGCAACACTTGCATCAGATCCCATCTGGATAACTATCTCCCCATGCTCCAGATTCCTAGTTTCCTGAAACAAATGCAACGAATTGCATACATGAACAGAAGCACCAGAATCTATAACCCAACTTCCTTCTCATCCAACGAGAAAGCTAGTTTCAATGATGAAAGTAGATTTCATACCTGCTGGGGCTTTACCTTTGTCAGTGGACTTCAGGTAGTCTGGGCAGTTATGCCGCCAGTGCCCTGGCTTCTTGCAGTGGTGACAGACATCGGTCTTTTTCGATGTCATCAGTGTGGAAGCACTAGAAGATGAACCAACTCCTTGATTCTTCTTCTTTCTCTTCGAGGCTGGGCCCTTCTGAGAACCTTGCTTCCGCCCGCGCTTTCCTCTCACCTGTGCAACCATTGCACTAGCAGAGGGGCCGTCCTTTTTCATGACGTCTTATGCAGACTTCAATGCAGCTAACAGCCCAGCGTTTGTGAAGTCACCTTTGTTCATGTGGTAAGACACAACAAAGTTGTTGAAAGACTTAGGGAGTGACAGGAGAATGAAATCAGCTTGCATTTCAGAATCCAAGTAGGCTCCCAGGGTTTCCAGCTCAGAGAGGTACCCAAACATTTTGAGTACATGTTCTCTAACAGAGGTCCCTTCCTGCATCTTGCAGCGAATAAGCTCTTTCATCACATTGTAACGCTGTGTGCAGTTTATGTCACCAAACATTTCTTTCAGATTCAGCATAATCTCTTGGCAATTGTTCATTTCCACATGTTGCTTCTGAAGCACATTGGACAATGACCCAAGGATGTAACACCTTTCCAGATTATGGTCTTCATCATATTTATCATTATATGATTTATCTTCATCAGTCACAGGGTTTGCTATCTTGTCCTTGCTAAGCACGTAGGAGATGCGCTCTGCAGAGAGAACAAGATCCAAATTTCGGATCCAATCCGAATAATTTGGTCCGGTCAACTAGTTGACCTCTAGAAGCCTGCTAAGTGGGTTCATGGACTTCATTTTCTGAAATTAAGAATGCACTATATTAGAATAATTATATATTCATTTTGAGAATAATTTGATTAAGGCATTTTAAATCAAATTTGTCCTGCCATGTCGACTTTGAAAGATTATTCCCTTATTTTTCTTTCAAAGTAAGAGATATACTTACCTCTATATCTCAAGCAAGATCTGGGATCTCCTCTCTATCCTTATCGCATCCCAATAATATGAGCCTGTGACTCGAATAAGAGAAGCGGGAACACATTCCGCCTTGCAAGTTGATGAATCTGTTATTCATCACTCCAAAAGTCAAAAATAGAGCCTTGTTCCCGAGAAAATAGAGGCATATTTCCTTTTATCTTGCATAAATAACACTCATGCATGCATCCGTAATTCATGCATTTTAGCAGTTCATCTGCATGTAAATAAGAAGCCAAAAATCCCCTGTAAAATACCTCTTCATCAAAATAACTTCTTCTCTATAATATATGTATATATTCCTTAATAGTAGAGGGAAGAATGCCAAAAACCACCCTTGTAAAATAGCCCAAATATCTTGAGAACCCTTGTACATTTAAACATACATAAAGCCCTCATACAAACCCCTAATTAGGTCTACTCACTCTTAGAGTACTACACATTAAAAGACCTTCAAAATGAGACTGATTTCATTGAAATTGGAGCTTGTATGAGAAACTTGGGTTTTTGGATCCTTTTGTATACTACACATGTATATTTATTTATCCTCGTATTTATGTATCATATTTGACCTCATCTCCATTTTTGGTCAACATGAAACTTGTAGATCTCATGAAGATCTACAACTTTCATGTTTTGAGTTTTTCCAAACTCGGCTTCCTCTTCTCTCTACACGTGTTTCTTTCTCCAGCCATTCATAGCAGGCCACGTGGCGCCCTCTGGTTGCGCCACGCGGCCCGCTGCCCATCGCCTCATCCGCCCGCGCCCTCCGCCGTTGGATCTCGCTTTTGATCCAACGGTCCAGTTCTTTCCACGCGCTTCACTTCTCCTTGCCGTCAGATCTCCCCCGCGCTTCATCTGATCCCTTCATTAGCGCCGCGCCCACAGCTTGACACGTGGCGCACTGTGGGTCCTTCGATCGCGCCCTGGATCTCGCATCTTAGCCACTCAACCCACTCATTATCCTCAGCCGTTCGATCACCTTCCACTCTCCATGTTTACCCTCCGTTAGCGCCGCGACCACATGACGCCACGTGGCAGCACCCGATTCCATCGATCGCATTGCCTCAGATCTAATCTGGCCCGTCATCTCGCTTTTAGCCCTCCACCGTTGGATCTCCAGATCCAACGGTTGAGCTGCATCGTCAACCTCCGATCGCTCTCTCTCCCACGATCTCGACCTTGCGGAACACGCACCCCCTTCCTATTCTTGGCAGCGCATCTACCACCACAGACGCCCGCTGACCTCCCCACGACATCCTCCACTCATCCCTCTCCCTCGCCATCTCCCTCAAACACCACCATCTCCACCATACTCGCCCCACGACGGCCACCAACTTCGCCAGTCCACCAGCTAACCCATCAACTTCTCCCTATAAATACCCAGCCACCGGCACCGTTCACCCCCATCCGCCACTCCAGAGAGATTCCTCGAGCTCCAAGCTACCTATTGGTGACAGCAATTTGTTGAGTTGTCGAGCGAAGACAGGTATTCAACTCCGGCGAGATCCACGGCCGCCACCGCCGTGCCGCAGCCTCCCTCGAGCAGCTGCACGAGCTCGGGACCCTACCGATCCCTCGAGCGACGACCCTGGAACTCCCAGCTGAGCTCCAATTCCCAGGTAACTCCCTCCATCGTTCTCTGATCTTCTTCTTCTTTTTCTTGCTTTTTCTCCGCTTTTATTCGCCGTCGTTGACCATCCTCGCGCCTTCCAATCACCTCGACGAGCTTCGTGTCGAAGCTCCGATCATCGCAGTACCCTCCGCACACTCCGACAAAGCATACCACGTTCCTCCGACGAGCAGCTCCGCCATTTGGCCGGAACTCGTTCGCCGGATCACCTCACGCCATTTCAGGCCTCGCCGATCACTTCACTTCCCTCCACGAGCACCTGCACGCCTCGGCTATACGATTAACCCTTTGCAGGTCCTTGAGTATTCATTGGCCGGAACCTCGCCGGAGATCCCTTCGAGCTTCATCGACGCCGAGCTCCAGCACATCTCCAAGGATCGTGAGGCCACCGGAGGCATCGCCGTGCACTCCCGCTGCTTCTGAGCTACTTGGGAGCTCGAGACGTCCTCCATCTACGCCTGGCGACCGAGGCGGAGCGAGCCCAGTCTCACCGGAGCACCGCCTTCTCCTCCGCAGGTGGCGGAGGACCACTCGAGACGACGCAGCAGCAGCCGTACGATCATCCGATCGAACGGCCCTCGTTCTGCCACGTATTCCATCACCGCGACCTTCCTCGACCGTGCATCGCGCTTCTGATCCTACGCCTCGCGAGTCGCCATGCATCTTCATCGACATCCCTTGGATCATCTTGATCCAAGGGCCTTCAGGCCGCCACGTCAACGCATCCGAGCCTCGGCCTCCCAAGCCTAGGCTCGGGTGACCCGAAGCTGCACCGAGGCTAGTCCAAACCTCCAGAGGACCCGACCCTCGCTCCGAGCCTCCGACGCCCTCCGAACCTAGGTCGGCCACGTGAGGAGCACGTGCGACCTGGGCTATTTGCACAGACGTCCCTGAAGCTTATGGAAATTACAAAAAGGTCCCTGTGAAGCAGACCCCACGTGAGGAGCACGTGTTACGTGGAGAAATTGCATACAAGTCCTGCATGTTATCGGTAATTGCATTTTAGTCCCTGTCAGCATGTTTAATCTTTGAAGTTTCAATTTCCAGTATTGCATTTACGCCCTTGTGTTTGCACGTGTCCATAGAGTACATTGTTCATCATTTTGAGATTCTAAAAATTGCATGTTGTTGGAAATTTTGTCCTCTGCCTATCAGTACACGTGTATGATTTTTGTAAGCTTATTTGAATTATTAATGAATTAATTGGTTCATTGTTGACATATTTTGCCCAGTGATGCCTTTTGATTTTTAATTAATTATCTGTACCTTCAAAAATTATCAAAAATTCACAGTAGTTTAAGGACACCATTTCTAACACACCATAAAAATTTCATAGCATTTGCACGCATATCGAGGCCTAAATAAATTGTTTAGTGATTTTCTTAAATTAATTTTAGTAAATTCATTTCACAGTAAATTTAAGTCCTGTCAATTTTCCTAGGTGCCTTATCATTAGAACCACCTAGGATAATTTTAGTTCTTGGAAAAATTGTGATTTGATATTTATTAAAAATTAAATTCTGAAAATCACTCTGTCTGTCTATTTAATTCACAGTAAATTCATTTTAAATCGAAAAATTCCAAAAAAATTAGTGTAGGTCATTTTCATCATAAATAACTGTCTGGCCAATTTTCATTATTTTTGGACTTTATTTGATACATCAATTAAATTTAACGTTAAATTGGCTAAGATTGGTCTGCACATGTCTGCATAAGAATTAAAAAGACCAAAAAAATACTCCTTGAAAATCAACGCTTGAATAATTGCTAAAATTTGACCTAAGGAGACAGTTGCCTCCCTGAGATCGACCTTGGACTTCACCAAGTAAAAAAATTTGCCGCTTGAAATTAACTCGAATTTAATTAAAGTGGTTTTTGATTAACCTCTCGTATCCGACTGCAATGAACAACATCTAATTAATTTGGACATTAATTTGCCCGAATTAACATAGGGTGCGGGAGCGATGTCACAAGTCCAACTTGCATTTCCCAATTCGGTCTTTAACATCTGGGCCCACCACCCCTAAGATGATGTTGACCCGTTGTTAATTGAACCAACCGTCAACAGGCTTAATACTCGCTATACGCAATCCAATATCGCCCCAATAATATGAGGACCCGATATTGGGGTCACTACGTATACGGCCTTACTCTTTCGAGAAGCAAAGAACCCGATCCAATTAAATCATGCACAGGATCTGTCACTTCGGACAGACGTCTCCTATACACAACAACTGGCGACGAAATCCTTTGCCTTGACGGGAGACCATGGATGTCACTTATGTGATCCTCCACCTCATATTCAAATTTTATAATTAATTATCGTGAATCACATTCACATAATTAATTCTTCCAAGGGAAATATACATCTATTCAAAATAGAGTGTTTATTGGATATGATTAATTTAATCATATTAAATTAATCATTAATCCAATCATCAACAAACATGTCTTTTACTTGAATAGTAGGTATATTCTCAAAATACGTATTATTCGAATTTTAATAATTAGAAAAATACATATTGTCTGTCTCCGGTATTATACAGTCCCTACCCGCTGTCATGGCCAGTACCGACGAGAGTGGGACGGACCACATACGTTGCAACCCGCGACCCCAATGCTCTCCGACTAGGCACCACATCCGCCTCGGGAAAGGATAAAGCAGATAGACCATCATGTACTTTGAGATGTTCATCGGTTTTTCAACCGAAATTATACCATATAATATAAATCAAAACATTTTTGATTATAAGGAGATTTGCTAGACAAATCCCCAATCCTATTCAAGTAAAAGGGTTTTTCATGTAAAAGTTGTCCTACAACTATTGTAGGATAAACTATAGTTTTCATGAAAGCAATGTTTGTTGATGAAACAATGATCAAGATCTAATATCTCATCATTGTAGTTTAGGCAAGTGTCATTCAATGAAATAATTATTTCTTTAAATATTTCACAAATATTTATCACTAATTATTCCAGAAAATTAACAATTAATTTTCATCATGATAATTGAATGACACATCACAAGGTTCAAGATCAAAATTGTTAATTTCCAGCAGTGACCCCCAATCACTAAAATTAACTTATCTTGATCAATTTAAATCCAAAAAATGCAAACTCAGTTTCCAAAGATTGCCTATTTGATTTATTAAAGAACCCAAGTGATAATTCACGCATTTCAAGGCGGATTAAAACCGTAATCATCTCATTAATTACGTTCAAATCCGCAGTTCCCGCAACAGTGAATATAGTCATATTCAAAAAGCCATATCTTGAGCAAATAAAGTCTAAATTTAGTAAACTCAAGTCCTATGGTTTCCTTGTTTAATAGGTAACAAAATCCAATTGAAAATTTCGTGTTTAAACTATTTAAACAGTACAGAAAAATTCAATTAGACAGAGGTGCGAAAATTGAAATGCAGTAAAAAGTTCGCAACCCTTTCAAGAACCAAATCGTCTAAGGTGTATGGATCATATCCAAAACCTTATTCAACCTGGCTCTGATACCACTTGAAGGATATTGTGAATCCTTAAGCGCATCACGGAAGCGTGTTGATCGCATCATATGCGATCGGAGCAACTAGTCGTACTAGATGCTAGATGCAGCGGAAATTAAAATTTTAACTTTAAAGATGAAACCACATGATCACGAGAACACTTCTCGGATCGTTTCATCAAACCACAAAGTACAAGGAATACCTCTTGAAGCGTGGTTGTGATCGCGAGATCCCAAAGTAGAGATCCTCCTATCTTAAGTCCGACCCACGGAGAATGCGCTTGCGGGCACGATGATGAGTCGCGTCCTTCCCGCAATCCTTTGACGAAGATCCAAGCGAAGCCGAAATGCTCTCCTTCCTAATACACAAAGTGGATGGCCACTAGAATATTAAGGAGAGCCCACACGAGAATGAGAGAGAGAGTGAGAGTAGAGTTCTTCAACTCAAGAATGTTGTAACTTGGAAAGGCTACCCTAGCCCTCCTTTTATACTAGTTTAGGATCCAATGGATCTCAATCCATGGGACACATGGATCCAAGGGCTATGCTTGGTCCATGATAAATCAATGGCTATGATTGTTGTTGGTTAAAACCAACAACATCAATTTAAATATTAATTAATCAAGAGATAATATGATAAATGAAGTGGAGTTAACCAACCACCTAAAAAAGGGGGGGCGTCACCCATGAACAATTCATGGGTGACGCCACCTATGAAGGTGGTTATTTGCTCCATTTTATTTATCTTATTATTCCTTAATTAATCACAATAAATATTCACCAAAATAATTCCAAATTAATTTGTGAATAGTTTAATCTTGCCATTGAATATTATGTGAATCATATTCACAACCCAAACTAATTAGTAAATTGCATTTCCAATTAATTAACAAATGTGAATCCAATCCACATTATTAATTAACAAATGCTATTTACATAAATTCTCTCTTATATATGTATATTATAAATCATATTTATAACACATATATATCATGGATAGTGTTATCCACATTCTCTTAATCCTTGATAATTAAATCCAATTTAATTATCTTAGATAATCATTTTTCATAATATGAATCATATTCATATTTAAGCTTGATAATTAAATCACATTTAATCATCAAGTCCTTGCTTGGATATTTCATCAAAAGGAATTATTCTTGAACCCATTCAAGAATAACGTGCTTTCTCCGCAGATACTTGGAGATAAGGACAGGGCGATTGTATTATTCCATGTATAGTGACTTGGATGTTGAGATATTATCTCAAATCCAGATCGAACGAACCTCCCACAGATGCTTGATTAAATCAAGACCGCAAATCCAATCTTCTCATTGAATCTGAATCCCATTCAGACCAATGTCCAACACTTGGACTAAGATCGGATTGCTTCTCTACTGAAAGGAGTCACTAAAATCCAGACCTGTTTCATCACTCCCTCGGAATGGAAGCGTCATGGATATACAATCGTTTATGATCACATCACCCTTCAGGTATTCCCAATACCTGTACATCCTACATACTGGAAGACCCATGATCAACCCGAAGATCAAGATCATTTTATACTGTCTTCTTCATGGTTTAATCATTAAGTTTCTCAATCTTGGTCATTGGGATTTGGTATCGATCATATGCTTTCCCAAAGCATATATCATACCTTCAAATTCATGTCATGCTTCCAAAGCACGACGACCATGCATGGAATTTGATTGGTCCCAATACCTCATGAGTGAGCTCATGTCTTCCGGTTCACAAGTGAACCTGTATGATCCCTTTGAGAGATCATATTGCTCATATACCCTTATATGCACACCAGCTCGCCGGTGTATAGACCTTGGTTAGGTCATCAACCTATTGGTCTGCCAAATGTACATACTTAGATATATAGCAATATATCTGTCTCCGGTCAGAGGATGCGTGCCTATGCTGTGACAGCATTCAACATAGGACTTAGGTTATCTCGATCTCGTCAGGTCAACCCATTGACCTAACTAATCTGACACGTCCGAATCACAATTCCCATGCAGAGGACCTGCATCAAGAGGTCGGTCAGATATCAACCTATGTGAGAAAGGATTGCCATCTCCTACTCAGGCTGGAGATCTCCACTTGACAATCATTTGACGGTGCTTGATGAGTCCTCTATCTAACTCTTTAGATATTCATCCAAACACCAGCCTCTATGATTCACTTAATGAAACAACATCTATATAATCATCAAGCTGGCCATGGTACATAACCCTAATTGTACAGAGGGACCTTATAGTGCATTCATTCATATAATTTCAGAAAGGGAGTGAAACATCAATAACTTTTATTGATAAACTTAAATATTACAATAACATTTATTGTAAGAATGGTTCGCCCAGGGCTCACAAGTCTAACAATCTCTTCACTTAGGGCCTCTAAAGAAGACCAGAATGATTGTATAGTTTGCATATGGATCAATGAAGAGCCTGAAGGGTATTCTAGAAAACTCCGTTATTTTGATTCAGGGCATGAGACGCATAGTAGATTTTGTTGTAGTGCCGATGGGCACGTCCATTGGAGTGAACTCTTCAATCATTCTAGGACAACGATTTCTCACCTCAGGGAGGGTCGTTGCTATGGATCATGAGAGATTTGTTTCCATCCTGTTGACGAGAAAAAGGTGATCATCACTACACCCACTGCCGACTAGAGACATGCATCTGATATGATTTCACCTTTTCTAGTTGACCCCGAGTATTGTTACCTTGATGAGAAAATCAAAGATTTTTGTTGTATGTTGGATTCAACTGAAACCCGAGAATTCCTCTCCTAAGAGGAAGACTTGGAATGCATAGACCTCAGAGTTCCTTCTTCTGGTGTTTGGAGATGTATTTATGACATATGTGGGATTTACACGATTGACACTACTGAGCGGAGGGTAGATGTTGATGAGACTAAGGCCAAATTTGATCTTGTTTCTTTTCAGGAATTTGGGCCTTTTAATGAGAATGATGATCTGGTTCAGACCGTAGAGGATGATCATGATTCGATTACTTTCCTCGAATTCATCTACTCCAAGAACTGGGTCAAGGTCTCAAGTGTGGAAATCATGAGAGGAAACTCCAATAGATCAGTCTTGGGTGGATGTGAAAGGAAATGTGAAGGTGGAGGTGGGTAAAAGTTTGAGATTTAAAACTGTGGCTGAGGTGTATACGTACAAAAATCAGGAGCAAAATCCTCTGTGAAAAAGGGAGGTGGACCGGTTAGAGTGTATGAGGGATCCCAAAGTCCAGATAAAAATAACTCCAATCAACCGTCTCGAAACAAAAGGAAAAGATCGGGAGAGCACGATAGTCAAATCAAGAGAAGTGAGAAAAAGGCGCAAATACGTTGAATAGATCTAGTATGCACATAAACAAATGCACATAAAACAAACCCCTCAATTAACCTACTCAACTCGGTAGAGACTGTGAAAGTTCAATATTTTTATCTTGTTTATTTTAGAGTTAGGTGAGAAGTCAAAGATTTTACAAATACTTAGGAGGCTGAATGAGATTTGTATGTACGTGAGCAATTAAAACGAAGACAATGAGGGGATTACTCGCGCCAAGACAAATATTTTTCTTACTGGTGTATTTTATGGTCAAGTAATATTAACAACCCCAATTTTACTAGTTAACACTTTTTTTGTGTTTTTAATGAGAATGCACACGCCTAACGAGGAGTCAATTTTACTTAGCACCTAGGAGGTCAAAAATAGAGGGAGAGTCGTTAAAGTAATGCAAGCGACAATCGATGATGTATGTTAAAGCGTAAATGCTCACCTTGCCTCCATCACTCTACATGCAAAGATGCTTAGCATAATTGAAACCTACACTATATGCAAACGCAAGCTGATGAAATCACCCTAGGTTCAGAAATTGTTATTGGCATGAAGAACCAATGCTTAGAATGAAACCTAAGGATCTGGTCTTGGAGTCTCCTCAGTGCCTACAACAGTAGGCCCTCAAGTGTTGTATGGAGGACTCTCGTGGCACGCAGTTTCGAGACTAAGTGAGAAGCATTTTGATATTTGACTATGTTCAAATGTAAACTATAGGAGCATGCAAGGGTTATTATGTTTTGGCCTTAATCTATCGTTAAGCAATACCTAAATCTAGGGATCAATCACACAAAAGAAAGAAAACAAAACTGAGAAACAAAATAAAAGAAATGCAAGAAAATCGTGAAAAACCAACGAGGCCCCCAGGGGAACAATCCCTCGGTCACTGGACCTCGTAAAATGTGAAGTGTCCCAGAGTCCTAAATTATTAGAAATAAAGTGGTCTCTCTCTCACTTAAAAATTACACAATAAACAAATACAAAAAATAAATGCTCAAAAAGTGTTGCTTAAAAATTCCCTCCAAGTCCTCCTTAGTGCTAAGTCGGCAAGCTGAAGTCGGTGTGTGGGCACCTTGAATAAAATGCCTCCCTCGATCTGTGGTACCTCGCACAAAGTCAAACAAGAGGGAGTGAATAGACAATTCACAATAATATCAAATAAATAGAAAATAAGTAAAGGAAATATAGACAAAAAATCATACCATCAATCAAAATCCAATCTAAGCGCAATTGCTCCCCAACAACGGTGCCATTTGATAATCGAGATTTTGTAGAGGTTGTGTTAATCCACAAGGCAAATCAACAGTCGTTGAGATGGTCTCACATGAAACCCCAATTAGTCAACAATTAACCCATAATAAATAAATTAAGAAATGAAATATAAATCTGGAGTTAAAATTGATTATAACTCTACAATGGATATGTATAGTATGCAAGCATGTAGAGGTCGAACACAAGAGGCATAAAGGATAGGTCGGGCAAATTGATGCACAAAAGTAATTGTGAGGTATCTGTCTATGTGTATTTTTGTGTTTTTTTTAATTTTTTAATTTTTGTTTTATATTTTTGTATTTTGATTTTTTAATATGTTTATGCTCTTTTTTCATATTTTGTATTTTTTATATTTTTTTTAAAATTTTTTATGTAAACCCTATATATAGAATATATTTACAAAATAGGATATGGTAGATACAAATAATAGTAAATATAATCAAATAAAGAAAATAAAACAGTTATGCTTTTAGTTACTTATTTAGTAATTTTAAGAATTTTTGATAATCTTTATGTATTTTTAAAGTAAAAAATACTCTAAATCAGGGTTTAAATAAATACACGAAATTAAAATGGAGATTAAAAATAGAAAATAGAACCAAAAATTTCTCTGAATAATTTTTAATAGGTAGATAATAACATAAAGAAAAATATAAAATAGAAAATAGATTTTTTAGAATTTTTGTGAATTTCATAAATTTTATAAAGGTTTTTAGTGTTTTTCAAACTTCAGGAGTTTTCTTTTATAAATTTTAATGATTTTTAGCCTGAAGGTCAAAAATACATAAATAAAATATATAATTTTTTATTTTCAAAATGTTTGTTAATTTTTTATGTATTTTCTATTGCAAACATGGACAAAAAGGGTTGTTTTTTAATTTTATAACATAGATAAAATGCCTAAAATAAAAAACCAAAATGGTAGCATGAAATTACACTACAACAAGCATTTATCCTATTTTTTGAGGAATTTTTGGAGTAATTGCTATGTTATAAAAATAGAAACAATAAAGAGAAACTGCACTATTGGTAGGGGCATTTTTTAAATAAAAATAAATCTAGGTGTCTACTTGCAATTTTACCAAAAGTTTACAACGTGTACAAAAATATTTTGGATTAAAAGAAAATACTACAAAATACGGGCCCTTCCCCTACAAAATAACCACCTTACGTGGGCGGCCACTTGAGCTGAGCTGCAAGGACTGGAAAGAAATTACCAAAAAGTTAAGGGCTACTTGCAACTATTACAAAATTAAAAACCTGCCGATGAAAGTTTAACTAGTAATAAATAAATTACAAAAATTATGTGGGCTTATATGCAAAATACCCACATGTGGAGTGGTAGAATGGCGGGCCTCCTTCCACTTATCCACATAGCAACACAAGGGAGTCCGATGATGCTTCAGCTTCAACGCCTAGGATTAGATCACAAGAATGCTCGGATGGTCGAGGCATGGGATGATCGAACAGAGACTGTACGTTCTGGCAATATGGCTTGATCGGACGGCTGGGACAAGGTTCGGAGGGACATGGAAGAACTGGGCTTCCTTCAAGCTTCGATCTTTGATTTGGCGTGTCTCCGACCTCCTGCGTGGCTCACAGGGGACTCAAAATGTTGCTGAAGTCTCCCCAGGTCGATCGGTTCCTTCAATCAAGGTCCTGGAGTTGAATCGATGGTAAGGGGATCGAGGAAGATAAGGGCTCAAGGTACCTCAAGTGAGAAGCAAAATCGACCCCCTCCAGGGGCCTTTGGCTCGCATCACCTGCAGAAAAGTTAATCACGCTAAGAAAAGGGAGCTGGGGCCTTATTGGCACGAGGGGAATGGTTGGTGGCGCGGATGGAGCTCTCCTATGGATGGTGGTGGAGGGAGAGCTGGGATCTCGACCCTGATGGAATCAAGGGAGGATAAAGGTGAACAAAGGTGGAGAAGGCGAGGGGAAGGCGAAATGAAGTGGTAGCAAGGTCGGAGAAAACAACGAGGACACGGTGGAGGTGTGCCGTAGTAGATCTCCAACGAACTACGAGGGATGGAATCTAAAGGACTAAACACAAAATAAAAGCGAAAAATTAAATCTTAGGCTAAAACTAAACTATGAAATGCAATAAAAAGGTGATTACCTCACCGGCCAAGACCGAGAATAAAGACCTCGATAGTGGTGGCCCGTCGGAGGTGGTGGAGACCACCCTCAACCGAGCTTAGCTCCGCTGCAAAATGGGTCGGGAGGAAGCTGTCACCTTCCTCTATCCAAGGTGTAAGAAGGAGGAGGCTAAACGTGGTCAAAAGGGGATTCAAATGGAGAAGGGAAGGTCGGGGTGGCTTTTGTACAGATGATTGAGGCGCACCAAAGATCGAAGGGATGCAGGTGTTGCAGTGATCCAATCCTCGCTGCAAACACCAGGCGTATAAAAGGGTTCTACGATAAAAAAAGTGAAGAAAGAATTGAGCCCTAAAGATGTAAGGAGAGGTCTACAAAAAATCGAGAAGACGACTTAGGCACGAGGTTTGACAGCTACAAGATGCGGGTCAGAGAGTTGACCAGAGTCAACTCTCTGCGTCACCTGGTTGGTCTACGTGGACCAACTAGGAAAAAACCCTAGAAATTATTTAAAAATACAATAAAAAATAACATGAATTTATTAATTTTAGGTTAAAAAATAAAAAATATTTATTATTTTTCAAAGAATTTTATTCTTATTTTTATTTATTTTTTAGAGTTATATAATTACAAGTTACTTTTTAGGGCTAATAATATAGGTATGTTCATCTATGTATTTTATTTTTATTTTCTTTTTTGATTTTATTAATTTATTTTATTATTTTATATATTTATAACTTATTTTTAGATACTCAAATTTATTTTTATTATATTTTTCTTATATATTATATACACTTAAATAAATAAGTCTATTTAGTATATAGATATAAATATAGGTATTACAACTATGTATTTTATATACACATTTTATTTTAATGTTTTCTTTGTTGTTTTATTCCTATTTTAACATGTACATATATTGTAAAGAATATTTACAAAATTTTAAAATATGAAAATTATAAAACCAGTAAATAATGAATAAAATGATTATTTTAATCAGGTAAACTTTACAGGAGGGGTTGGAAACCTAACTTTCACATCTTAACTCCAAAAAATATGAGACCACCTTCATTAAATTACTTATTAAAATTTATATACAATTAAAGGTGATTTTTGATATATTTTGAGTTTTATTTGAGAGATATGGGTCTGGGAAGTTGGGATTATGGAAACTTATTCAGAGTATAAATTTTTCTCTCCGTATTATTTTCTATGAAATAAATTTTGTATTTTTCTATATTTTGTTATCTACAATTTTAATTTTCAATGTTCATTTATTTGAGATATAAAAAGTGACAAATAAAATAGGTCTCAAAAATGAATAAATGAATAAATAAATGAAATTTTATTGTATTTTGGACCCTTATCTCCCCTTACTTTATTCCTCGTCGACCTATTCATCAAGATGCTTAGGTCTTGGGGTTTAGAATCATAAAATATCTTCAATATTTTATTCTTTTTATTTTCTTTATTTTATAATTTTAGCATTAAAAACAATATTTTATACAATATTTACACGATAATGCATGAATGTTAATTTGTCTAAATTAGAGGTATTTACATGCATTTACTAGGATTTTTAAGGCCAAAATGATAGAATAAAGTGCCAAAAAGGATATTCATCACTGGATCTGTCTTTAGGTCGGTTGTAGGCTCTTCGGAGGAAGTCTGAAATGAAAGGAAGTCAGCGAAACACTACCGTTCAACATTTTCTTATTCTTACTGATCTATAGGTGACTGGCAGATCTGATCATCCACTTATGACTTAGAGGTGTTGAAAATATCATAATGATATGAAACATTATCAGAATTGTGTCTGTCAACCTTGTCCCTAATTAGCTCCAAGATTGTGCTCTCCAATCTCCCATCATCTAGTATTTGAATCTCAGACTCTACTAAAGGTGTGATGAAAGATTGTTTGCTCAGTTTGGCTCAAACTACTTCATCATCAGTCTGTACAAAATCACAGTCCTGATGACCATTGGTCTCAATTCCATATGTTCGCTGTGACTCTTCTGATTTGGCTTTGAGGTCCTTGATCATCTCTATATGTATACTCTCTCCCTGGACATGAAAGTACACGTTCCTAGTACCATAATAAAAAATGACCTTAGTGCCAGAAAAGGTCTTCCTAATATGATCGGGGTACCAGCCAGACATTTAGGGACTGCCATGTCTAGCACTACAAAGTTCAGGGGGCGTTCCAAACCATGAATGGTGACGATAACGTCCTCAATTAATCTGTTGGGCCTCTTGACCGATCTATTAGCAAGCCGTAAGACCATCCTGCTTCGTAGAAGAGGTCCGAACTCGAACTTGTCGAGTAAGGAAGAAGGAAGGAGACTAATTGACAATCCACTGTCTAAAAGAGTATGCTCAAAAGTCTGATCGAGAATCTTACATCTGACATATGGTGCTCCTGTGCCTGATCTCTTAGATGGGAGACGGTTCTGCATGGTATGGCATGTTTCCTTTGTCGGCACATGGATTTCTGAACAATGATTGCATTGCCTCTTCTTCCTGCGGACTGTGGTTCGCTCTTTGAGATCTTTCTGCAGAAGAGGGTGGTGTGCTATGGCTTTCGAAAGAGTAAGATAAATGGTGAGCTTATGTAGCATCTCTTTCGTTAGATCATTCATCTGATTCTTTTTGGTATTTTCTTTTTTATCTCCTTTCTCCAAGGAGAATGATCGAGGAAAAGGAATCTGTGCATCCTCCTTGTTAGTCTCTACAATAGGAGGATCAAAAGAACAAGAAGAAGATTTTTTGTAAAATGGGGACTCTCTTCTTGCAAATAATCAGAAGAAGACTCATGAGATCTAAAATGGTCAACTATCTTATGTTTATTTCTCTTTTTGGATTTTCTCTTTTGTGCATTTTTTATGTTTTTCTATCATCATCAATTGTATAAGAAGAATGGTAAAGCAGCTGCATCAACATCAGACTCTGGCTTCTTCTTGTCTGGCTTGGTGGTATTAGCACCACCATTGACATCCTCAAAATTATAGGCAGCATCAGTACCATCATCAAGATCAACATGCTCACTTGCATAATCAGCTATATCTTCATTGAACCTAGTTAAGTCTCCACCTGCGAGTATCTTACTACTCCTAAGAGAAATAAAATCAGCTTCATCACATCAAAGAGAATGGTCTGAAAATACTTGTGATAGGAGGTTAGGTTCTGTCAAGTGTACTTGCTCTGATGTCCTCTTCAAATTATTTGGGATTGGCTCAATTTGAGCAGGAATAGTGGACTTCTTGACTATATCAGTAACATGGTCTTTAAAATCATCCATTTCTCGCCTAAATGCGACCTGCTAGTCGGTTATCAAACTAGCGAGATACTCAAGAGCCGAGTTGTCATGGAAGGGACCATGAGACCCGGATGAGTCACCTCGATGGAATTAAGGCTGTTGCGAAGCTGACTACTGTTGTGGAAGGTAAGACTGTTGATACTAAGATGGATATGTGTTTTGTCTCCACTGAGTGGGTTGGTACTAGCAAGGATCGGAATGTTGCGATTGTTCTTGGTTCTTCCCCATCTGTGTCTGTGATGGTTGTTGGGAAGAGGCACCTCTTAAGACCAATGGAAACCAGGATGATCATAACAAATAATAGATTACCGTTGTTGGTTGTACCATATCCCATTGACCTTTGCCAATGGTTCGAGCATCTCAGAATAAGTCGGGGGCATCGAAGTAAGCACTTGATCGCTCAGATACACCATCTAGGTGTCAGATGATGGTGTCTGTGGGTTCTACTGGTAAGCATGAGACTGGTGAGTCAGCTCAGAATACACATGATATATGTGTTGAACTGGTGGCCGTAGAAGAATTCCTCAGTCTCTTCTTCCTGAGTCAGCTTGTGATCTTGAAGACTTCACGAAATCTAACTGAATTTCTTGAAAGCACATGATTTGTGTATTCATATCACTAAGACATCTCTTAAGCTTATCAATTTTATCAATCTTGTCCAATGTTTGGCACTTTTTCTATATGACCTCCATATGAACCAACTTCTGGAAGATGACCCCATATCAGTTGATGAGGATTTAGAACGAGCAGAAACATCAGAAGAAGGAGTCCCTTCAATTTGTGCCACTCAGGAATGTTCGTGGTAGGTCGTTGGCTTCGTCTGAATATAAAACCTAGTCCAGGACATCGTAATGCAGTTTTCAGTCATCTCCTCGTGGATATCCCAGACTTGATCATTATGCTTTGAGAAATAAGATCCACCATAAAAATCATTCAGTTAAGGAAGGCTAGGGGGGAGGAATTGGGGGGGGGGGTGGGTAGGCCTTTTCTGGTCCCCACGACTGAGGGGGGGTGAAGCGGGGAAGGAAGGGGGGATGGGGGGGTCCCTTTGCGGGGGAACTCGTCCCTTCCCACAATGACGGCTCTGTTGTCTTGGGGAGCGTTGAAGCTTGCTTCTTCTCCATACTTTTCTTGGTCATCCATACCACTATCACCAGTCCCTGCAACTCGGGTGTCATCCCACAAAAGAAGCGATGAACCAAGTTTGGCTTTGAGACTATCTATGAGCCCTCCAAATCTGTCCCATGCTTCGTGGAACTGCTTGTTCCCAATCATGATGATTTTACTTATCGTATCTCTAACAACATTTGTGCAACCAAGTGGGAAGTGCTTGTTCAGATATTCTATTCTTAATTGCTCCCACGTAGAAACATATCTCCCCAAGTGTTTAAGCCAATAGGCTGCTCTGTTCACAAGGGAGAATGGAAATGCGATCAATTTGATCGTGTCCTCATTCACATGTAGATCATGCACCATACTGCAGATGATCTCGAACTCTTGTAGGTATAGATGTGGCTCCTCCATATATAGCCCATGAAACTTGGGCAGCAAATGAATGGTCCGTGGTCAGAGCTCAAAATTACCATGGATGACAGGAAGACGGATCCACTGGCGTGTGGTATTTGCTCCAAGATTGTAGAGATGCTTTATTGTTCGGTTTGGATCAAGTGGAGGTCTATTTGCTTCATTCTATCCTCTATCCCCCACCACTCCATGGATCTCAACATCAAGAGTCTCTCGTTAGGCTTTCAAATGTGTCAGCTCGACTCGTACATGGTTCATCATTCTCCCCTGCTCCCTTATCTGATTCTGCATTGACTCTAGGGAAGCAAGGAGACCAATTTTGATTGTGTCCTGATCTATGACTACCGAAGTAGTCTATGGTTGTTGTGCTCCATTGCCAACCATGTCTTCTGGAAAGGAGAAAGAACCTAGATCAGGTTCAGCTAGGTCAATATGCAATTGCCGCTTTAGAAGAGGGTTCTCTTGAGTCGAGGGTGACGATGATAAATATTGAGAAGAATAAAGAGTGGGAGAAGAGCTTCCAAGGTCGGAGTCATGCTTGGAAGATGGAACATGATGAGATTTTGATTTGGGAAGAGGGACATCTCGAACCAATCTAGATGGATGAGTCGGTGCATGCGAGAGAGGATCAATCAGAGTCGACCGAAGCAATCGCCTACCCATCATCTTGATAAGAAAGACGATTGACTGATAGAGTTTCGAAAGATATAGACTCACACCACATAAAATAATTGCAAAGCAAAACCCTGGACTCACCAACTCAACCTGATGATGATCGTAAAAGTTCAATCGTTAATATTTTCAGTTTTAGGGTTTATTAGAAAAGCAAGTCTTTTCACAAATTACATGAGATGATAGGTGCCTAAACTTCTCAAAAAACTGTCCCGTGTCTGAATAGATAATCACCTACTTTTCTCTAGTATGGGAGTAAGTAACGGATCATTTCTGGCTACTGGTATTACTTGAGGACGGAGCCTTACGCAATGTCCTCTAAACCTCCTACTCTGCTATGGAGACCCAGACCATTTCCAACTACCCAAGATTCCTCACTGAATAGTAGAGTAACATATTGTCATATCAGTAGTCTTTCAAAAAAAATTCGAGCTTAGGTTCTAACCCTATGGGTCGTCCCTCACTCATAATTTGAAAGTACCTTCTAGTCATTCGTTGGGGATTTCTCTCCCAAAAGATGTAGAGTGTGTTACGTTTAATTTTAAGTCAGATATATTAGTAGTCTATGTTTTATTTTCGTGTTATCACTTTTTTGGATCTTTCAAAATGTCTAATGATTTTCTTTTCTTATTTTTGACCAAGGTAAAAATAAGCAAACAACTGGGTTGTGCATCCTATATCTACCTACAAAAGCGCAAAAAATGAAAAATGAAAAATCCTAGAAAAATACCTAGCCTTGCAAAAGCCACAGAAAACATCGATAAATCACGATACGAAAAAGTCGTTGTAGGTGCCACGTTCCCTCAAGTACACGTCACTCGATGAAATAGACCCCGAGAAGAGGAACAAATCAAGATGCCCTTACGTGACCCCTTCTATAAAAATTTAAAATGGCCAAATGCACTTAATCTTTTTGCAGAGGTTAATACAAAGAAAAATAAAAATCGCCTCTCTGATTCTCAACTGTATGGGTCCAAACTCGTGTCGAACAAAACAGAAATAAAAAGCTGTGAAGCAAAAAAATCTACAAAGTTAGATGACGGAAAAGGAAGAAGAAGAAAATCCTAAACATAAGGTATCTACGGTCTACCATAGCATTGCCTCCCCAGCAACAGTGCCATCTGAAAAGCACTCCTGATGTGAAGGATAACAAGGTTGTTATATCGATCAGGTAGATTTTACCAGAAAATTTTATTTTTGCTATTTATACTGCTAAACTTAGATGTGTATAGTGAAAGTATGGGAGTGTTGAACTTAGGGAGGCAAATTGTTTAGAACAAGGGTAAAATTATAGAAAACAAAGGTAGATGTGTTTCCTAATTTTTTATTTTTTTATAGGTACTTTTATGAATTTTTATTTTTTTTGATATTGTATACCTATAAGTAGAAAAATATAGGCATTATGTTTTATATTTTTGTATATTTGTTTTTTATTTTATGATTTTTATGTTTTTAATTTGTTTTACTATTTTTATGTATTGTTAGGAGTTTCCAGTATTTTTATGGGTTTTGAATTATTTTTGAGATGAAAAACAAAGTTTTATTTGAAAAATTAAACTTTTCTTTTTTATTTTTAAAAAAATAGAAAACAGTAAAAATACATTCAAAACAATATAGTTTACGTATTTTAAAGATTTTTATTAAATTAAATATGATTTTTACAAGTCTTTATGTATTTTTAATTTTTATTAATTTTAATATTCAATTTTTATTTTATTTTGATTTTCTGAGCAAAATATGGTAAAAAGATATTGTATAGAGTTTTATAGATTTTATAGAGTGTTTTAATTTTTTATGCATTTTATAAGTTTTTTTATATTTTTTTTGTATTTTCAAATGATTTGTTAAAAATAGAAAATGTTTTAAATTTTCAAAACTGATTTAATAATGTGTATAGAAATATTAGGTATTTATATGTATTTTTATTGAATTATTATATTTGGTATTTTATTTATTATGTATTACAAAATGTATAGTTTAGGTATACTACTTAAGGGTGTATTTTTCTGGAAATTAATGGGCACATGTGAAATAATATTGAATTAAAGGGTATGGGCGCAAAAAGTCCAGGAAATCACTTGCAGCTTACATGAAGGCTTCAGCACAAGGGATCTATCTAGGAATTCAAGAAATTATGAGTATCTTTTACGTAAAATCTCCAAAAATCACGTGTACACACACGTGGTCCAGATTGCAGAGAGGACCGACTTGCAAATAATAGAAGTAGTAAGGGTACTAGCATAAATATTCTAGTGCATGCGTGTTTTGGATGTGTCTAATCATGTATGAGAGATTTTTTCGCAAATAGTAATATTTCTAAGGGAGTCCCTACAATATGATTTGAAATTATCTCGCCTCATGTGAGGCACACGCGACCATCGCTTTAGTGTTAAGCGGTGGCTCAATTGGGGCGATGTAGGCATGGTGCATGATGAAGTTGTGGTCGCTTGATTGGATCCACTTATCTAATGGATCAACACAAAAAACCCTGAATAGAAAAGGGAATGGTGAAGGAACTCAATCTATCTATGCTTGTTCTTCCCAACTTGATTTCTCTGGCAGTGGATGCGGTTGATCAGAAGCCGCTGAGAAGGTCACGGTCGGTAGAGGTATTCATGACGTGGAGGTATTCTCAAGCAACGACAGTGGTCTCGTTGTTGCAGTACTGGGAGTCCTCAGATCAATTTAATCTACAGGTCGCGACGGTGGTTCTCAACTTCAAGTCACATCAGTACGCGAAGTGTTTGATTTGCATGCAGGCATTTCACGTTGATCAATATCCGGATCATGATTAATCACAGATTATGTTGCTTCTCTAGATTATCCCCATTAGGGATGCAAACGACGGGATATAGATATAGGTCTTATCATATCCTTATCTATTTTTAAATTCGAATATTGATCCGGATACGAATGTTATACGAATGTTATAGAATGTATGGATTATGGGATCATATCCTTAAAAATGGATATGGATGTGAAATGGATATTCAGAAATCAGATACAGATATTTGATAATCGAGATTTTGCGAGGGTCCAAATATGTCTCACACAAGGCAGAGACAAAGTCGTTGTGGCGACCACTCACGAAATCCCAATTAGTCAATAGTTAACCTACAATAAAGATCAAACAATGAAAAGTAATATGTAGAGTTAAAATTTATTATAACTCTACAAAAGATGTGTATATTGCAAGTAGTGTAGAGTCTCGAATACAGGAAGCAAGCAGGTAGATCGGGGTAAATGATGCTAAAAAATGGCTGTGATCAAGTGTCTATATGTGTTATTTTTTCTGGGTTTTAGTTTTATATTTTTTATTTAAATTTTTATTTTATACTTTTTTATGATTTTTAATTTTCTGATTGTATCTTTTCTTTTGATATTTTATATTTTTATATTTTATTTTTCTTTTGAAAGTTATATAAAGCTATAGAGGATATATATATAAGAGATGAGAGAGATATAAATAGGTAAAAATAGTAAAATAAAGGAAATTAAATGTTTTTGTGTTTTTTATATTTTTCTAATGTTTATGTGATTTTACTGTGTTTTTTCTATTTTTTGTATTTTTAAAGGCAAAAATACATAAAACAGTGAATACAAAAATTAATCGAAATTAAAATGGAGATGAAAAATATCAAAAAGTAACAAAAATTCTTCAAATTAAATTGTAAAAAATAGAATAAAATAAAGAAGATTTAGGAATAGAATACACAATTTTTAGATTTTTTATGAATTTTAGAAATTTTTATGATTATTTTAGAGTTTTTTTATTTTATGAGTTTTCTTTTGTATTTTTTAGTGATTTTTAGTCTAGAGGTAAAAGATGAAAAAACACACAAAATATAATTTTTTTGAAAATTTCAAAAACGTTTTGTAATTTTTATGTATTTTCTAATGCAAACAATGAGGAAAATGCATGTTTTTGAATTTTTATAAATAATAAAAAGCAATAAAAATGCAAAATAAAAATATGACACGGTAGAGAAATGCAACAGGCACACAATGATATTTTTTTAGATTTTTTAAAGATTTATATATGCATGAGATAAATACAAGAAACAAAGAAAAACTACACTAGTAGCAAGGGTATTTTTGTAAATAGCAGAAAAAGCGAGGGCTGAAGTGTATATTTCCCCACAAAATATAGAACGCATGTAAAAAGTTAATGGACCAATTATAAAGCACTAAAAACCCAATGTTATATCTACAAAAACACCAAGTATCACATGGAGAACCACGTACGCATCTGGTAGGGACCTGTATGTAATTAACAAAAACCTGGAGGACTGGTACACAATATTACCAAAAAGATATAACATTATAAAATACTTTCTGGACTATTTCAAAATACAAAAAGCTTTGAGGACCTGGATGTGAAATCGACACCTCACGTGAAGCGTCAAGTGAGGTGACGTGGCTAGGACTGGAATGTAATTATAAAAAGTACGATGATTATTCTACAAATATTACAAAACCAAAATAACGATATAGGAAAGTTTAAGTTTTTATATTTAAATACAAAAGTAGGGTGGGGTAAATGATGCAAAATACCCAAGGCCTGGCGATTGGACGACTGAGCCTCCTTCACTTGACAGGTGGAGGCATAGGGAGGCTTGATGATGCTTCGACTTCGACGGCCAGGATTAGATGACGCTTGAGGATCCGATGGCTGGCGGCGGGCGCGATCGAACGGCAACGGAGGCCCCTGGAAAAACAGGCCGAATCTGACGGCTGGAAGGTGATCGCGAAGAACAAGGGAGCGGGTCGGTGAAGATGAACTTCCCTGACCTCCCTCTCTCTCCTTAACGGCAGTTGAAGCTCAAACGTGTCCGAGACGACTCCTGGCGTGGTCCTCTGTACGTTGGCAGCTCCAAAAATCTCCGGTTGTGGCCGGAGGTCGAGCGTGAGGGTGGAGGAGCTGGGGGGCTCCAAGTATCGCAATGGCTCCTTAAAACGAGCCCCAGGTCTTTCAGCCGTGCATGGACTTGCAAAAAGAGGTTAAGGGGGTCGTGGGAAAACTATCACGACCACCCTTTGGCAAAAGGCGGTGGAGAACGGGAAGATGGAGGCTCGTCGGGGCAAACTCTGGTGAGGTGGTGGCGTTGTGATCGGTTGGGTATGAATCACAAGCGAAGGGGGGAATCTACTCCTAAGACTATGGCGAATAGAAGAATGCAAGAAAAAACAAATAAAATGTACCTTGATGGCTAAGAATGCCTAAGATGGGTACCTCATGACAGAGGATGGCCGGAAATGATAGAGCCGCTCATCGACCCTTGCCTGGGCTCTGCTCGCGACATGGAGGATGCATGTCACGCCTCCGGTCCGGAGCTTGGTGAAAGGATCCAGACTAGGGTCAAAAGAGGGTTCAAAGAAGAATGGGAAAGTCAGGTGGTTTTTTAATAGGTGACGGACGTGCTCCAAAGATCAAAGTGATGCAGGCGCTGCCGCAATGCAATCCTCGAGGCAAACAACAGGCGTGTAAGGTGGATCCACAAGGAGAAAAAGTCCAGTAGGAAGCATGATGAGCCGACAAATCACCAAGACTCGGGTGAATGTAATAGAACTAGGGTCGTTACGACCCGGATATCGGCTCGATCAAGAAAAATATGAAGATCAGACCACCAAATAAAGATAGAAAATCAATCAAAATCAAGATAGCGGTCCTGGCAATGAGATTAGCCTTGTATAGCACCCAGGGTCGGACTCAGGGAGCACGAATTGGACTTGCAGCCTACGAAGTAGTCAAGAAGAAAACACAAGTATTTTTGGTGTATTTTAATTATTTTTATATTTTTTTGGATTTTTAATAATAAAAGGAAATAAGAAAAAGTCAAAACAAGGCAAACTCAACTAATTATTTAATCACTCAAAAAGGGTCCAGAAATTCAAAAAAAATTATTTTATGTTTTTTAGGTCTTTTAGTGTTTTTGGTGAATTTTTGAGAGTTTTCTAATTTTTATAGAACTTTCTAAAAATCAAAGAAGGCAAAAACAATGTGCTACTGTCAAGCCAGGCTTCAAAGGGCCATGAAAAATATCAAATGGTCCTATAACAGCCTGGAGGTAATTTTTATGAGAAATAGACACAACAAGGAAAATTCAGAAAAAAAAAGTTTATTAATTTTTGAGTTTTCTGTAATTTTTTAGAATTTTTATAAGTTTTTAATGTTTTTTAATTTTTAAGGTTTTTATATATCACAAAATAGCCAAAAATGCAAAGAAAATCAAACACAACAAAAGCGACAAAACCTAATTTTTTTAGAATTTTTAAAAGAGTTTTAGTATTTTTTATGATTTTCTAAATTGGACAAACACAAAAACAACTATTTTTGAATTTTTAAAAGTATGAAAAAACCTAAAAAATGTACCAAATTTTTGACGAAAATTTTACACAGTGACAGGAGCCACATATCCAATTTTCACGCGATTTGGACTTGATTTGCTATTTTATTTAATTGAAATAGAGGCCTACAGTGCATAGGGACCTTAATGCAAATAAAATAGTTCAGGGCCCCCCTATACTTAGGATCAACTAATCCTAAGTATAGCAGGTTGTACACGAAGGGAAAGCCGAGTGAAGGATGTACAGGGTCTACCCCCCTATACTTAGGGTAAAATATCCCTAAGTATAGGCAACAAAACAGAGGTAGAAAGAATCAAAAAAAGAATACCCGGGAGTCCTACATCCCCCCTGTACTTAGGGTAAAGAACACCCTAAGTATAGCATAATCAAAGATGAGAAAAGGGATGTGAGACTAAAGAATAGAGTGATATGGACATCTGGATCTATAAAAAGTCGGAAGAACAGTGATAATCAGGCGTGAGATGCAATAGACGTGAGTCAAGAGACCACATCTCACGCAAAGTGAATCGGGGCAACATCAACGACCCACGACTCATGATCTAGATATGGCTTGAGCTGCTGGCCGTTCACTCGAAAGGTACTCTCAGAAGACAACTCAGATATGTCAATACTCCCATTGTCATGTACCTTTCTCACCAAATACGGTCCTTTCCATTTGCTCTGTAGCTTCCCTGGAAATAGACGAAGCCTAGCATCAGACAACCATACTCTCTGTGCTGGCTCAAACTGCTTGTGGGTGATATGAGAATCATGCCACTCCTTTACTCTCTCCTTATAATGTAGGCTGTTTGAAAAGGCGGTATCACGAAGCTCCTCCAAGGCTGTTAACTCTGTCCTCCTCTGATCTCCTACACTCTCTGGATCCAAAAGTATATATGTAACTGCCCAAAGTGACCTATGTCTCAACTCAACAGGTAAATGGCACGTCTTGCCATAAACGAGGCGAAAGGGAGATGTACCCAAAGGTGTCTTGAAAGACGTCCGATATGCCCACAAGAGTGAGTCCAAAAGCTGTGACCAATCCTTTCGGTTAGGGTAGACGACTTTCTGCAATATAGTCTTGATCTCCCTGTTCGACACTTCAGCAAGACCATTCGTCTGAGGGTGGTATGGAGTGGCAACTCGATGGTCTATCTGAACTCGCTAGCAAGGGCCTTTACCTTGTCGTTGACGAAATGAGACCCCCCGTCAGATATCAACACTCGAGGTACCCCGAACCGTGAAATGATATTCTTCCTTAAAAATCTGCAAACAGTCCTAGCATCTGCGGTTCGGGCGGGGATGGACTCAACCCAACGACTCACATAATCCACGGCCAACAGAATGTACTCAAATCCCTGACTCCTAGGGAATGGACCCATGAAATCGATGCCCCATGCGTCAAAAACCTCACAGAAGTGTATGGGCTGCATCGGCATCATATCACGCTGTGCACAAGTGCCTATCCTCTGACAGTCATTACACCTCTTCACGAACTCATCAGAGTCCTTGAAGAGAGTAGGCCACCATAGGCCGGATTGGAGCACTTTCTGTGCCGTTCTCCTCCCTGAGTGATGTCCTCCTGCCTCAAGCTTGTGGCAATAAGTAAGGACATTGTGGTGCTCCTCCTGAGGAATGCACCTATGCCAGATACTATCCCCTCCCTCGTGGTAAAGGATGGGATCCTCCCAATGGTAAAACTTGGCCTTCACAAGGAAGGTCTCAACTTTCTGCCTGGGTCAATCTTGTGGAACTTTCTTAGCAACAAAAAAGTTCACAATATCGGCATACCATGGGAGAGAGGCGATAGCAAGAATCGCCTCATCTGGGAAGGTCTCACAAATGGGCTCAGTCTGCTTAGAATCCTCAAGATGCTCCAATCGGGAGAGATGATCCGCCACCTCATTCTTGACTCCAGGCTTATCCTTAATCTCTATCTCAAATTCCTGGAGTAGAAGGATCCATCTGGTCAATATGGCTTTGGCATCCTTCTTTGCCATGAGGTACCTGATGGTAGTATGGTCAGTGTAAATGGTCACTCTAGATCCAATGATGTAAGATCTGAACTTATCCAGGGCAAAAACTACGGCTAGCATCTCCTTCTCCGTGATTGTGTAGTTCCGTTGCGCGGCATCCAATGTACGGCTAGCGTAGTGAATAGCAAATGGGAATCCATCCCTCCTCTGTCCCAGCACGGCCCCCACGGCAAAATCGGAGGCATCCGTCATGATCTCGATAGGGAGAGACCAATCAGGCGGCTGAAGGATAGGATTCTCTACAACACATCTCTTGAGAGTCTCAAACGACGAAAGACACTTGTCATCGACAAGGAACTCGGTGTCTTTCATCAGCAGATCAGTCAACGGTCGGGCAATCCTACTGAAATCATGAATGAAGTATCGGTAGAAACTGACGTGCCCTAGAAAAGACCGTAACTGCTGCAGATTGGACGGCGGTGCGAGTTTTCTAATGACATCTACCTTGCCCGGATCAACCTCCATGCCCCTGTTGGAGATGATAAGGCCAAGCACCGTCCCTTGAGTCACCATGAAGTGACTCTTCTCCCAAGACAACACAAGGTGAACCTCAATGCATCGTAGAAGGACCCGGTCTAGGCAGTCAAGACAGGAGTCGAATCCGTCGCCGTAGATCGAGAAGTCATCCATGAAGACCTCCAAGCACTCCCCCACCATGTCCGAAAAGATAGACAACATTCATCTCTGAAATGTCGCAGGGGCGTTGCATAGCCCAAATGGCATGCGCCTGAAGGCGTATGTGCCGAAGGGACAGGTGAAGGTGGTCTTGTCCTGGTCCTTGGGCGCGACGACCACCTGATTGTAACCGGAGTACGCATCCAAGAAGTAGTAATGGCTCTTACCTTCCAGTCTCTCAATGATCTGATCTATAAAGGGCAGGGGGAAATGATCCTTCTTGGTGGGCTAGTTGAGTCGTCTGTAATCTACGCAGACCCTCCAAGAAGTGGGTACCGGGTAGCGATATCCTCTCCAGACTCGCTGACAACATTAGTGATGCCCGTCTTCTTGGGCACCACATGAAACGAACTGACCCACTTGGAGTCGGAGATGGGGTAGATAAAATCGACGCTCCACCATTTCGAGATCTCCTTCATGACAACCTCTCTCAGATTCGGGTTCAGCCGCCGCTGGAACTCACGCGACGGCTTTGCCTCATCCTCGAGATATATATGGTGGGAGCACAGGGACGGACTTATCCCCTGAAGATCGGCTACGCTCCATCCTATCGCCTTGCGGTTCTTTTCAAGAACCCCCATCAGATGGGATTCCTGCTCTCCAGTCAAATCGACTGAGATAATGACTGGGTACATTTCATGCTCACCCGCAAGGAACCTATACTTCAACGACACAGGAGGTGGCTTCAGCTTTGGACATGTAGGTGCTGGCGGATCTGGCCTCTGAACGCTCTGAGTGAATGCTGCCAAATCTGCATGGGAGAACGAAAACTCTCGCTCAAAATCAGTATCTAGAGAAGCTTGCTCAAATGGATTGTCTCTGCTCTGCATGGCATCAACCTCCTCCCTAGCTGCATGCTCAGTGGAAGTCAGACATGGTATAAGATCATCAAACTCTGCCCAATCAACATCTGTCTCCGAGGGATCTGTATCAAACTCATAATTAATCTCTGTCTCGCGGTCGGGAACCGGCTCTGCTGCCTGAAAGGTATCATGGACCAGGAATGCGCTCTCCAAGCTCTCCTCTGCTGGCGTCTCTGCATCAGCGAACTCTGAAGGTGAGAGGATGGCCTGTGCAACTGGATCTGCCCAAACTGCCTCATCATCTGTAATCATGAAGTCACAGTCCTGGTGGATGTCTCGCCCTGACTCTATCATCTGCTCTAAATCAGTGGTCTGCTCTGAGCACTTTGAATCTCTGGCTCTGATGTCCTCGACCGTCTCTATTTGTACACTCTCGCCCTCGACGTGAAAGTATACCTTCCCGCTATCATGGTCGGTCACTGCCTTGGCTGTGGCCAAGAACGGGCGACCTAGAATGATGGGGGTATCGGTCACAGACTTAGGGATCTCCATGTCCAACACAACGAAGTCCACGGGGAATTGCAGGCCCTGAATCGTGACGACAACGTCCCTCAGCAACCCCTTCGACCTCTTGACAGATCGATCAGCAAACTGAAGGACTGCCCTACTCTGTCGAAGAGTGCCCAACTCGAAGTGGTCGAGAAGGGCTGCCGGAAGTAGGTTGATCGATGACCCGCTGTCTAACAGAGTACGGTCGAACCTGTGCTCATGGATATGGCATCTGACATATGGGGCTCTTGAATCTGGCCTCTTGGCCGGCAGACGGTTCTAGATCGCGAAACACGTGGCACGAGTGAGCACATGGATCTCAGACTGGTGGCTCCTCCTCTTCCTCCTATTTGTGGTCCTGTCTCTTAGTGATCTCTGGAGTAGAGGGATGTGCTCTAAGGCCTCCTGCAGAGTCAGCTGGATCTGGAATCTGTCGATCATCTGCTGGCTGAACTCTACCTGCTGGTTCTTTTTGGCATTTTCTTTTTTCTGTCCCTTACCCAAATGGAGTGCTCTAGGGAAGGGGACTATAGGGTCCTTCTCAGATGAAGGACTAGGAGAGGGACTAGGCTGCTCAAGCACAACAGAATCCACACATACATCTTCATGCACCACAGGTGGATCAGAAGAAAATATACCCTTTCCTTTATTTACAGAAGTGTCTTGAGATATATGTACAGATGTAAAGACTACAAGACTAGCAGAAGTAGAAATGGTGGACTCAGCACCACCCTCGACATGTCGACTCGCGGCCTCAGCACCGCGCCCTGGCTCGACAACTATGGTGGCGTGAGTACCACCTCCTCCAGCTGGTGAAGTGACGGCCTCAGTACCATCGTGTGGATCAACATCCATGGTGGCATCAGCACCACCGTCATCATCTCTCGCGACGTCAGTACCGCGCTCCTCCTTGCCTGGCGCTCCTGAAGTAACGTGGGAACGCCGCTCAGACGAGGCACCACCTGTTGGCATCCTACCGCTCCTAAGTGTAACAAAATCAATATCAAACAGATATGCAGACATATAACCAAATGTATCACTAGGAGTGGTATACTCTGTGAAATCTACCTGCTCAGATTTCCTCTTCAGGTTGTTCGGGTTCGGCTCAATCTAGGCAGGGATGGCGGCCTTCCTTCTCACGATCTCCCGCACCTCCTGGCGGAACTCATCCATCTCCCATCTGAAGGTAGCCTGCTGCTCTGTCATGAGGCGGGCTATGTCGTCAAAGACATGGTTCTCATAGGATGGCCCATGAGAACCTGACGGGTGGCCTCGCTGGTAGTGAGGCTGCTGCTGTGGCTGGTGCGGGTGAGAGGAGTACTGTTGATGCTGCTGCTGAGGCTGATCACGCCTCCAAGAATGTTCCTGCTGATAGGGATAAGGACCATACTGAGATGACTGCTACTGCTGTTGTTGTTGGTACACTGGGGGCTGATGCTGCTGGTGATCTCGCCGATGTCCATACTGGCCATCCTGACCTGAAGGCTGTTGTTGGGAACTGGCACCTCCGACCGACCAACGGAATCCGGGATGGTCTCGTCGGATACCTGGCTGGGGTCGGTCGTACCAAATCCCGTTGACATCCATCAACGGCTCGGGCTCGTAGGAGGGTGGCAGGAGTACTGCCAGAGGCTGATCCGACTAGTAAACCACCATCTGAGTGTCTGGGGATGGTGTGACTGGTAGTAAGGCTGCAACTGCTGGTACGGCTCCGTCTGTACAAGGTGGACCTGTCTAGGCTGACTGGAGCTGGAGCGCTAGGACGAGCTGCCACTGCCACTCGGATCTCCTCGTGATTGAAGACGGGGCTGAGAAGCCGTCTGTGCCTCCTGGAGACACATGATCTGTGTCTTCAGGTCACTCAGTGTCTGTGCCATCTGATCCATCTGCGATAGGCTCTAGCACTGCTTCTTCTCTATAATCTCCATCCGGTCCAGCTTCTCGATGATAATGCCCATGTCGACGGCTGTGGACTCGGCCTGTGCGGCTGTTGCTGACGAAGTGGAAGGACCGGCGTCGACCCGTGCTATCCTCTGGTACTGAATGGTCTGTGGCTGGGGGCATCCCTGAGTTTAGAGTCTGGTCTGGGACATCACTGTATAGTTCTCAGCCATCTCCTCGTAGATGGCCCAGACTTGATCATGATCCTTGGCGAAGTAGGACCCGCCACAAGAAGCGTTCACCAGACCCTGCAGCTCTGGTGTCAACCCGCAAAAGAAGCTATGAACAAGGTTCGGCTTCAAGATATCATGGTACGGGCATCTGTCGGTAAGCTCTCTAAACCTCTCCCATGCCTCGTGAAACTGCTCGTTGGGGAGCATGGATAAGTTGCTGATTAGGGCTCTCGCCGCGTTCGTCCGCCCGAGTGGATAGTACTTATTCAAGTACTCGGTGCGGAGCTGCTCCATGGTGTACACAAACCTCCCTAAGTGCTTCAACCAATTGGCTGCTCTGATTGCCAGGGAGAAAGGAAAAGCAATCATCTTGATGGTATCCTCATCCACCTGTCGGTCGTGGACGGTGCTGCAGATCATCTCGAACTCCTCGAGATGAAGACGGGGCTCCTCAGTGGCAAGCACATGGAACCGGGGTAGAAGCTGAAGTGTGTTCGGGGGGAACTTGAAATCCCCCACGATAGCTGGTAGTACGACCCAACGATGCGTCAAAGTCGATCCGGGGTTGTGCAACTCCCGCATCGGTCTCGGCGAATCTGTTGTTGCTATTGTTGTGGCTGCTGTTGTTGCTGCTGTGGCTGCTGCTGCACCATCGGGTATCCTCGGTCCGTCTCTGGGCCCGCGCTCCTCGCGGTCCGCTCTCATTTGCTCCATCTCTCTCCTCATCTCTATCATGAACGCACCATAATCCATCAACTGCTGCTGCACTGTCTCCAAGGGAGGCGATCAGGGTGTTGTTGATTGCACCCTGGTCCAGGCCATATGTCTGCTCTGCTCGGGGGCCTCCGGTGCGGTCATCGCTGTTGCCGGCCATGGTCTCTGCAAAGGCAAAAGACCCAAACTCAGGTGCCGATAAATCATCTGTCTGCTGTCTTGCATCTGGCACTCGTGTCTCAGGAGTATTAGAAGGGTGGTCAAGGGGGAACAGGGCGAAGTCGAACTCGGGTTCGGAGAGCGGGTCTGAGCTCTCACGAACCAACCTAGATGAGCAGGCTGGAGTGCTGAAAAGCGGTGCAGCCAGAGGCTGCCTAAGAGACCTCCTGCCCATCATCTTGATCTGGCGAGTTGGGCGGATGGGATCTGGAAACAACTATGATGAGCAAACAAACCCCGGATTCACCTACACAACGTGAGCTGAAGACCGTAAGAGTTCGGTCAATTATCTTGTCAATTTTATTAGGTGATCAAGTCAGGATAGCAGAGCGGTTACGTGACCTGGTAGGAATCCAATCCGCCAAAAAGACTATCCCGTATAAAAGGCCGGTAGTCTGATCGGGGCTCGGATATGGCTCTAGTCCAGTGTGCGGGTCACTCTCTCGCGCATGCAAACCAGACAATGAGGGGGTTGCTCTCCCTAAGACAAATTTTTATGGTGAGTGTCTTTTAGGGTCAAGTTGAGTTAGCAGTCCCAGTTGTATGGTTTTGATTTTTAGGTGTTTTTCAATAACAAGCAACGCCTAACGAATTTTTCGGTTCTCCTGATTATTTTTAGCCCAAAAACAAGGGGAGAAGATGAAAAAGCCGATATGCGGGAATCAATGATGCATGCAGAGTAAGAGATACGTACCTGACTCCAGCAGTCTACATGCAGGGTGATCCGCGCATAAAATAAAAGACAGAATATAAACTACCTATATGATGCACGCAGAAAACCGTCCCTAGCAGAGCACTTTCTACACGAAAGAACGGTAGCCGGGTACTCGAGCCTAGGTTCGAAGTCCTATCTTGGGAGTTACTCGGTGTCCGCCACAACGGATCCTGCATGCGATGTATGTGACTCCTCAAGGCATGTGGACCAGAGCTCTAATAGGTTGGCTTTTTCTTGTGAATTAATTAATTAGATCCAATTATCTGAACTATAGGTACATGCAGGCAATTAAGTATTTGGATCTTAATTAATTACATCACAATCAAGCAAAATCCTAAGTTAAGGCTGAAAACCGCGTAAATCAGACAAGTAGTAAATAAACGGTCGAAAACCACGTAAAATCGCAAAAAAAAACCGGTGAGGTTCTGATAACCGGTCCTGAAGGCTAGGGTATAGGTGCTAAATATAGGTCGTCGCGACCCAAGCGATCAAGCCGTGTCAATCAAGAAAAATCGAACCGCGAAACGAGTCAAAAATCAAACAAGGCAAAACAAGCGGTCCTAGCTATGAGTTTAACCTGGTATAGCTCCCAGGGTCGAACACAAGGAGCACGGATTGGCCAAAGGCCTACGAAGTAGTCAAAGAATCAGAAAAAGGGAGAAAACAATTTTTTGTGGTTTTTAATTGTTTTTAAATTTTTTTGGATTTTTAATATGTGAAGGAAATAAAAGAAAGTATAAGCAAGCACACTTAAGCAATTTATTTAGCACACCAGAAATCAAGCAAAAATTCAAGAAAAATTGTTTTTATGCTTTTTTGGGTTTTTAAGTGTTTTTGGTGAATTTTTGATATTTTTCTAATGGGTAGATTATTTTCTAAAAATCAAACAGTGCTAAAAATAAAAGGTACTGTCCAGCAAGGCTTAAGACCCAAAAATAAAATACTTAAGGATCTTAAAAAGCCCTGGAGGTAATTTTCCTGTAATCTAGGAAGAATAAGGAAACTTTAGGCACCTTAATTATTGTTTTTGGATTTTTCAATTAATTATTATAATTTTTATGAGTTTTTGAGGGTTTTTCAATTTTTAGGGTTTTTACTCAATGAAAAATAGCCAGAATTGGCTAGAAAATCAATCAGCAAGCAGACAACAGTATCTAAATTTTTTAGAATTTTTGGTGGGGTTTTTATATTTTTTTGGTATTTTTAAACCTAGACAATGACTAAAAAGGCTATTTTTGAATTTTTTAAAAATACTAAATGAAAGTAAAAATGTCCTCAAAAATCACTAAAATTCCTACACCATGGCAGGAGCCATGTATCAAAATCTCATTGGATTTGGAGGTGGTTTGATATTTTATTCAAAAATAACAAGAGGGCACTGTGCACAGGGACGTATGTGCAAATACCCGATAGTCCGGGGGCCAAGGTGCAAAATTCCCAGCAAGTCACGCGCGTGGCGCGTGGCTGGGGCACTCAGGGGCCTATTTGTAATAAAAACCAAGTTCCAGGGGCGTTTGATAACTCGTACTAAAAACCCAAGGATATGGTTGCAAAAAGCCCACTAAAATTCGCACATGTGTAATAAAAACACTCACGGAGGCACAACGGCAAATATCAAAAAGTTTTTCTTCATTTCATAATAGCCCAGATCTACAGGATAAAAGATGTAAAAAGCCCAGCAAAGCACGTGGCGAAGCACGTGGTCACATACACACAGGGGCATACATGCAATTAAAACTAAGCACAAGGTCCACAGTGCAAATAACCCTACGTAAATAAAGTTCCAAAAATATTTACAGGACTAGAAATAAAATGACAAACTAAGAGGGGGTCCTAAGTAATTTACCCCTTTATTCATCGACGGCCAGATGCGCGCCACGTTGTGTATCCAACGGCTCTGATGCATGGACGCTCTTCCTCTTCTTCTCTTGGGCCGGATCGACGGTCGAGGCGAGGACACGTGGAAGATCGGGTGGTGCTGGGCTCTGGTGCCTCTCCTCTCTGCTGCAACGGTCCGGATGCGCTCCTCAGATCGATCAACGGCTGCGGCTCCTCGAAGAATGGACGGCTGAGATCAAGTCTGGAGCGGAGGAGACATCGGACGGTTCTGGAGGATGATGGAAGAACTCGACGCCGGCGAACTTTGCCGGCCTCCTGCGTGAACTGCACTCCTCCTCAGCTGCTCCTGATGATCGGAACGGGTCCGCGATGAAGCCCCGCAGCTAGTGGTAGCCTCCGATGGCCCGCCTGAGCCCTAGAGGGGCTCCGGCGAGGCTGGCGGCGCGAAGGAGCTGGCTGGAATGTAAGGGGGTCTCAGACGACTCCCTTTGGACCTGCAAAGCAAACCAACAGCTTCGCGGGTCGAGGGGGAAATGCCTCGACCCAAAGAAGCGAAGTGGGGGTGATCGGTGCGGCGGGGCGAAGGAGCTCCGGCGAGCGACAGGTGGTGGAGCTCGACTCCCAGCTCCGGGGCGAGCTGGGTTGAGTGAAAGTGCGAAGAATGTGCGTGGGGGAACGGCGAAGATGAGGGGGTGCTCCGATGATCGAGATATTAGGCATGATGATCGGAATCAGAGGAACACGGCGATGGGTCGATTTGGGGGTAACTTAAAATTAGACTAAACAAGAGGGGACGACGGTTACCTGGGTGATGCGGGAGACTAGGCTGAAGCTCGGCGAGCTTCTGGTCATTGCCTGCAAGGGGGCGTCGCTTCCCCGAGGCTGAGCGCGCTCGCGGCGGCGCACGGCGGCGATTACCACCGGATCAGTGATTTCCGGCTGCCCGGGCCTCGCTGCAACTCCACCGGCCACGACTGTCACTCAAGGATGATGGAGGAGCTCACAGGCGCCGAGGGGAAGATCAAAGATGGCGTGAGAGTGCGGCGGAGCTCGGGCTTTATAGTGCTAGGGGTCCGGGAAGAAGAGAGTCGGGCGAGAAGCATGGAGCGCGGATCCCAAGGCAAACCTCCGGGCGGTGATCTCGGATGCACGCAGAAGGATTAAGACCCGGGGTTTGCGTGATTGGCAGGCGGATCAGGCGAGGAAAAATAAGGGAACTCGGGTCGACAGCCCGATCCGCGAAAGGGGAAGGTCCGCGGGGGGAGTTGACCGGGGGTCAACATCCCCCGTGGACCAATCAGGGAAAGCCAATTATTGCCTCTTTATTCGAATTTTTTGGGCCATAAAATGGCCGAATTTCCAAAAACTTAAAACACGAAAAATATTTATTTTATTTTTCTCTATTTTTTGGTGATTTTTAATTAATTTTTGGAAATAAAAATAAGGTATTTACATAATAGGTCTATACATAGGTATATGTACAATATGTGATTTTTAATTTTGATTTTTAATTAGTTATTTTTATACATTTTTATTCCCATTTTATATTTTATTTATTTATAGGATAAAATGAGGAATAAAAAGCTATTTTTATTTTATTTTTATTGTTTATATACATAGGGGAAATAATTATTTATGCACAATTATATACATGGTATATATACAAGATATTTTTGTGTTTTTAATTTTGTAATTTTTATTTGATTTTTGTTTTAATTCTTTTTATTTATTTTATTTACAAAACATAAAAAGGAATATTTACAAAAAGTTTTGGAAATAAATAAATTTATTTACAAGGTGAAATAAATAAGGGTGGTGGTCTATGTACAAGGTGAAAAGTTCTTTTTGGGTTTTGATTTTTAAACTTTTTATTTGTTTTTAATAGTTTCTAGATATATACAAAATATATACAAGTGTATTTTTGGATGAGGAAAATATTATTTATTTATTTACATAAATATTTACACATGAGCCCCTATCTCCCTCTACTTGTGGCTTTTATGCGGTCAGGCCCATGCTGAGCCCTCCCTTGGGTTAGGTTGCACAATATTTATTCTAAATATTTCCCTCATTTTCTTTTTCCTCTTTATTCTTTTATTTTTGCACAAAAACATGCTAATTACATATTTTTACAAAATGCGTGCTTTTGCTAATTATTGATATTTACATATATCTACATGTATTTGCAAAGGTTTTTGTAGCTAAAATATAAGAATAAAGAGTGATGAATGGGTATTCATCAGGTTCCTCGAGCACACCAGTGCTCGGCGAATCAGACCCCGAAAAATCACAAGTGTCCAAGTTCGGTCCAGGTCCCTGTATTATTAAAAATTAATAATTTGCTGAAAGTAAATCTAAACTAAACCTAATCTATGGATAATCCACGTGACTATTCCGCGGCTCCCGCACTCCTGCTCGGTTCCTTGCGCTCTCCTGCGGCTTCGTAGAGATGGAAGCTGCCTCCGACTCTCTCTATTACGTCGGCTTCCGAAGAAGTCACCTCGATCCTCGGGCTCGCAAGGAAACAAAAAGAGTGTCAAACCAGATTATTATAAACAATAAAACATATCTACAAAATTTCTACAGAAAGCCGCTAAAAAGAAAAACCACGGAAAGATCAAAATCGACTACTAAGCCGTGCTCCCCGGCAACGACGCCATTCTGATGAGCCGACAAATCACCAAGACTCGGGTGAATGTAATAGAACTAGGGTCGTTGCGACTCGGATCTCGGAGATATCGGCTCGATCAAGAAAAATATGAAGATCAGACCACCAAATAAAGATAGAAAATCAATCAAAAATAAGATAGCGGTCATGTCTATGAGATTAGCCTGGTATAACACCCAGGGTCGGACTCAGGGAACACGAACTGGCCTTGCGGCCTACGAAGTAGTCAAGAAGAAAACACAAGTATTTTTGGTGGATTTTAATTATTTTTATAATTTTTTGGGTTTTTTAATAATAAAAGGAAATAAGAAAAAGTCAAAACAAGGCAAAGTCAACTAATTACTTAATCACTCAAAAAGGGTCCAGAAATTCAAACAAAAATATTTTTAAGTTTTTTAGGTTTTTTAGTGTTTTTGGTGAATTTTTGAGATTTTTCTATTTTTTATAGAATTTTCTAAAAATCAAAGAAGGCAAAAACAGTGTGCTACTGTCCAGCCATGCTTCAAAGGGCCATGAAAAATATCAAATGGTCCTATAACAGCTGGAGGTAATTTTTATGAGAAATAGACACAACAAGGAAAATTCAGAAAAGGAGTTTATTAATTTTTGAGTTTTCTATAATTTTTTAGATTTTTTATAAGTTTTTAATGGTTTTTAAATTTTCAAGGTTTTTATATATCCAAAAATAGACAAAAATGCAGAAAATCAAACACAACAAAAGCAACAAAAACTATTAGAATTTTTAAAAGAGTTTTTATTTTTTTATGATTTTTAAAATTGGACAAACACAAAAACAACTGTTTTTGAATTTTTAAAAATATGAAAAAGCCAAAAAAATGTACCAAATTTTTGGTGAAAATTTTATACTGTGGCAGGAGCCACGTGTCCAATTTTCACGCGATTTAGACTTGATTTGCTATTTAATTGAAATAGAGGCTCACAATGCACAGGGACCTTAATGCGAATAAAATAGTTCAGGGGGCCAATCAATAACACGGCAAGAAAGTCCAGGGGCCAAACATGCAAAAATCCCACAAAACATGCGCAACGCACGTGGTCCAGACACAGAAGGGCATACATGCAAATTCTATTTATAAAATGTCATTCAGTAACACAGAAGAAACGCAAGGTAGAAAATGCAAAATGACCAGATTCTCACGTGTCGACGGACGTGGTTACCATGTACAAGGACTGTTGTGCAAATAAAGGAAACATGAAGGTCCTCAATGCAATTTTTATAAAATAATAACAACTAAGTAAACTATTTACAGGACTAAATTAGAAATGCAAAAACATGAGGGGCCTAAGAGTAAATTACCCCTCTTATTATCGGAGGGCTGAAAGGCGGCCACGTGTGAGATCGAACAGTTGTGGAACGAGGGCTCCTCTTCAGCTTGTGGATGGTCCAGATCAAGCCTCAGATGATCAAACGATGGGCTGTTGCTCCTCAAATAGACGACCTGGATCAAAACTGGAGCTCGAGGCTGAACGGACGGCGGAGGAGGGTCCTCCAAGAACTCGACGCCAATGAACTTCGCAGGCCCAATGCACGCGGTGGAGACCTCCTCCTGAGCTGCTAGACTGTGGAATAGCTTCGTATCGGCGCTCCGCAGCTACTGGGATCCTTCGATGACGCCGGGAACCACCGGAGTGGCCTGGCGACGGCGGAAGCTCGAAGCTCCTGGGCTCGAATGAGACGACCCTCAGATGGGTCGCATTGACCTGCAAAACATCCTAGGAAGCTTCCTGGGTCGAGGGCAAACTGCCTCGACCCGGTTAGAGGTGGAATGGGTGGATGGCGAGTCGAGATGGGCGACCTCCGGCGAGGCGACGGCGATGAAGGTCGAGCCTTGGTTCCGGGGCGAACCAAGGTGGGTGTGTGGGTGCAGAAGGTGGAGAGGGGTCTCACGAAGATGACGGTAGGGTCGGATAAGCGGAATGATGATCGGAGTGGCCGGAATCTATGAGAGATGGCGGCGTAGCGAATTGGGCGTAATGAGAAATTGAGGAAAACTAGGAAGAATTAGGTCTACCTGGTAGATGCAATCGACTGGGGATGAGCTCGCAGAGATCTGGTGGTCCTGTCCTCGAGGAAGCGTTGAGTTCCGAGGCTAAGCGCACCTCGTGGCGGCGCACGGCGGCAGGAGTCGCCGGATCGATGGCTAACGGCATCCTCTCCTCTCTGCGATACCAACCTCGCAAAGCTGTCACTCAATGGAAGGAGATGGAGGTCCTGGGACGAAGGAGCAGTGCCAAGGATGGCGTGAAAAGCTGGCCAGAGGCGAGGCTAAATAGTAGCACGGGTCCGAGAAGATGGGATCGGGCAGGATTCCGTGAAGCACGGATCCCTAGGCATATGCTCCGACGTAGATCTCGGATGTATCAAGGATGATTAGGACCTGGGGTTTGCGTAAATGGAGCTCGGATCTGGCGTGGATAATTGTGAGAAATTGGGTCAGGCGCACAGATCCGCGAGAAGGGGGTCTGCAGGGGAGAGTTGACCGGGGGTCAACATCCCCCGTGGACCAATAGGAATCCAGCATTCAATAATTATTTGGAAATTAAATAAAAAATAATAAATGACAAATTTTCGAAAAAGTTAAAACATGAAAAATGTTTATTTATTTTTAAATTATTTTTTGTGTTTTTTATTTATTTTTTTGAAATATAATTTATGTATTTACATTATATTATTATTATATACAGGTATTTACATGTATTTATTTTTTATTTTTTATTTTTAATGATTTATTTTTATAAATTTTATTCCAATTTTATATTTTATTTCTTTATAGAATAAAATTTTGAATAAAAGTGTATTTTTATTGTATTTTTATTATTTATTTACAGGGGTTAAATAAATACTTTTATGCACATATTTACATGGTATATATACAAAGTTGATTTTGATTTTTATTTTATTTCTTTTTATTTTATTTTTATTTTTATTTTTTTATTTTATTTATTTACATTATGGAATGTGGAATATATACATATTTTTTTTAATTTTAATTATTTATTTAGAAAGAGAAAATAAATACATGGGTAACTCTATATACATGGTTTATGTACAATGATGAAGGGGATTTTATTTATTTTTATTTTTATTTTATTTTCTCCATGTTTATTCTAGTTTGATATTTACAAATATGTACAAATAAATAAGCACCCATTTTTATTTCTATTAAGAGGAAAATAATTTTATTTATATACAGGTATATGTACATATGATTGACCCTATCTCCCTCTACTTTGATTCTTTTGTGGTCATGCCCATGCTGAGCCCTCCCTTGGGATTAGGTCGCTCAATATTTATTCTAAATATCTCCCTCTTTTTCTTTTATTTCTTTATTCTTTTATTTATGCACAAAAACATGCTAATTATTGTAATTTACACAATGCATGTTTATTGATAATTTATGCTATTTACATGAATATACATGTGTTTTGCATAGGTTTTGTAGCTAAAATAAAAGAATAAAGAGTAATGAATGGGTATTCATCAAAGCATCATGACAGGATGAAAGACGGAACATCGAAAAATGGGAGAAAACAGTGAAAATGAGGTTCTGACGAATTGGTTGTTGCGGGTCAGAGAGTTGACCCGCGGTCAACTCTCGGACCCTCCTCGTTGGTCCACGTGGACCAACCAGGAAAATTCCTAGAAAATTTATTTGTAAATTAATTTTAAAATAATAAATGATTTAATTATTTTTAGGTTATTAAATGAAAATCATTTATTATTTTCTAAATTATTTTATGATGATTTTTATTTATTTTTCGAGGTATAAAATTACAAGTTCCCTTTTAAGGGTTATATAGGTATATTTATCTATATATTTTAATATTTTATTTTTATTTTGTATATTTAGTTATTATTATTTTATTATTTTATATATTTACAACTTAATTTTACAAACATAAATATATTTTTATTTTATTTTTATGATGTATTTTATACGATATATTTCAAGTTTTTATTTGAGAGATACAGGTCTGGGAAGTTGGGATTCTGGAAAATTATTCAGATTATAACATTCTCTGTGTACATTATTTTTATGTGAAGTCAATTTTGTATTTTTTTATATTTAATTATCTACAGCTTTCTTGTTCTAAGTTTCTTTATTTGAAGTAAAAAGTGGAACTAAAAATAGGTCCCAGAATGAATAAAGAATGAATTAAATAAAAGGTATTTTTCTTGTATTTGGCCCTTATCTCTCCCTACTTTATTCCTTGTCGACCTAATCATCGCGATGCCTAGGTCTTGGGGTTTCGGGCCATAAAATATTTGCAATATTTTATTCTTTTTCTTGTCTTTTCTTTATTCTATAATTTTGCCTTTAAAAAACGTATTTTACACACTATTTACACAATGATGCATGAATGATAAAATGCCTAAATTAAGCCTATTTACACACATTTACTAGGATTTTTAAGGCCAAAATGATAGAATAAAGATGATGAAATGGAGATTCGTCATCCCCCTATACTTGCCTATGCTGGTACCTAGCAAACACTTATGCAATAAGTGTAGAAAAGAGAAACAAAGAAAAGAAAAGGAAGAAAATTAGGCTAAGTTTAATTATCAAACTTGTCCTTACAATCAAAGTTTGGATCTCAAGTCGGACCTTTGAAATTTTAGTGCGGGCAGAACCTTAATGAGAACCGGATTTGAAATCCAACAGCCTTCAAGAATCCCAAAACTCTTCTCTAGTCTCCTCAATAGCCAGGTCGGAATACTTCAACTCATACGCAAACCCTTATGAGTATGAATCTAACTCGTACAGTGTAAGCGATTATGGCTCTGCCCAACTAAAATGACAAAGAAACTAACTTCTCCAATATGACAACCAAATGATTCCCCAATCCAATAACTCATTCCTCGAGGAACGGGGTATTCCCTTCTAAGTTCAAGTGACAACTAGCTCAAGAGGAGGGGGTGAAGAGAAGAATGGACAGTAGCCAGTGTTGCTACCTATCCTAGGCTGCAAGACTAGTGTAGTCAAGTCATCCAGCTGCAGTCTCACATAATTTGACTTTGAAGCTCAGACTTGCTTATTTACTATACAAATATATACACTCCAGCAGGAATTTTTATTTTTTTTACAAGCTTGTCCATTTTTTGGAGTTTATTTTTGCTTTTTTTGAAATACTATTCACTGTAGCATTTACATAAGGAGTTTTTCATCTTGAGCCAGTAGACTATCCCTCTTTTGAAGCTTTATTGCAACCCACACCCTCATGTTATCAAAACTCATCATCACCAGACGGGTTGGGGTGCACTTCCCTCCCTAGAGGAGGACAAATGTTTCCACTTGTGTGCGTCTCATACCGGCAAATCCAATCCCCTCACCAGTCCAACTGAGTTGAGCCAAGTGAAAGATGTAGGTGTCCAAGTTAGGTCATTATCAACAAGAGTCGTGCGTGTGCTCTGAAATACTCTACTTAGGTAGTCAAGAATCCATTGACCCAAGTCTCCTGATCCTCAAAGAATTAAGTTAACTAGACCTGAAGTACCTCAATTCCTGCTCCTATAAGGTTCCTGTTAATTAGGTAGATTTAAGGTCCAACCCAGCTCCAATATTTGGATTTTATTTAGACTTGTTCAATTATCAAACTCAATCCGAAAAATGCTAATGTTATGCAAATACTATGCTCAATATAGAAAATAATTTTGTGATGCGATTTTCAAGATTTTGAACTTTTTATGTATTTTTGAAAAGATGATGTGTATACATTTTTTGGGTTTCTCAAAAAAGATTTTTTAGATGTTTTTGATATTTTTAATTTTGCAAATGTTTTTGGGATTTTTGAAAACAAAAAGTTTTGGCTAAAAATTAGGTACAAATATTTACACAGGGATGCATCTTTTTATTTACAAGAAATAGAGTTTTAAGAATTTACAAAGGGTAAGTGGTCAATTCTAAAGAATTTTAGGTGAGATGTATATATTCCTCAAACTTATTTGAAAAGGGTTTTTGCAAACAATTTTGAAAACTATAGTTCAAAATAAATTTTACAACATGTACACACATTTGAAAATCATTTTGCAAAGATTTTTCAAACAGTATATATAGATTTTTTTAAAAAAAATTGCAACCCTTTTTCAAACATTTGCAAATAGTTTTTCTGGCATTTTATTTCACACAAAGAAAATAATTTTTCAAACAAAATATTTTACAAAGGTTGAAAACATGTAACAAGATGTTTTCCAAATAGTTTTCAAAAGATTTTTCACAAAGATTTTCAAACTATTTTTCAAACACTTTACAAAAAACATTTTCACCCGATTTATTAATCAGTAAATACAAAAAGAATTTAACGAATAATCAACATCATTTTGTTAAGATTTTTAATGAATTTTAATAGTATAATTAGCTATAGTTATTAAGAAAAATACGAAAGTATGAGTTATGGCTAAAGTATATACGGAGTATATACGACCCCCCTATACTTAGCTTGAGCTATGTCCTCATAGATCAAAGAGAAAAAGAAGACATAACTCGTATTGAGTATAGGAAAGCCTAAATAATAACGAACGTGAAGAAATGAACGAATAGGAAGTTGATCGTCCCCCCTATACTCAGGATCAAATAATCCTAAATATAGCAGGCGGTACACAAAGAAGAGAGGGTCAAGGGTGGGAATGAACAAATCATACTCAAACTATCTCCCCCTATACTTAGGGTAAGATATCCATATGTATATACAAGAAGAGGAGACATTGCAGAGGATCAAAGAATAGAAGAACTCGGGGTGCACACCCCCCTATACTTAGGACAAGGTACATCCTAAGTATAGAAGACTGACAAAAAGGGACGACACCATTTCAATAGATAAAGAAGATAGAAAAGAAAAAGAAGAAAAGAAGAAAAGAGATCAGAAGATGGAAGAAGATAGAGAAGAATGTACACACCACTCCCCCTATACTTAGGGTAAAAGAAGCCCTAAGTATAGGCAACAACCGAAGTGATGAAACGGAACGACGAATGAACACTCATCTCATCCACCCCCTATACTTAGGACAAGGTACATCCTAAGCAAGGCACACACGAGAATGGGTGAATGAACAAAATGGGAGAGGGACAAAGACGAAAGCGAATATACAATAGAAATGGATGTACAAAGGATCAAGAAGGTTGAAAACAAACCTTCTTGCGGGACCACTGAGGAATAGATCTAGTGTGGTGCAGGTCGACATCGGGGTCCTCATATGACACTAACTGATTAGGGTTGACAGATTGTAGGTCCTCAGTGGCCCTAGGGTAAAGAAGCACAGAAGAGTGAGTGAAAGAAGTACTACTAGGTCTAGCCTTAGGAGTCTCACTGATATCAAAGTGGAATGGAACGAACTCATCATCATCGAAAGAAGTGTAATCAATGTCGTCCTACGAGGTCTCGTCCAGGTCAAAACCAAAAGGAATGAACTCATCATTGGAAGTAGTCGAACTCTGTTCGTCCTCTACAATCTCAACCGGGTCATCTTTCTTATCGAAAGGCCTGAGTTCCTGAATAAAAGTAAAAAGAACAAATTCGGCCTTAGTCTCATCAATATCTACCATCCACTCAATGGTGTCAATCATGTAAATACTGCGGATGTCATCAACACAATGTCAATCATAGGAAGTGGAAACTCCAAGGTCTATACTTTCCGAGACTTCCTCCTGAAGAGAAGTTCTCGGGTCTCATCATCGGTCATAAAGAAAGTCTCTCTGATATCCTTATACAGATCATAGTCCTCAAGGTCAGCCAGAATAGTTGTAGTCACATCAAGTGTAGGTCTCTGATTAACAGTGGGTGTAGTGGTGACCACCTCACTCTCGTCAGTAGGACGAAAAAGAATCTCTCATGAACCATAATCAATAATGATCCTCGCTAAGGCGAGGAATGGTCATCCCAGGATGATTGGAGAGTGCTCCCCTGTAGAGGTCTCCATCGGCAATATAACAAAATCAACATTGTAACTCATGCCGTGAATCGAGATGACGACATTTTCAAGGATACCCTTCAGCCTCTTGATAGATCCATCAACAAACTGAACTATCATCCTGGTTTTCTTGAGAGGCCCTAAGTGAAGAGACTATACCAACGAGAAGGGTAATATGCTAATCGAGGCACCACCGTCAAGGAAAGTGTGATCACATGTGAAGTCAGAGATGGTGCAACTAATAAAAGGTATAGTAGTGTTCCTCTTCCTAGGAATGGGATGTTGTGTGATAGCGTGGGCAGTGGCCATGGTCAAAATATGACGGTCAGATCTACTCCTCCGCTTTATCTTCTTGGGAAGAGGAACAGATAAATCGGTCATGGCCTGTTGAAGTGGGGCACAGATGATCTCATGAATAGTGGCCACCACTTCGGGTTCAGTCAACATTTTTTAAAATTTTTGGACCTCCTCCTTACAATGGAGGAAGTCAGAATCAACATATACATGAGGCATGCCAAGAGCAGTCTGTACAGCAGCATCCTCGGGGTCAAAGGTGGGACTAGATGTGAGTGGATGTGTGGTCAAAGGGTCTGGAAGGTGGGCCCTCTCTTTATAGTCTGAATCAACTAAAGGTCTCCTGAAATATTTTTTTATTTTTAAAATTTTCTCATTTTTTTGTATCTTGGGCGATTGCAAGCTCTCATTGAAATGCTCGAGTGAACCCACATCATCAAATGGTGGAGAATCATGGTCGCTCTTATTATGCTAGTGAGGTTGTCAATCCTTTGTCTTATATGATCCATCATTTGGGTCAAGTGCTCAAGGGTGGACTCCATGAAAGGTGACTCCAACAGATCAGTCTCAAGTGGATGTGAAGGTGGAAAATATGGAGATGAGAAATCTGAGGGTGCGTGTGGATAAAAATCTAAGGCCTGAATTTGTGGCTGATAAGGATATGTACAAAAGTCAGAAGAAAAGTCCTCCTGGAAAAAGGGAGGTGGACCGGTTAGAGTGAACGAAGGATCCACAAAGTCCGGAAAAAATACGCTCCAGTCAGCCATCTTGAAACAAGAGGTAAATGATTGGGAGAACACAGCGGTCAAGTCAAGAGAGTGAAGAAAAATGCGCAAATGCGCAGAGAAAATCTAGAATGCACACAAGCAATCACAAACTCACACAAAACAAACCCTCGGTTCACCTACTCAACTCGGTAGGGACCGTGAAACATGGTCTTTTTATCTTGTCTATTTTAGATTTAGGTGAGAAGTCTAAAAGTTACATAAACACTTAGGGGTTGAATGAGATTTGGGCACTCATCCTTAGTGTGTGCGCAAGCGGTGTAAAACGAAGACAATTAGGCAATTACTCACCCCGAGACAAATAATTTATATCAACATCTTCCCCACGTCACCAGAATAATTTATATCAACATCTTCCCCGAGACAAATAATTTTGATCGATTTTAGGGTCAAGTAATGTCAGCAGTCCCAATTTTATTGATTATCACTTTTTTTATTTTTAGTAAGAATGCACGAGCCTAACGAGGAGTCAATTCTTTTAAGCACCTAGGTGATCAAAATCAGAGGGAGAGTCAGAAAAGCAATACAAGCGGCAAAACGATGATGAATGCTAAAGCGTAAATGCTCACTTTGACTTCAACACTCTACATGCAAAGATGCTCAACAGAATTGAAACCTATCTATATGCAAATATATGCCGATGAAATCGCCCTATGTTTAGTAATTGCTATTAGCGTGAAGAACAGATGCTAATGACTTAGAATGGAACCGAAGCATCAAGTCTAGGAGTCTCCTCGGTGCCCACCACAATGGGTCCTACAAGCACTGTATAGAGAACTCTCACGGTGCGGTAGTTCCAAGACTAAGTGAGAAGCAGTTTAAATTTGACTAAGTCCAAACGAATCTATAGACACAGGCAAATATATTAGGTGTTTGGCCGAAATTTATCACAAGCAATCCTAAAACTAAGGGCTCATCATACAAAATAAAGAAAACCAAAACTGAGAAAACAAAGGAAAACAATGCAATGAAAACGTGGCAAAATTGCGGTGTGCCCCCAAGTGAACATCACTTGAAAATTGGGCCCGAAAGTCCAGAGTCTTGAGTACATATATTATTACAATTTATAGGTCTCTCTCTCTCACAAAAATTACACAAATACATACAATAAAAAGAATGGAGCTAATTCTACAAAAATCTCTAAGTTTTCTTTAATCTAGGTTTGCTAGCTGAAGCCGGCTTCACGTAGGTACGTGGGCGCCTAGGGTGGAGCGCCTCTCTCGATCCGCGATACCTCGTACAAAGTCAACAAAGAGAGGAGGTTAGACAACTCAAACAATTATGTCAAATAAAGGAGAAAATAATAGAGCAAAAATATAGACAAATTATATCACGATCAATCAAGAATCCCAATCTAAATAGTGTTACTCCCCGACAACAACGCTATTTGATAATCGAGATTTTGCGAGGGTCAAAATATGTCTCACACAAGGCGAAGACAAAGTCGTTGTGGCGACCACTCACGAAATCCCAATTAGTCAACAATTAACCTACAATAAAGATCAAGCAATGAAAATCAATATGTTGAGTTAAAATTTATTATAACTCTACAAAAGATGTGTATAGTGCAAGCAGTGTAGAGTGTCGAACACAGGAAGCAAGCAGGTAGATCGGGGCAAATGATGCAAAAAAATGACTGTGATCAGGTGTCTATATGTGTTATTTTTGTTGCTTTTTAATTTTATATTTTTTATTTAATTTTTGATTTTATATTTTGATTTTAATTTTTCGATTTTATCTTTTCTTTCTATATGCTATATTTTTATATTTTCTTTTTCTTTTAAAAGTTGTATAAAGCTATAGACGATATATATATAAGCGAGATGAGAGTGAGATATAAATAGGTAAAAATATCCAAAATACAAGAAATAAAATTTTTTTGTGCTTTTATATTTTTCTAATGTTTTTGTGATTTTACTGTGTTTTTGCTTATTTTTTTGTATTTTTAAAGGCTAAAATACTGAAAACAATTAATAAAATAATTATTCAAAATTAAAATGGAGATAAAAAATATCAAACAGTAACAAAAATTCTCTAAATTAATTTTAAACTATCAATAATAAAATGGAGAACATTTAGGAACGGAAAACACAAATTTTAGATTTTTTATGAATTTTATAAATTTTTATGAAGGTTTTTAAATTTTTTTATGAGTTTTCTTTTATATTTTTAGTGATTTTTTCTCTGTAGGTAAAAGAGTAAAAACACACAAAATATAAATTTTTTCGAGTTTTTAAAAAATGCTTTATAATTTTTATGTATTTTCTAATGCAAAAAGTAAAGAAAATGCATGTTTTTGAATTTTTATAAATAATAAAATGCAAAAAAAATACAAAATAAAAATATGGTGTGATAGAGTAATGAAACAGGCACACAATGATATTTTTTATATTTTTTTTAAAGATTTTTAGATGCACGAAATAAATACAAGAAACAAAGAGAAATTACACTACTAGCAAGGGCATTTTTGTAAATAGCATAAAAAGTGAGGTACAAAGTGTAATTTTCAAAACAAATATACAATGTATGCAAAATGTTAATGGACCAATTAGAAAGCACCAAAAACCCAAGGTTATATCTGCAAAAATGCCAAGTATCACGTGGAGAACCACGTGTGCACCTGGTAGGGACATGTTTGTAATTAACAAAAACCTGGAGGGCTAGTACACAAAATTACCAAAAAGATATACCATTATTAAATACTTTCTGAAATGTAATTATAAAAAGTACGGGGGCTATTCTACAAATATTACAAAACTTAAATAACGATAGAGGAAAGTTCAAATTTTAATATTTAAATACAAAATTAGGTCGGGGGTGAACGATGCAAAATACCCAAGGTCGGCAGAATTGACGGTTGAGCCTCTTTCACTTGACACATGGTGGAATAGGTGAAAAACGAGATTGCGAGAGCCGCTAAATAATGGCCTGACAAATCAGACTCACTGTCGTTGAGGCGACTACTCAAACTTTCCCGTTCGTCAACAATTAACCCACACAATCAATCAATCAATCAAAAGCAATGATTAAAATTTATTATACCCTACTAAAAATGTACAGTGGAAAGCAAGTAGGGGTCGAACACAGGAAACAAAGGTGTAGATTATAGACAAAAAGTCAACTCCTAGGTCTAATGGACTACTTAGCCAATATGGATTTTTTGTGGGTTTTTAATTAATTTATTTTTTAATTATATTTTTAATTTTGTATTTTGATTTTTAATTTTTTTAATTTTTTTAATTTTATATTTTATATTTTTTTCTTTTTCAATATTGGAATATATAGACAAGGTAATGAAAGAGGTGCTATAATATTTATAAAAATATGCAAAAATAGCCAAAAATTCAAAAATGAAATCTTTTTGGTATTTTTTATGATTTTTTACTGTTTTTGTGATTTTTGGGTATTTTTCAGAATGTTTTTGGTATTTTTAAATAGCAAAATAAAAGAAAAGAGGGAATTAGCTATTGGTTGGGGGTAAAATGGGAATTAAAAATATCAAACAGACAAAGAATTTTCCCAAACTAATTTTCAAATAGAGACAATAAAATATAGAACCTACAGGAACTGAGTTTGCAATTTTTGGAATTTCTAGAATTTTTAAGAATTTTTTGAAGTTTTTAAGTATTTTCAAATTTTTAAGGTTTTTCTTTTGTAATTTTTAGTGATTTGTGGACTGACGCTAAAATAGGTTAAAATACACAGTGGGTGATTTTTTTGGAATTTTTCTAGGTATTTTACTATTTTTTTGGTATTTTCTAAGATAGACAGTACTGAAATGATAGGTTTTTGATTTTTAATAAATATAGAAAAGCAACAAAATAAAAACTAAAAATATGGCGTGCAAGTGCAAAACAGGAGCTTAAGTTAATTTTTATGGAATTTTTGGCACTTAAATGATGCGTGAAATAAATAGATCAAACATACAAAAATCCTAAGCCTAGAAGGGGTATAAATGCAATTCTAGAAACATCCGGGGCTTAAGTGCAAATATCACCAAAATAGACGCGCGAAGCACGTGATCTGTTGTTCACAAGGGCTTACTTGCAAATACTAAAAACCGGCAGGGCAAACATGCAATTATCCTAGAAATATATTTAAATCACTACGCACAGGGGTATAACTGCAAATACATGAAAGTTTGGGATCAAAACTGCAAAATGTCCAAAATCACGTGGCCCAGTCATGTGAGGTGACGTGGCCGAGGACTAAAGTGCAAATAAAATAAGTTCGAGGACCTAAATGCAATTATTACAAATATTTTTAAACTACAGATGAAAGTTTTAGGGCTAAAACAAATACAAAAACTCTCGGGTTTAAAGTGCAAAATACCCAAGATGCTGATCGTGCGGCCGAGGGAGCTCCACTTATTCACGTGGCGTGAGCAGGTGACCCGATGGAGCTTCGCATGGACGTCCAAGATTAGATCCCGCGGCGAGATCCGACAGTGGAGGGCGCTTGAAGATCTGACGGCTCATGTGCGTCCTGGAGGGTGCTCCTGATCCAACGGTGAGGAGAGGTTCACAAAGAACTCTCTCCCCGACGAGCTTTGGCGGGGGAATACGGCCGACACACGGCCTCTCCGACCCTAGGATCAAGGGCAAAACGATCCTGGGGCCCTTCCGCGTCGAATGAGGCTCTCAGGCGAAGCTGAGACGGCTTGGAGCGGTCAGACGGCGGAAGTGACCTGGGCAGATACTCCTGGGGACTTCGAGGCTCGATGGAGCCTTCTCCTTGGCTCTGACCTGCAGAGTTAGTCGCACAAAATCTAGGCGAAGCCACTGGTGTCTTCTGATGGTGCGATGGAGGCGAAAGGTGGCTCGGACGAGGAGCTCTGGCGAGCGGCGGAGAGGGGAGCTCTGATTGCTCGATCTGGGTGAGATCGAGGTGGATGGAAGGGTGGTGCATGATGACGGAGTGACAAGGAAGAAGATGGAGGTGATCTTGGCGGTTATCGAGGATGGAGGTGGCCGGAAAGTGGAGGCGGAGCTAAGCTCTGCTGTGGTATCGCAAAGAGAAGCTAAACTGCTACTACTCTGATCTATATTAAGCTAAGGCTACAAGAAAAGGGAAAGAGAAGGGGGTGAGGCTCACCAGAGACGACGGGATGAGCTCGCGGCGGAGCTCCGGCGAGGGGCTGGATCTCTTCAATTCAACACCAGATAGCGTGAACCCAGGCTCGAATCGCCTCATGCTGTCACCAGGAACGCAATAGGTGATGGACGCGCTTCTTATCAAGGGTCTGAATATGTCGTCGTGGCGACCCTCAATAAAAGGCGAGTGATCAACAATTGACCCACAATCAAAGAATAAAACAATCAAGCTCAAAGGAAGTGTGAATCAATCTTTATTTACTCTACCATAAAATGTATAGGGAACAAGCATGTAGAGGTCGAACCACAGAGAGCAATACAAAAATGCATGAGCCTATATGTGCATACCAGTCATTCTTGAGTGAAGTGGGTCTCTCTTTTTTTTTATTTTTTTTTTATTATTTTTAGGGTTTTTCATTTTCTGGACTCAACATAGAAATAAATATACCATATGCAAGGTTTTTTTGGAATTTTCCAAAAACATTTTCTAATTTTTTTTGTATTTTCTAAATCAAACAGTGCAAAAATGGCTCCTACTCTATTTTTAATAATCAGGAAAAAATGCCAAAAATTCAAAATAAAATACGCGCGTGAACCAGCATGGCATAGAGCATCTACTCTAATTTTTGTGGATTTTTAGGAGCCATCTTGGTATTTTTAATAAATAGGTAAAGATACGAAATTAAAACAGCCTGGCAGGGGTATTTTTGCAAATAAAATAAACTCCAGGGGCATCAGTGCAAAAATACATACTAAGATAAACATTTATTTTAATTTTTAGAATTATTCTACAATATACAAAAACCGCCAGGGCGTACTTGCAATTTTCACGCGCCTCACGTGAGACTGCACGTGAGGCGCGGAAGGACCTAAATGCAAATCTAATAAACTTAGGGTCCTTTCTGCAAAATATACAATTTATTTACAACGTGCTATTTAATTTACAATATTAAAAGTTAAATATACAAAAGAGCGGGGGTATATGTGAAAATTACCCCCTAAGTGCGCGCGATCCAACGGTTCTTCGTTCGCCACTTGACACGCGTCACCATCTCCTCGCCCGATGACGCTTCGCCGATGAAGCGTTAGGATTAGATCATTTGAGATGATCCGACGGTTGCTGCGTGGCTTCATCGGACGGCTGGGCTTCGATCTGGACCTGCGCTCTTGATCCAACGGCTGCTGCTGCTCGCGAAGAACAGGGAAGAACGGCTGACTTCCCTGGCTTCGATCGGTGATTCCTCCGCCTCCAGGCGCTTAATGTTGCTGCTTGTGCCCTCCAGGCGTCCGGCGAAGCGGTGCGCACCGTTCGAGATGCTCCAGAAGGTCCAGGACCTCCTGGATCGGCTGGACGAGCTCGGAGAAGACAAGGGGGTCCTGGAACCTTGAAGGGACTTGAATCGAGCCCCAGAGGGCTCCTTTCAGCTTGGGTCCTGCACCAAATGAAAGACGGGCTCGAGGGGGTCTTCCTCGACCCGAGGTTTAGGATAGACGAACGGGGAAAGGTGGAGGGCGGCGAGGTCCGACGAAGCGGAGGAGGGAGGACCTCGATTCACAGAGCTGGGCGAGCTCTGGTTGATCTTGGAGCGTGGGTGCGCGGAGAATACGTAGGGGAAGGCGATGAGGTGGGGCGAAGGGTCAGATAGCGTGCTGATCAGAGTAGAGAGGTTCGCCGGAGCTAAACTCCGGCGAACTTCGATCTTAAACTAATCGAGCACCTGAGGCTCTACTGACTGATCTAAAAGCTAAACTACGAAGTAACGACTAAAACTAAGCTAAAAACGGAAAGAAAGCAGCTCTTATACCTGGTGTGCGACCAGGGAGCAGGACCTCCGGCGACGCGGCGGCCGTGGGCGCTCCTTCGACTCCTCCAACTGCCTGAAGCTTCCAGGAGGACCCTCCTGTCACAAGGAACCTCAGAGGACTGGAATAGACGGTGGAAAACGACGGAAAGGGAGGCCAAAATGGATGAGGAGGTCGGAGGGTTTATTTATAAGCAAAGTTTGCGCCCTTATTGGCCGGCAGATCTTGGTGAATCTAGATGCTGTACAAGGAATCATGGGATGCGGCGTGATTCGTGGATGTTCGAGGAACAAATCTCATAAAGGGTCTTATCACCCTCGAGCAACACAATCGGCGTGAAAAAGCGAGGAAGAGGGACCTCTCGTGACTTGTCAGAGGGGCCGTCCTTGAGTCTGAAGAGTTGACCCGAGGTCAACTTTTGCCGGCCTGTGGTTGGTCCACGGGGGCCGCTAGAAGACAAAATAGGCTGGAGTATCAAAGAATGAATTATTTAAGCTAATAAACGATTTTATTATTTTTCAAGTATAAAATAAAAAATCTTTATTATTGTATGTAGTATTTTAATACGATTTTTATTTATTTTTTTATGAATTATTTTATTACGGTTTTAATTGAATAATGTGTATATGTGTATATCTACATGTATTTTTGTATATTTTATTTTTAATTTATTTATTTTATTTTATTATTTTAGTTTCTTATTTTATAATTTTATAACTTATTTTTGTGAGTATAAGTATATTTTTATTTTATTTTTATGAGTTTATTTATATTTTTAAATAAATAGATGTATGTGTATGTATGTATACTTATAGGTACTTTACCTATATATTATATTCATTTAATTTATTTAATGAATTTTATTTGTTTTTATTTTTGTTTTGTAGTTTTAATGAATGATATATTATATGTACATTATTATAAAATATGGATGAATCAAAGAATAAAAGAATTAAGTTCCCCTTTTTGTTTCCTTTTATTTACATACATGTATGTAGCATAGGTCTTTTGTCTATGATTATTATAGACTTATTTTATTTATCAAATTCTTTTTGGTTTTCTTGTAATTTCAACATGTACATGTATTATATATACTATTTACAAACTTTTAAAAATATAATTTTGTACAATTACTAAATATTGAATAAAATGAGTATTTTAATCAGTCTTATGTACAAGGAAGGTCAAAAACCTAACTTCCACAGATGGACTCCAAAAATTATGGAAATAATTTTACAAAATAGTTTATGAAATGCTAGATACAATTAAAGGTGAGTTTGATTGATTTGGAGTTTTTATTTGCAAGATATGAGTCTGTGAAGTTGAGATTTTTGCTTTTTATTTTGTGTATAAAATGTACACTGTATATTCTTTTTGCACAAATTCAATTTTGTAATTTTATTTACATTATTATCTACAACTTTTATGTACAAAGTTTCTTTATTTGATGAATAAATAATTATGTACAAAATAGGTTCCAAAAATGCAATAATGGAAGAATGAATAAATGATGTATTTATTGAATGTTGGCCCTTATCTCCCCCTACTTTATTCCTTGTCGACCAAGTCCATGCTGGCCTTGGTCTCGGGGTTAGGGTCATAAAATATTTGCAATATTTTATTCCTTTTTCTTTTCTTCCCTTTATTCTATAATTTTGGCATTAAAAACCTTATTTTATGTATAATTAGTACAATAAATAATGGATGCTAATATGAACAAATTAATGCTATTTACATGCATTTGCTGGGGTTTTTAAGGCCAAAATGATAGAATAAAGGTGATGAAATGGAGATTCATCACCCCCCTATACTTGCCTTTGCTAGTCCCTAGCAAACACTTATGCAATAAGTATAAAAGAATAAAGAATAAGAAGAAAAGAAAAATGAAAGGAAGATCGAGTGAATAGGGGCGCTTTCAGTGCGATGCTTGTCTTTACAAAATCTGAGATTGGAGCTCCTGTCAGTCCTTAGGTGTGGATGTGTGCGGAACCTAGTCGGGAACCAAATTTAAAGCACAACAGCCTTCGATAGTCGCAGAATTCGGTTCAAAGCACCTTAATAGCCTGGTCAGAACTAGCCTATACCATACACAAACCCTTATGACTATGAAGCTGACTTGTACAGTGTAAGTGATAGTGGCTCCCCACCTCAGAAGTGACAAAGAAACACCCTCCCCCAACCTGGTAACTCTAATGCCTCGGTCTAGCAACTCTTTCCTCGAGAAGCGGGGTATTCCCTTCTAAGTTCAAGTGCAACCGGCTCAAGAAGAGGGGGAAGAAGTATAGACTTTTGGAAGCTCAGCCAGTGTAGCCGAGTCTCCCGCTGCAAGCTTCATGAGATGAAACATGGATACCATAAGCTTTTGCTTTATTGAACTATATACACTCCGGTGGGGTTATTAAATTTTCAATCCGACCCACCACTTTTTTGGAGTTCTTTTTGCTTCTTCTCTTTTTTTTTTTTTTTCAATTGCATCTGTACAACATATCTACATGATGCAGCATATATACAAGAAATTTCTCCTTAAGCCAGTAGACTATCCCTCTTTTGAAGCTTTATTGCAACCCACAGCTTCAGTCCTGAGACCTCATCACCACTAGACCAAGTTGAGGTGCACTTCCTTCACTATAAGAAGAAGAGAGGTTCCGCCTAGAAGTACTACCCTCATATGCTACCCCAAGCCAAAGGAAACTGCCTCCTCACCACCTCATCCATGGAGAGCTATGTGAAAGGTGCAGGTGTCCAAGTTAGGTCACGGCCGACAAGAGTCATGCGTGTGTTTCGAAAAGTTCTAGTTAGTCCACTAAGGTGACTTGAACCCAGCCCTGGTTTCTCAAAGAATTAAGTCTGAATAGACCTGAAGTACCTTAAACCTAGTTCCCATAAGGTTCCAGTGTAGTGAGGTGCAGTAAGGTCCAACCGAGCTCCATTCTGAGACTTTATTAGACTGATTCAATCATCAAGCTCACTCAAAAAGAGTATGCAAGGTATGCTTATGCTATGCACAATGAATGATGCAATTTTTCACAAAGGATTTTTTTTTTTTAAAGCATTAAAGAATATTTTTACACAACGGAATTTTGCACATAAGAGCTTGACACAAATACAAGGTATATACCCTTATTTACACGGGTGTACTGCTTTATTTACAAAAGGTATGAATTTATACAGACTTTACATGAAATAGTTTATTTAGGTTGTTGAGATAGAATTTTATGTACTTTATTTCTTATTTACAGGTATTTGTAATAGTGATCTTATCCTTCGGTTCTAGTTTTGAAAATAGTTTTTGCAAACTGTAGTACACGATAGTTTTTGCAATCATTTACACACATTTGAAAACTATTTTTGTAAAGAATTTTCACACTATATGTACATTTTTCACAATAATTTTAACAAACATTTTTCAAGACATTTGAACTTCGGTTTTTCAAATCCTTTCTTTCACACAAAGAAAAATTTTTGCCATCAAAACAATTTTCACACAGTTTGAAATCATTTCACATCAAATTTTTCAAAACTGGTCACACTATTTTTCAAATCATACTATATAGGTATCTGATTTATTAATCAGTATATACAACAGAAGGAAAACTGTATTTGCTGTACAATAAGGTTTTGGGTTTTATAGGCTTTATTTGAACTTATTCCTTATTTACAAATGAGAGATTTTTGTGCAGACTCCTCAGACTTATTCTAGAATCAGTTTCACAAGCATTTTGGAAACTATAGTCCAAAATAATTTTTGCAATATTTACACATATTTGAAATTGATTTTTGCAAAGATTTTTCACAACATAGATAGATTTTTCAAAACAATTTGACAATCAATTTTCACAATCATTTGCACACTAATTTTCACAAAGTTTTTGCTTTCACTCAAAGAAAATAGGTTTTACACACAAACTAATTTTTCAATCGTTGAATACTTTTTCACGCTATTTTCAAACAACTTTCACAAGTTTTTTTCAAAGGAAAACGTTTCACACAAAACCCTTTTCTGACTTACTAGTCAGTATAATTACAAAAAGTCTGAGGAACTCACAATCATCTTTCATTACTATAAAGCTACTTTTTATGTTCTATTTTATATCAAGATGATATTTTATTTTTCAGTATGAGTTATGGCTTATAGTATATACATGGTATATACGACCCCCCTATACTTAGCTTGAGCTATGTCCTCATAGATCGAAAGGAAAAGCAAAGACATAACTCGTACTGAGTATAGACAGATCTAAAGAATGAAGGAATAATTAACGGGATGAATGAATGAGAAGTTGACCGTCCCCCCTATACTTAGGATCAAATAATCCTGAGTATAGCAGACTGTACACAACACAGGGAGGGTCAAGGGTAAGAATAAACAGATCGTTCTCCGGTTGCCTCCCCCTATACTTAGGGTAAGGTATCCCTGAGTATAGACGAGGAGAGGAGACAATGGAGAGGATCAACGAATTGACCTACTCGGGGTGCACACTCCCCTATACTTAGGACAAAGTACGTGCTAAGTACAGAAAACTGTCCACAAGGTCGGCACCTCTTAGATACAAAGAATAGGCTAGAAGAAGAAAAGAAGAAAAGAAGAAAAGAAGAAAATCAGAGAAGAATTTGTTGGATTGCATAGTCTGAATCTTTCGATGCCGCAGGTGCTGTCGAGATATCGTCATGTTGCATGAGCTGGACGGAATCAACAACGGCTAAAAATGTATCTGGTTCGAGGTAAGGCTTCAGTAGTTGGCCGTTGATGACAAATGGCTGTGCGTTAGAGGACAATTCGGATATGGCAATGCTTCCATTGTCACGCACTTCGCAAACTCGAAATGGCCCTGTCCACTTACTCTTTAATTTGCCTGGAAATATTCGCAACTTTGCATCAAATAACCACACTTTCTGCCCAACTTCGAAGGTCTTTCGTCTGATGTGCCTGTCGTGCCAGCGTTTCACCTTCTCCTTGTACATCAAGGTGTTATTGTATGCATAGTCTCGAAATTCCAAGAGTCTGTTCAGATCATCTTTCCTCTTCTGACCACTTTTGTGTGAGTCCAAATTGCAGCTGTTGATTGCCCATAAAGACTTGTGAATTAACTCCACGGGCAGATGGCACGGCTTTCCATATACAAGACGATAGGGCGACATGCCCAAGGGAGACTTGTAGGCGGTTCGATATGCCCATAGAACCGAGTCCAAGAGTTGAGACCAGTCCTTTCTGTTTGGCCTAACAAGTTTCTGCAGGATAGTCTTGATTTCTCTGTTCGATAATTCTGCCATGCCATTGGTCTGAGGATGGTAAGGAGTGGCAACCCGGTGGTCAATGCCGTACTCCTTCGTCAACTTCTTGACCTCTTTATTGATGAAGTGACTACCCCCGTCTGAGATAAGGATTTTTGGTATCCCGAACCGCGAAATGATGTTCTTTTTGAGAAACTGGCAAACTGTTTTGCTATCGGCGGCTCGAGCAGGGATAGCTTCAACCCAACGACTCACGTAATCGACGGCGAGAAGGATGTGCTGAAATCCTTGACTGTTAGGGAAAGGTCCCATGAAGTCAATGCCCCATGCATCGAAGACATCTGCAATCTGAATGATTTTCAGGGGCATTGAATCTTTGGCAGTCAGTGTACCTTTCATTCGCTGACAGTCAGTGCATCGTTTAACAAATTCAGTTGCATCCTTGAATAAAGTAGGCCACCAGAGGCCACACTGAAGTACTTTGGCTGCCGTCCGATCTCCAGAGTGGTGTCCGCCAGATTCGAGCGAGTGACAATGCTCGAGGACACTTGATTGTTCCGTCTGAGGGATGCACCTGCGCCAAATACAATCTGCCCCTTCTCTGAATAAAAGAGGATCTTCCCAATGGTAGAAACGGATGGTCGACATAAATTTGTTCTTTTGGTTCTTCGTCCAATCCGACGGTATTACCCCAGAGACGAGGTAATTGACAATCTCAGCATACCAAGGAAGAGAATCCATAGCTAAAATGGTTTCGTCAGGGAAGGTTTCTGTGATAGGTGCATTGCTCAGGGGAGGTTCATGATGCTCTATTCTGGAGAGATGATCTGCTACCACGTTCTGGGTTCCAGGCTTGTCTTTGATTTCCAAATCGAATTCCTGGAGTAGAAGGATCCAACGAATCAGCCTTGGCTTGGCATCCTTCTTCTGTTGTAAGTAGCGGATAGCAGAGTGGTCTGTAAAGATGGTGACTTTGGATCCCAACAAATAGGATCTGAATTTCTCTAAGGCGAAAACCACAGCCAGCAGTTCTTTCTCTGTTACAGTGTAATTTCTTTGAGCTTCGTCTAACGTTCTGCTGGCATAGTGAATGGCGTAGGGCGCTTTATCTTTTCTTTGCCCAAGAACAGCTCCAACTGCAAAATCGGACGCATCGGTCATTATTTCGAAGGGAAGAGTCCAGTCGGGCGGCTGTAAGATCGGAGCCTGAGTGATAAGCTCCTTCAAGTGATTGAAAGCAAGGAGAACTGGCTGATCAACAATGAAATCCGTCTCCTTGCACAAGAGTTCTGTCAGAGGTCGGGCAATGCGGCTGAAATCCTTGATGAATCGCCTGTAGAATCCCACATGCCCCAGAAATGACCTCACATTCTTGACTGACTGAGGTGGCTGAAGATTTGAAATGACGTCCACCTTCGCCGGGTCGACTTCCATGCCACGTTTGGAAACGACGTGGCCCAGCACAATACCTTCGGTGACCATAAAGTGGCTCTTTTCCCATGAGAGCACTAAATTGACTTCCCGGCACTTTTGAAGTACTCTGTCTAGATGCTCAAGACAAGAATCGAAGCTATCACCATAGACAGAGAAATCGTCCATGAATACCTCGAGGAAACTGCCTACCATCTCGGCGAAGACTGCTAACATGCATCTTTGGAAGGTTGCAGGTGCATTGCACAGTCCAAAGGGCATTCTCTTGAAGGCGTAGGTGCCGAACGGGCAAGTGAAGGTGGTCTTCTCTTGGTCTTCAGGGGCGATCGCCACTTGGTTGTACCCAGAGTACCCATCCAGAAAGCAGAAGAACTCCTTGCCTGCTAATCTTTCCAGAACTTGATCAATGAATGGCAAGGGAAAGTGATCCTTCTTAGTTGCTGCATTGAGACGGCGGTAGTCAACACAAACCCGCCAGGATGTTGGTACCCGAGTAGATATTTCCTCCCCTTTATCATTTGTAATCACGGTAAGCCCTGATTTCTTGGGAACTACATGCAATGGGCTTACCCATTTTGAATCGGAGATGGGATAGATGAAACCTGCATCATACCACTTCGTGATTTCTTTCATGACGACGTCCCGAAGGTTAGGGTTCAACCTTCTCTGAAATTCGCGGGACGGCTTGGCGTCTTCTTCTAAATAGATGTGGTGTGAACACAAGGCTGGATTTATCCCGCGGAGATCTGATACGTTCCATCCAAATGCCTTGCGGTTCTTCTCTAGAACCTCGAGAAGTCGAGACTCCTGATCTGGTCTCAGCCTGCTGCTGATAATGACCGGATACATTTGCTCTTCACCCGCAAGGAAAGCATACTTCAGGCCTGCCGGAAGTGGCTTGAGTTCTGGTGTTGATCTGTCCACTTTGTCTGTCACCTCTGACATCATACTGTAGGTGGGCAGTGCTTCTGTGAAGAGGCTGCCATCCTCAATATTCTGTTGAGATCCCGGTGATGCACCGAACGGGTCTGCGCTAAGCTGATCATGTTCGGTTTGGAATGACTGCTCCAGAAGATGCGCCTGCATCTGAGAATCTATCTCCCAAGAATCATCGGAGCACATGCTGACTGCGCTTCCCAAGTCCTCCTCGAGAGTGAGGATTTCTAGGGTCCATGAATCGTTCAATGATAAAACTGAGTCTCTGATCTCCGCAATAAATTCACAGTCCGCATCTAACGCTGCCTGGCTCTCATCTGTTGTGGCATTCTGCTCTTTGTTCATGTTTATCGTGATTTGCTGGGAATTCGAGCTGAAAGTGATCTTCCCAGACCCGTAATCGACCACGGCGCCTGAAGTACGAAGGAATGGTCTGCCAAGGATGATAGGGGTCTGGAGCAAGGGTGCAGGTGAGTCCATATCAAGGACTACAAAGTCAGCTGGGAATTTCATTTCCTGCACTTTAACTATCACGTCTTCCAAGAGACCTTGGGGCCGCTTGACGGATCGGTCAGCAAACTGAAGGATCATGCGTGTCTGCTTGAGCGGTCCCAGCCCAAATTCCTGCATTATGGTCGAGGGCAGAAGGTTGATGGAAGAACCACTATCCAAGAGAGTGCGCTCGAAGACTTGGTCAAAAATCACACAACTGATCAGAGGTGCTCCGGTGTCTTGTTTTTTCTGGGGGAGATTGCTGATAGCTGCGACTGTGGCTAATGAGAGGACATGTTTCTCAACTTGCTGGCGTCTGTTCTTTCTTGATGGGCGACGCTTAGTGGTACATACTTCCTTCAGTCCTTTCTTCACGGCTGGCATGTATTCCACGACCTTTAGCAAGGGAATCTCAACAGTCAATTTGTCCAAGATGTCCACAACACCTGGGTCGGACAATGCATTTTTTTGTTTTGCAATTTTTTTGGATTTTTGTATTGCATGAGGAAAAGGAATATTCACATTACTGGCAGGAAAATTAGAGTTCTTATTTACATCAAGATTATCGCCCACAGAATGTTGTACATCCGGATTACAAAAAGGTGTACAAGCTGGATCTAACTTTGTTGGTGCTGCTGGGCGATCAAAAAGGGTAGCATCTGCTCCATCGGCTGGCGAAGGATCGGCGGTTGCTGTCGGCTCCTCCGATGCTGGCGCGGCTTCGCTTCTGCTACGAGCTTCTTTTTGTTGTTTTTGTTTTCGCGGATTTTTTTGTATTTTTGGCTGGAATTGCTTCTGGCAATGCACGACGGCTGGACTGGCTTCTCCTTCCTCTTCCTCCTCACCCGCCCCTGGAGCTGGCACGGCTGATGCGGAAGATGACGATCCACCTGTTTCTTTATTCACCCCATATCTGGTAGCAGGCGGAGGCAAGGCCCTACCGCTCCTGAGAGTAACAGCATTAGAAAAAGCAGTAATATCATTATCACACGCGGACTGGACATCACATTCTACCTGCTCCTTCTTCTTGAAGTTGTTGGGGTTGGCTTCGACCTGCGCCGGGATGGTAGTGCGAGTGGCGGTCAGGTCATTAAGCCGCTTGGTCATCTCTGCTAGCCCTTTGACGAGTTGGGCTAGACAGTCCAAGGAGGGGTTCACTGGAGGTGCCTCGGTGGTGTCAGCGTGCAGACCACGCTGTTGTTGCATCTGCTGGTGCTGAGACTGTTGCTGGTGATGCTGAGGCGGGGCAGGAAGTTGAAGTTGCTGATAAGACGGAGGTGGATACTGTTGGTATTGCTGAGGCGGAGCAGCCGTGTATTGGTGATACGGCTGCGGATGGCGGTATTGCGGCTGCTGCTGGTATGGATGGTTCTGCCTCCACTGATGTCCAAACTGGGGAGGCTGCTGGTATTGATGGTTCTGCTGGGAGGATTGCCCAAAGCGACTACCCTGAGGTTGGTGGTATTGCCGGTTGGCAAATGGCTGACCCTGTGGTTGTCCCATAGGACGGGTCGGCTGTGCGTCATGAGTCCAAACCCCATTAACTTCCTGGACCAGGGGTGGTGGTGGGAACACTGAATCGGATTCTGAAATAAACTCTGGTTGATACACAACCATCTGCTGTTGCGGCTGGCTCTGATCAGGTGCCTGCACGTAGTACACGTGCTGAACTGCCGGTGGTTGCTGGCTCGGCTGAGGCTGGTGTAGCGGTGGTTGCTCGTCTTTTCTCTCAGCTGGAGCTTCGAGCGGTGCTGCCGACTGAACAGAATTGATGGTACCTACCAGCAGTTCTAGCTGCTTGGTGATGTGATCCAGCTTGTCCAAACTCTGGGTCCTCTTCTCGATCACGACGAGTTTTTCGAGATCCTGTGATCGCTTCTCGATGATGTCGACTTTAGAGAGATGGCCCCCGATGATGCTGAGGTTGGAGCTCTCATCTCTCTCTGATTCCTTAGACGCTGCCATGTGCACTTGCTTTTGAAGGATCTGGGGTTGCTTCTGATAAGCCTTGGATGAAGAGAGGGCGGCCTCTCCTTCGGCCATTTCTTCAAAGATCTGCCAGACGACATCTTCATCCTTATTGAAGTGTGAGCCCCCACATGCTGCGTCTACGAGCCTTTGACTTTCGATGTTCAGTCCCCCGAAGAAATGCTGAACCAAGCTGGTCTTCGGAATATCATGATGGGGACATTTCTCCTGCAGGTCAGTGAATCTCTCCCATGCTTCATGTATCGACTCATGGGGTCCTTGGGAGAAATTACTGATACGGGCTCGCATCTGGTTGAGCCGACCCAGAGGGTAGTACTTGTGCAAGAAGGCGGACTTCAGCTCCTCCCAGGTCGTCACAACTTTTCCCATATGATTGACCCAATAAAGGGCCTTATCCTGTAGGCTGAAGGGGAAAGCCGTCATCTTGACAATGCCCAGAGGGACATTGGGATAGTGAGTCGTACGGCAAATGCGGGAGAATTGCTGCAGGTGGATGTACGGCTCCTCGCTGGTGTTTCCATGGAATGCAGGAAGAAGAGCAATGAATTGGGGCTTCAGCTCAAAGTGAGCGTGTACCGGTGGAATGAGGATCCATTCGGTCATCTGGCTGTCCCCCGGGTTGTATGTTTCTTTAAGGGTAGGTTTCTGTGGTGGTAATTCAAGATCATCATTGTGGTCATCACCACCTCCTCCACCTTCACCTTCTCCTCTCCTGCCTCCTCTGCCTCTGCCTCCTCCTCCATCATCTCGGTTAATCACATCATTCAACATGTCCTGGAAAGCTGTCTGAGTGAGGGCCTGTTCGGTCAGCTGCTGCTGGATGGCCTGGATAGATGCCAGTAATTGTGCATTGACCTGATTCTGATCTGGCGCCTGTCCCTCTGGTGTGGGTGGCTGCTGACCCTTGCCCTTTCCTCCGGGAGCCATGTCAGGGTCTGAATCGGACGAAATGAACTCCGGAGTAGTCTCCAGGGCTCGCGCTGGCTTCTATCTGCATAATGAGACGGTCCGAATCAGATCACTTGCCATAAATACTCAGCTGTCGTGATGAGGCTGGAGTTCAAGTCAACCCCAGCGTGTTGTGAATGAAAAAATGATGTAGACTGTAATCGACTCCCATTCACAACGGCGGTAGTGGGACAAAAGTGATCCCAGTTTATTGGGTGGCCAAGAGAAAGGTAGAAAACGAGGAGTCTGGAGTCCGACCCGCAAAGTCCGGATCAGTTCTCGGGAATCGCCTCGAAATTATTGGCGAAGGTGAGTCCATGGAATCGATGTAGGTGTCGGCATGGTCCCGACGAAACCATCCATGGATCAACTTCGCGGAGCACAAGAGAATATCGGATTTTGGAAGAACGATACGATGGTCAACGAGGAACAAAAAGGAGTGTAAAACAGTAGAAAGGCCCGGTTGAGCGGGGTGGTCAAAGGAAGACATAACAGAATTGGCGCAAAGGCGCGGGACTTTGATCTTTGAACCTTAATCTAGATCCATACAAACACAAGACAAAATCGGGTTCACCAACTCACGCCATGTGAAGCCGTGAAAGCTCGGCTATTTATTATCTTTTCATTTTTAGAGTTGTGATTTTTCAGGCATTTCTTATAACAAGTCCTTAGTACGCTACCCTATAGGAGAGAGAGTACTGCCGGAAGGGTATCCCGTACTTGTCCTCCTCCTGTGTAACCTGTAGTCTGTACTTTTTGGAGTCCTCGTAACCCTTCCTGGATCCCTACTCAGCCAAAGAAATAGAGAGAGGAAGCCGATAGGCGAAACTGCTACTTCGGTTCTCGCTCGCAACGGAATCACCCGTGAGCGTACAAGAACCTACTCGGACGTAGGACAATGAGACAGACACCCCCGTGAAGGCGTGGCCTATGCTCGATACTTCGGACAGGGTCGATGCTCATCACAACAGAGAGTCATCGTTGGTGACCAAGCCCTACTTGCCTACGTACGATAGAAGCGCCATTACTTCGGAAATCCAGGCGATACACAAGGCAGTTGCAGACTGGGCTTTTGGCTCTAATCCTTAGGGGGTCGCACTCGCTCAAGGGAGTAGGGTTTTGGTCCCCCTCCAAGGTACCTGAAAACAATGAGGGCTTTATGAACCCGGTACAATGATAGTTCATTACGGATTTTAATTAAGGTCAAAGTTTATTTAGCAGTCCCCTTGTTTTAATTTTTTGGTTTTCACTTTTTTTGGATCTGTTTTCATACCAGCGCCTAACGTTTTTGTAGATTTTCATTTAAGTCCTAGGTGCTCAAAATCAGAGGGAGATAGCGGAAAAGCCATGCAAGTGGTTCTATGATGGAAATCTCACCATTGAACCGAATGATGCATGCTGAGTTAGAAGACTTACAGTGCATCCCAGCTCTCTCCATGTGGTATGCAAAACAGAATTTTTAAACCTATCTACATGGCGGTGTGCATTCGTCAAAATCGCCCTAAACATTAGCTGCTATTAACGTGAAGAACCACAAGCTTGGTCACTCATCTTTAACCTAAGGGTCCGGTCTTGGCTCACCCCTCCTCTTCTCGACACACTCGAGTTTAGGAGTAGCGCTTGATGGGGCTCGCTCACGGCACGTGGGTTAAGAGATAAATGACTTAGCTGTTTAATTTTGACTAGATCCATACGAAGTAGACTATAGGAGCATGCATTCTTATTAATGTTTGGACCTAGCTACCGAGTCAAGCAACCTATATCTAGGGGCTCCAAGCACACAAAACAAAGTAAAATAAAGGCGAAAAGCACAAAACAGCGGAAAACAAAGGAAAGAAGGCGGTAGAAATCGCGGAAAACAGCGATGAGGCCCCCAGGTGAACAGACACCCGGGCACTGGACCTCATTGTGAAGAGTAGAGTCCTGTTAATTATTACATGCCAAAGTTGTCTCTCTCTTACCAAAAATTACCGAGATAATCCTAAATGTTCTAAGCCTATCTAATTCACATCTCCTTGCTTCCTTGATACTCTCTCCTGATGGTCATGAGAAGAGAAGACCGTCCTCCTCCAAGCTTGGCTGCCTTGGCCTCCTAAGAAGCCATCCTTGCGTGGCGGACCCTCGCATCAAAGTCACAAAAAGAGTGTATTAGAATAGTTCACTTAATCAATCATAGAGCACATAAAGAAAATCACAAGAATTGAATCAATTAAGCATAGTGATTAATGTCAAGAAAATGGCTGCTCACAGAATATAATCAATCATGAATCAAAAATGAATATCACCAAAAATGTACACAAGAATGACAAAGAAGAAAGTAGGCTATGCTACACAAGAATGAAACGGCGCCATTTGATGGACGCGCTTCTTATCAAGGGTCTGAATATGTCGTCGTGGCGACCCTCAATAAAAGGCGAGTGATCAACAATTGACCCACAATCAAAGAATAAAACAATCAAGCTCAAAGGAAGTGTGAATCAATCTTTATTTACTCTACCATAAAATGTATAGGGAACAAGCATGTAGAGGTCGAACCACAGAGAGCAATACAAAAATGCATGAGCCTATATGTGCATACCAGTCATTCTTGAGTGAAGTGGGTCTCTCTTTTTTTTTATTTTTTTTTATTATTTTTAGGGTTTTTCATTTTCTGGACTCAACATAGAAATAAATATACCATATGCAAGGTTTTTTTGGAATTTTCCAAAAACATTTTCTAATTTTTTTTGTATTTTCTAAATCAAACAGTGCAAAAATGGCTCCTACTCTATTTTTAATAATCAGGAAAAAATGCCAAAAATTCAAAATAAAATACGCGCGTGAACCAGCATGGCATAGAGCATCTACTCTAATTTTTGTGGATTTTTAGGAGCCATCTTGGTATTTTTAATAAATAGGTAAAGATACGAAATTAAAACAGCCTGGCAGGGATATTTTTGCAAATAAAATAAACTCCAGGGGCATCAGTGCAAAAATACATACTAAGATAAACATTTATTTTAATTTTTAGAATTATTCTACAATATACAAAAACCGCCAGGGCGTACTTGCAATTTTCACGCGCCTCACGTGGGACTGCACGTGAGGCGCGGAAGGACCTAAATGCAAATCTAATAAACTTAGGGTCCTTTCTGCAAAATATACAATTTATTTACAACGTGCTATTTAATTTACAATATTAAAAGTTAAATATACAAAAGAGCGGGGGTATATGTGAAAATTACCCCCTAAGTGCGCGTGATCCAACGGTTCTTCGTTCGCCACTTGACACGCGTCACCATCTCCTCGCCCGATGACGCTTCGCCGATGAAGCGTTAGGATTAGATCATTTGAGATGATCCGACGGTTGCTGCGTGGCTTCATCGGACGGCTGGGCTTCGATCTGGACCTGCGCTCTTGATCCAACGGCTGCTGCTGCTCGCGAAGAACAGGGAAGAACGGCTGACTTCCCTGGCTTCGATCGGTGATTCCTCCGCCTCCAGGCGCTTAATGTTGCTGCTTGTGCCCTCCAGGCGTCCGGCGAAGCGGTGCGCACCGTTCGAGATGCTCCAGAAGGTCCAGGACCTCCTGGATCGGCTGGACGAGCTCGGAGAAGACAAGGGGGTCCTGGAACCTTGAAGGGACTTGAATCGAGCCCCAGAGGGCTCCTTTCAGCTTGGGTCCTGCACCAAATGAAAGACGGGCTCGAGGGGGTCTTCCTCGACCCGAGGTTTAGGATAGACGAACGGGGAAAGGTGGAGGGCGGCGAGGTCCGACGAAGCGGAGGAGGGAGGACCTCGATTCGCAGAGCTGGGCGAGCTCTGGTTGATCTTGGAGCGTGGGTGCGCGGAGAATACGTAGGGGAAGGCGATGAGGTGGGGCGAAGGGTCAGATAGCGTGCTGATCAGAGTAGAGAGGTTCGCCGGAGCTAAACTCCGGCGAACTTCGATCTTAAACTAATCGAGCACCTGAGGCTCTACTGACTGATCTAAAAGCTAAACTACGAAGTAACGACTAAAACTAAGCTAAAAATGGAAAGAAAGCAGCTCTTATACCTGGTGTGCGACCAGGGAGCAGGACCTCCGGCGACGCGGCGGCCGTGGGCGCTCCTTCGACTCCTCCAACTGCCTGAAGCTTCCAGGAGGACCCTCCTGTCACAAGGAACCTCAGAGGACTGGAATAGACGGTGGAAAACGACGGAAAGGGAGGCCAAAATGGATGAGGAGGTCGGAGGGTTTATTTATAAGCAAAGTTTGCGCCCTTATTGGCCGGCAGATCTTGGTGAATCTAGATGCTGTACAAGGAATCATGGGATGCGGCGTGATTCGTGGATGTTCGAGGAACAAATCTCATAAAGGGTCTTATCACCCTCGAGCAACACAATCGGCGTGAAAAAGCGAGGAAGAGGGACCTCTCGTGACTTGTCAGAGGGGCCGTCCTTGAGTCTGAAGAGTTGACCCGAGGTCAACTTTTGCCGGCCTGTGGTTGGTCCACGGGGGCCGCTAGAAGACAAAATAGGCTGGAGTATCAAAGAATGAATTATTTAAGCTAATAAACGATTTTATTATTTTTCAAGTATAAAATAAAAAATCTTTATTATTGTATGTAGTATTTTAATACGATTTTTATTTATTTTTTTATGAATTATTTTATTACGGTTTTAATTGAATAATGTGTATATGTGTATATCTACATGTATTTTTGTATATTTTATTTTTAATTTATTTATTTTATTTTATTATTTTAGTTTCTTATTTTATAATTTTATAACTTATTTTTGTGAGTATAAGTATATTTTTATTTTATTTTTATGAGTTTATTTATATTTTTAAATAAATAGATGTATGTGTATGTATGTATACTTATAGGTACTTTACCTATATATTATATTCATTTAATTTATTTAATGAATTTTATTTGTTTTTATTTTTGTTTTGTAGTTTTAATGAATGATATATTATATGTACATTATTATAAAATATGGATGAATCAAAGAATAAAAGAATTAAGTTCCCCTTTTTTTTTCCTTTTATTTACATACATGTATGTAGCATAGGTCTTTTGTCTATGATTATTATAGACTTATTTTATTTATCAAATTCTTTTTGGTTTTCTTGTAATTTCAACATGTACATGTATTATATATACTATTTACAAACTTTTAAAAATATAATTTTGTACAATTACTAAATATTGAATAAAATGAGTATTTTAATCAGTCTTATGTACAAGGAAGGTCAAAAACCTAACTTCCACAGATGGACTCCAAAAATTATGGAAATAATTTTACAAAATAGTTTATGAAATGCTAGATACAATTAAAGGTGAGTTTGATTGATTTGGAGTTTTTATTTGCAAGATATGAGTCTGTGAAGTTGAGATTTTTGCTTTTTATTTTGTGTATAAAATGTACACTGTATATTCTTTTTGCACAAATTCAATTTTGTAATTTTATTTACATTATTATCTACAACTTTTATGTACAAAGTTTCTTTATTTGATGAATAAATAATTATGTACAAAATAGGTTCCAAAAATGCAATAATGGAAGAATGAATAAATGATGTATTTATTGAATGTTGGCCCTTATCTCCCCCTACTTTATTCCTTGTCGACCAAGTCCATGCTGGCCTTGGTCTCGGGGTTAGGGTCATAAAAATATTTGCAATATTTTATTCCTTTTTCTTTTCTTCCCTTTATTCTATAATTTTGGCATTAAAAACCTTATTTTATGTATAATTAGTACAATAAATAATGGATGCTAATATGAACAAATTAATGCTATTTACATGCATTTGCTGGGGTTTTTAAGGCCAAAATGATAGAATAAAGGTGATGAAATGGAGATTCATCAATAGGCTAGGGGTTTACGGGTGAATTTGGCGGAAGAAGGATCGAAGGTCAAAGGGGGACGACGGGTTTGGTTTCGAATGGTGGTCGAGTGGCGTGAAGGACGAGGATCAAACGCCTCGATCAGCGATCCACAACCCCAGAAATCCCTTGGGCGTGAATTACCACTAATCGAGGAGCAAAAACTCAGAAAGCATCGACCTGATTTGGTGCAAGGCCAATCCTAGAAAAGGGTGAGAAGAAGAGACAAAACGCAACTGACAAGAGGCACAGGGGGTGGGTCAGACAGTTGACCGGGGTCAACTGTCCAAACCCTCTGGTTGGTCCACGTGGACCAACCAGAAAAACCCCCTGGAAAAAGGTTTTGAAAATGATTTAAAAATACTAAATGACATTATTATATTTAGGTTATTAAATAAAAATGTTTATAAATTTATAAATTATTTTATTATGAATTTTAATTATTTTTATGAGATTTATTTTTACAAGTTACTTATTATAGCCTATATAGGTATAATATCTACATATTTTATTCTTTTATTTTTATTTTGTGAATTTTAATTTTATTATTTTATTTAGTATTTTATATAGGTTAATTTTAATTTAGGTATTGTATAGGTATGTATATAGGTGTAATACCTGTGTATTTTATATACACGTATTTTTATTTTGAGTTTTATTTGGGTTTTTATTCCGGTTTTAATGTACATAATTATTATAAATAATATTCATAAAATTATAAAAATATAAAATTATAAAAATAATGAATAAAGAATAAATTGAATATTGTAAGCTGTACAAGTATACAAAGAGGGTCCAAAACTCAACTTTCAAACCGTAGTTCCGCCAAATGCGAAACCACTGCCATTAAATAAATTATTTTATTCTATATACAATTAGAGGTGAGTTTTCTGCATTTGGAGTTTTCATTTGTGAGATACAGGTCTGGGAAGTTAAGATTCTGGATTTTTATTCAGACCATAACTTTTTATCTGTACATTATTTTTGAGTGAAATTAATTTTGTATTTTTCTTTATTTAATTATCTACAATTTTCATGTACAAAGTTTCTTTATTTGAGGTATAAAAAGTGGAACCAAAAATAGGTCCCAAAATAAATAAAGAATGAATAAAATAAAAGGAATTTTATTGGTATTTTTGGCCCTTATCTCCCCCTACTTTATTCCTTGTCGACCTAGTCATCGAGATGCCTAGGTCTCGGGGTTTCGGGTCATAAAATATTTACAATAGTTCATTCTTTTTCTTTTATTTTCTTTATTCTACAATTTTGGCTTTAAAAACCACATTTTATATAATATTTACACACATATGCATGAATGCTAAAATGCATGAATTAATGCTATTTGCAGGCATTTGCTAGGGTTTTTGAGGCCAAAATGATAGAATATAAAGATGATGAAATGTGGATTCATCAACAGGGAGGCTTGATGACGCTTCGACTTCGACGGCCTGGATTAGATGATCCTCGGGGATCCGATGGTTGGTGGCGGGCGCGATCGAACGGCAGCAAAGGCCCTTGGAAGAACAGGCTGAATCTGACGGCTGGAAGGTGATCACGAAGAACTAGGGAGCGGGATGACGAAGATGAACTTCCCCGACCTCCCTCTCTCTCTTCTAACGATGCTTGAAGCTCAAACGTAGCTGAGACGACTCCTGGCGTGGTCCTCTCTGCGTTTGCGGCTCCAAAAATATCCAGCTGTGGTCGGAGGTCGTGCGCGAGGGCAGAGGAGCTGTGGGGCACCATGTATCACAATGACTCCTCAAAATAAGCCCCAAGTTTTTCAGTCGTGCGTGGACCTGCAAAAGAGGTTAAGTGGGTCGCAGGCAAACTGTCGCGACCACCCTTGGGCGAAAGGCGATGGAGAATGGGAAGATGGAGGCTCGCCGGAGAAAACTCTGGCGAGGTGGTGGTGTGGTGATCAGTTGGGTATGAATCGCAAGTGAAGGGGGGAATCTACTCCTAAGACTATGGCAAATAGAAGAATGCAAGAAAAAACAAATAAAATGTACCTCGAAGGCAATGAACGCATGAGATGGGTACCTCCCGACCAAGAATGGTCGGAAATGATGGTGTCTCTCCTCGGCCCTCGCCTGGGCTCCACTCGCGAGCTGGAGGATGCATGTCATGCCTCCGGTCTGGAGCTCGGCAAAAGGATCCAAACTAGGGTCAAAAGAGGGTTCAAAGAAGAATGGGAAAGTCGGGTGGTTTTTGAATAGGTGACGGACGTGCTCAAAAGATCAAAGCGATGCAGGCATTGCAGCAATGCAATCCTCGAGGCAAACGCCAGGTGTGTAAGGTGGATCCGCGAGGAGAAAAGGTCCAGAAGGAAGCATCATGAAAGGATGGAAGATGGAACTTCGAAAAATGGGAGAAAACGACGAAAAATGAGGTTCTGACGAATTGGCAGGCGCTGATTAGAGAGTTGACCCGCGGTCAACTCTCGGACCCTCCTGGTTGGTCCACATGGACCAACTAGGAAAAATCCTAGAAATTTTTTTTGTAAATTCATTTGAAAATAATAAATTATTTAATTATAATTATTCATTAAATGAAAAATATTTATTATTTCATGAATTATTTTATGCTGATTTTGATTTTTTTATGGTATAAAATTACAATTTCCCTTTAAGGGTTAGAAAAGTATATTCATCTATATATTTTAATATTTTATTTTTATTTTTATTTTTATATTTAATTTTATTATTTTTTATTATTTTATGTATTTACATCCTAACTTTACACACTTAAATATATTTTTATTTTATTTTTCTGAATTATTTTATACAATCAAATAAATAGGAGTATTATCTGCATAGGTATAAGTATAGGTATTTTACCTATGTGTTTTATACAAGTATTCTATTTTTACATTTTCATCATGTTTTTATTCTTGTTTTAATACACATATAAATTATAAATAATATTTATGAAATTATAAAAATATAAAATTACAAAAATAATGAATAATAAATAAAATGGATATTTTAATCGGTATAGTTATACAATAGGAGTCCAAAACTCAACTTTCAAACTGTAACTCTGAGAAATATGAAAACACCTTCATTAAATATATTATTAAAAGTTATATACAATTAAAGGTGATTTTGATATATTTAAAGTTTTTATTTGAGAGATACAGGTCTGGGAAGTTGGGATTCTGGAAACTTATTCAGATCATAATTTTTTATCTGTATATTATTTTTGGGTGAAGTTAATTTTTTGTTTTTCTATATTTGATTATCTACAAATTTCATGTTCAATGTTTCTTTTTTTTAAGTACAAAAAGTGGAACTAAAAATAAGTCCCAAAATGAATAAAGAATGAATTTAATATAAGGTATTTTTATTGTATTTTGGCCCTTATCTCCCTCTACATTATTCCTTGTTGACCTAGGCATTGAGATGCCTAAGTCTCGAGGTTTCGGGTCACAAATATTTGCAATATTTTATTCTTTTTCTTTTCTTTATTCTATAATTTTGGCTTTAAAAACCGTATTTTACACACTATTTACACAATGATGCATGAATGATAAAATGCCTAAATTAAGCCTATTTACATGCATTTACTAGGATTTTTAAGGCCAAAATGATAGAATAAAGATGATAAAACAGAGATTCATCAATATTCGATAAACGAATACGAATTATCATACGAATGTTTTGACTTATATATTTTACAAGAAAAGTTGATAAATTATACAACAACATTCACATGCACTATACGATAATCACAAAAAAGGTAATTAAAAAAAGGACATACTCATCTTATTTAGTGTAATAAATAGAAATGATGTGTTTCCATTTTTCGTATTGGAATATGTTTGTTTATCTTGAATCTTGTAATAAGTTAAAATATATTATAATACAAGACATGACCATCTTATTTTTAAATTAGTTGCATGATAGACATAGCCTACTACTTCCATCCGATTTTACATGGTCTGAATTAGTTGTTGTCCTGGCTTTAGTTCAATTAGGACATGTTTGAGTATGATTTTTCAAATAAGTTGTGCTCCCTATAGAAGAATGACGAAGTTTCTTTTTGCATAACTTGCATACAACCCACAAGATATCTTGCTCATATGTTTTTCCTTTAATTCGTATCGCTTCTTTTTTCTAAACTCTATCATAATCCATCCAAACTCCTGATGTAAGTTTCTTTTGTTTCTTAGGCAAGGGCATCACAATATTTTCTAAGATATAACTCATTGAATATTCAATTGATGGATCAGTGCCACTCATTTAGATAGAAACTGAGATAAAAAAATGTATAATAAAAGTACTACTTATACTTCAAATGCTATCAAATACATGCCCATATCATGCAACCTGTTAAGACATCATTTTCCATCAACAAGAGGGGGAAATCTATACTATGTATTGTATGTAGGGAACACGAACTCGATCTTCTTAAATTACTACTTCACTTGGATGTGATCTTTAGCTTGTAGTAAAGGGAACATTTTACATATTTCCTGTGCCCCTCAACTTGTAATTTAGTTTTCCAAACAGAGAGTCATATTGTAAGATATAAACTACTATTTATAACATATTCATATAAATTAAGAACACAAAGTTGGTGAACATAGAATCCCTCTTAAAGAACAAATAAATTGATAATATAAAGTTGAGCAAGACATGAAATATCCTCAAATAAAGGTCAAATGGATGTGCTTATCTGGGAGGTCTTACACAGAGCTTTATCAATTTGGCGAGGCAGGGACATCATCTTAGATATTGGTGGCAATGGTGGCGATAGTGGCTTCGAGACGACGTGTTGTGTGTGAGCAGGTGGCGACGTGGGGAGCGACTGAGCGTAGATGATGGTGGAGGAGGCGTCGGGACAAGGGAGGAGCAGTGACAACCCGTCGAAATCGAAGTCGGAGGTGGTGTTGGCGATGACGTGTGGAACGGAGGATGGCAGATGGGTTAGGACTTTCGTGAAATGCAGAAGTAGGAATTGGAATAGGTTAAGTCTTTCGTGAAATGCAAAAATGAGAATTGGGGTTAGGGGGAACGAAAGGGTTAAGGGGACATGGGTTGGGACTTGGGGTTCACAATTACATTTAATTTATTATAATTATAATAATATTAACATGGATGAATGGTAGTGAACATTAAAATTAAAAGCATACATATTAAAAATGAATATTCGTACTCGTATCCGTTTAGGCATATATATCAGTATTCGCCAAAGTATGAATTTTAACATTCGTCTTCGCATTCATATTCGTCAAATGCTAAAGATTAGCATCCATATTCGTATCCATATTTGCCAAAATAAAAAAAGAGAATTCATATCCTCATCAAAACGGATACAGACACAAACGAATACGGATATATCCACATACTCTTACATCCCTAATCTCCATGTTGCGTATCCTTACCTGCATGTGAATGCAAATGACTTGAGGCGCAACTTCTACCTGCTTTTGGTAGAATGGTGAATGGAAAGGTACCACGAAAAGTAAAGGAATTGGAACCCGAGCTTTGATCACAGTGTTTGATAAGATATGATTAGATGATGTTTGGTAGAACAGAAGTGGAAAGCGATCAAAGGTGGAAGTGATTGGCGATAGATTTGGGTTTGATTTTAGAGAGAACATATAGGAATAGAGGAAGTAAAGATAGAAGAGGGATAGAGGGGAATAGTGCAGAATGACGAAGATGAATATAATCCTAACCTGAATGAGTGAATGTCGTCGGTAGTTCAGAGCTCGGGCGGAGCTCCTGATTGTCGTAGACTCAATGTATGGCATAGCGTGGAGGCTGATCGCGCAACATCGGAGCAGGGCTTTGAAGGATATGGTATAATCCTTAAGCGCATCACGGAAGCGTGAGCGTCGTATCGGATACGACGAAGAACGACTAGTCGACTAGTTGTTCTAGGAAGAAGAAATTAAAAATTTTTCATGCGACGAAACCACATGATCCAAGAACACTTCTCGGATCGTTTCGTCTAAACCACAAATAAGTAATAGGATTACCTCTTGAAGCATGGTTGCGATCAATTCTCTAAACGAAGAGACCTCCTGTCTCAAGTCTGTTCCGACGGAGGAGACGCTTGGGAGCGCGGGAATGAACAACGAACTTCTCGCAATCCATGTTGATGATCCAAGCGGTAGGATCTCCTGATCTCGACACACGAGATCCGACGTCTTCTTCACAAGCGAGGCGCACCGAAGGAGATGGAGATCCACGAGCAAACAATCGGGCAGCATAACGACGATGCTGCGGCGAAGGAGAACCTCTCTAGGGCATCCATGGTGGACGATCACATGAGAGAAGAAGAGAGAGGGCTGACATGTAGAGAGAGAGATGCTTCAAAGCATTGTATAAAGAAGAGCTATGGGGTGCCTCTCCTTTTATAACATTTTGGGATCCATGGATCTCAATCCACGGGACAACACAAATCCAGTGGCTCTCATTGATTGTATTTCTTTTAATGGCTAAGATTTGTGTTGGTAAAAACCAACAACAATTAATTTAATTTAGATTAAATCTATATTGATAAATCAATATACATCAATCCCAAATTAAATCAATCAAGCATGGAGATTATGGAGTGAAGATTACCTCCTTCCATAATATTGGATTTGGTGGCAATCTCATGCAATATCATGAGATTACATTATTCCATGGAAATCTTCAAGATTTACAAAAACACTTGTTGTAAATTATTCTACAAAAATAATTGATAATTATTTTGTGAATATTGCAATCTTCCCATTGGAAATTTGTGAATCATATTCACAACCCAAAATAGAATGTAAATTACATTTTCAATTTAATGTCCAATGTGAATCAAATTCACATCAATATTTAATTAACAAATGTAAATTAAAAATAGCTCTCTCTTATATATTAAATCATATTTATAATATATATGACTAATATGGATATTACTACCATATTATTCATATCCATGATAATTAAATCACATTTAATCATCTTGGATCTCTATTCTCATATGCCCAAATAATATGAATCACATTCACATTATTCACATCTTTGATAATTAAATAACATTCAATTATCTTTGATAACTTTCTTTATAATGTGAATCAAATTCATATTACTCATGATAATTAAATCACATTTAATTATCCATTTTCTCAATGCTTGGATACATAATATCAACAATGAAATTATCCTGAACCCATTCAAGGATAATGCGCTTCCTCCGTGAATACTTGGAGATAAGGACAGGGCGATTGTATTGTTCCACGTATAGTGACTTGGATATTGAGATCATGTCTCAAATACAGATCGCGGGCCTCCCATAGATGCTTGATTAAATCAAGATCGCAAATCTAATCGTCTCATTGCATCTGAATCACATTCAGATCAATGTCCAACAATTGGACCAAGATAAGATTACTTCTCTACAAAGAGGAGTCACTAAAATCCGGACTCGTTTCATCACTCCAAGGAATGGAAGCGTCATGGTTATACAGTCGTTTATGATCACATCACCCTCAAGTATTCCACATACCTGTACATCCTGCATACTGGAAGACTCAGAATAAACCCGAGTATTGGATCAACTTTATACTGTCTACTTCATGGTTTTATCAGCAAGTTTCTCATTCGATCATTGGGAGGCGGTATCGATCATATACTTTCCAAAAGCATATATCATACCTAGGTCTTGGTCATATACTTTCCAAAAGTATATATCAAACCTACAAATTCAGTCAAGCTTCCAAAGCGAGACGACCATGCACATGGAATTTGATTCTTCCCAATATCTCATGAGTGAGCTCATGCCTTCCGGTTTAGCATGTGAACCTGTATGATCCCTTTGAGAGATTGTATTACTCATATGCCTTTATATGCACACCAGCGCGTCGGTGTATAGACCTTGATTAGGTCATCAACCTATTGGTCTGCCAAATGTACATACCTAGACATATAGTAACACATATGTCTCCGGTCAGAGGATGTGTGCCTATATCATGACAGCATACGATATAGGACTTTGGTTATCTCGATCTCGTTAAGTCAACTCTTTGACCTAACTAATCCGACACCTCCGAATCTCTATTCCTATGTAGAGGACCTGCATCAAGAGGTCGGTCAGATATCAGCCTTTAGAGATAAGGATTGCCATCTCCTACTTAGGCTGGAGATAATCTCTTAACAATCATTTGATGGTGCTTGATGAGTCCTCAATCTAACTCTTTAGATATTCATTCAAGCACCATACTCTATGATTCAACAGTTGAATCAACAGCGGTATGATCATCAAGATGGCCATGGTACATAACCCTAATTGTACCAAGGGACCTATTATGCAAATTATTTATTCTTCATTTCAGATCAGGGAATGATATTTGCAATAACATTTATTGCATAATGGCTCGCCATGGGCTCGCATGTCCAACAATATCCCTTTAGCCCAAAGAGCTATTAATGGGCTTATCCTTTAAACTCGCACTCATGTGACAATCATAGGCTATTTAGAAAATAGCTAGGTAAGCTGATCAGTCACTCTGTTCCTGCGAGATTACGCCAAGTCCTTTTACGGCACTTGCATATCCCCAGTAATAGTGCTCGCATCTGATGCGAATGTTGCATCTCATGCAACCAATACTCAATTTGTTAAAGCTATTATAGTGTCCTTGACACTATAGCTTAATAATTGTTATAACCAGTATTTTAATAATCCTTATCAGAATACCTTTATTCCTAGAGATCTCTATCTCCAAAGGTATCCAAAGTTAAGACCTTTTAGATCACTATCTATATAGTCTTAATTTATTGAAGATAAGACTTTGTGATCACTATCTCAAAAATCTTATCATCTATGAAGATTTTGTTATTACTGCAATCAAGTGTTTTATTTCCATAGTAGGATTAGTAACAGCTTACTACTCCCACTGCATGGCAGCCATCTGGCTTTTGTACACATCTAGCACACACCCAGCTTCTCAGATCTGATGCCCAAGGGCAAGTAGTTCTATCATTCACTTCCTCAACTCTTTGAGGTGCTATCCCTTTAGATAGGTCAGTATCATATCTTAAGGGATGGAAGTCTTTCTTGGAATTTTCCATAAAATGGAATATGTCCAAGGTGTACTACTAATGTGACAGTCCCAATACCCTCTTCTCTTTACTCCTAAACAACTTCAGAATTAAGATCTAAGAGGTATCTTTGAAATCATATTTCAAGATATGATAAGCCAGTCTATAAAACACTTATTATTATCCTTATATCATTCCAAATGATTAGGATATTATCTACATTTAGCACGATGAACACAAAGACACTTCCACTAAGCTTCATATGGTTCTTCAAGATTCTATCTGAAATCATAACATTTATAATTTCATCAAATCTTATGTTGCAGCAACAAGAAGCTTATATGAGTCCATAGATGGATTTCTTTAGCTTGCACACCTTACTTTCCTTAACCATGAAGCCATGGGGCTACTTCATGTGAATGTCCTTAGAGAGGTATTCATAGAGGAATGTAATATTGACTTACATATTGAAGATGCAATAGTCAAGTTGTGTAGCTAAGGTTAGCAATATTCTGATAGTTTTAAGCATGGTCATCGAAGAGCAAGTCTCATCGCGAGCAATGTCTTCTCTTCCGGTGTGCAGCTCATGGCTACGAACCGTGCTTTGAAGGTCGCTACCTTCTCATCAAGTTCCCTTTCTCTTGAACATCCATTTACACCTTTACATGTCTTACCCATATAGGTGGATCCTCGAGGACCCATATACAACACTTGTATATGAAGTCTACTTTAGACGTTGTTGCTAACATCCATCTTTCCATGTCATGATCCTCAGGAGATCCATCACATGAAGTCCGATCATTGTCAGAGTTAACCGACACATGGATTACATCCTCAAACTCATTTTGAAGAGGTATTAGTGTTTCATCTTTAATTGTCCTTTTAGTTTCCAATTTCAGGAGCCTCATTATCTTCTCAAGATCAAATGAGTTCCTACACTTCATTTTCATCTTGATTCTCAAGAGTCTCAATCTCTAAGAATCACATTCTCAGAGATGAGATATTTTAAGAATCTCAAGGTCATAAAGTAGGTATCCAATACCATCCTTTATTTTCCTAATGAAGCAGCACTCTCAAGTGCTAAATTCCATCTTGCATGGATCCTTATTAAGGATATACATTGTAGTCTCTACTACACATATATACCTGGAAACTAAGGGATAATTATACTAAAATTCATCATTGATAAGATCATGTCACACATGATCCAGTTGTATCTTCCTATAACTCTATTGAGTTAAGGTGTGTTAGGAGGATTGAGATAGAAATAATATTCATATCTCCATAAGGTATCCTTTGAATTCATCTAACAGATACATACTACCTAGATTAGATCAAATTCATTTTATCTTCCTTCAAACTTTGGTTATAAACCAAAATAATGAAATCTTTGAACATTTCAAAGGTTTCTTTAGGTGAAGAGAAGAAATCTCATATCATACATAATCATTAATAGATATTACATATCCATAATGTTTACTAAGATATAGATGATCCACATACATCAATATGTACGAGATCTTGAATACCTTGACATCTTACACCATTCCCAATGAAGGGTGTATTGGACATTTTACTTTCAATACAATATTCATAAGTATGTAAGTTTTGAAATTTTAGACATTCTAAAATTTCATCTCTTACTAGTTATTGATCAAATCAACAGACAAATGTTCAAGGCTTGATGCTAGATCATTGTCAAATGATCTTCATCCTCCTATTGATCTTAAGATTTAATTTCAGTATTTAGAAATGTTAATGAACCATTCACTAATTTTCTAATTTAGTGGAGTCCACTAGATGTTAGATTACTATCTGAAATATCTCTATCATAACTCTTTATGATAGATTTATTATAGAATTCATGTTTATTTCCAACATTTAGAATTAAACAATGAGTTTCTAATATCTAGGTCATAGAGACATTCTCTAAGACTAAGGGCTCTCCCACTGAAATTAACAAGTCTATCAATCCAATAGAGATTGTTGCAACAATTGCATCAATATCCATGTGGATAACTATAAACCTTAAGATCAAATTTTCCAGTCTTCTAAAACATATGCAACTCATTGCAAGTGTTGTTAAAGATTGAGAAACAATTTTAAGACTTTATCTTATTTAATAAGCAAGTCAATATCAATGATTTATGTAGATTATTCTGATGCTCTATCCGAGTCCTTTTCTAAGGATTCTAGACAGACTTGATAGTCATACTATCAACACACCAACTTATTGCAGTATTGGCATTCATTCAGCTCTTTGGATGTCATATGGAAGTCACAGAAGTACAGTCAACTCTTTGACTATACTTCTTACTTGGGTCCAACCCATGCTTCCACTGCGCTCCCTTTATCTCTAAGCAACCGTTGCTCAAGACTAAGGATCTCTTATGTTAAATTCAAAAGAATTCAAAGTAAGAGTATTTCAACATTTATACATACTTCATTAAATTCATACAATATGAATATTGTGAAGCTTCATGAATGACTAGAGTATAGACAGTAGAATAATGACACTCATCATGTCTACATTCATATAGACTCTTAAAATATTGGTTCAGGTAGGTACTCAAACAATTTGAATGCATCATCTCTTATAGAGCCACCATTCTGCATGATGCAGTGAACCATGCCATTTATGATTAAATATTGAGAGTACATATGTATGCCAGAATATCTTAATTGATTTTATAAGGATTAATTGACAATTGCGATCATCATCGACATGTCACTTCCAAAGTACATTTGATGAGAGATCAAGACTATAAAGACACACAAACCCTAGGGTTGTAGTCCTATTATCTATTTAATTGTCATTCCTCATTAGTATGAGGAGACTTGCATATTGCAACTGCATACATTATGTGTCCAACTGCAAGCACAATATCTGGATCATGAGTCCAATCCATGATATTTTACTGGTTATCATTAAGTATAACATTGAGTGGGTTTAATGAAGGATTATCTGAAATAAGAAATTTTCATAAGTGTACATATTTATATATATATATATACATATTTTACTTTGATTTAGGAATTTTTATATAAAGTTGTCTTGCCTTGTCAACACTGAAAGTTCATTCCCTTAATCACTTTCAATGTAAGAGATATACTTACCATTATATCTCAAGCAAGATCTGGGATCTCCTTCCTTATCTTTGTTGCATCCCAATAATATGAGAACCTACAACTCGGATAAAAAGAAGCGGGAACACATTCCGCCTTGCAAGTCCAACTTGCGTCTCCCAATTCGGTCTTTAAAACCCGGGCCCACCACCCCTAAGGCAATGTTGACCCGTCATTAATTTAACCAACCATCAACAGGAATACAACTCGCTATGCGCAATCCAATATCGCCCCAATAATATGAGGACTCGATATTGGGGTCACTACGCATACGTCCTGACTCTTTCGAGAAGCGAAGAGCCCGATCCAGATGTGCTTGCATACAGGAGCTATCACTTTGGACAGACGTCTCCTACATACAATCCCTGGCGACGGAACCCTCCACCTTGACGGGAGACCATGGATGTCACTTATGTGATCCTCCATGTCATATTCAAATTTTAATTAATAATTATGAATCATATTCATTACGATTAATTCTTCCAAGGGAAATAACATCTCTATTCATAATAGAGTGTTTTAATTTTAATTGGATTTCAATTAATCTAATCATATTAAATTAATGATCCAACTAACATCCAACAAACATTTTTTTAAATTGTTACTTGAATTATGGTATTATCTCAAATACGTATTATTTTAAATTTTAATAATTAGAAATACATCATGATTTCTTAAGCATTATAGTAACCCTACCCGCTGTCATGGTCAGTACCGACGAGAGTGGGACGGACACATACGTTGCAACCCGCTGCCCCAATGGTCTCCGACTAGACACCAAATCCACCTCGGGAAAGGATAATGCAAAATTGATCACTTTGTACTTCAGATGATCTTCAACCGAAATTATACCATATAAAAATAATCAAAACAATTTTGATTAACATTATAATGAGATTTGCTAAGCAAATCCCAAATCCTATTCAAGCAACATGTTTGTTGGAATGTAGATCATGTAACCAATTAGTGATTTAGATCACACCTAATCAATTATTGGTCAAGTCAATGTCATTTAAGGAAATAATTATCATCAAATATTTCACAAATATTTATGCACAATTATTCCAGGAAATTAAACAATTTAATTTCACTAATTGATTAAATGGCAATCACTAGATTCTTGATTAGGAAAGTATTTCCAGCAGTGACCTTCACCTACTAAAAATGTCATATCTCAATTAATTTAAATCCAAATTAAGTAAAGTAAGTTCCTAAAGTTTGCTAATTTGATTTACAAAAGAACCTAAGTGGTTTGCACGCATTTCAAGGCGTTTAAAATCCTCAATTAACATCTTAATTACGTCATGATCCGCAGTCCCCGAAACAGTGGATACATGTTCACTAAAATGAGCATAACTTGAGCAAACGGAATCGAAATCACATAAACTCAGATCCTACGGTTTCCTTATTTGATGGGGAACAAAATAAAAGTAAATAATTCGTGCTTAAACATTTTAAACAGGGCCAAAATTATTTACTAAACAGATCTGCGAAATCAAATGTGACAAAAACTTTTGTGACCTTAACGAACCCAAGTCGTCCCCGGTTTGCGAATCATATTCGAAACCGTCGACCTAAGTATCTGATACCACTTGAAGGATATGGTATAATCCTCAAGTGCATCACAGAAGCGTGAGCGTCGTATCGGATACGACGAAGAACGACTAGTCGAACTAGTTGTTCTAGGCAGCAGAAATTAAAAAATTTTCATGCGACGAAACCACATGGTCCAAGAACACATCTCGGATCGTTTCATCTAAACACAAAAAAGTAATAGGATTACCTCTTGAAGCATGGTTTCCGTCAAGTCTCTAAACGAAGAGACCTCCTGTCTCAAGTCCGTTCCAACGGAGGAGACGCTTGCGAACGCGAGGATGAACCGCGTACTTCTCGCAATCCATGTTGATGATCCAAGCGGTAGGATCTCCTGAGAGAAGAAGAGAGAGGGTTGACATGTAGAGAGAAAGAGAGAGAGAGAGAGAGAGAGAGAGAGAGATGCTTCAAAAGCATTATGTAAAGAAGAGCTATGGGGTGCCTCTCCTTTTACACCATTTTGGGATCCATGGATCTCAATCCACGGGACAACACAAATCCAATGACTCTCATTGATTGTGTTTCTTTTAATGGCTAAGATTTGTGTTGGTAAAAACCCACAACAATTAATTTAATTTAGATTAAATCTATATTGATAAATCAATATACATCAATCCCAAATTAAATCAATCAAGCATGGAGATTATGGAATAAAGATTGTCTCCTTCCATAATATTGGATTTGGTGGCAATCTCATGCAATCTCATGAGATTACATTACTCCATGGAAATCTTCAAGATTTACAACAACACTTGTTGTAAATTATTCTACAAAAAAAATTAATAATTATTTTGTGAATATTGCAATCTTGCCATTGGAAATTTGTGAATCATATTCACAACCCAAAATAAAATGTAAATTACATTTTCAATTTAATGTCCAATGTGAATCCAATTCACATTAACATTTAATTAACAAATGTAAATTACAAATAGCTCTCTCTTATATATTAAATCACATTTATAATATATACGACTAATGTGGATATTGCTATCCATATTATTCATATCCATGATAATTAAATCACATTTAATCATCTTGGATCTCTATTCTCATATGCCCAAATAATATGAATCACATTCACATTATTCACATCTTTGATATTAAATCACATTCAATTATCTTAGATAACTCTCTTTATAATATGAATCAAATTCATATTACTCATGATAATTAAATCACATTTAATTATCCATTTTCTCAATGCTTGGATACATAATATCAACAATGAAATTATCATGAACCCATTCAAGGATAATGCGCTTTCTCCGCGAATACTTGGAGATAAGGATAGGGTGATTGTATTGTTCCACGTATAATGACTTGGATATTGAGATCATGTCTCAAATCCAGATCGCGGGTCTCCCATAGATGCTTGATTAAATCAAGACAGCAAATCTAATCTTCTCATTGCATCTGAATCACATTCAGACCAATGCCCAACAATTGGATCAAGATAAGATTGTTGGACATGTGAGCCCACGGTGAGCCATTATGCAATAAATGTTATTGCAAATATCATTCCCTGATCTGAAATGAAGAATAAATAATTTGCATAATAGGTCCCTCTGTACAATTAGGGTTATGTACCATGGCTGTCTTAATAATCATACAGCTGTTGATTCAATTATTGAATCATAGAGGCTGGTGTTTGGATGAATATCTAAAGGGTTAGATTGAGGACTCATCAAGCACCGTCAAATGATTATTAAGATGTGATCTCCAGCCTGAGTAGGAGATGGCAATCCTTTCTCACATAGGCTGATATCTGACCGACCTCTTGATGCAGGTCCTCTGCATAGGAATAGAGATTCGGAGGTGTCAGATTAGTTAGGTCAAAGAGTTGACTTAACGAGATCGAGATAACCAAAGTCCTATGTTGAATGCTGTCACAGCATAGGCACGCATCCTCTGACCGGAGACAGATGTATTGCTATATGTCTGAGTATGTATATTTGGCAGACCAATAGGTTGATGACCTAACCAAGGTCTATACACCGGCGAGCTGGTGTGCATATAAGGGCATATGAGTAATACGATCTCTCAAAGGGATCATACAGGTTCACTACTGAACCGGAGGACATGAGCTCACTCATGAGATATTGGGAAGAATCAAATTCCGTGCACGGTCGTCTTGCTTTGGAAGCTTGACTGAATTTGTAGGTTTGATATATACTTTTGGAAAGTATATGATCAAGACCTAGGTATGATATATGCTTTTGGAAAGTATATGATCGATACCAAATCCCAATGATCAAATGAGAAACTTGGTGATCAAACCCTGAAGAAGACAGTGTAAAATAGATCTTGATCTTCGGGTTGATCATGGGTCTTCCAGTATGCAGGATGTACATGTATTGGGAATACCTGAAGGGTGATGTGATCATAAACAATTGTATATCCATGACGCTTCCATTCCGAGGGAGTGATGAAACAGGTCTGGATTTTAGTGACTCCTTCCAGTAGAGAAGCAATCTGATCTTAGTCCAAGTGTTGGACATTGATCTGAATGAGATTCAGATTCAATGAGAAGATTGGATTTGCGGTCTTGATTTAATCAAGCATCTGTGGGAGGTTCGTAAGATCTGGATTTGAGATAAGATCTCAATATCCAAGTCACTATACGTGGAATAATACAATCGCCCTATCCTTATCTCCAAGTATCTGCGGAGAAAGCACATTATTCTTGAAAGGGTTCAAGAATAATTCATTTGATGAAATGTATATCCAAGCAAGGACTTGATGATTAAATGAGATTTAATTATCAAGCTTAAATATGAATATGATTCATATTGTGAAAATGATTATCTAAGATAATTAAATGGGATTTAATTATCAAGGATTAAGAGAATGTGGATAATACTATCCATGATATATGTGTATTATAAATATGATTTATAATATACATATATAAGAGAGAGAATTTATGTGAATAGCATTTGTTGATTAATAATGTGGATTAGATTCACATTTATTAATTAATTGGAAATGCAATTTATAATTAGTTTGGGTTGTGAATGTGATTCACATATCTTCGATGGCATGATTGAAATATTCACAAATTAATTTGGAATTAATTTGGTGGATATTATTGCAATAATAGTTATTGCAATTTATTAAGAAATAATAAGATAAAATAAAAGGAGACAAAATAACCCCCTATAATTTAGGATGGTTTGTTGCCTCCTTTTTTGTTATCACATTATCTCTTAATTAGTTAAATTAAATTATGTTGATAATGTTGCAACATTTTTTAATTTAAATTAATGTTGTTGGTTCTAACCAACAACAATCATAGCCATTGATTTAGCATAGACCAAGCATAGCCCTTGGATCCATGTGTCCCATGGATTGAGATCCATTGGATCCTAAACTAGTATAAAAGGAGGGCTAGGGTAGCCTTTCCAAGGAACAACATAATCAAGAGTTGTAAATGGTTGCAACTCTCTCTCTCTCATATTCTCGCCCTCTCTCTTTCTCTCCTCCAAAAGATGGCCGTCCATCTTGTGTTGAGAAAGGAGAGACTCTCGGTTTCTTCTTCGACGCTTGGATCTTCGTCAAGGATTGCGGGAAGGACGCGACTCATCATCGTGCCCGCAAGTGCGTTCTTCGTGGGTCGGACTTGAAACAGGAGGATCTCTACTTTGGGATCTCACGATCGCAACCACGCTTCAAGAGGTATTCCTTGTACTTTGTGGTTTGATGAAACGATCCGAGAAGTGTTCTCGTGATCATGTGGTTTCATCTTTAAAGTTAAAATTTTAATTTCCTCTGCATCTAGCAACTAGTGCGACTAGTTGCTCCGATTGCATACGATGCGATCGACACGCTTCCGTGATGCGCTTGAGGATACTCAATATCCTTCAAGTGGTATCAGAGCCGTAGGTCGAATAAGGTTTTGGATATGATTCATAGACCTTAGACGATTTGGTTCTTGAAAGGGTTGCGAAATTTTTATTGCATTTCAATTTTCGCACATCTGTCTAATTGAATTTTTCGGCACTGTTTAAAATGTTTAAACACGAAATTTTCAATTGGATTTTGTTCCCCATTAATTAAGGAAAGCATAGGACTTGAGTTTACTAAATTTGGACTTTATTTGCTCAAGATATGGCTTTTTGAATATGACTATATTCACTGTTGCGGGAACTGCGGATTTGAACGTGATTAATGAGATAATTACGGTTTTAATCCGCCTTGAAATGCGTGAATTATCACTTGGGTTCTTTAATAAATCAAATAGGCAATCTTTAGAAACTGAGTTTGCATTTTTTGGATTTAAATTGATCAAGATAAGTTAATTTTAGTGATTGGGGGTCACTGCTGGAAATTAACATTTTTTGATCTTGAACCTTGTGATATGTCATTCAATTATCATGATGAAAATTAATTGTTAATTTTCTGGAATAATTAGTGATAAATATTTGTGAAATATTTAAATAAATAATTATTTCATTGAATGACACTTGCCTAAACCACAATGATGAGATATTAGATCTTGATCATTGGTTCATCAACAAACATTGCCTTCATGAAAACTATAGTTTATCCTACAATGGTTGTAGGACAACTTTTACATGAAAAACCCTTTTGCTTGAATAGGATTGGGGATTTGTCTAGCAAATCTCCTTATAATCAAAAATGTTTTGATTTATATTATATGGTATAATTTCGGTTGAAAAACCGATGAACATCTCAAAGTACATGATGGTCTATCAGGTATTATCCTTTCCCGAGGCGGATATGGTGCCTAGTCGGAGAGCATTGGGGTCGCGGGTTGCAACGTATGTGGTCCATCCCACTCTCGTCGGTACTGGCCATGACAGCGGGTAGGGACTGTATAATACTGGAGACAGACAATGTGTATTTTTCTAATTATTAAAATTCGAATAATACGTACTTTGAGTATATACCTACTATTCAAGTAAAAGACATGTTTGTTGATTGATGATTGGATTAATGATTAATTTAATATGATTAAATTAATTATATCCAATAAACACTCTATCATGAATAGATGTGTATTTCCCTTGGAAGAATTAATTATGTGAATATGATTCACGATAATTAATTATAAAATTTGAATATGAGGTGGAGGATCACATAAGTGACATCCATGGTCTCCCGTCAAGGCAAAGGATTCCGTCGCCAGTTGTTGTATATAGGAGACGCCTGTCCGAAGTGACAGATCCTATATATGATTTAATTGGATCGGGTTCTTTGCTTCTCGAAAGAGTAAGGCCGTATACGTAGTGACCCCAATATCGGGTCCTCATATTATTGGGGCGATATTGGATTGCGTATAGCGAGTATTAAGCCTGTTGACGGTTGGTTCAATTAATGACGGGTCAACATTGCCTTAGGGGTGGTGGGCCCGGGTGTTAAAGACCGAATTGGGAAATGCAAGTTGGACTTGCAAGGCGGAATGTGTTCCCGCTTCTTTTTATCCGAGTTGTAGGTTCTCATATTATTGGGATGCAACAAAGATAGGAAAGGAGATCCCAGATCTTGCTAGAGATATAATGGTAAGAATATCTCTTACATTGAAAGTGATTAAGGGAATGAACTTTCAATGTTGACAAGGCAAGACAACTTTGATATAAAAATTCCTAAATCAAAGTAAAATATGTATATAATATATATACCCTTATGCAAATTTCTTATTTCAGATAATCCTTCATTAAACCCACTCAATGTTATACTCAATGATAACCAGTAAAAATATCTTGGATTGGACTCATGATCCAGATATTGTACTTGCAATTGGACACATAATGTACGTGGTTGCAGTGTGCAAGTCCCCTCAACATAATGAGGAAGGGCAATTAAATAAGACAATAAGACATCACCTTAGGGTTTGTATGTCTCTATAGTCTTGATCTTTCATCGAGTGTACTTTGGAAGTGACATGTCGATGGTGATCGTAATTGTCGAATAATCCTTATAAAATAAAAGAAGGTATTTTGGCATACAAATGTGCTCTAGACATTTAATCATGAATGACATGGTTCTCTGCATTATGCAGAATGGTGGCTCGAAAGAGATGATGTATTCAAAATGTTTGAATACCTACCTGAACCTAAGTCTCTAAGAGTTAAGATGTATGAAGATATGATGAGTGTCATCATTCTATTATCTATACTCTAGTCATTCATGAAGCTTCATGATATTCATATTGTATGAATTTAATGAAGCATGTATAAATGTTGAAATGCTCTTACATTGAATTCTTTTGAATTTAACATAAGAGATCCTTAGTCTTAAGCAATGGTTGTTTATATATTAAGAGAGCACAGTGGAAGCATGGGTCGGACCCGAGTAAGAAGGAAAGTCAAAGAGTTGACCTACTTCTGTGACTTCCATATGACATCCAAAGAGTTGGATGAATGCCAATACTGCAATATGTTGATGTGTTGATAGTATGACTATCAAGTCTGTCTAAAATCCTTAGTGAAGGACTCAGATAGAGCATCAGAATAATCTACATAAATCATTGACTCTGACTTTCTTATTTCATAAGATAAAGTCTGACAATTGTATCCCAATCTTCTAATGACATTTGCAATTGGTTGCATATATATTAGAAGATTAGAAATTTGATCTTAAGGTTTAGTAGTCATCTACATGGATATTACTGTAATTGTTGCAGCAATCTCTATTGGATAGATAGACTTCATATTCTCAGTGGGAGAGCCCTTAGTCTTAGAGAATGTCTCTATGACCTAGATATTAGAATACCCCATTGTTTGTTTCTAAATGTTGGAAATAAACATGAATTCTGAGATAGAACTATCATAAAGAGTTATGATGGAAATATTTCAGATAGTAATCTAACATCTAGTGGACTCCACAAAATTAGAATATTAATGAATGGTTCATTAAGATTTCTAATACTGAAAATCAAACCTTATAAGATCAATAGGAGGATGAAGATCATTTGACAATGATCTGGCATCAAGCCTTGGACATTTGTCTATTGATTTGATCAATAGACTAGTAAGATATGAAACTTTAGAATGTCTAAAATTTCAAATCTTACATACTTGTGAATACTGTATTCAAAGTAAAAATGTCCAACACACCCTTCTCTTAGGAAAGGTGCAAGATGTCAAGGTATTCAAGATCTCATACATATTGATGTATGTAGATCATCTATATCATAGTAAACATTATGGATATGTGATATCTATTGATGATTACGTATGATATGAGATTTCTTCTCTTCACCTGAGAAACCTTTGAAATGTTCAAAGATTTCACAATTTTGGTTTAGAACCAAAGTTTGAAGAAAGATGAAATGAATTTGATCTAACCTAGGTAGCTTGTACCTATTAGATAAAATTCAAAGAATACCTTATGGAGATATGAATATCATTTCTATCTCACTCCTCCTGATAAACCTGAACTCAATAGAGTTGTAGGGAGATACAATTGGATCATGTGTGACATGATTTGATCAATGATGAATTTAGCATAATTATCCTCTTAGTTTCCTGGTATATATGTGTAGTAGAGACTACAATATATATCCTTAATAAGGTTCCATGGATGTAAGCTGGAATCTAGCACTTGAGAGTGCTACTTCATTAGGAAAATAAAGTATGGTATTGGATACCTACTTTATGACCTTGAGATTCTTAAAAGATCTCATCTCTGAGAATGTGATTCTTGGAGGATGAGAATCTTGAGAATCAAGATGAAAATGAAGTAAAGGAACTCATTTAATCTTGAGAAGATAATGAGGCTTCTGAAATCGGAAACTAAAAGGACAATTAAAGATGAAACATTAATACCTCTTCAAATGAGTTTGAGGATGTATTCCATGTATCAGCCAAGTCTGACAATGATCGGACTTCATGTGATGAAGCTCCTAAAGATCATGACATGGAAAGATGGATATTAGCAATAAAGTCTAAAGTAGACTTCATATACAAGTGTTGTATATGGACCCTTGATGAATACCCATTCATCACTCTTTATTCTTATATTTTAGCTACAAAAACCTTTGCAAATACATGTAGATATTTGTAAATAGAAATAATTACCAAAATCATGCATTTTGTAAAAAGTAATAATTAGCATGTTTTTGTGCACAAATATAAGAATAAAGAGATAAAAGAAAAAGAGAGAAAATATTTGGAATAAATATTGAGCGACCTAATCCCAAGGGAGGGCCCAGCCTGGGCCTGACCGCATAAAAGCCAAAGTAGAGGGAGATAAGGGCTCATTTTGTAAATATTTATGTAAATAAAATAAAAATATTTTCCTCACAAAAAGAAACTCAAAAAGAAGTTAAAAAAAAGCAGAAAAGATCAAAAATACCCTTCCTTCACCATGTACATGAACCACACCTAGGTATTTATTTAACCTTGTAAATAAATTAACTTATTTTCCAAACTTTTTGTAAATAGTCTATGTTACATATTGTAAATAAATAAAATATAAAATAGGTATAAAAATACATAAAAATAACAAATAAAAAAATTCAAAAATTTAAAATCTAAATAGTGTACATATACCTATATATATAGCTACCCTATTTTTATTTCCAAAAATTAATTAAAAATCACCAAAAATAGAAAAAAATAAAAGAAAAATATTTCATGTTTTAAGTTTTTCTTAATTCGGCCATTTTCTACCTTAAAATAAATAAACAAAAAAATTAATAAATGGCAGCTCCTGATTGGTCCACAGGGGATTGTTGACCTCGGTCAACTCCCCCGCGGACTCTTTCCTTTTTGAGAAGACGCGCGCCGCCCCGCCTTCGCCATTTTCTCCACGCGCCTCCAGCCTGTCGCCCACGCAAACCCCGCGCCCGGATCCTTCGCCGATCATCCGACATCCTCGCCAGATCCTTCGCCGTGAGATCCACGCATTCCATAGCCGTCGCCTCCCAACCCTAATCGAGCCTGCAGCTATATATAGAACCACCTCCGCCGCCTCCGCGCCCGATCTTTGGCTCTTCCCCTTCTTCCCAGTGAACTCCAGAGGCACCGCGAGAGTGACAGCAAGCGATCGCCCCTGTTGCAGCGAGGCGAGGAGGCGAAACCATTGATCTGGCGTTCTTCGCCGCCGTTGCTCCGCCACCAGCGTGAGCACCGAGCCTCGGGCCGAGACGACCCTTGAGGCTACGACCAGGAGCACCCCCTGCTCTTCCCCAGTCTCTCCGACCACCCAGGTAGATCCCTTAGGCCGTAGATTAGCGTAGATTTCGATTCTTATCTTACTGGTAGCGTAGCTTCGCCGCCGTCGCCAGCCACCTCCGATATCCCATCTGTCATTCCGACCCGACCATCATCTTCGCCAGACCTCTCCGCATCTTCTTCACCCCTTCGCCCAACCCAGATCGCACAGGATCTGGGAATCGAGCTCCTCCACCGACCACCTTCGCCGGAGCTCGCCGTGCCGACGCACCAGCCACCCCCACTTCGCCTAACTGGGTCGAGGCAATTTGCCCTCGACCCGTGAGTCTTCTGGGTTACTTTGCAGGTCAAGAGGAGGCCATCTGAAGCCCCCTCACATCCAGGCCAGGAGCTCATCTCCGTCGACCTCGCCGGAGCCCCTCCAGGGCTCGGCTGGGCCATCGGAGACCACCACCAGCTGCGGGACGACATCGCCGACCTTCTCCGACCTTCAGAGGCAGCTGAGGAGGACCACAGTACGCGCACGAGGCCGGCGAAGCTCGCCGGCTGAGTGTTCTTCCAGTATCCTCCACCGCCGTCAGATTGACCCCGAGCTCCAGATTCAATCACGATCGTCTATTCGAGGGTCGATCTCCACCGTCGATCCAGCGAAGCTCAGCCACTTCGTCTGTCTACCGTTCGATCTACAACGTGGCAGCACCTGGACCGTCGGATCACAGTCGAGGACCCAGCCTTGGGCGCCACCCCTTTTCAGCCGTCCATCTATCCACGTGGCGTCCATCCATCGGCTCGACTTAATAAAGGGGTAAATTACCTTAGGCCCCCTCTTAGTTTTTGCTTTATGTTTCAGTCCTGTAAATATTTAGAGTACTTTATTTACGTTGGGATATTTGCACACTGGACCTCATCTTTTAGATTATTTGCATTTATGCCCCTGTTTGTGTGAGCCACGTGCGTCGTCACGTGTGTATTTGGTGTAATTGCAAATTTAGCCCTGTAGTTCTGGATGTTCATGAATGAATAGAAACTTTTTGATAATTGCATTTATGCCCCTGTGAGCATTGTATTTGCGCATGTGCGTCTTTTGAGTGGGTTATTTGCAACATAGCCCTTGGACTTTTTGGTACGAGTTACCAGAAGGTCCTCGGACTTGTTTTTTCTTATATATAGGTCCCTGAGTGCCTCAAGCACGCGCCTCGCGCGTGATTTCTTGGGTATTTTGCACCAGGACCCCCAGAACTTTGGGTATTTGCACTTAAGTCCTTGTGCACAGTGCCCCCTTGTTATTTTTGAATAAAATATCAATTCATCTCCAAATTCGATAAAAATTTGACACATGGCTCCTGCCATGTTGTAGGATTTTTGAGAACTTTAGAGGACATTTTTGAGTTTATTTGTTATTTTTAAAAATTCAAAAACCATCATTTTAGCTACTGTCTAGATTTAAAAATTACAAAAAAATATAAAAACACCCCCAAAAATTCCATAAAAATTAGGTGTTGTTTCTGTTGTGTTGGTTGATTTTCTAGCCAATCTTGGCTATTTTTCATTGCTTAAAAACCCTAAAAATTCAAAAACACCTATAAACTCATAAAAATCATATTAAATAATCTAAAAACCCAAAAACAATAATTTTGGTGCTCAAATTTTCCTTGTTTTCTCTAGCATACAGGAAAATTACCTCCAGGCCCTCTTGAGATCCTTAAATATTTTATTTTTGGATTTTGGGCCTGGCTGGACAGTACCTTGCCTTTTTCGCACTATTTGATTTTTAGAAAATAAAATACACCTTATAAAAATCCCAAAAATTCACCAAAAACACTTAAAAACCTAAAAAACATAAAAACATTTTTTCTTGAATTTTTGCTTGATTTTTGATGCTTTAAATAAATTGCTCAAGTGTGCTTGTTCTTTTGTTTTCTTATTTTCTTTACATATTAAAAATCCAAAAAAAATGTTTTCCCTTTTCCTCTGATTCTTCGACTACTTCGTAGGCCTTTGGCCAACCCGTGCTCCTTGTGTTCGACCCTGGTGCTATACCAGGTTAATATCATAGCAGGACCGCTTTTGTGCTTGATTGATTTTACGTATTTTTCAAGTGGTTCATCATTTTTCTTGATTGACTTAGTCTGAGTGATTGAGGTCGTAACGACCTATATTTCTGTACCTTTACCTTAGTCATTCGGACGGTTATCAGAATGGCGCCGTTGCCGGGGAGCACGGCTTTGTAGTCATTTTTTCCATATTGTCTCTCTATATTGTCATTGTTTTCTGACACTCTCTCTTTGATTTTTGTGCGAGGTACTGCGTGGACAACTTGGAGTTTATTTTTGAGGACCCGCATGGGAAGAAGAGCAGGGAGAGGAAGAAGAAGAATTTTATTTTGAGAGAGAACAATATTGTTTGTAATAATTTAGAACTTGGACATTTGTGGACACTTGTAACTTAGCGGGTCTGTTTCGCCGAGTACCGGTGTGCTCGGGGGACCCATTTGGATTTTCGCGACTTTTTCTGCGGTTTTGATAGCTAGCTGCCTTTTCCGGTGTTTACGCGGTTTTTCTCGAGCCCCTAGATTTAGGAATTTCTCTTGCTTGTGCCGTAATTAGTAGGGTCCCCACACTTAATTGCTTGCCTGATCCTATAGGACGTTAATTGGACCTACTAAAATCATTAATAAAAATAGCCGATTCATTTTCTTCCATGGCCTACGTGCCGTAGCCCGTCCCACAAAGCGCTTCTCCTACCCCCGATTTGTCGGGCAGAGGAGGGACGGGCCAAGACCGGACTCTTTGGCTTGGAGGACCGTGATCGGTTAGACGGTTCTTGCGATAGAAATTTTCTCATCTAGGACTCGGTTTTTCCTCGCTGCACCATTTAGGTAGTTTAATTCTGTCTTTAAATTCTGCGCGGATCACTTGCATGTAGAGTGCTGGAGACAAGGTACGCATTTCTTTCTCTGCATGCATCATTGATTTCTTCGCGCATCGGCTTTTTCGTCTTCTCCCTCTGTTTTTGGCTTAATCATCAGGAGAATCGGAAAATTCGTTAGGCCGCTTGTATTTACTTTGAAAAAAATTAAAAAGAAAAAACAAAAAAAAAGTGGGACTGGATAACACTATTGACCCTAAAAGACACTCACATTAAAAATTTGTCTTGGGGAGAGCAACCCCCTCTTTGTATGGTTTGGATGCGCGAGAGAGTGACCCGCACCCTAGGTAGAGCCCTCCGGTGCTATTTCTAGTTGACTACCGACTCTTCCGTGCAGGCCAGTCGGTTGGAGTAGCATCGGGTATCCTAACAGGTCACGTAAGCGCTCTGATATTTTGTGTGTTCACCCAATAAAATTGACAAGATAAATTGACCGAGCTTTCACGGTCTTCAGATTATGTTGCGTTGGTGAACCGGGGGCTTGCTTTGCGATCATATTTTCTCCAGATCCCATCCGTCCAACTCGCCAGATCAAGATGATGAGTAGACGATCTCTTAGGCAGCCTCTGGCTGCACCGCTTTCAGGCGCGTCTACTTCACCATCTAGGTTGACCCGTGAGAGTCGAGACCAGCTCTCCGGGCCCGAGTACGATTCCACCATGTTCTCCCCCGATCCCCTTTCTTTTGCTACTGAGAGACATGAGCCCGAGGAAAGACGAATTGATTTGACAGAACCTGAGTTGGGCTCATCTGATTTTGCAGACGTCACTATGGCCGGAGCCGGCAGTTCAGACCCAGACTCCCGACAACCCGAACATTTTGTACTAGACCAGGGAGCGATCAACTCCACCCTGATCGCATCATTAGAGACAGTACAGAAGCAGCTACGCGATCAGGGAGCTTTCATGATTGAGATGAGAAGGGAGTTGGAGCGACTCAGAGAAGAGAGAGATCAGAGCGAGCCTGAGGACATTCCTGATGCTGATGCAGAGGCAGCAGCCGCAGCAGCGGCTGCCGCAGCGGCAGCCGCCGCCGCAGCGGGACCACCGAGACCGATGCGGGAGTTACAGAACCCCGGATCTACACTGATGCACCATTGGGTGGTGGTACCTGCTATCGTGGGGGATTTCAAGTTCCCTCCGAACACCCTGCAGATGCTTCCTCATTTTCACGGACTTGCCACTGAGGAGCCCCACCTCCATCTCCAGGAGTTTTTGATGATCTGCAGCACTGTCCACGATCGTCATGTGGACCAGGATACGATTCGGATGATGGCCTTCCCTTTTTCACTGGCAGATAGAGCAGCCGCCTGGCTGAAGCATTTAGGGAAGTTTGTTTACACCTGGGAGCAGCTCCGCACCGAGTACTTGAACAAGTACTATCCACTCGGGCGGACGAATGCAGCGAGGGCCCTGATCAACAACTTCTCCAAGCTCCCTAACGAGCAGTTTCACGAGGCATGGGAGAGGTTCAGAGAGCTTCTGGATAGATGCCCACACCACGACATTTCCAAGCCGAACCTAGTTCAGAGCTTCTTTAGTGGGATGACGCCAGAGCTTCAGGGTCTGGTGAATGCTTCTTGCGGCGGGTCCTACTTTGCCAAGGACCACAACCAAGTCTGGGCCATCTACGAGGAGATGGCCGAAAATTACATGGTGATGTCCCAGACTCGGTTGTACACACAGAGATCTCAGAAGCCGCCAGGACCCGTGCAGTACCAGCGGATAGCACGGGTTGATGCAGGTCCATCCAGTTCGTCCACAGTTGCAGCCGCACAGGCAGAGTCAGCCGCTGCGGACATGGGGATTATCAGCGAGAAGTTGGACCGCATGGAAATAATAGAGAAGAAGCAGTGCCAGGGCATAACTCATATGGAGCAGATGGCACAAACTCTGAGCGACATGAAGACCCATCTCTTGTGTCTTCAGGAGGCACAGACGGCTTCTCAGCCCCGTCTTCAGTCGCGAGGCGATTCCGGCGGCAGCCGCAGTTCGTCCCAGCGCTCCAGCTCCTTGCAGCAGCCTAGACAAGTTCACCTTGTACAGGCGGAGCCGTACCAGCAGCAGCAGCCCTCTTACCAGTCACCACCATCTCCAGACTTACAGATGGTGGTATATCAGCCGGATCAGCCTCTGGAAGTACTCCCACCAGCCCCTTACGATGAGGAACCGTTGATGGATGTCAACGGGATTTGGTATGACCGTCCTCAACCTGGAATCCGACGAGACCATCCCGGATTCAGGTGGGGGAATGGGGGTAACCAGTCCCAACAGCAGCCAGCCGGTCAGGGAGGGCAGTACTCCCAGCAGAGAGATCACCAGCAGCCCCCAGCATATCAGTCACACCAGCCATCATCCTTCGTACCTCGTCCCTACCAGCAGCAGGGACAGACTTGGAGACGTGAGCAGCAGGCTCACCAGCAGCAGCATCCTTCCTCTTACCCCTCTCAGCCGCAGCAGCACCAGGTCCAGCAGCCTCATTACCAGAGAGGCAACCCGTCGGGCTCCCATGAGAGCCCCGCCTTGGATGATCTAGCCCGCATCTTCACAGAGCAGCAGGCTACATTTAGACGGGAGATGGACGAGTTCCGCCAGGAGATGCGGGACCTGATGAGAGGGAAGGCCGCCATCCCTGCACAGATCGAGCCTAATCCGAATAGCTTGAAGAGGAAGTCTGAGCAGGTAGTTCACACTGAGCCTACCACTCCTAGTGACTCATTTGATGATATGTCGTCGGATCTATTCGATGCTGATTTTGTTACACTTAGAAGCGGTAGAAGACCAGCAGGCGGCGCCTCATCTGAGCGACAATGCGAGGATCCATCTAGAGTGCCAGATGAGGAAGAGGAGAGCGGTACTGAAGCTGCACATGATGATGACGGTGGTACTGATGCCACCTGCGATGCTGATTCCACCGGCGGTACTGAGGCCGCCGCTTCACCATATCGAGGAGGTGGTACTGACGCCCCCAGCAGAGCCGAGCCAGCCCGCGGTACTGAGGCCGCAAGACGTCTAGTTGTGGAGCCAGCTAGAGGTGGTACTAAGGCCACCAATATTCATTCTGATAGAGATGTTGTCTTTCCTCGTATGGATGTATCTCAGGACTCTATTTTGAATAAAGGAAAAGGTTTAGTTTCTTCTGATCCCACTGTGGTGTATGATGTATGTGAGGATCCGGTCATCGAACCGTCTAGACCTATTCCTAGTCCTTCATCTGAGAAGGACCCTGTGATCCCCTTTCCTAGAGCCCTTGAGTTGGGGAAGGGGAAGAAAAGAGAAAAAGATCCAAAAAAGAGAGAGCAGGAGGAGTTCAGCCAGAGCATGATAGACCGATTTCACATCCAGCTGACCCTCCATGAGGCTTTGCAGCACATCCCTCTTCTTCAGCGATCCTTGAGAGACAGGACCACAGTCAGGAGGAAGAAGAGGAACAACACCGCAGAGATTCATGTGTTGACAAAAGCCACGTGTTACGCGATCCAGAACCATCTGCCGACCAAGAGGCCAGATTTAGGAGCCCCGTATGTCAAATGTCAGATTAGTGAGCAGAGGTTCGACCGTACTCTATTAGATAGCGGATCGTCGATCAACCTTCTTCCGGCAGCCCTTCTCGACCACTTAGAGTTGGGCACTCTTAGACAGAGCAGGACATACCTTCAGTTTGCTGATCGGTCTGTCAAGAGGCCAAAGGGGTTGTTGCGAGACGTTGTCGTCACGATTCAGGGTTTGCAATTCCCCGTGGACTTCGTAGTGCTGGACATGGAGACCCCTGACTCGTTGACCGATTCCCCCATCATCCTCGGTCGCCCGTTCTTGGCCACAGCCAAGGCGGTGACTGACCATGACAGTGGGAAGGTATTCTTTCGCGTCCAGGGCGAGAGTATACAAATAGAGACGGTTAAGGACCACAGAGCCAGAGATAGATCCCGCTCAGAGGGCAGTACAGATTCAGAACAGCTGACAGATACAGAGCCAGACATACACCAGGACTGTGATTTTGTGATCACAGATGATGAGGCAGCTTGGGCAGATCCTGCAGCACAGTCCATCCTCTCATATTCAGATACAGCTGATGCAGAGATGATAGCAGAGGATAGTCTGGAGAGCACAACCCTGGTTCAGGATACTATTGAGTCAGCAGAGTCGGACCTTGATCGCGACACGATTTTCAGTGATGGTGGTACTAAGGCCACCCTGCTCTACGGTGGTACTGATGCCACCGCAGTTGATACAGATCCCTCGGATTCAGAATCTGATTGGGCAGATTGTGATGATCAGATGCCAGACCTGGATCCACCTGAGCCTACAGATGAGGAGGAGGTAGAGGCAGAGCAGATCAGAGACAATGCAGAGGACCCGCCTTCTCCAGATCCAGTTTGTGAGAGTTCTTTATCATTTTCCCAGGCAGATTTGGCAGAATTGTCAGCATACACACATCTTCTTCAGAAGCTAGATTTGCCAGCACCCAGCTGTCCAGAGCTAAAGCCGCTCCCTACTTCGCTGAAGTATCGATTCCTTGCGGGAGAGTCTGAGATGTACCCAGTCATCATCTCTGCCGATCTGACTGGAGAACAAGAATCCCGTCTGATGGGGGTTCTTGAAAAGAACCGCAAGGCAATTGGATGGAGCGTAGCAGATCTCCATGGGATTAGTCCCTCGTTGTGCTCCCACCATATCTATCTCGAGGAAGGGGCAAAGCCGTCGCGTGAGTTCCAGCGGCGACTGAACCCCAACCTAAGAGAGGTTGTCATGAAGGAAATATCAAAATGGTGGAGTGCAGATTTTATTTATCCCATTTCCGACTCCAAGTGGGTTAGCCCCTTGCATGTGGTGCCCAAGAAGACGGGCATCACGACTGTGATCAGTGAGTCGGGAGAGGAGATTGCTACACGAGTACCCACCTCTTGGCGGGTCTGCGTTGACTACAGGAGACTCAACCAGGCCACCAAGAAGGACCATTTCCCCATGCCTTTTATTGATCAGATCATAGAGAGACTGGCAGGGAAGAGCCATTATTGCTTCCTGGATGGGTACTCGGGCTACAATCAGGTGGCCATCGCTCCTGAGGATCAGGAGAAGACCACCTTTACCTGTCCCTTCGGTACATACGCCTTTCTACGCATGCCATTTGGGCTATGCAACGCCCCTGCGACTTTTCAGAGATGCATGCTGTCGATCTTTTCGGACATGGTAGGGGAGTGTTTGGAGGTCTTCATGGACGACTTCTCGGTTTACGGCGACGGATTCGATTCCTGTCTTGACTGCCTAGACCGAGTGCTCCAGCGATGTATTGCTACCCGCTTGGTTCTGTCTTGGGAGAAGAGTCACTTCATGGTGACTCAAGGGACGGTGCTTGGCCACATCATCTCCAACAGGGGCATGGAGGTTGATCCGGCCAAGGTTGATGTCATTAGAAAACTCGCACCGCCGTCCAATTTGAAGCAGCTACGGTCATTTCTGGGGCACGTTGGTTTTTATAGGAGATTCATTCATGATTTCAGCAAGATTGCCCGACCGTTGACTGACCTCTTGATGAAAGACACCGAGTTCCTTGTCGATGACAAGTGTCTTTCGTCCTTTGAGACTCTCCAGCAGTGTGTTATTGAGGCTCCTGTCCTTCAGCCACCCGATTGGTCTCTCCCATTCGAGATCATGACGGACGCCTCTGATTTTGCCGTAGGGGCCGTGCTAGGACAGAGGAGGGACAGAGTTCCATTCGCCATTCACTACGCTAGCCGAACATTAGATCCCGCCCAGCGAAACTACACGGTCACAGAGAAGGAGATGCTAGCTGTAGTTTTCGCCCTAGATAAGTTCAGATCGTATATCATTGGATCTAGAGTAACTTTGTATACTGACCACACCGCCATCAGGTACCTCATGTCAAAGAAGGATGCCAAGGCCAGACTTACTAGATGGATCCTTCTACTACAGGAGTTCGACATTGAGATCAAGGATAAGCCTGGAGTCAAGAATGTGGTGGCGGATCATCTTTCCCGACTAGAGCAACCTGAGGATTCTGAGCAGATTGATCGTATTCGAGATACCTTCCCAGATGAGGCGATCCTTGCTATCGCCTCACTCCCGTGGTATGCCGATATTGTGAACTTTCTCGTTGCTGGGAAAGTCCCACAAGATTGGCCCAGGCAGAGGCTTGAGACCTTCCTTGCGAAGGCCAAGTCCTACCACTGGGAGGATCCCATCCTTTACCACGAAGGAGGGGATAGCGTCTGGCGTCGGTGTATTCCTCAGGAGGAGCATCATAGTGTCCTCACTTACTACCACAAGCTTGAGGCAGGAGGACATCATTCTGGGAGGAGAACGGCACAGAAAGTGCTCCAATCCGGCTTGTGGTGGCCTACACTCTTCAAGGACTCTGATGAGTTCGTGAAGAGGTGTATTGACTGTCAGAGGATGGGCACTTGTGGACAGCGTGATATGATGCCGATGCAGCCCATTCACTTCTGTGAGGTTTTTGACGCATGGGGCATCGATTTCATGGGTCCATTCCCTAAGAGTCAGGGATTTGAATACATTCTGTTGGCCGTAGATTATGTTAGTCGTTGGGTTGAGGCTATCCCCACCCGAGCCGCTGATGCAAGGACAGTTTGCAGATTTTTGAGGAAGCACATCATCATGCGGTTCGGGGTTCCACGAGTTCTGATTTCTGATGGGGGGTCTCATTTCGTCAACGACCAGGTAAAGGCACTTGCCAGTGAGTTCAGTATAGACCATCGAGTAGCCACGCCATACCATCCACAGACGAATGGTCTAGCCGAGGTTTCGAACAAGGAGATCAAGACTATATTGCAGAAAGTCGTCCGCCCCGACCGAAAGGATTGGTCCCAACTTTTGGACTCGGTCTTGTGGGCATATAGGACGTCTTTCAAGACACCATTAGGCACATCTCCTTTTCGCCTCGTGTATGGCAAGCCATGCCATTTACCTGTTGAGCTGAGACACAAATCACTTTGGGCAGTTACAGATATTCTTATGGATCCAGATGGTGTAGGAGACCAGAGGAGGGCAGAGTTAGCCGCCTTGGAAGAGCTTAGAGATACAGCTTTCTCAAACAGCCTACATTATAAGGAGAAAGTGAAGGAGTGGCATGATTCTCATATCAGCCACAAGCATTTCGAGATTGGACAGAGAGTATGGTTGTTTGATGCAAGGCTACGATTATTTCCAGGGAAGCTACAGAGCAAATGGAAGGGACCTTACTTGGTCAGAAAGGTACACGATAACGGTAGCATTGATATATCTGAGTTATCTTCTGAGAGTACCTTTCGAGTGAACGGCCAGCGGCTCAAGCCATTTCTAGATCATGAGCCGCGGGATGTTATTGTTGCCCCGATTCATTTTGCGTGAGATGTGGTCTCTTGACTCACATCTTTTGCATCTCACGCCTGATTTTCACTGTTCCTCCGCCTGTATAGATCCAGTTGTCCATATCATTCTATTCTTTAGTCCCACATCCCTTTTCTCATCCTGTGATTATGCTATACTTAGGGTGTACTTTACCCTAAGTATAGGGGGGATTGTCGGACCTGCGAGTATTCTTTTCATTCTTTCTGCTCCCGTTTTTGCTGCCTATACTTAGGGATATTTTACCCTAAGTATAGGGGGGCAGACTCTGTATCTTCTTCACTCGGATTTCCCTTTATGGACAGCTTTCTATACTTAGGATTAGTTAATCCTAAGTATAGGGGGAAACCACCGAGTCCCTCTTATTCTATTCATTTATTCATTTCTGTACTTATCCATTCCTTTTCACTTCCCTATACCAAGCACGAGTTATGTCTTCTTCATCGCTCTTGACTCTGAGGACATCGTTCGAGCTAAGTATAGGGGGGTGCGTATATATTTCATATATACTTCAGCCATAACTCGTACTTTGTGTGAGTGTGTTAATAAAATGGCTAAAAATCACAAAATTTAAAAAAAAAATTTCATACACACAAACATTCTTTTATTTGCACATAAATAGCTAGTGTACAAAGTATTTTGGTAAAAATATTTTCAAAAACTTTTTGTGTAAAGCTTGTGTAAATATTTTCTTATCAAAATTATGTATATAGTACAAAATTTTTCCAAAATGATTTGAAACAAAAAAGTTTGCAAAAATCTTGTGTAAATGTTTGTAAATACTTTTGCAAAACTTGCACTTCATGCATCATCCATCCATTTTTCAAAATTTTGCACGATTGTAAAATATTTGTAAATAGCATCTTTTGTACATATGTAAATAGTTTTTTCTGGATGATAGTTGACATTTAAACTATGCCTGGAAATTAAATTGAGAAATGGAGCTTGACTAAGATCTTAATCCACTTAACTTTAAGAGGAACCTTATAGGGCTTAGATTTAAGGCTTTTCAGGTCCATGGTGACTTAATTCTTTGAGTCCACTAGGCTATGAGCATATGTCATATTAATGAGCCTAAGTAGAGCACTTAACAACACACGCATGACTCTCAGAGACAATGGCTTGACTTGCACCAGCACCTTACACATAGCTCTTCACGGATGAGGTGGTGAGGAGACAGTTTTCCTCAGCTTGGGGTAGCATATGAGGGTAGTACTTCTAGGCGGAACCTCTCTTCTTCTTATAGTGAAGGAAGTGCACCTCAACTTGGTCTAGTGGTGATGAAGGCTAAAGACAGAAGCCATGGGTTGCAATAAAGCTTCAAAAGAGGGATAGTCTACTGGCTCAAGAGGAAAATTTCTTATATATGCTGCACCATGTAGATATGTTGTACAGAAGCACTTGAAAAAAAAATGCAAAAATGCAAAAATAACTCCAAAAAAAAATTTGGTGGGTCAGATTGAAAATTTAATAACCCCACCGGAGTATAAAGCAAAAGCTTATGGTATCATGTCACATCTCATGAAGCTTGCAGCGGGAGACTTGGCTACACTGGCTGAGCTTCCAAAATTCTATACTTCTTTCCCCTCTTCTTGAGCCGGTTGCACTTGAACTTAGAAGGGAATACCCCGCTTCTCGAGGAAAGAGTTGCTAGACAGAGGCATTAGAGTTACCAGGTTGGGGGAGGTTGTTTCTTTGTTACTTCTGAGGTGAGGAGCTACTATCACTTACACTGCATGGAAAGATTCATGGTCATTAGAGTTTGTGTATGTAGACTTGTTCTGATCTCGATTATTGAGGAGTCTTGTCCATAGATTGGTGGAACTTAGAGGCTGTTGAGTTTTAAGTTTAAGTCTAAATAAGGTTCCGACACATTGATAATCTAAAGATCTAATCGAGCTCCATATTTCAATCTGATAAAAGGCAAGTTTACTAATCAGCCTTGATCCATGTACATTCCTCTCTTTTTCTTTTTCTTTCTTTCTTTTTCACTTCTTTTTCAAATAAGTGTTTGCTAAGGGACTAGCAAAGTTAAGCATAGGGGGGTGATGAATACCCATTCATCACTCTTTATTCTTATATTTTAGCTACAAAAACCTTTGCAAATACATGTAGATATTTGTAAATAGAAATAATTACCAAAATCATGTATTTTGTAAAAAGTAATAATTAGCATGTTTTTGTGCACAAATATAAGAATAAAGAGACAAAAGAAAAAGAGAGAAAATATTTGGAATAAATATTGAGCGACCTAATCCCAAGGGAGGGCCCAGCCTGGGCCTGACCGCATAAAAGCCAAAGTAGAGGGAGATAAGGGCTCATTTTGTAAATATTTATGTAAAAAAAATAAAAATATTTTCCTCACAAAAAGAAACTCAAAAAGAAGTTAAAAAAAGCAGAAAAGATCAAAAATACCCTTCCTTCACCATGTACAAGAACCACACCTAGGTATTTATTTAACCTTGTAAATAAATTAACTTATTTTCCAAACTTTTTGTAAATAGTCTATGTTGCATATTGTAAATAAATAAAATATAAAATAGGTATAAAAATACATAAAAATAACAAATAAAAAAATTCAAAAATTTAAAATCTAAATAGTGTACATATACCTATATATATAGCTACCCTATTTTTATTTCTAAAAATTAATTAAAAATCACCAAAAATAGAAAAAAATAAAAGAAAAATATTTCATGTTTTAAGTTTTTCTTAATTCGGCCATTTTCTACCTTAAAATAAATAAACAAAAAAATTAATAAATGGCAGCTCCTGATTGGTCCACGGGGGATTGTTGACCCCGGTCAACTCCCCCGCAGACTCTTTCCTTTTTGAGAAGACGCGCGCCGCCCCGCCTTCGCCATTTTCTCCACGCGCCTCCAGCCTGTCGCCCACGCAAACCCCGCGCCCGGATCCTTCGCCGATCATCCGACATCCTCGCCAGATCCTTCGCCGTGAGATCCACGCATTCCATAGCCGTCGCCTCCCAACCCTAATCGAGCCTGCAGCTATATATAGAACCACCTCCGCCGCCTCCGCGCCCGATCTTTGGCTCTTCCCCTTCTTCCCAGTGAACTCCAGAGGCACCGCGAGGAGTGACAGCAAGCGATCGCCCCTGTTGCAGCGAGGCGAGGAGGCGAAACCACTGATCCGGCGTTCTTCGCCGCCGTTGCTCCGCCACCAGCGTGAGCACCGAGCCTCGGGCCGAGACGACCCTTGATTCTACGACCAGGAGCACCCCCTGCTCTTCCCCAGTCTCTCCGACCACCCAGGTAGATCCCTTAGGCGTAGATTAGCGTAGATTTCGATTCTTAGCTTACTGGTAGCGTAGCTTCGCCGCCGTCGCCAGCCACCTCCGATATCCCATCTGTCATTCCGACCCGACCATCATCTTCGCCAGACCTCTTCGCATCTTCTTCACCCCTTCGCCCAACCCAGATCGCACAGGATCTGGGAATCGAGCTCCTCCGCCGACCACCTTCGCCGGAGCTCGCCGTGCCGACGCACCAGCCACCCCCACTTCGCCTAACTGGGTCGAGGCATTTGCCCTCGACCCGTGAGTCTTCTGGGTTACTTTGCAGGTCAAGAGGAGGCCATCTGAGGCCCCCTCACATCCAGGCCAGGAGCTCATCTCCGTCGACCTCGCCGGAGCCCCTCCAGGGCTCGGCTGGGCCATCGGAGACCACCACCAGCTGCGGGACGACATCGCCGACCTTCTCCGACCTTCAGAGGCAGCTGAGGAGGACCACAGTACGCGCACGAGGCCGGCGAAGCTCGCCGGCTGAGTGTTCTTCCAGTATCCTCCACCGCCGTCAGATTGACCCCGAGCTCCAGATTCAATCACGATCGTCTATTCGAGGGTCGATCTCCACCGTCGATCCAGCGAAGCTCAGCCACTTCGTCTGTCTACCGTTCGATCTGCAACGTGGCAGCACCTGGACCGTCGGATCACAGTCGAGGACCCAGCCTTGGGCGCCACCCCTTTTCAGCCGTCCATCTATCCACGTGGCATCCATCCATCGGCTCGACTTAATAAAGGGGTAAATTACCTTAGGCCCCCTCTTAGTTTTTGCTTTATGTTTCAGTCCTGTAAATATTTAGAGTACTTTATTTACGTTGGGATATTTGCACACTGGACCTCATCTTTTAGATTATTTGCATTTATGCCCCTGTTTGTGTGAGCCACGTGCGTCGTCACGTGTGTATTTGGTGTAATTGCAAATTTAGCCCTGTAGTTCTGGATGTTCATGAATGAATAGAAACTTTTTGATAATTGCATTTATGCCCCTGTGAGCATTGTATTTGCGCATGTGCGTCTTTTGAGTGGGTTATTTGCAACATAGCCCTTGGACTTTTTGGTACGAGTTACCAGAAGGTCCTCGGACTTGTTTTTTCTTACATATAGGTCCCTGAGTGCCTCAAGCACGCTCCTCGCGCGTGATTTCTTGGGTATTTTGCACCAGGACCCCCAGAACTTTGGGTATTTGCACTTAAGTCCTTGTGCACAGTGCCCCCTTGTTATTTTTGAATAAAATATCAATTCATCTCCAAATTCGATAAAAATTTGACACATGGCTCCTGCCATGTTGTAGGATTTTTGAGAATTTTGGAGGACATTTTTGAGTTTATTTGTTATTTTTAAAATTTTAAAAACCATCATTTTAGCTACTGTCTAGATTTAAAAATTACAAAAAAATATAAAAACACCCCCAAAAATTCCATAAAAATTAGGTGTTGTTTCCGTTGTGTTGGTTGATTTTCTAGCTAATCTTGGCTATTTTTCATTGCTTAAAAACCCTAAAAATTCAAAAACACCTAAAAACTCATAAAAATCATATTAAATAATCTAAAAACCCAAAAACAATAATTTTGGTGCTCAAATTTTCCTTGTTTTCTCTAGCATACAGGAAAATTACCTCCAGGCCCTCTTGAGATCCTTAAATATTTTATTTTTGGATTTTGGGCCTGGCTGGACAGTACCTTGCCTTTTTCGCACTATTTGATTTTTAGAAAATAAAATACACCTTATAAAAATCCCAAAAATTCACCAAAAACACTTAAAAACCTAAAAAACATAAAAACAATTTTTCTTGAATTTTTGCTTGATTTTTGATGCTTTAAATAAATTGCTCAAGTGTGCTTGTTCTTGTGTTTTCTTATTTTCTTTACATATTAAAAATCCAAAAAAAAATGTTTTCCCTTTTCCTCTGATTCTTCGACTACTTCGTAGGCCTTTGGCCAACCCGTGCTCCTTGTGTTCGACCCTGGGTGCTATACCAGGTTAATATCATAGCAGGACCGCTTTTGTGCTTGATTGATTTTACGTATTTTTCGAGTGGTTCATCATTTTTCTTGATTGACTTAGTCTGAGTGATTGAGGTCGCAACGACCTATATTTCTGTACCTTTACCTTAGTCATTCGGACGGTTATCAACCCTCGAGGATCCACCTATAAGGGTTAGACCCATTAAGGTGTAAATGGATCTTCAAGAGAAGAGGGAACCTGATGAGAAGGTAGAGACCTTCAAAGCTCGGTTCGTAGCCATAAGCTACACATCGAAAGAGAAGACATTGCTTGCAATGAGACTTGCTCTTCAGTAACCATGCTTAAACTCATCAGAATATTGCTAAAAAAAATTAGCTACACAACTTGACTATTGCATCTTCAGGATGTAATTCAAGATTGCATTCCTCTAAGAATAAATCTCTGAGGATATTCACATGAAGTAACCCCAGGGCTTCATGATTGAGGAAAGCAAGGTGTGCAAGCTAAAGAAATCCATTTTTGGACTCAAATAAGCTTCTTGAAGTTGGAACATAAGATTTGATGAAATTATAAATGTTATGATTTCAAATAGAAACTTGATGTACCATGTGAAGCTTAGTGGGAGTGCCATTGTGTTCATCGTGCTAAATGTAGATAATATCCTAATCATTTGGAATGATATAAGGATGAGAATAAGTGTTTTATAGACTGGCTATTCCATACCTTGAGATATGATCTCAAGAATACCTCTTAGATCTTAGTTCTGAAGTTGTTCAGAAGCAAAGAAGAGAGGGTATTGGGACTGTCACATTTGTAGTACACCTTGGACATATTCCATTCTTGGAAATTCCAAGAAAGGCTTCCTTCCCTTGAGATTTGGTACTGACCAATCAAAAGGGATAGCACCTCAATGAGTTGAGGAAGTGAATGCTAAAACTGTTGCACTTGTGCATCAGTTACGAGAAGCTAAGTGTATGCTTGACGTGTACAAAAGCCAGATATCTGCCATGCAATGGGAGTAGTAAACTGTTACTAATCCTTCTATAGAGATAGAACACTTGATTGCAGTAATAACAATATCTTCAAGAAATTAAGATTTTTAGATGGAAATCTAAAAGGTCTTAACTGCGAATACCGTAGGAGATAGTGATCTCCAGGAATAAGGGTATTCTGATAAGGATTATGGAAATACTGGTTATAATAGTTATTAAGCAATAGTGTCAAAGACACTATAACTGCTTTGACTAGATTGAGTATTAGTTGCATTAGATGCAACATTCGCATTGGATGCGAGCACTGTTACCTAGGGATATGCAAGTGCCGTAAAAGGACTTGGCATAGTCTTTTGGGAACAGAGTGACTGATCAGCTTACCTAGATATTTCTAAATAGCCTATGATTGTCACATGAGTGTGAGTTTAAATGACTAGCCCATTAATGGCTCTTTGGGCTAGTGGGAGATTGTTGGACATGTGAGCCCACGGCGAGCCATTATGCAATAAATGTTATTGCTAATATCATTCCCTGATCTGAAATGAAGAATAAATAATTTGCATAATAGGTCCCTCTGTACAATTAGGGTTATGTACCATGGCTGTCTTAATAATCATACAGCTGTTGATTCAATTATTGAATCATAGAGGCTGGTGTTTGGATGAATATCTAAAGGGTTAGATTGAGGACTCATAAAGCACCGTCAAATGATTATTAAGATGTGATCTCCAGCCTGAGTAGGAGATGGCAATCCTTTCTCACATAGGCTGATATCTGACCGACCTCTTGATGCAGGTCCTCTGCATAGGAATAGAGATTCGGAGGTGTCAGATTAGTTAGGTCAAAGAGTTGACTTAACGAGATCGAGATAACCAAAGTCCTATGTTGAATGCTGTCACAGCATAGGCACGCATCCTCTGACCGGAGACAGATGTATTGCTATATGTCTGAGTATGTATATTTGGCAGACCAATAGGTTGATGACCTAACCAAGGTCTATACACCGGCGAGCTGGTGTGCATATAAGGGCATATGAGTAATACGATCTCTCAAAGGGATCATACAGGTTCACTACTGAACCGGAGGACATGAGCTCACTCATGAGATATTGGGAAGAATCAAATTCCGTGCACGGTCGTCTTGCTTTGGAAGCTTGACTGAATTTGTAGGTTTGATATATACTTTTGGAAAGTATATGATCAAGACCTAGGTATGATATATGCTTTTGGAAAGTATATGATCGATACCAAATCCCAATGATCAAATGAGAAACTTGGTGATCAAACCCTGAAGAAGACAGTGTAAAATAGATCTTGATCTTCGGGTTGATCATGGGTCTTCCAGTATGCAGGATGTACAGGTATTGGGAATACCTGAAGGGTGATGTGATCATAAACGATTGTATATCCATGACGCTTCCATTCCGAGGGAGTGATGAAACAGGTCTGGATTTTAGTGACTCCTTCCAGTAGAGAAGCAATCTGATCTTAGTCCAAGTGTTGGACATTGATCTGAATGAGATTCAGATTCAATGAGAATATTGGATTTGCGGTCTTGATTTAATCAAGCATCTGTGGGAGGTTCGTAAGATCTGGATTTGAGATAAGATCTCAATATCCAAGTCACTATACGTGGAATAATACAATCGCCCTATCCTTATCTCCAAGTATCTGCGGAGAAAGCACATTATTCTTGAAAGGGTTCAAGAATAATTCATTTGATGAAATGTATATCCAAGCAAGGACTTGATGATTAAATGAGATTTAATTATCAAGCTTAAATATGAATATGATTCATATTGTGAAAATGATTATCTAAGATAATTAAATGGGATTTAATTATCAAGGATTAAGAGAATGTGGATAATACTATCCATGATATATGTGTATTATAAATATGATTTATAATATACATATATAAGAGAGAGAATTTATGTGAATAGCATTTGTTGATTAATAATGTGGATTAGATTCACATTTATTAATTAATTGGAAATGCAATTTATTAATTAGTTTGGGTTGTGAATGTGATTCACATATCTTCGATGGCATGATTGAAATATTCACAAATTAATTTGGAATTAATTTGGTGGATATTATTGCAATAATAGTTATTGCAATTTATTAAGAAATAATAAGATAAAATAAAAGGAGACAAAATAAACCCCCTATAATTTAGGATGGTTTGTTGCCTCCCTTTTTGTTATCACATTATCTCTTAATTAGTTAAATTAAATTATGTTGATAATGTTGCAACATTTTTTAATTTAAATTAATGTTGTTGGTTCTAACCAACAACAATCATAGCCATTGATTTAGCATGGACCAAGCATAGCCCTTGGATCCATGTGTCCCATGGATTGAGATCCATTGGATCCTAAACTAGTATAAAAGGAGGGCTAGGGTAGCCTTTCCAAGGAACAACATAATCAAGAGTTGTAAATGGTTGCAACTCTCTCTCTCTCATATTCTCGCCCTCTCTCTTTCTCTCCTCCAAAAGATGGCCGTCCATCTTGTGTTGAGAAAGGAGAGACTCTCGGTTTCTTCTTCGACGCTTGGATCTTCGTCAAGGATTGCGGGAAGGACGCGACTCATCATCGTGCCCGTAAGTGCGTTCTTCGTGGGTCGGACTTGAAACAGGAGGATCTCTACTTTGGGATCTCACGATCGCAACCACGCTTCAAGAGGTATTCCTTGTACTTTGTGGTTTGATGAAACGATCCGAGAAGTGTTCTCGTGATCATGTGGTTTCATCTTTAAAGTTAAAATTTTAATTTCCGCTGCATCTAGCAACTAGTGCGACTAGTTGCTCCGATTGCATACGATGCGATCGACACGCTTCCGTGATGCGCTTGAGGATACTCAATATCCTTCAAAGATTACTTCTCTACCGAGAGGAGTCACTAAAATCCAGACCCGTTTCATCACTCCCTAGGAATGGAAGTGTCATGGTTATACAATCGTTTATGATCACATCACCCTCAGGTATTCCCAATACTTGTACATCTTGCATACTGGAAGACTCAGAATAAACCCGACTATTGGATCAACTTTATACTATCTACTTCATGGTTTTATCAGCAAGTTTCTCATTTGATCATTGGGAGTCGGTATAGATCATATACTTTCCAAAAGCATTTATCATACCTAGGACTTGGTCACATACCTTCCAAAAGTATATATCAAACCTACAAATTCAGTCAAGCTTCCAAAGCGAGACGACCATGCACATGGAATTTGATTCTTCCCAATATCTCATGAGTGAGCTCATGCCTTCCGGTTTAGCAACTGAACCTGTATGATCCCTTTGAGAGATCGTATTACTCATATGCCCTTATATGCACACCAGCACGCCGGTCTATAGACCTTGATTAGGTCATCAACCTATTGGTCTTCCAAATGTACATACTTAGACATATAGTAACACATCTATCTCCGGTCAGAGGATGTGTGCCTATATCATGACAGCATACGATATAGGACTTTGGTTATCTTGATCTCGTTACGTCAACTCTTTGACCTAACTAATCTGACACCTCCGAATCTCTATTCCTATGCAGAGGACCTGCATCAAGAGGTCGGTCAGATATCAGCCTTTAGAGATAAGGGTTGCCATCTCCTACTCAGGTTGGAGATCATCTCTTAACAATCATTTGACGGTGCTTGATGAGTCCTCAATCTAACTCTTTAGATATTCATCCAAGCACCAGACTCTATGATTCAACAGTTGAATCAACAGCTGTATGATCATCAAGATGGCCATGGTACATAACCCTAATTGTACTAAGGACCTATTATGCAAATTATTTATTCTTCATTTCAGATCAGGGAATGATATTTGCAATAACATTTATTGCATAATGGCTCGCCGTGGGCTCGCATGTCCAACAGGCTTCACACCAAAGGGATCTCACCGATCTCTCTTCTCGCTCAACGGGAAAAATGACATGAGCTTGTCACTCTCATAATCTCTCTCGACCCTGGAGCTATGGAAGAAGAGGCAATCGTGGATCCTTAGATGGTGGGGAGGGTGTCCAATATATAGGGATCTAACCTTGGGGCCTGAGGTAGAGGATGTGGTCATCGATGGTGAGTCCGGTGACCATAGGTGGTTATACAACCGGCCTAACCACCTCGTCGTTGGGCTGTTTGGGGGAGGTTGAGCAGTCGAAGGAAGAAGAGGGCAAACAAGGGGTGGGCGCTATCGCACGAGGAAGAGGAAAATTTTGTGTGCATGAGGCACACACGCGGAAGGAACAAAAGGAAAAATAAATTAAAAATTTTAATAATTATTATTAAATAATTGATGATAATTAGTTAAATTCTTAACTTAGATTAATTAATTAGAAATAATTACTTATATAATTAGATACATAATTAAATAACTACATATAAGATTAGGTAATAAGTTAATAAATAATTAAATATATAATTATTTCGATAAATAGATAAGTATAACAAGTGTATGTATATATATAAATAAATATATATATAAATAAATAAATACAAATAACTATATAAATAAATAAATGTATAAATACAAAAAAAATCAAATATATATAATAAATAAATAACTTTTTTTAATTTAAATAAATAATATAATATTAATAAAAGAAAAAATGGATAACATACATGAAATAAGATAAAATTAAAATAAGATAAAATTAAGGTACATTATACCGTATACATACCAATATGGTCCCAAAACCCATGTTTCACATATTAGCTCCGATTTTGGCAAAATTAGTGTCATTTGATAGATAATTATATCAAATGAACACTTTAAAAGTGACTACGCCTAATTCAGAATCCAAATAGCCGAGTTATTAGGTCCGGAAATTTAGATCACGGCTTCGTGGTTTCGGGATTTATTGAATTTTCACTTAAGTTAGAAAAAGAATTTAGTTAAATGGGGTTGAGGATATTATTTAGAAAATCGAAAATCTTCTACATATATTACATATAGACAAAGGGGCCAAACGCAAACTCACATGTTTTATTCTAATATTTTTTGATATTTTTAATAAATAATATTAGTTAAAAAATGAAGTTTAAAAGTGATTTTGGTGAGTTTTGAGTTTCTATAAATTTTATGAAACTTGTAAATCGGCTTTTACTGCTTTTCGGTCATTTGTAATATTTTATTTTTATATTCAATATGTTTATGATATCTTTATAAAATAATATATACATTTTTATAAACAACTTTTGTGAATAAATTATATTGATTTGAGGTTTTCTTGATGATAAATAAATAAGTGATATATTCACAATGTGAAAAAAGTATAGATATACTTTTGTGATCTACATTTTCTAATATTTTTATACATTAAGATCCTTTTCTTCTCCCCCAACTTTTTTATTTTGCCGACCAAGTCAATATTGACCCGATCTCAGGGTTAGGATCGGTCTGTGTGTATATATATATATATATGAGGATGGGGAGCTTGCACCAAGGTGCATGTAACTTTACATGCACCGGCGCTTATATCTTCCACATTTTTTTACTTTTTTGAAAAATACCACCATGTATATTCATCCATATATCCCTCCAATATGTCATTCGAATTTCGTCAGAAACAGAGACTCCTATGATCTCCATCCAGAATAGGCCGATTACAGCAATTCTAAGACCGTTAAAATTACCTGTTCTGGATGGAGGTTATAGGAGTCTCTGTTTCTGACGAAATTCGAATGACATATTGGAGGGATATATGGATGAATATACATGGTGGTATTTTTCAAAAAAGTAAAAAAATATGGAAGATATAAGTGTCGGTGCATGTAAAGTTACATGCACCTTGGTGCAAGCTCCCCATCCTCTATATATATATATATATATATTCAAGATTCTGACTGAAGTAGTAATCCAGTTCAAAATGACCCCGTAACTTCGGGAGAAGGGGTGCTCTCCCCGGTTGGGGGAAAGCGGCACAGGTCAGGGGGTAGCGACTGTTTATTAAAAACACAGGACTCTGCTAAGTGGTAACACGATGTATAGAGTCTGACACCTGCCTGGTGCTGGAAGGTCGGAAGGAGAAGTGTGATAAGCTTTGAATGGAAGCCCCGGTAAACGGCGGCAGTAACTCTAACTGTCCTAAGGTAGTATATATATATATATATATATATATATTATGAATCCTTCTTTTTCTTTTATTTTTCATTTTTCTCTTTATTATTTATTTTGATAAAAAGTGTTAGATAATAATATTAATATTTTTTATTCGAATATTAAGTAATGAAAATTAGAGAGTATTTACATGTATTTACCAAGGATTTTAGCCAATATGAAAGAGTAAAGGCAGTGAATCATAGATTCATCAATGTTTTCAATATTTACAAGTTCCATGTAGAACATAACAACAAAATACATCATTTATGCATAGATATATTTTATATATACTTTCAAGTAATTAAAAATACTTATTGTAATTTTTGTATGTATACCTATTGTATTTTTAATTTATAAATAATGTTAAACAAATATATAAGATATTAATCTAATTTATACATGATTTTTTATAATAATACACACAGGAAATAAAGGCACAATAATAAATTTATTTATATAAAATAATTAGGGTTAATTGCATACAAGTTACAAGTTGTTAGATGTTAATGTTAAGTAAATAATAGTGAATCTTGTTTATTATTTAAGTAAGAGGGATAATAAAAAGATAATAATATGAGAAATCATGGATTTATTACACCCTTGTACTTAAATCGTCCTCATCCTCAAGAAAAATAAAGGATGAATAAGTTGGATTAATCCTTGATTGTGCATGTGAATGTACAAGATTAAGAACCCTCGATTTTTAGTGAACCTAAAAATCTTAGTTCAACCAAGTTCTAGTCAAAGGAAATGTAACTTCCCCAATTCTCATACTCTTTGTGTACACATATAAAGTAAGGATATGACTTTAAGAGTAGACTGTATTTACAATCTTAGAATCAAAAGTGTCACTCAAGGTTCCAGTCCAAGATACTCTCCTAAAGACCCAATCCACAACACTAGGGAGTGATCATTTATTGCATTCAATCCACTAACTTTTTAGTTGTAAGAATTATAATCGGTAGATGGAAGGCTAGTTGGTGGATGGCATATGTTGGTGTCTTTTCTTCTCTCCCTCTCATTGGAACAAGGATCCTCTCGAGTGCCTTATTAACACATTGCATGAATTTTTTGTTGTTGATTAGTGTGTCCGTCAAGAGAACGATGAGTCTCCTGCACTTGTTTCTTAGGGAGATGCACTAAGGCATGTCTCTTTTGATTATCTTGTATACTTTTGACACCTAGACTTGCATCACTATACAATGTAAAGGCCTTTTTGGTACTAGCCCGATTATGAATCTCCACTTCATCGCATTTATTCTTCATTTTGGCCTTTAAATCCTAGCTAAATGTATGTAAATATCATTATGTTGTGCAAATTAACATTCATTATTAATTGTATAATTAGTGTATAAAACACATCGTTTAAAGCTAAAATAAAAGAATAAATAAAAGAAAAATAAATAAAATTCCAAATGTATTTTATGACCCCAGACCCCAAGACCAAGTCAAGTATTGATTTGGTCGACGAGGAACAAAATAGGAGGAGATAAGGGCAAAAAATCACCAATAAAAATCATAATTTTATTCTCCAATAAGTCCCTTTTGGGACCCATTTCATTCTTTATTATTTATACATCAAATAAAGAAACTTTGTACATAAAAGTTGTAGATAAATATATATATAGGAAATAAAAATTTATTTCATACAAAAAGAATACACAATGTATTTTTTATACTCAATAAAAAGCCAAAATCCAAACTTCCCAAACCCATATATTTCCCATATGAACTCAAAATGCATCAAAATCATATTTAGTTGTATAACTTTTAATAAGCTAATTTATTGAAGGTGGTTTCATTTAATTTGAATTTAAGATACAAAAGTTAGGTTTTGGACCCCCATCTATATAGCTGAATAAAATATTCATTTTATTTATTATTTATATTTTTTATATTTTTATATTTTTATAATTTGTAAATATTATTTATAGCATAAGTACGTATTAAAATAAAAATAAAATCATAAAAAACACTAAAATAAAATAATATATAAAAATACATAGATGAATATACAATGCTTATACCGATACAATTAAAATCCTTATTTGTTTAAGATATAAAATACATCAAAAATGCAATAAAAATATATTTATGTATATAAAAATATTTTATAAATATATAAATTAAGAGTATAAAAAATAAAATGAAAAAGACAAAATAAAAATAAAATACCTATAATATAGGTAAAAATACATATAAATGTACCTCCAAAAAGTAACTTGAAATAAATTAATCCTAAAAATAAATAAAAATATAATTAAAATACTTATTCAAAATAATAGACAAGTTTCATGTTTTTAACAAAAATTAAAAAAAACATTTATTAATTTAATTCTAATTATCTTGGAATTTAATTTCGGTTTTGTCTTTTTGCAGGTTACATGGACCAATCAGGTCACGCCACCCGTTGAGCTGGGTCAACTCCGTGACCCAGGTCGTAGGCCTATCAGAACCGCTCTCTGATCTCTTCTTCTTCGATTTTTTGGAGATCGAGACTTGCATTTTTGGGGGAGATTCCTTCTCCACATTTCTTCCTCGATCTAAGCTCTATCATGCCAGATCTTTTCCTCAAGGGATGCATCACTGCATTGAGCTGACCATCTTGATCTTTCCCCTCCCCATCACAGGTACTAAACCCCCCTTCCTCCTTCCTCGAATTTTCAAATCTCGTCTACCCCACCTTCTCTCCTCTTTTTACGCTCGAAGTATTGAGCCTCATGATAGGAAGCTCACCTCATATTTAGGCAGATCGAGGAGGCGGTTTAGATGGTGATTCTGCCATCTCCGATAGTCTGTCACAATGAGGTCCCCATCTCGCATCCAACACCGCTCGAGGTCCATTTCTTTGTTTTTTAGATATATTGTAGTTTTTGTTTCCTATCATTAGCTTTAGGTTTAATCATTCGTATTAGCGTAGAATCTCCCTTTCGTAGCTTGTCAGATCTCCACACCGATGAACCATTTCAATGTGCTTTCCACTATTTCTGACATGCCTTTCGCCACCATCTCACTCCCCATCGCCTTCTTTACGTCTCTCCAACATCCACTCAACTTGATCCTTCCTGGATCAGGATCACGACACTCCTCCTCTGCCATTCAACGAAGTAGTCACCGCCACACCTCTTCATGCCTCCATTCCACCATCTGACGGGTCGAGGTAGTTTTCCCTCAACCCTTGTTTCTTTTCGTGCAGGTTTTAGGCAGTGAATGGCCTGATTCGAGGATTGATTTTATGAGGCGCACCATTCAAGATCCTCGTTGGGGACATCGATCTCCATGGCTCATCCATGAGCTTTGCACCCTCTTGGAGCTTCAGGGAGTTGCGTACCAGTTGCAGGAGCTTGTAGATCGTGCTAGAGGAGTGCGAGGAGGCCAAAGGAGTCAGCAATGTCTGATCAAAGCTCGCCTTGGACAAGTTCTTTGCTTATTCTTCTAGCACTCTCGAGGATCGACCGATCGAGGACGAGTTCCAAATTGCACAAGAAGCATTGGATTTTGTGCATCTAATCCATTGATCTCCATCCAGAGATCTAGTCCCAGCAATCGCCTCCCAACTGTCATCGGTCGTTCAATGCCAGCTACGTGTATAAGTGATGCACCCTTACCCATTCGATCAGGTGGCTTTGGGATTAAATTATATTCCAACCCCCGCCTTTTTGTTTATTTGTTTAGGACCTGTAAATTATTTAAGTAGTTTATAGTATTGTAGACATCTTGCAAATAGAATCCTAAGCTTTCATCGATTTACATCTGGGTACAATCCATGTCACCTCACGTGCGGTCCTATGTGATGTGGCAATTTTGCACTCAACCCCTTACAGAGTTTATGATTTCGACTTAGTCCGTAAACATTAATTATTTGGTTGTAATATTTTGGGTAACTTACACTTGGCCCTCACCTTTATTTTTAATTGTAAAAATACCCTTGCTAGTTATTTATTTTTGTAATTATTTTTTATTTATAAATATATCATCTATTCTCTAAAAATTATGAAAAAATAAGGTGCCAACTAACATACACATTTACACTATATTTTTGGATTTGCATTTTAGATATTTTAGCTATTTTCTAAAAATAAAAAAGAACACATTTTATTGTGCTTGAATAAAATTCCAAGAAAAATTATATAACCTTTTAAAAATTCCAAAGAAATCATATTTTATATATTTTAGTATTTCATAACTCCAGATAAAAAATCCTTAAAATGGTAAAAGAAGAAGATTAAAAAATAAAAATCTCTAAAATCAAGTAAAAAAATAAAAATCACCCAAAAAATCCAAAATATGTATTTCTATCTCTGAATTTTCCTTTTATTATATATTATTAACTAAAAATATTTTTGGAAATGTTTACCTTTATTTACTTTTTTAAAATTCCAAAATAATGTGATTTATTTATTTAATCCCTATTTTGGGATATGTCTAACTTTAAGAACATATAAAAATTAACAAAAATGGATAAAATATCACGAAAATAGTAGGAAATTTTGTGAAAACCCAAAAATATTTTATTCTGCCATTTTTGGTTATTTTGGTAATATTTATAAATGTATTATCTTATATTGTATATATAGTTATACATATTACTATATTATTATGTTAATAAGAAAACAAAATTAAAAATCAAAAAACATAAAAAGTATAAAATTAAAAATAATTAAATACATAAATTAAGATCCAAACAAATATAAATTTAAAAAACCACAAAAATACAAAAAATATATAAATAAGCGAAAAATAAAAAAATTTTGCGCATTCATTTGCCCAAACTATCGTTTGCTCCATGTGTTCAATCCTCTACATACTTGCACTATACACACATGTTGTTGAGTGAAATAAAATCAATTTTAACTCAACACATTTATTTGCATTACTATATTTATTTGTGTTTTAATTGTTAAATGACTTCGTATTTCTTGTGGGTCACGTCATCGACAATTTATCTTCGCTTTCTATGAGGATATCTTTGACCCGCAAAAAAAAGTCTCAATTATCAAGTATCATCGTTGTCAGGGAGCAATGTCACGTATATTGCATATCTTTGTTTGTTCCTTCTTGTCTCTTGTTTGTATTTATTTCTTTATTTATTTGTCATTTTTATTTTGATATTATTTGCAACCTATCTAATCAACTTTCTTGTTTGACTTTGTTGCAAGGTACCGTAGATCAAGGGAGGTACTCCTAAGAGCACGTACGCATTCACGTGAGGTGGAGTCAACCTTTCTGACCTAGCCGACAGGAGAGAGCGCCAAAGGAGGATTTGGATGATCTTTGAAGACAATTAATTTTATCTTGCATTTTATTCTATTATATTTGTACTTTAAGAGACAAAGATACTTTACTTGTAATAATTTGGACTCTCCATGACTCTGACACTTCACGAGGTCCACTGCTCGAGTGATTGTACACTTAGGGACCTCGTCTGTTTTTGTCATGTTTTCTTCTCTTTTCTTTTTTCTTTGTTTCACAATTTTATTTTTATTTATTTTGTGTGATTAAGCCCTAGCTTATGAATTGCCTGTTGATAAACTAAGATACAAAGCCCTAATTGACTTGCATGTATTTATAGCTTGTGCTTGGATCTAGTCAAATTAAATAGTTGATTATCTGGACTTGAGACTGTACGCATCGAGAAACCTCATACAACGCTTGCAGGATCCACTGTGGTGGGCACCAAGAGGTTTCTAAGAACAAACCTTTGATTTCTTGTCTAGATATTTGACTCTTTTCTTCATGATAATAACAGTTACTATTCTAGGGTGATTTCATTGGTTCCATTGCATATAGAATAGGTTTCAATTCTGCTTAGCATCCTTACATGAAGAGATCTGGATGCAAGATGAGCATTTATACTTAGCATTCATTGTTTTCACCTCGCATTGCTTTTCCACTCTCTCTCCCTCTTATTTTTACCAGCTAGGATTCTGAAGGAATTGAATCCTCAATAGTATCGTGCATTTGTAGTAAAAATACAAAAATTGATAACTAATAAAATTGAGACTGCTAACGTTACTCAATCCTAAAATCAAAAAGAAAAAAAACCCTTGTCTTGGGGAGAGTAACTCCCTCACTGTATTCACATTTTATTTTCCATGTACACTAAGGATTAGTGCCCCAATCCCAATCCCTTCTACCTATTTGTACAACTTTGTGAAATTCACCTAACTCTAAAATTTGAAAAGATAAAAAGACTAAACCTTCACGGTCATCATTGTGTTGAGGTGGCGAATTAAGGGGTTTGTTTTGTGTATATATGTGTTTGTGATTGTTTCTGTGTATACTCGATCTTCTTTGAACATTTGCGCCTTTTTTCCTCACATACTTGATTTGACCTTCGTGTTCTCTCGATCCCCACCTTTTGTTTCAGAGATGGATGATTGGAGTTATTTTTATCCAGACATCGTAGATCCCTTGTACCCATTAGTCGGTCCACCTCCACTTTTTCAGGAGGACTTTGCTCCTGACTCTTCTTTTTGTGCACATCCACCTAAACCATTGTTTAAGGAATTGGATTTTGATTTTTACCCACCACCACCCTCACATTTCCCACCATATAACTCACCGATACTGAGATTTTGGTTTCACCTCTCATGAAGACTGCTCTTGAGAGCATGACTCAGTTAGTGGAGCAAATGAATTCGATGATAGATGACCTCACTAGCCTAAATAAGAGACACATTGTCGCTTCACCGTCCGGATTTATCGACTCATTTGATGACACCTATGAGGGATTGCAATCGCCCAAAATACAAAAAATGAGAAAAAAATTTAAAAACATAAAAAGAGTTTAGGAGACACATGATCGAGTCAGCTTGTGAGGAGAGAGCACCCTTGCCAACCCCTTTGACCACACACTCACCATAATTCACACCTTTGATCCCAAGGATGACATTGTACAGATTGTTGTTCGTCATCCTTGTGTAGATGATGACTCCAATATCTTCCCTTGTATGGAAGAGGTCTAAAATACTAAAAAAATATTGACTGAAGCTGAAGTGGTGGTGGCTATTTATGATATTATTGAGGCCCCACTTCACCATGCCATGACACAATTATCTACTCCTAAACCCAAGAAGATAAAGCAAAGGAGTAGATCTGAGCAACACATCTTGACCATGGCCACTACCTACGCCATCAATCTCCATCCATGCATTAGGAAAAGGAACATTATCATGCCTCTTGTGAGTTGCACCATCTCTAACCATTCATGTGATCTCACTCTCCTTAATGGCAGTGCTTCAATTAACATAATACCTTCTCGCTGGTAAAGTCTCTTCACTTAGGGACTCTCAAGAAAATAAAGATGATTTATCAATTTGATGATGGATCAATAAAGAGTCCAAAGCATATTCCAGAGAATGTTATCATTCAGATTCAGGGCATAAGCTTCATTGTTGATTTCGTTGTAGTGCCCATGGAGACCTTTACCCCCATGGAGCATCCTCGAAATCATGGGACAACCTTTTCTCGCCTCTGTGAGAGTCATTATTGATTATGGATTCGAAGAGAATCACTCCCGTTCTGGTGTTGGGAAAGATGTGATGCTCATTTTACCCATTGTTGACCAGAGACCTGCATCTGGCAAGAGTGTAAATGTGTTAGCCGACTTCGAGGACTATGACCTTGATGCTGATATAAGAGAGGTTTGCTTTTTGAGGGATGAGAATGAGACCCGAGAATTTCTCTTCAGGGAGGAAGACTCAGAAAGCGTAGACCTTGGAGTTCCCTCTTCTGATGAAGAGTGATGTGTTGATGACATCCATGGTATTTACACTATTGACACCTTAGACCGAGGGCAGACGTAGTAGAGACTGCAGAGGTTGAAGTTGACTTTACTTCTTTCATCAAGGAATTCAAGCATTTCTATTGTGACCCAACAAAGACTTCCTAGACCGAGCACGATCACACTACTTCCATTGACCAATTCGTGTATTTCTGCTTCGATACCACTGAGGCTCTTCATCAGGTTGATCCTGATCGGTTTGTGTCTACTGATGCCCCCAATATCAACCTGCATCTTGTCAGATTCATTCCTCAATGGTCACGCAAGAAGGTCTGCTTTCTACCTTCTTGATCTTTGTATATCCATATCTTTTTATATCTACTTTCATTTTCTTCCTTCCATCTACCGTTTTAGCTCATCCACCTCATTATGTGTATTTTCCTTGCTTATGACGTACTTTGTCCTAAGTATCGGGGAGGTGGATGAGTTGAGTGATCTTTCTTCTCTTCTTCTCTTGTTTTCTTCTTTTTGTTTTTATTTTCCTTTTCTTCAAAAAAGGTGTCACCCCTTCTTCATTGCCATGCGTAGGATGTACTTTGTCCTAAGTATAAGAGGGTGTACATCCCGAGTTGTTCATTCTCTGATCCCTCATATGTCCCCTCAAATTTTGACATATCTATACTTAGGGATATTCTACCCCAAGTATGGGGGGTAGGTCAAGCTGATGATTTCATACATTCCCACCCTCGACCCTCCTTGCATGTAGAATACAGTCTTCTATACTTAGGATTATTTCATCCTAAATATAGGGGGGGTGGTTGACTTCCCTTTCATTTATTACTTCATTCTTTATTTATTCATTATAGTATATGCTTTTTTATACTTAGTACGAATTATGTCTTCTCTTTTTCGCTCTGATCTATGAGATAGCTCAAGCTATATAAAAAGGGCTCGTATATAATTCATATATACTTTAGTAATAACTCCTACTTTCATATTTTCAATAAGTATGGCTAAAATACAATTAATTATATATTTGTATAAAAATCTATTAAAACTCTTCATATATACTGATTAATAAATCAAGTTAAAAATAGTTTTTGCAAAATAATTGAAAAATAGTTTGAAAATTTTTTTGAAAAAACTTTTGAAAACTATTTGGAAATGAGTTTGCTAAATATTTTCAACCTTTGTAAAAATATTTTGTTTGTAAAAATGTGTTTTCTTTGATTGAAATATTTTTTTTGAAAATCTATTTGCAAATGGTTTGGAAAATGGTTGCAAAATTAGTTTGAAAAAACTATATATGTTGTTTGAAATTTTTTTGCAAAAATAGTTTTCAAATTCTGTAAAATGTTTGTAAAAATTATTTATAACATTATTTTGTTTTCAAAATGTTTGTAAAAATCATTTGAAATTATTTTGAAAACTACGTACATCCCATATAGATTTGTAAATTCCTAAACTCCAAAATTCTCATAAATAATAAGAAGCACTATGGTATAAATGTCCCTACTTATTTCTTTTCTAAAATATTTTTTTTAAATCTTAAAATTTTGCAAAAATCCCAAAAACATCAGCAAAAGTCCCTTTCAAAAACTTACATAAAAATTTGGAGAACTTATCAAAAATCCATAAAAAATTAAGATTAGAAAATTGTATCAAGAAAATATTTTATGTATTGTGCATATCATTGGATTTTTCGAATTGAGTTTGATAATTGAACAAATCTACGTAAAATCCGACCATTGTAGCTTGGTTGGACCGTAAATATACTTAATCACAGGATCCATATAGGAACTTGAATTGAGGTAATTCAGGTCTATTTGACTTAATTCTTTGAGATCGCGAGACTTAGTTCAATGAAGTCTTGACTGCCTAAGTAGAGTATTTCGTAGCACACACATGGCTCTTGTTGACAATGACTTAGCTTACAAGCATGCATCTTACACTTTGCTCACCTTAGTTGAAGTGGTAGAGGGTTGGATTGCCGGTATGAGATGCAGGCCAACGGAAACATCGGAAGTCACACATTTGTGGCCATTGTACCCCAACCAAATCCAGTAGCGAAGAGATATAAAGATAGAAGTTGCGGGTTACAATAATGCTTCAAAAGAGGGATAGTGTACTGGCTCAAGAGAAAAAAGTCCTTATGAAATGTTGATGAATAAAGTATTCAAAAAATGGAAAAATAAAAAACTCCAAAAACGTGGATAGGCTTGATTGAAAATAAAAAGTCTGTCGGAGTATGTATAGAGATCTATAGTTTAATAAGAAAGCTAAGCTTCAAATTCGGATATTTGTGAGCATGCAACCGGATGACTTATATACATTGGTCAACAATCCTAGGATAGGTAGCTATACTGGCTACAGTTCATTCCACATCCTCTTCTTGAGTCAGTTGTACTTGAACTTAGAAGGGAATACTCTGCTTCTCGAGGAAAGAATTGTTGGATTGGGGAATTAGGGTCACCATGTTGGAGAAGTCTGACTTATATCGCTTCAGCCGAGGAGAGCTATATATCACACACACTGTCCAAGATAGATTCATAGTCATAAGGATTCATGTATGAGTTGATTTATTCTGATCAGGCTATTGATGAGACTTGAACAAAGTTTTGTAGGTCTCAGAGGATTGTGTTTCAAATATATTTCCTAATAAGGTTTCGACTGCACCTAAAATCCAAAGGTTTGACTTAAGATCCAAACTTTTATTTTATGAAGATCAAAGATTATGAATTAAAATCAATCCACGTTCTTTTTTTTCTTTTCTTTATTTTTATTTTCTGCACTTATTGAAAAAATGTTTTCTAGGGACTAGCAAAGGAAAGTATATTGGGTGATGAATCTCCATTTCATCACCTTTTTCTATCGTTTTAGTCTTTAAACTAGCTAAATGCATGTAAATATATTATTTTGTACAAATTAACATTCATTATTTATTGTATAATTTTTATACAAAATACATTTTTTAAAGCTAAAATTAAACAATAAAAAAAGGAAAGGAAAGGAAATAAAATGCTAAAGGAATTTTATGACCCTAGACCCCAAGATCAAGTCAAGAATTGACTTGGTCGACAAGGAATAAAGTAGGGGGAGATAACGGCTGAAAATCATAAATGAAAACCCTAGTTTTTATTCTTCAATAAGTCCCTTTTGGGACCCATTAAATTCTTTATTATTTATACATCCAATAAAATAATATTGCAAATAAAATATGTAGATAAAAATATATAGAAAACTACAAAATTGATTTCAACAAAAATAATAAATAATGTACTTTTTATACTCAAAATAAAAATCCAAAACCTAAACTTCCCAGACCCATATCTTGCCCACATGAACTCAAAAGGCACCAAAATCATATTTAATTGTATATAAATTTTGATAGACTATATAATGAAGGTGATTTCATTTAATTTGGAGTTAAGATACAAAAGTTGGATTCCTATTGTATTATATACCTGAATAAAATATTCATTTTATTTATTCTTTGTATTTTTATAATTTTTTTATAATTTTAAAAATATTATTTATATTAAATGTATATATTGATAATAAAATAAAATGATAAAGAAACTACTATAATAAAATAGTATATAAATATACATAGATTAATATATAATACTTATACATATACAATTAATATCGTTATTTATTTAAGTATTCAAAATACATAAAAAATACAATAAAAAAACTTTTCTGTACATAAAATAAGATATAAATTTATAAATTAAGAGTATAAAATATTAAAATCAAAATAAAAAATAAAAATAAAATACTCATACTATAGGAAAAAAACACCTATAAATGTACCTCCAAAAAGTAACTTGTAATAAATTAATCCCTAAAAGTAAATAAAAATCAGATTAAAATAATATATAAAATAATAAACATTTTTCATGCTTTTAATCAAAAATTAAATAACTCATAATTATTTTAAAATATCTTTTAATTTAATTTTGGTTTTGTCTTTTTACGGTGATGTGGACCAATCAGGTCACGCCACCCGTTGGCCTATGTCAACTCCCTGACCCAGGTCATAGGCGTATCAAAACCACTCTCTGGCCTCTTCTTCTTCAATTTTTGTAGCTTGAGACTTGCATTTATTTGGGGAGATTCCTTCTCCACTTTTCTTCCCAAATCTAAGTTCTATCACGCCTGATCTTTTCCTCAAGGGATGCATCATTGCATTGAGCTGACCACCTCGATATTTCCCCTCCATCCGTCACCTGTACAAAAACTCATCTTCCTCCTTCCTCGAATTTTTGAATCCCATCTACCACACTTGCTCTCCTCTTTTTGCACTCATATGCTTGAGCCTCATGATAGGAAGCTCACCCGGTATTTAGGTAGATCGAGGAGGTAGTTTAGAGTGTGATTCAACCATCTTCGACGGTTCACTGCCATGAGGTCCCCATCTCATGGCCAATGTTGCTCGAAATCCATTTTATTTGTTTTTTAGATATCTTGTAGACTTAGTTTTCATTTCATGCCATTAGCTTTAGGTTAGTTGCTTGTATTAGCGTAGAATCACACATTCGTAGTTTGCTAGAGCTCCACTTTGGTGAACCATTCCACTTTGCTTTCCCCTATTTCCGACTTGCCTTCTGCCACCATCTCACTCCCCATCACCTTCTTTACACCTCTCCTACGTCCACTAGACCTGATCCTTCCTGTATGAGGATCATGATGCTCCTCCGCCATTCGCTAGAGTAGCCAACACAAAACCTCGCCACGCCTCCATTCCACCATTGATAGGTCGAGGCTGTTTGCCCTCGACACTAGTTTATTTTTGTGCAGGTCCCACACGCTGAAGGGCCCGATTCGATGGTCGATTTTGTCAGGAGCACCTCCCAAGAGCCTCACCGGAGACATCAACCTCCAACACTCATTCTAAGATCTTTGGTCCCACTTGGAGGTTCAAAGAGTCGTGTAGCCACTACAGAAGCATGTAAAGGCTACTGGAAGAGCGTAAGGTGGCCAGAGGAGTGAGCAGTGTCCGATTAAAGCTAGTTTTGGGTTAGTTTTTTGCTTGTTCTTCCAGCATCATCGAGGAACGTCTGATCGAGGTCATGCCCCGGATTGCACATTAAGAATTGGATTTTTTGCACCTCAGCCATTGACCTCCATCCAGATATCTAATCCCAGCCTTCGTTTGGCAACAATCATCAGTCATTCAGCGCCTGTCACGTGTATAAGTGGCGTGCCCTTACCCGTTTGAGCAAGTACCTTTGGGGTAAATAATATTCCAACCCCCACCTTTTTGTTTATTTGTTTAGGGCCTGTAAATTATTTCAGTAGTTTATAATAGTGTGGACATTTTGCAAATAGCACCTTAAGCTTTCATCGATTTACATCTAGGTCCGATCCATGTCACCTCACGTGCGGTCCCACGTGAGAAGGCAATTTTGCACTCAAACCCCTATGGGTTTTGTAATTTCAGTTTAGTCTGTAAACTTCAATTATTAGTTGTAATATTTTGGGTAATATGCATTGTAGCCCTCGCCTTTGTTTTTAATTACAAAAATACCCTTGCTAGTTCATCAAATTTTGTACTTGTTTTCTATTTATTAAAATATCATCTGTGCTCCAAATATTATGAAAACAAATCAGGGTTATGTGTTTGTTAGCATATACATTCACGCTATATTTTTGGATTTGCATTTTAGGTATTTCAATTATTTTCTAAAAAAAGCACATTTTGTCCTTGTTAGAATTAAAATTTTCAAAAAAAAATATAAAACCTTTTTTTAATCTAAAAAATTATATTTGTTTTTTAGTATTTTGTAACTCTAGATAAAAATCCCTAAAAATAGAAAAAGAGTAAAAATTAAAAAGCTCCCAAAAACAGTAAAAATATAAAAAAAATCACTAAAAAACAACAAATACTTATTTCTATATCTAAATTTTCCTTAATTACATATTATTAATTAAAAATATTTTAGGAAAATTTGGCTTTATTTTCTGTTTTTAAATTCCAAAACATTCGATCTATTTATTTAATCCATGTTTCGGGATATTTTCAATTTAAAAATATATAAAAATATAAAAATAGATAAAATCATAAAAATAGTAGAAAAATTATAAAACACAAAAATATTTTATTCTACCATTTTTGGTTACTTTTGGTAACATTTGTAATTCTATTACCTTATATTGTATATATAGTTATACACATTCATATATTATTAAAAAAGAAGTTGAAAATCAGAAAATAAAAAATATAAAATTAAAAAAAATTAAAAATATAAAATAAAAAACCACTCAAAAAGACAACAGATAAATAGACAAGAGAAAAGGAATAATTTTCTGTGCATTCATTTGCCCAATCTATTGTTTGCTCCTTGTGTTTGGCACTCTACATATTTGCACTATACATACATTTTTTTAGAGTTAAATATAATAAATTTTAACTCCACATATTTATTTGCATTTTTTATTTGGGTGTTAATCGTTGATTGACTTAGGATTTCTTGTGGGTCACCGCAGTGACAGTTTATCTTTTCTTTCTGTGAGGATATCTTTTAACCAACAAAAAATCTTATTTATCACTCGACTCATAAAATCCTGAGATTTTGTCTAAGTGGATACTCGGAAAATTTTAGGAACACTCGCCTTTGGTGTAAGCTCTTCGTATATCGCTTAACAATGAAGAGCTTTTTAAAAATATTTTTTTCTTTTCTTTTGGCTAACCCCCCCCCCTGTTTACCAAGTTAACGCTCATTGATCGACATTTTACTAGGTTTAATCATACCTTTGCACTTAGGTCAATAAGATAAGATAGTACAAGAACTTGTTCTCATACTTGCTACGGTTTTTGACTCTCAGGTTTCATGAAGCCTTCATCGATTTTATTTCATCCTCGAGCATCATAAAAGTAGTTCCAAACTTTAATCACTCATCCCAGCTCCTCAAGTGAAACCTCAACTCATCTCATCATAATTGTAGTCGTGCATGTGAGGTGTTGATCATATTCTTTTAGGTAGAGATTAAGTATGCAATATAGCAGACACATCTTTCATACTAGGGAAATGTGATTAACTAAGTCTAAGATACAAATAACCAATGCTGGTTAACTCTGAATTATAGGACCTCATAAACCGAGTGTTCTGAACTTCACAAGTCTTTCGTGAATATGGAAATGTCATGGACTAAACCAAATATTATTAGTTTTTTTTATAGTATATACAAAAAAAAGTTTCAAGATAAAGTGTCCCCTTTTCAAAAAAATTTGCAAATTATTTGCACAAAACATGTCAAATAAATAGATTTTTTCCAAACATTTTTACAAATCATTTATAAATCGATTTTAAATCCCCATACCCATAGATCATAAAAATATGTAAAACATGTGAAAGTACAATCTACGAATAATGTATATGTCCACCACCTATATTGAGCATATGTTATGTCCTCATGGTAAAAAATGGAATGAAAGACAACTCACATTTATCATAAAGAGGATGATAAGTACATGGAGAGAAACCGGTACGACTCTGGTATACTTAGTCTTTAAATAACGTAAGTGTAAGACATAAGCACTAAGGAACATGGCACAAAAGAATAGAAGAGAACAACATGGATAATAAGGGCTCAGCCCCCAACTTAAGATGGAAATATCCTAAGTCCAAAGATTGTATGGATAAAGGGGAGGGGTTGAGGGAATGACTCAAGAGATCAAAGGGAATCTATGAATGCTAGGGTTTGGGACTTAGCACATCATAGAAGCGTGAAGGCCACACAAAACGACCTATGACAACTCGTCATACTAGTTGCACAGGGCAACAAAATTTAAAAAACAAATAAATGATGAAAACACATGACTCGATGACACTTCTAAAATCATTTCATCAAAACACAAAAAAGTACAAGGATTACCTCTTGAAGTGTGTTTGTGATCGTGTCTCTAAATGAAGAGACCTTTTGTCTCAAGTCTGACTTGATAGAGGAGGCACTTACGAGCGTGTGGATGAGATGCATCCTTCTCTCAATCCAAGTCAATGATCTAAGAGAAGAATCTTCTAACTTCATATCATTAAATATGATGCCTTCTTCACGAGCAAGGAGCACCGAAGAGGGTGGAGATCCATGAGAAGCCGATCCGGCAGCACAACAGCAAGACGACGATGATGATGCTCTCTAAATCAATATGTGGATGCCCACAATATTGAGAGAGAGAGAGAGAGTGAGTGAGTGAATGAGTGAGTGTGTATGAGAATATGGAGAGAGAGAGAGAAAGAGAGTTTTGTTTCTCTTCAATTGATGTTGTAGAAAAGGCTAGGATGGCCCTCCCTTTATACAATATTGGATGCCCATGGATCTCATTTGTGTACATAAAATCAAGGGTTTAGATTATTTCGTGCTTTCAAACCATGATTGTTTTGCATAAATTTTTAACAACAAATAATAATTTCAAAATAAATAAAAATATGCAACAAATAATTTTCAAAACATTCAATTTAATTCAAATCTATCTCATTTGGAAATAAAGAAAAGAGGACAAGCCTCCTTCCCTTAATAGAGTGGACAACCATACATGGAGTAGGACTCCATGATCGTCCACCCTCTTAAAGGGGAAGGTGGCTCTCTTCTTCCTTAAATGAGAGATCTCATATCTCTCCAAATATTCCACATGTGCAACAACTTCTGTTGTAAAATTATTCACCAAATAATTCCAAATTTTTTCATCATAATTTCAATCATGGCATTGACAGTTATGAATCACATCTATACATCCAATATAAAATGTAAATTGTATTTATAATTAATTATTCAATGTGAATCCAATTTACATTAACATTTAAATCGTAAATACTATTTACACTTAAATATCTCTTTCATTATGAATCATATTTATAAAATTTATGATTAATATAGATACAGATATCCAAAATAATCATATCCTTGATAATTAAATCATATTTAATTATCTTGGATGACTATTCTCATGTGTCCAAATAATATAAATCATATTCACATTATTAAATCACATTTAATCATCAATTTCCCAATGCTCGTATACATTATAAACAATGGAAGTACTCTTGAACTCTTTCAACAATAATGTACATTCTCATGGATATTTCGAGATAAGGATAGGATGAGTGTACATTCCACATATATTGACTTGAATATTGAGATCATATCTCAAATCTAAGACCAACCCAGGAGGAGCCAGCACCAGCAGCACTTCCAACAAAGCTTGACGAAGTCGAAAATCATGTAGATGCATTTTTACATGTTCTGCATGGCATCTCACCTTCTAGCCAGACATCAACACAAAACTCTTGTAATTAAGAACATTTCATTTTCTTTTGTGAATATTATATCTCCTGATGCAATGAAAAACACCGAAAAATAAAAATTTGAAAACTGCATTGTCTGAACCTGGCATTGTTGAAATCATTGAAAATCTTGTATTGAAAATGTCATTGATGAAAACCATGGAATACATGCCAGCTATAAAGAAAGGATTGAAACAGGCATGTACCTCCAAGCATAAAATCCATAAGAACAGATGCAGCAGAGGAGAAAAGCACATCTTAACCATGGCCACTGTAAACGTTATTAGTGATCTCCCACAAGAAAAGAAAGGCAAGGGACCACCTCTCATGTGATGTCAGATATTTTATCAGACATTCAAGCGAACTCTGCATGATAGCGGGCCTTCAATAAACCTCATACCCTCATCACTTCTGAAAGAATTCGACCTTGGACCCCGTAAATCAACTTGTATGATTCCCCAATTTGCAGGTTGATCCATTAAGCAATAGGAGTTTATTAGAGGATGGTATCATGATTGTGCATGACATGTGCTTTCTAGTGGTCTTTGTAGTCCTAGATATGGACTCTCCAGCACCGTTACTCCAGACTCTGATCATTATTGGTCAACCATTCCTTCGAACCGTCGAAGCAGTCACCCATTACGGGTTCGGAAAGATCAAATTTTGCTCATGTAGCGATCGAGTCACCATGGACATGGTCATCAAGCAGAAAACCGCATATAATGGAGGGAAACCAGAATCAGCAGACGATTGTGACATTGTTGACATCAGTGATCAAGACACCTCTTTGAATGATATGTTCACACAGAAAATCCTCTCTTCAAAGGAGGACTTGGAAAGCACAGTCAATCCTTACTCCTTTGATGATTAGGAGATAACATCTGAATCACTTGTCAGCATATTTGAAGAATATTCATGCCAAATTGAACATGAAGAATTCATTGCAGATATGTTCATCACATTTATATCATAGATAAAACTGATAGAGGTGGATAGCACCCCATTCAATTCAGTAGAACATCATCTACTAGTATAGTTTCTGAAGTATCCACAGAGCAGACTCTACAATTACCTAAACTCAAACAGCTCTTGGCAGGTCTGAAGTATGCATTACTTGCAGAAGAGGAAAATATGTATCCGATCATCGTTAGCAGCAGGCTGAATTCGGATCAATAATCTCGACTTCTCAAAGTTCTAGAGAAAAACTACAAGGCATTTACTTGAAAAGTATCCAGTCTCCGAGGGATAAATACGACCTTGTGTTCACACCACATACATCTCAAAGATGACTGGAAACCGTCCTGAGAATTTCACAGAAGATTAAACCATAATCTTCAAGATGTAGTTATGAAGGAAATCACAAAGTGGTGTGAAGCAGGCTTCATTTATCCCATCACCGACTCCAAATGGGTGAGTCCCATGCATGTCATTCCAAAAAAATCAGAGCTCATTATGGTAAATAATGACCAAGGAGAGGAGATCTCGATCCAAGTACCGACATCATTGCAGGTGTGTGTTGACTATCGATGCTTAATTTAGCTACCAAGGAGGACCACTTTCTACTTCCATTCATTGATCAAGTTCTTGAGAGATTAGTTTGGAAGGAATTCTGCTACATATTAGATAGGTACTCCTGATACAACGAAGTGGTGATCTCCCCTGAAGACTACGAGAAGACCACATTCACCTATATATTCGGCACATGCCTTTCGCAGGATGCCATTTGGATTGTGCAACGCTCCGACCACATTCCAAAAGTGCATGCTTGTTGTCTTTGTCGGTATGGTTGGGAGTTTTCTCGAAATTTTCGTGAATGATTTCTCATTATACGGTGAAAGTTTCAACTCTTGTCTTCAGCACCTAGATCGAGTACTGCATAAGTGTCGTGAAGTGACTTTAGTCTTATTACAGGGAAAGAGTCACTTCATGGTCACTGAAGGAATCATGTTGGGTCATGTCATTTCCAAGTGAGGTATGGGAGTCAACCCAACAAAAGTGGATGTCATTGCTAAATTAGATCCACCTAAGAACGTGAAAAATGTGAGCTCGTTTCTAGGGCATGTTGGATTTTACAGAAAATTCATCAAAGACTTTAGGAAACTTGTCTGACCTCTCACAGAGTTTTATTGCAAGGAGACCGAGATTATTATTGATCAGAAGTTTCTCTAATCATTCTATCAATTGAAAGATCTCATCACTCAGGCTCTAGTCTTGCATCCACTTGATTGATGTCCACCATTTGAGATCATATGGATGCATCAGATCTCGTAGTTGGAGTTATTTTAGGACAAAGAAAAGAAAAGATGCCCTATGCCATTCACTATTCCAGTAAGATTGCACACTCACAAATAAAGAATTGCTGGCAGTTGTTTTCACTCTATAGAAGTTCAGATCCTATTATCTCGGATAAAAAGTTATTATTTTCCTTGACCACTCTATTATCTGATACCTACAGCAGAAGAAGGATACCAAATCATGTTTACATTGATAGATTCTTCTCCTCCAGGAACTTAACTAGAAATCAAAGACAAATCTAGAGTTCATAATGTGGTAACAGATCACTTGTTCAGAATAGAATGCCAAGATACTTAGTTGAGCTGTGCACCAATCACAGAAACCTTTTCTGATGAATCAATCCTCGATATTGGATCTCTTCCTTGGTATGCCGATATTTCAAACTACCTCATCTCTGGGGTAGTTCCACAAGAATGGACGAAGATCAAGAAGGACAAGTTCTTATCCAATATCCATTTTTACCAATGGGAAGACCCATAGTAAATCAAGGGTACCAGATTGCATTTGATGTCGGTGTATTCCTCAAGAGGAGTACGCAAGTGTCCTCGAGCACTACCATAACTCGAATCTAGTGGACATCATTCTGGAAGCAAAATGGAAGTAAAGATATTGCAGTGTGGCCTCTGGTGACCAACATTTTTCAAGGATGCGAATGAATATGTCAAAGCTTGCACTACTTGTCATAAAATGGGAAAACCCCTCGATATCAAAGACTTTATGACCCTCAAATTTATTCGGATCTCCGATGTGTTCGATGCATGGGGTACTGATTTCATTGGTCCATTTCCTAACAGTCAAGGTTACGAATACATCCCGCTTGTTGCGGATTATGTGAGTTGATGGATGGAAGCCATCCTTGCTCGAGCCGCAGACAGTAGAACAGACTGTAAATTCTTGAAAGACAACATAATTTTGCGGATCACCATAGCCAAAATTCTCATCTCAGATGGGCGTAGTCACTTCATCAATGAAGAGATTAAGACTTAACGAAGGATTACGATATTGATCACTGAGTCACATCTCCTTACCATCCTTGGTCAATCAGCTTAATTGAATTATCCAATAGAGAAATCAAGATGATCTTGCAAAAACTTATGAGGTGAGACAGAAAGAACTGGTCACAACTTATGGACTCAATTCTCTGGGCATATGCCGACAATTCTCCCTTGGGCATATCGCCCTATTGTCTTGTCTATGGAAAATCATGCCATCCCCCCATGAAACTCATTCACAAATCAATTTGGGTAGTAAACATACGTGACCTCGACTCACAGAAAGGTGGTCAGCAAAGAAAATTGGATATGAAAAAGGTCGTGGATTTCAGAGATTATGCATATGACAACAGTTTGATGTACAAAGAGAAGGTCAAACGTTGGCATGACAAGCATGTTAGAAGAAAGACCTTCGAACATTGACAAAAAGTATGGTTGTTCGACGTGAATTTGAAGATTTTCCATGAAAATTGAAAAGTAAATGGACAGGGCCCTACTAAGTCAGAACTATGTATGACAACGGAAGTATTTTTATATCAGAATTGTCACATGATGCACAACCTTTCATAGTCAATGGTCAGCTATTGAAGTCATATTTAGAGCATGATACATTCATGGTCGTTGTCCACTCTATACGAGTAATTTTTGATGAAGAATGCACTGCTTCAATAGCATCAGTGGAACCGGACAATGCTCTCAAAAAAATGATTATGTTTTATTCTTTTCATTTCAATTTTCCAGTTTGTTCATTCTTCCATATGGAACTCACCCTATTCATCAGTGATACACTTATGACATACTCCAACCTAAGTATAGGGGGTAAGCACATTCGTGTTATTCATTATTCATTCTCTTGCTTGTCTCTCAGTTTTTGACACTCTATCTATACTTAGGGATATATTCCCTAAGTATAGGACGGACAAACTTAGTACATTGATTTTGTAAATTACGATCCTCGATCATCCTTATTTTGCAGTCAGTCTGCTATACTTAGGATTATTTGATCCTAAGTGCAGGGAGACAATAGACTTCTGATGACGCGAAATCTGACGCGGTCGAGATGGATAATAATATCTCAATTTGTGTTATCGTTGTTCTCAACCACGCGATTCGGTCAACGATAAAAAAAATTGTATTTTAAACCACTTAGGGTTCGTTTGGTTGTAGGGTTGGGCAGGGTTGGGTTGAGTTGGGTACTATTCACAGGGGTACTCCCTCCTCACAGTTTACTATTCACCCAGCCCTGTGAATAGTACCCAACCCTGCTCAACCCTGCAACCAAAAGAACCCTTAAGATAAGGTCAATCAATAAAAATAATGTAAGCAGTTTTCGTTATTCTTATTACCTGGTATAGCGACCAGGGTCGAACACAAGGAGCCTGGCATAACGACCAGGGTCGAACACAACGAGCACGATTTAAAAATTGTGCAGTAAAATTTCAGTGTTAAATTTTAGTGGTTTATTAATTTTAAAATTTTTTATTTTTTTAATTTTTGACACAAGCACAAATGATGAAAATGCACACACACCGCTCTTTTGTATTTTTCGAAATAGTCAAAAATGTACATAAAAGTTCAAAGAAAACGTTTTATGTTTCATAGATTTTAAAATATTTTTGATAATTTTTTCAACTTTTTCTGATTTTTTTATGATTTTCTAAAAATCAAACAGTGCAAAACGAGGCAAACAGTGCATAGCCGAGAGTATTTTGCAACTTAAAAATAATTTAAGTGTCTAATACCCCTAGGAATTATTTTTAATAGAAACTACAAAGAAATATATACAATCAGAAACTAAAATCACTATTTTTTACATTTTTCTATAATTTTTTACTATTTTTCGTTTTTTACAATTTTTTTGGTTTTTATAAAGAGTTAAAGCACAAAAATTAGATAGAAATTAAAATACACCAAAATACACCTACACTGATTTTTTTAGAATTTTTAAGCAATTTTCAACTTTTTATGAATTTTGCAATTTTGGACAGATAAAAAGACAATGTTTTTTATTTTTAAAAAATATCAAAAGGCAATAAAATGCTATGAAAATTTTATATCATGTTCACGTGCATAGCAGGAGCATACATGAATTTTGTCAGAATTTTTGCAACCATAAAAATATTTATTCTAATGAAAAGTGCATGTCAAATTAAAGTCAGCAGTACAGGGACCAAATTACAATCATTTGAAGTTTTGGACTGAAAATAAAAATATTTAAAAATCGAATCGAAGATGCAGTTTACCCAATTAACATGTGCATGTCACACGATCTTCTAGAGCTTGGGGCATGTTCGTAATTCAAAATACCTTCAGGGACTTGGATGCAATTTTCCTCAATTTTATACTCAACTTCCCCTATATGGTTCTGGAGTGTTTCCCTTTCATGCAAAGCCAACAAGGAGGTGCCGCCGCCCACCGCCAACGGATCTGGAGCAGAGGAGCCGGCGAGAGAGGGCAGTGGCGAGGTCGGTGCGGCGGTGGACAGCCTCACGCGTTGGAGGAGATCGACGGCGCGCTGGAGTGGTGCTCGCGTACGAACGGCGTGGGTATGGAGACCGGTGGAGGAGAGGTGGCGCGCGGCCGCGCGTACGGGGCGGCGGCTGATGAATCTCGGATTCATCACTCTAAGTCTCATTAATTAAGCTCAAGTCCCTCAAAATCAACTGCATTTCTGCATTTATTTCGCATAATTAGCATTTATTCATGATTTCATAAGATATTCAATTTAGCATTAATTTCTGCATAAAATAAGAAGCCAAAAATCCAAGCCAAAAATGACCTGTAAATAGCCTAACTTCCCCTATTTTTAACTCCTCCATGCTAACACCACATGACACAAAACCACCTCCACTGTGTACATATCACTAACAAGAATAAATGAAAAATACAAAAAAATTACTAACCCAATTAAGTGGACCAAAAACCCAAACCCTAGTTTCCGGATTTTCAGATTAAAAGCCACATATCTTCCCCATCCAGTGTCCGATTTGATCCTACTCACTTTTGAACTAATGCACATTCAATTACCTTCAAAACACGACTAATTTCAAGTGAATCGGAGCTCGTATGTGAAAGTTGGGTTTTGGGCCTCTTTTGTACATTGTATATTTTCGCGGCTTTTGACCAGTATTTTATGTAAATATTTTCTTTATCATTAAAAACCCAAAAAAATATAATTAGGTGTATTTTAGTTATCTTTAATTTTTTCATATTTTTCTGGATTTTTATCTTGTTTAAAAATGACAAAAAAATTATAAAACCCAAAAATCAAGGTATTCTATGTACATGGGATACCCCAAAAATTCACTTTTTACATTTGACCGATTTTGGCTTTGATGTCTTCATGAAAGTTGTAGGTCTCATCGAGACGAGCATTTTTCATGAAGGGACCTTTTCGATCCGAGGTCATTTGCTATTTCTTTTTGATTTTACAAAATGATTTTCCTTCGAATTTTCTGGTGCTGACACGTGGCGGCCCCAGGGGCCGCCACGTGTCAGCTGTTTTTCGCATATTTATTATTCCGTTTTTATAAAAAAAAATTAAAAAAAAATTAAAGGACGCACGTGCCTTCCAGGCACGTGCTCCGCACGTGCGCCCCCTTCCTTTGTTTCCAGCCCGCCACTTGGCCCATCCTAGGTCGTTCGATCTCGGCCGATCGAACGGCCTGGAACCCATCTTCCCCAACGGACTGCCCCGACTTCTCCGCCTCCTTCCGCAACTACCACACCGCCCCTCCTCTGATCTCGCAACGACCAACACCTCCCCAAGTCCTCCGCCCTCCATCTCCGATATCCTCGCACCCGCTCGGCCCCTCTCTCTATAAAAGAACCCCGGCGACCCCCCAGACCCGTATCCGCCGATAGAGCTTTGGGGAGGCGGAAGTGACAGAGCCCCTCTTCTTCGTCTTCGACGAGATCCGGCGTCGACCCAATGCCGCTGCAGCCACGGAGCTCACCCTCCGCCGCGTACTGCCCCGCTCCGCCAGCAGCATCGAGCCAATGACTTCTTCTTCTCTGCCTACGTCTCTGACAACGAACTTCACCGACCTTCGACATCTTCAGACCGCTCGACACCGGAGCCCCACCAGGCCGACCTCCCTCCACCTCCGCTTCACCGCCATCGACCGACTCCGCTGCTCCTTCGCCAAAGACGTTGTCAGCCACCGCCTACGACAGTCTCCGCTACGCCTCGGACCAGCCTCTGCTCAGCACAGACCGGGCACGAAGCCCGAGGTTCTCCTCCACCTCTCCTCGCTCCAGGACCCTTCAGTCGCACCGGCACCGCTCCACCGCATTATCAACGGCCGGCCTTTCCTCCGCTTCGGCCGGCCCACCCTCCGCCTCCACACCGCCAGCAGCCGGGTACCAGTCCTGAGACCCCTGCGCACGTGCGAGGCACGTGCGCCCGGGGGACGTCAGCAGATGCCAGCAATCACCCCTGGGTCACGTGGACTGCAAGTGCACCTTGGGTTAATTGCACAGCAGCCCTGGGCTTTCCGCGTTAATGCATTTCACCTGCGCCCACCGACCAGGTCACGTGCTTGGCACGTGACCCTAGTAAATATGTAGAGGAACCCCCAGTTATCGAGGTAATTGCAAACAAGTCCCCCAGTGCATTTTATTTGTTTATTTATTGCATCTATATCCCTGTCTTTCCCTTTAATTTTAAACCTTCACATGAGATCAATTAATTTATTTAAAAATAGCACTGTGTTTGTGGCTTGATTCTCTACATTTTGATATGATGTGGATATTTCTCTAATTAATGGTTAATTAATAATCAATTTTTCTATGGAAATTTGCGAAGTTTACCCAGTTTGTGCTCGAAATTTTGTAATTGATTAACCGGTGCTCTAAAAATCTCCGAAAAATCACATATTGTAGAGATTATTTTGGTTAACATTGTGCCCAAAAATCTTTGCATTTGCATGCATCATTTGCCCTGTAAAAATCATCTTGCATATTTCACTATTTAATTTTTAATAGGTATTAGATCTCACATTTTTGAGATTTAGGATTTTTTTGAGATCCATCACCTAGTGATAGATCTTAGATAATTTTGGTCTTCGAAAATAAGTAGGTTTGATATTTATTATAATGAAATTTTGAAAATCATTCTGTTTGCATTTAAAAATCCATAAAAAAATCATATTGCATCCAAAAATTCCAAAAAAAATTACATTACATTCATTTCATCATCATTTACAGTGTGGCCAAGTTTCGTATTTTTCGGATATCGTTTGATTGAAATTTACATTTTACTCCCTAAAATAGGCCAAAACCGCATCTTGCATCCCTTATTTGCATTGAAAATTCCAAAAAAGACCGCCTTGAAAACCGAACACGAAATTGGATAGACACAACTCTAGGTTGTTCCTTTACCTCCTTGTGATCGACCTTGGGACTTGCCCAAGTAAAACAAACATAAGAACCACTTGATTAAAATTGATTAAAAATTTGTGGTTATTTCTTGACCGTTTCCGATTGCCGCCTACAACGAACGATATTTTATTTACACGCACGAAGATTAAAAACAACTTCTTAAAGCGGCATTCTCGGGCTCGTCAGATGGCGCCGTTGCCGGGGAGGCAAACGGCTTAGTTTTGTGTTTTGAAAAAATTTTCGCTCGGTTTTCTGCATTCGGGTAGTCTAACCCCCGAATTGTTCATTGTAAATACCATTTTATTTCCAGCATTTATTTTTCAGCATTTATTCGCTTGTTCTATTTTCTGAGTCACTCTCTTACACATATCTCTCTTATTTTTCTTGCGAGGTACTCGACGTACGTGGAGCGGTTTTCAAGAAACCGATGCATCTTCACCGACATCCGAAGAAGCCGCAATTAATTTAAGATCGAGTCAAGTCGTGAGAGAGCGTAGAGTCTAGGTTTTTAATTTCTGCAAATTTCCATTTCTGCTCATTTACAGCGGTGTCCGTTTGGACTCTCGCGTCTGTAAAAAAGACTCTGAACTATTCTGTGGTGTGTCGTGGCCTGTTTCACTCTCCGGTGAGGGTGGGGCCCGACATGAGTGGCGACAAGGATAGACCTGCACATACGGCTCTCAGAGCATTTTTTACTTTCTGATTATGCTCGTAGGATCTTAAGCCACACTGCACTTTAATCAAGACGCACATACATCATTCAACTTAGCCAAATTTAACTCAATTCTTCCCGCTAATAGAAATTTCTGTTTAGGTGCGGTTTTTTTTTATCAGCTTGCACGCATATAGAATAATTTTTTAAATTCTGTCTAGCATCCCACATGAAGATTGCGAGGAGGCACTGTAAGTCTTCTAACTGAGCATTCATCATAGTTTTCCACGTGCATCGGCTTTTCCCGACGTTCTCCCCCTTGTTTTATCACATAAATCTAAAGGAAATTGGGACTGGACGGTAGACGTGTATTTGTGCTCATCTAAATTCTTCAGTGATCACCTAATTAAAATTGGGACTGCTAAATATAGCCGATCAAAATAACCCATAAAATCAAGAATTTCTGCGGGAGAGCAACCCCGACCTTGTATGTTTCTATTTTTCTAAGTGAGCGAGAGACGATACTTAAGGCTAGAGCCCAAATCCGAAATTTCAGCTCGCTAAATTCCTGCCAAGATTGATTTATCACCAACTAAAATTGAAAAGATAATAGCCGAACTCTTACGGCTTCATTGTGTGTGTTGGTGAACCCAGGGTTTGAATTGTGTTTGCATTGGTGTGCGTGAACCGATTTCAAGATCAATAGCCGCACATTTGATTTCTCTTGACTACCCCGTGCAATCATCTCTCTCCTTTCTTGATTCACCATGGAATTCTTGTCCAATAACTCTTGCAGACCCAACCCCTCATTCCTTTCAGCTCTTTCAAAAATAGCCGAACGTTTATCCGAGAATCCATCAGAGCTATACTATGAAAATGAATTCGTATCGGTTAGACCCAAAACACCTCCCCCTCAACCACCAATAAAGCCATCTCCTTCTGCTAATCCGACCTATTTCATGAATAACAACCCTTTGTATTCAGAGCAGACAAACCAACAAATGATTGAGGGCTCTACTTCTTCATTTAATCCTCTTTACGTTGATCATGCAATTCATCCCTCATATTCGGTAAATGTCAATCCATCATTCATGGGAGATGATAACCACATGATCGAATTGAACACTTCTTCACCTCTTCCATCAATCTTGAACACCAAAGAAAAATCATTATCCTGGATCTTCACTCATACAGGGGATTGGGCCGACCACATAAGATCACAACTCCCCTTGGACCAACTCCACTTACCTAGACCAAATGAGCAGCCACCTTCCATGATTATTGAGGAGATACTTTCAGAAAATGATGATCGTATATCAGATATTTCAAGAGACCCCTCTCCTAGTACATATAGAAAAATGGAAGAGGACATTGAATTACAAAAACATACCCCAACTGCTCCCATACTTGGCCAAGAAGAGATTTTGGAGAATATTTTGAGGATGAATAAGAAATTTGATTTAATGGAGGATAAATTTCAAGAACTTGCCGATCGATTAATCTCTGGTAGCTCGGATGTAAAAATGAATGAGGAAATGATTGGATCTAGGATTGAAAATTTTGATGATATTCAGGGACCTAGGGATTATTCTGAGAATTTCACTTCTACATCTTACTCCCTTAGAAATGACTATGCAGCGGACTATCACCCTGAACACCAGAGCCCCTTTTCATCTGAAGAACACCCCACACCCCCACACCACCCAGAAAATACCAAAAAATGGAAATATTTGAAAATCACAAAAAAATTGAAAATTCAGAAAATTTCATAAAATTGAAAGTGAAGAAGATCTGAAGAATTTGGATCCTGCTGTACGGGAAGCAATAGGAAAGAAATTGATTTTTGAACTTCCCTTTCTACAGGCCATTGAACACTTCCCCGATCTTATATGATTTGTAATGGACAAATTGATGAATAAGAAGTCGGGTAGGATACGAACAAAGACTGAAAGACATATCTTGTCAATGGCCTCCTCCTTGGTGTTGAGGAGAAAAACCAAGAGCCGCATAGTGAAGCGGTTACCCAGATATGACTGCGAAATCAAAGACACAATTTTTACCCATGCTCGGATTGATGACACTTCACCGATCAATATTCTCCCGACCTCTGTATTCCATGAACTCAAACTCGGATCGATATGGAAGATATGAGAGATTGTTCAATTAGCAGACCGATCAATAAAGCGGCCGAGAGGAACCATTTCTGTCATCATGAAATTCCAAGGTGCTCCGCTCAAAGTAGAATTCACGATCATTGATGTTGAGCATCAAGGAGAATTCACCCAGTCCCCAATCATTCTCGGAAAGCCATTCTTGGCATTGGCCAAGGCGAGTATTGATTGTGAGACTCGGGAAATCAATTTCACAGCATTGGAAGCACTTAGATCTGACCATATCTTTGAGTAACCACGATCTTCTGAGGCAACCCACGAAGTCCCCGACAACCGTAACCATGAAGCGGTAGAAGAGCCCTACCCCGCAGCCACACCTGAGATGGCGGTTGTTGATGAGACTATTGGTTTAGAAAATCTCCCCCTTGCTCCATTCCCAGCCGCTCTCACCACGGAGAATCATGTATATGAATCATGTGATCCGGAGACTTATGCATGGGCACACCCTGGGTCGACCTACTCTGACTATGTGGATTACATCAACTCGACACAGGAATGTGCCAACATCGAATCAATTGAGAAAGAACATGCAGAGACTCTCCCCAGTATTTCAATTCCCGTGGATCTCAAAATAGACAACTCTTTCTACTACGATCTTGAGACATATGCATGGTCACACCCTGGAGCAACATTATCTGAATATCTTGACCAAGTCATCCCAAATCGAGAGTGATCGAACATTCGGGAGACTAAGAACAATCACACAGACCAAGCACCAACCAAGGAGAATCTCAATGGCTATTCATCTGGATACTCAAGTGAACCGACACCTTCACGACGAAATAAAAAGAGAGTCACCTTTGACCTCCCGGAAGAGGTATCGTCTGACGGTTCCTCATCAGGTTCGGAAAAGATGGTCTACATGAGTGAAGTCTGTTCGGCAGCCCTAAAGCCATATCTTCGTAAGGATCCAAAATTCAATCCTCGTTGGACAACTCCCGTTCCTAACTACTGCTCATCCAAAGCTGATGCTCCTGCCCTCTTCAAGTACACTGCAATTCTTTCGTATGAGACGACTGAGACCGGTGCTTCTAAGCTATCATCTGAGGACAAATAGATTGACCCCAAGAAGGAACGAATACTGAGGAAACAATTAAAGAAACAAAGAGACATGCAGACTTGGAGTATGTCCACTTTCAAATACTACTCCTCTGAGGATAACTCTGATGATGGATATCTTTCATCTGACTCAAACACTTCATCTATTATCCATCATGATTTTTCTGAGGATAACTCTGATCATAGTTGGGAATCATATGCCTCATCTCCATCTCATCATTATGATCTCCCACCGCAGGCTCACAAGAAGATCAGTCGAAAACCGCCTTAATCATTCGGCTACCCACCCTCCCTCCCGACCACATCGGTCTCCTTGTACACCTTCTTCCTCTACTTAGGCCAAGGCCTAAGTATAGGGAGAGACCGATGCCATTAATATATACCATTTCTCTCATCACACTCCTTCTCCCGACCGCTCCATTTCCACCCTTCTTCCATACTTAGGCTGTCCAGAACCTAAGTATAGGGGGAACCAACACCCACCTGTTTATACTCTCTTCATCCACATATCCCGACCGCTTCATTTTCCCACTCTTCTTCTATACTTAGACTATTCACAGCCTAAGTATAGGGGGCCAAACCACTGTATATAAATTTTCCACTCTCTTACACTTAGCCCGAGCTATGTCTTCATTACACTTTTGTGCTCTGAGGATACAGCACTCGCTAAGTATAGGGGGGTATGTATATATACTTTGTATATATTTTACCTATATCTCGTACTTTCGCGTAAGTCTATATGTATTTACGGGGTGGGTACTAACAAAAAAAACAAAAAAGAAGAAGAGTTTTTCTAGTAACCTTGCCCAAAATTTTTGAAAAAAATGGCTTCTTATTTCATTTTTGCATCAAAAAAAATCAATCAAAAATCACACACACAAAAAAATGTCTGCATTTCACACACCTGCACTTCATCCAGCATCGCATCCATTGGCATCTGTGAAAAGTCATTGGTATCTGAACCGAGTTATGAGTGGAAACCGAGAGTGGTCTGGACTTGACCTTAATCCACCTAGTTTTCAGAGGAACTTCACCGAGAAATAGAATTTTAAGAACTTCAGGTCTTTTGACTTAATTCTTTAAGTTCCACATGACATTGTGCAGCATTTGACTCTTAGTGTCTAACCTGGTCTCTTCATTCTGGGTACAACTATGGAATAGGGAATTAATTCGCACTCTCACACTATGCACTTAGCTCAACCCAGACGGGATGTTGGAAGACTGTGTGAGTTTCTTTTCTGGTAGCGTGGAAATCTAAAGATCGGAGTAAGGGTTGAAATAAAGCTTCGAAAAAGGGATGGATGGCTGGGCACAATTTTTTCTAAGACCCCAAAAAATGTACGGAATAAAAAGATGCTATATCCGTAGGGGCAAAACAAGATCCAAGCAGAACCACCAAAAATTCCAAATACAAAGAAGCATTCTACCAAATAAAAATTGGACCAAAAAGGACCAAGCTTCAAGAGACTTGGCTACACTGGACATCTTCACAAGGAGAGGTGACTACACTGGCCACCCCCTCCAGTTCTTTTCTCTTTCTTCTAGCTTCTCCCCCCATTTCGATTGTGAACACATCACGACAAACCTTAGAAGGAAATACCTGACTCCCCGAGGACGAGTTACTGGAGAGGAGAGGAGCATGGTAGTCCGGCATTCTGGATGGGAAGAGCTAAAACCCTTCACACACATGAGTCGGTTATTCAATGTTCATAGGGTATACTTTGGGAAGAGGATTGATCTAAGATGACTTCTGAGCTGAAACTGCGACAATGATGTGTAGAACTTGAGGGCTGTTGATTTTAAAATTATAAGCCTCACAGAAGTTCCGCCACACTATTAATCCAAAGGTCGAGTTTAGTTTCACTTTCACCTTCAGTACATGGTCTTGGTATGGAACCCAGTCTCATTTCACTTCATGGCATTTCTTTTTGATGCTCAGGGACGAGCATGGTTTAAGTATAGGGGGATGATGAATCTCGGATTCATCACTCTAAGTCTCATTAATTAAGCTCAAGTCCCTCAAAATCAACTGCATTTCTGCATTTATTTCACATAATTAGCATTTATGCATGATTTCATAAGAATTTCATTTTAGCATTAATTTCTGCATAAAATAAGAAGCCAAAAATCCAAGCCAAAAATGACATGTAAATAGCCTAACTTCCCCTATTTTTAACTCCTCCATGCTAACACCACATGACACAAAACCATCTCCACTGTGTACATATCACTAAAAAGAATAAATGAAAAATACAAAAAAAATCACTAACCCAATTAAGTGGACCAAAAACCCAAACCCTAGTTTCCGGATCTTCGGATTAAAAGCCACATATCTCCCCCATCCAGTGTTCGATTTGATCCTACTCACTTTCTAACTAATGCACATTCAATTACCTTCAAAACAAGACTAAGTTCAAGTGAATCGGAGCTCGTATGTGAAAGTTGGGTTTTGGGCCTCTTTTGTACATTGTATATTTTCGTGGCTTTTGACCAGTATTTTATGTAAATATTTTCTTTAACATTAACAACCCAAAAAAATAGAATTAGGTGTCTTTTATTTATCTTTAATTTTTTTCATATTTTTCCGGATTTTTATCTTGTTTAAAAATGAAAAAAAAAATATAAAACCCAAAAATCAAGGTATTCTATGTACATGCGATACCCCAAATATTCACTTTTTACATTTGACCGATTTTGGCTTTGATATATTTATTATTTCATTTTTATAAAAAAAATTAAAGGACGCACGTGCGACGCACGTGCCTCCCAGGCACGTGCTCCGCACGTGCGCCCCCTTCCTTTGTTTCCAGCCCGCCACTTGGCCCATCCTGGGCCGTTCGATCTCGGCCAATCGAATGGCCTGGAACCCATCTTCCCCAGTGGACTGCCCCGACTTCTCCGCCTCCTTCCGCAACTACCACGCCACCCCTCCTCTGATCTCGCAACGACCAACGCCTCCCCAAGTCCTCCGCCCTCCATCTCCGCTATCCTCGCACCCGCTCGGCCCCTCTCTCTATAAAAGAACCCCGGCGACCCCCCAGACCCGTATCCGCCGATAGAGCTTTGAGGAGGCGGCGGTGACAGAGCCCCTCTTCTTCGTCTTCGACGAGATCCGGCGTCGACCCAACACCGTTGAAGCCACGGAGCTCGCCCTCCGCCGCGTACTACCCTGCTCCGCCAGCAGCGTCGAGCCAACGACTTCTTCTTCTCCGCCTACGTCTCCGACAATGAACTTCACCGACCTTCGACATCTCCAGACCGCTCGACACCGGAGCCCCACCAGGCCGACCTCCCTCCACCTACGCTTTGCCGCCATCGACCGACTCCGCTGCTCCTTCGCCAAAGACATCGTAAGCCACCGCCTACGATAGTCTCCGCTACGCCTCGGACCAGCCTCTGCTCAGCACAGACCGGGCACGGAGCCCGAGGTTCTCCTCCGCCTCTCCTCGCTCCGGGACCCTTCAGTCGCACCGGCACCGCTCCACCGCATCATCAATGGCCGGCCTCCCCTCCGCTTTGGCCGGCCCGCCCTCCGCCTCCACACCGCCAGCAGCCGGGTGCCAGTCCCGAGACCCCAGCGCACGTGCGAGGCACGTGCGCCCGGGGGGACATCAGCAGACGCCAGCAATCACCCCCGGGTCACGTGAACTGCACGTGCACCTTGGGTTAATTGCACAACAGCCCTGGGCTTTCCGCCTTATTGCATTTCACCTGCACCCACCGACCAGGCCACGTGCTTGGCACGTGACCCTGGTAAAATTGCAGAGGAACCCCCAGTTATCTAGGTAATTGCAAACAAGTCCCCCAGTGCATTTTATTTGTTTATTTATTGCATCTATATCCCTATCTTTCCCTTTAATTTTGAACCTTTACATGACATCATTTTATTTATTTAAAAATAGCACTGTGTTTGTGGCTTGATTCTCTACATTTTGATATGCTGTGGATATTTTTCTAATTAATGGTTAATTAATAATCAATTTTTCTGTGGAAAATTGCGAAGTTTACCCAATTTGTGCTCTAAATTTTGTAATTGATTGACCGGTGCTTTAAAAATCTCCGAAAAATCACATATTGTGGAGATTATTTTGATTAACATTGTGACCAAAAATCTTTGCATTTGCATGCATCATTTGCCCTGTAAAAATCATCTTGCATATTTCACTGTTTAATTTTTAATAGGTATTAGATCTCACATTCTTGAGATTTAGGATTTTTCTGAGATCCATCACCTAGTGATCGATCTAGATAATTTTGGTCTTTGAAAATAAGTAGGTTTGATATTTATTATAATTAAATTTTGAAAATCATTCTGTTTGCATTTAAAAATCCATAAAAAACATCATATTGCATCCAAAAATTCCAAAAAAAATACATTACATTCATTTCATCATCATTTACAATGTGGCCAAGTTTCGTATTTTTCGGACATCGTTTGATTAAAATTTACATTTTAGTCCCTAAAATAGGCCAAAACTGCATCTTGCATCCCTTATTTGCATTGAAAATTCCAAAAAAGACCGCCTTGAAAACCGAACACGAAATTGGATAAACACAACTCTAGGGTGTTCCTTTGCCTCCTTGTGATCGACCTTGAGACTTGCCCAAGTAAAACAAACATAAGAACCACTTGATTAAAATCGATTAAAAATTTGTGGTTATTTCTTGACCGTTTCCGATTGCCGCCTACAACGAACGATATTTTATTTACACGCACGAAGATTAAAAACAACTTCTTAAAGCGGCATTATCGGGCTCATCAGCGGCGACGGGAGCCGCGATCTGGAGGGGGCACATGGACAGCCGCGCGGAGCGGCGTCGAGGTACGGACGGGCGACGCGGGGCGCCTCCTTGCGCGACGCGTTGGGACTCGTGGCGGCGCTGCCGTGAGGTGCCACCGTAAAGGGCGGTGTTGCCGCCCTATTGGAGGGTGGGGCTCTGGAAGTCTGGAAGGAGGCCCTGCTGCTGGCGACAGCGCGGGAGGAGGTGGCTAGGCACCGCTGGCAAGAGGGTGCGGGGGCAGCGCACGGGATGGTGACCTGTTGCCGATTTTTTTGTTTTTTTTGTTTTATTTTATAGTAATCAGAACAATAAAAAGATTTTTTATATTATTATTTCATTAAAAATAGTAAATAGAATTAAAAAGAAAAACAAATTTAAACATTATCCTGCAAAACCAATGTTAGAGACAACAACAACAATTTTTTTATTTTTCCTACAAAAACAAGTGTGAGGTGAACAAGAAAAACAATTATATGATCTCTTTATTTATTTATTTATGCACAAAAAGAGGAATTGTGAACGGTCAGATCTTGCGGTTTTTGTGGACTGGATCCGGAGATCCGACCACCGTGCGTGGTCGGATGTGAGAGGTTGTGCGAGGAAGAATGTGAAATGCAAAGATCAGAAAATGAGATGAAAATCAGTTTCGGAGGCGGATCAAAGTGTGGTGTCATGATCTATAAGAACATAACACAAGCTAAGTATAGGGGTTCATATATATATATATATATATTAGCTATAACCAGTACTTCCATATTTTTATAATATGGCTAATTAATAAAAAAATAAGACACACAAATACCCAATTCTATGTATTTACTGATTAATAAATAAGGTTAAAAATATTTTTTGCAAAATATTTGAAAATAGTTTGAAAAACATTTAGAAAAATCTTTTGAAAACTATTTAGAGAATGCTTTGCTAAATATATTCAACCATTGTAAAAATATTTTGTGTGTAAAATTTCTTTTCTTTGTTCGAAATAAAAACTTTTGAAAATATATTTGCAAAATATTTTGAAAAATGGTTGCAAAAATAGTTTTAAAAAATCTATTTATATTGTTTAAAAAATCTTTGTAAAATGATTTTCAAATTTTGTAAAATGTTGTAAAAATTAGTTGTCAAATTAATTTGTAAAATAATATTTTAAAAATGCTTATAAAAACCATTTCAAATTATTTTTTGAGAATTATGTCCATAATAAAATCATTTATAAAACCTTCTTATACATGTAAATTCTTAAAAACCCAACTCTTGTAAATAATAAGAAGCATCCCCGTGTAAATATTTGTACCTATTTCTTTTCCAAAAACTTTTTGTTTTGGAAAATCCCTGAAACTTTGCAAAATCAAAAATTTCAAAAACATTTGCAGCATCTTTTCAAAAATTGCATAAAAAATTACAAAGCCTATATCATCAATAAAAAGTTCAAAATTAGAAAAGTACATCATAAAATGATTTTTTGCATTGTACATAGCATTTTTATTTTTCAGATTGAGTTTGATAATTGAACAAGTCTAATAAAATATGAAGATTGGAGCTTGGTTGGACCGTAAATGTACTTAATCACATGAACCTTGTAGGAACGGGAATTGAAGTACTTCAGGTATAGTTGACTTAATTCTTTGAGATCATGAAACTTGGTTCAATGTCGTTTATGTAGAGTATTTCAGAGCACACATGTGACTATTGTTGATAATGATCTAGCTTGTAACCCCTGCACCTTACAGTTTACTCACCTCAGTTGAAGTGATGGAGGGTTGGATTTGACAGCATGAGACACAAGCCAATGGAAACATCGGAAGTCACACATTTGTGGCGATTGTACCCCAATCCGGTCCAGTAGCCATGAGGTGTTGGTTGCAACAAAGCCTAAAAAGTGGGATAGTCTACTAATGAATACCCATTCCATCACCTTTATTTATAATTTTGGTCATAAAAATCCTAGCTAATGCATGTAAATACCCTTAATTTGCACAAATTAACATTCATTGTTTGTTGTATAAATATTGTATAAAATAATGTTTTTAATGTTAAAATTATATAATAAAGAATAGAAAATAAAATGAATAAAATTTCAAAGGTATTTATGACCCTAAACCCTGAGATCTATGCATCTTGACGACTAGGTCGAGAAGGAATAAAGTAGGGGGAGATTAGTGCCAATAATACAATAAAATTCTCATTTATTTATTCATTATTTATTAATTTTTGGGACTTATATTATTTTATACTTGTTATATCTCAAATAAAGAAATGAAAGTTGTAGATAATAATATAGAAAAATACAAAATTGAATTTATGTAAAAAGTAATAAACATTTTATTTTTATACTAAAAAAAGGCCAAAATCCCAACTTCACATACACATATCTCTCAAATAAAAACTCAAAATATATATAATCACCTTTAATTTTTATAACATTTTATAAGCTATTTAATGAAGGTGGTTTCATATTTTTGGAATTAAGGTATGAAACTTAGGTTTTGGGCCCTTGTTGTATAGTTTAGCTGAATAAAATATTGATTTTATTTATTCTTTATTATTTTTATAATTTTATATTTTATAATTTTGTAAAATATTATATAATATACGTAGATATTAAAAATAGAATAAGTCTATAAATAAAACAATAAAATAAAATATGTAAATAAAATACATAGATGAAATACATACCTATATATTTACTGTACCTATTTATTTAAGTGTATATATTACTTCAGAAAAATATAAAATAAATATATTTGAATATATAAAAATAATTTGAAAATAAATAAAATAATAAAAGCAAATAACAAAATCAAAATTACAAAATGAAAATAAAATACACAAAACATATGTGAATATACCTATAAAAACCCTAAAAACTAACTTGTAACTAATAACTTCTAAAAATAATAATAATAATAATCTATAGAAAATAAGAAACATTTTTTTATAACTATATTTTAATAAAATCATTTACTATTTATTTTATATTTTACAAATAATTTTTATGATAGTTTTTCCTGGTTGGTCCATGTAAAGGAACCAGGTTTAGTCATTAGTTGATTATAGTCAACTCCCTAATTCATGTCCCATGCTCGAATAGCCCTAGTTTCGATTGTTTCTTCATCCATTTTTTCGGCTCGACCTTTTCATCCATTCACCTTGATTCTTTTGGACCTTTTTCTCCATGATCTTTGGTGATACACAAATGTGTGATTCCTTGGACCGAGAACCACTGACTCGACCATTCTTCATCGATCTTTGGAGCTTCCTGTCACGTTGTACATAAACACCTCTCGAGCTCTCATCCATTTTTGAATCACCTTTGGTCGGTTTTGGCGTCCCTCTTTGGAGCTCTAGATTAAGGTCGGTGACAGGGACATCTCCAACTCCTCATATGCGAAGCCAGGCGGTCTAAGGTTGATCTCCACTACCTCTGACAGAGCACTGAGGTCCCATCTCGTCAGTCTTGAGTGACTTGAGGTCCTCTTTCTCTATTTCCATGGCGTATTTACTTCCAGCTTTTCGTTTATGCAACTAGGTTAGTGATTTATTAATTGTGTTGGTGTTAAATTGATATTTCATAGTTTAGCTCCAACGAACCTTTCAGTCATGATTCCCATGTTGACCTACTCGTCGGCCACCACCACCTTCTTCTCCTCACGTTTCCCTACACCCCTTTCCACTCCATTCAACCTGATCCTCCCTAGAGCAGGATCTGGGTGCTTCACCTCATGCACCTCGCTAGAGCACCTCCACCTGCTCCATTTACTCCTCCATTCTACTACCTGAAGAGTCGAGGCAATTTTCCCGCAAACCCTTGATCGTATTACACAGGTCTCAGAGCTTCCACACTAGCTGGAGTCGATTTTGAGGTCCACCTGAGGCTCTTGGAACTTCGTAGCTCTGTCAGCCTCTTGGGAACCCTCTGGTCATTGCTGGAGTGTTTTGAGGTGTCCAGCAGATAGAAGACTCCCTCATGAGCATTCAGACCTTTTTGCAGCCCCAAAGAACGTCGGAGAGGCCAGATCTCGTCGGAGGATGCTCGCCTCGTCGAAGCTACCTCCTTGTTCTTCCCCATCTCCTCTCCGTCGTCCGATCGAAGGCTTGCTCCAGTTTGTACCACAGCCGTTGGATGTGCCAGTCGCTCACTGTTGATCTCGCGCCCGAGATCTAATCCACGCCATCCGCGGCAAAGCGTCATCACGCTACCAAAGGCCACCATGTGTCAAGTGGGCGAACCAACATCGTCCGCCCACGCACATTAGCTGGTTTATTTTACATCTTAGGCTTAGCCAACTTTTGTATATATATTAATACTCAAATATTCATCTACCGTTCATTTATTTATATATTATTTGCAAAGAAACCCCTAGCTTTTATTGTAATTGCGTTTAAATCCATGCTCGCGAGGCTCACATGTCCATACATGTGAGATTGGCTATTTTGTGGGCAAGCCCTTAGAGGTGTCTATATTTTGTTTTAGTCAATAACTTATATTCTCGTTATATATTTTAATAAAAATTGTAGTAAAAGCCTTAGATATTTATTTTAATTGCATATATAGACCTACTAGTGCATTAAATTTTGTGTATTTGTTTTATTTATTAAATTAGCTGTTATGCTTAGAAAAATCCTAACAAAATAGGGCTTAGCTTCTGATATGTTGTAGATTCACGCCAAATTTTTAGATCAAAATTTTATGGCCTTTTACTATTTATTTATTATCATTTAGAGTATATTGTTTTCCTGTTTTTATTATAAAATCCATAAAAATATAAAATCTGCTTAAAAAATTACAAAAAATGTAGTTAATGTTTATTTAGTTATTTTACAACTCTAGATCAAAAATCCATAAAATAGAAAATAAAATTTTTAAAAATTGAAAATCCAAAAACCTAATAAATATCTATAAAATTCTTAAAATCCAAAATAGAAGTTCTTTATTTTATTAATTTTTTATATTATTATATATCTATTAAAATTAATTTAAATAATTTTAGACCAATTTTTCTATTTTTAATTTCATTTCAATTTCAGATATTTATTAAATCCTTGATTTGGGATATTTTTACTTTAAAATTATATAAAATTATAAAAAAACTAAAAGTAAAAAAACTAGTAAAAACGTCTAAAAACCAAAAGGATTTATTTTTTGAATTTTGAGCATTTTTTAATTATATATATCACTCTATATTGTATATATAGTCTTATAAATCTTACGTAAGATAATTAAAAGAAAATGAAAATATAAAAATATTATATATATAATCAAAAACAAAATACAAAAGGGTTTTTTATCAGTTGTTCCTCCTCTAAGATATGCAATTTCAATTATGCCCCTCCCTTTTGGGAATATCAGTTGTGCCCTTGACTTCTTTCTCTGTTATCACATGTGCCCTTCCATCAGATTGACCGTCAAAGAATTAAAATAACCATGGATTATTCAAATTACAGTGTGGTTAAGTGGAGCATTTTGGTCAAAATTAAATCTCCCCCTCATTTCCCCTAAGCGAATCATCTGGAGCTAGACTTCCGTCTAGGAGGAGAATTATCTGAGAATCTGAGTACAACAGTATAGTGCTCCTTTATCTTCTTCATCGTCACGTGGAGGAGCAAGAGCACATCCAACAGGCCAGGTCTGGGAGGAGGAGCTAGATGGGGCAAGCCGGGGAGGAGAGGCAGAGGGGGTGGAGGAAAAGGTGCGGGGTGGGCTGGGGAGAATCCGGGGCGAAGGGGGAGACGTGGGGCTTAGGGAGTGGTGTAGGGCTATGGGAGAAGCAGGGGGTGGAGACGAGTGGGAGGGGGAGGAACTTAGGACGGCTTGGGGAGGAGCTGGAGCAGAGGGGGAGGCAGGGGGTAGAGAGAGGGCGGAGGGGGAGGATAGGATGGGGGGAGTAGCAGGGAGCTAGGGGTGAGGGGGAGGTGCTCCGAGTGGGATGGGGAGGAGCTTGGGAGGTGGGGGTCACTAGGGTGGCGGGAGGATGGAGTGGGAGGTGCAAGGGAGGAGCTCGGGGCGAAGATCGAGGCTGGAGGGGTGATGAAACTCGATTTCATCATCATAATTTCACATTATTAACCCCCATGTTTAAACATGTGTCAATAAAATCCAGATAATGTCATGTAATTATTAGAGTCCTTAATAAATTAAAAACCACAAAAAAATTGTAAAATTAAAATCTGTGGTATTTTTAGCCTTAAAAATACCCTCCAAAATGTTTCGGGTCTTTGTTTGATCTCATCTCCAGTTTTGGTCAACATGAAACTTGTAGATCTCGCCAAGATCTATAACTTTCATGTTTTGAGTTTTCTCAAATTCGACCATCTTAACCCTCAAAACTCAATTTACTTTTGGAATAATCTGATTGGGCCACGTGGCCCGTTCTGGGTGAGCCACGTGGCCCGCTCCCTTTGTCTTATCCGCCCGCATTTTTGGACCGTTGGATCTTGATCTCGATCCAACGGTCGCTCTTTCTCCACGTACACCTTTTACCACAGCCATCAGATCGGCCTTCATCTCTGATCCACGCCGCACGTTCCTCCTCGCTCTACGTGCGCCAAGTGTCACCTTCTCCGCCATTAGATCAGTGTCTGAAGCTGTAATCCCCACCTCACATTTCTGCTATGCCCCGACCGTTCGATCAGAGCCTCCTTCACATCTGCTCCATTCGTTCGTGTTTCAACGTCAAGACGACACGTGGCGCACCGTCCACCCTCCGATCCAGCGCCTTAGATCTAATCTAGATCGTCAGTGAGCGCCCTTATGTCCGCCATTGGATCTCCAGATCCAACGGCTGACCATCGTCGTCAACCTCCCGCAACTCTTCTTCCCCACGATGTCCACCTTGCGAAGACCTCTCCCCCTTTCCATTTTCCCCGCGTCACCATCCACCTCCTCCACTCGCCAACTGCCTCACGTTCAACCTCCACCATCCCTCGTCCTCGCCAGTCCTCCATTACCCCACGAAACCCTCTCCTTCGCTCCATGCGCGCCCTCTAAACCCACGTCCTCGCCACCTGGACCGCCGGATCGCCCTTCAAATACCGCGCCTCCCCCTCCGTTCGCCCTGGTCTGCCTTTATGCGGGGAAGGCCCAGTCCTCCTCCGTCTCCCTGTGACAGGGGGAGGCAGAGGATCGAGCGAAGATGACCCATTCGCTCCGGTGAGACCCGCCGCCCCCCCATGGCGGTGTTACGGTGCTTAACCACCACTTAGCTGCTCCAATCAGCCGGTGGAGTCCAGCGATGACCGGAGCTCTGCTCAGGAGCTCAAGCACAGGCTCTCCGCTCCGCCCGACCAAGGTAAGATCCCTTCGACCTCCTCTGCTTTTATTTTGATTTTTTTTAATCGCTACACTTTTCTCCTCCATTGATCGCCTCCCAAGATCCACCTCGCAACCCCCCTTCGACGCGCATCGCTCAGATCCTCTTCTCCTTCCTCCAAACCCTAGGTCACCCTCGACCCATCTCCTCCGCCACCTCCGGCGGAGGAGCTCCGAGCTCCCACTTTGTTCATTCGCAGAGCTCCCACTCCATCACACTTTGCACGCACAGATAGTTTGCTTGCTTCGGCTATGTGCTACTAACCACGCAGGTTAGCCAAGGCCTCAATGGCCGGATGATCGCCGGAGCGAACTTCGTCACGATCACCTACGGCTTCAGAGCTCCGATGGACTGAGCCAAGCTATCCTGCGCCTTCCCCGAGCTCCAAGGTTCCTCGACGATCATTAATGGATCTCTGGGGAGGCCGCTCACAGCCGAGAACGATAGGCGAAGGAGGAGCTCCTTCGCTGAAGCTCCAAACTCGCCGCCGCCTGCAACTGATGAAGAAGGAGCAGTCACCGTTGGATGCTCCGCGCCGGAGTTCATCCAACGGCCATGATGCAACCACGTCAACAATCCACTCTTCTTTCCGAGGCCGTTGGATCTTCGATGATCCGACGGTGTATGAACAGCCCTGGAGTTCTATCGCCAGAGACCATTGGATCCTCACGATCCAATGGCTATCATTCAGCCACGCGTCGACGCCAGAGCCACCCCGAGCCTAGCGTCTGAGCCTCCAGGCTTGGATGCTCCCGAGCCTGCATCGAGCCTGAACCAGTGTCCAAGACAAGCCGAAGCAACACCTACCCTCTGCCAAGCCCGAACCTACTTCCGAGCCTGGATGGCACGTGCTAGGCATGTGCGCATCTAAGCAATTTGCAGAGACGCCCTCCGAGCTTCTCCAATTTGTAGAAAGGCCCCTACGCGTGTGGGCAAATTACAGGGAAGGTCACGTTCTTTTGCATATTTACATTTCAGTCCTTTCCAGGGACCTTTTTGTAGTTATCATTTCATGTTTTCTTTCACTTATGCCCTTGTCTTTCTTTATGCATATCTTGATCTATGTATGTCCAATTGAGTTGATTTCAGTTTCGTTTTAAAGCTGGTTTGATAGTCTTTCTAATGGCATGCTTAATTGTTGTTTTGGACACAATGATTTTTATGTATTATGTAGTAGCCTTGTGTCTATTCGAGCTTGAACTGATGCCTTACTTAAAATTGTTCATCACATCTGCCTCTTTAATTAAACTTGAAATTAACTCTAGTTTAACTTTGCTCATCATTTTTACCTAGGGCATATTTTCATTGCATTACATGGCATTTATTTGCATGATAAAAATTGATAAAAAATGCATGTTTTATTTTTAATACATTGTTGTTTTTTGCATGATTTGACCTATATATTCCTCAACCCAACACTTAGTTAAATAGATGAAAATCCGGATTATTAGAGAAAGGCTCATGTCCCTGGGTTCAACCTTGGTATCTTACCAAGTAAAATAAAAAAAACATAACCATCTCATTCTTATTTGACATATATCAATCAGATGGTTTTTGATGAGCCCGAATTGGCCCGACTGCTACGACATTATCAAGTGCTAATTACGCACTTTTAGAGGGCCAATTTTGTGATTCATCAAATGGCGTCGTTGCTGGGGACACGGCTCATTTCTTATATTTTTTGGATTTTTTGTTTATTTAATTTAGTGTTCATTTTATAGGTCAATTTGTCAATTCATTTTGCATTGTAAAATTTTCTTCTCTATCGATCTCTAACTATTGTTTTTGTGGCAGGGCCCTTGATGGTTTAAGGAGGCGAGGAGCAGGATGCTTCCCGCTGCGAGGAGCCGCAAAACATACGTGGAGCAAATAGGGAAGAAAGAAAAAAATGTGTGTCTCGCATTTTATTTTTTACATGCATAATAATTCGTCTTTTACAGCGGTCTTCGATTGAAGACTCGCGATTGTAATCGTACGATCGTGGTTGTGTGGGGATCGTCCCTACTTGAGTGTCGACCTAGGACCAGGCACGCAGCTCTTTGAGCGGTTTTTATTTTCCATATTTTTATGTGCTTGATCGTAGGTAGGACACACTAAATTATAGACGCACATAATCTCGCCTCACTTAGCCAAATTTAATGGATATCATTCCCCGCTAATAGATGCATGATTAGATGCGGCTGTTATCGACTTGCATACATGGATTTTGGTTTTCAAAACAGCCCAAATTTTCACGTGTTTTCGTCAAGTCACTGCAAGTTTTGTCGCTTAGCCTAGATCGCGGTTTTTATCGAATACATATTTTTCTCGGCTTTCTATTCCTAGCTTGATCACCTAGGATTAATGGAAAATGGGAATGAACGGTAGACAATGATTGCTTGATTTTGTGCTAATCATAATTCAATGATAACCTAAAATAAAATTGGGACTGTTAATTGCAAGTCAACATAAAATGGAGTAAAACCTTGGTTTTGGGAGAGCAACACCTTCGCGTACGCATTGATTTTCATTTCACAAATTTCTCCGCGTAAAAATCTAATGTTTTATCACCAATAAAACCGACAAGATAATAAACCAACCGCGGTTGGTTTCATGTGTGAGTTGGTGAATTTAAGGGTCTTGCTTGCTTGATTGAGCCTTGTTTGCTCCGATGCACTCTCCAGAACCTTAGTCACTCCATCCATCTCCGTAGATTCATCCGTTCACCTGTACATTCATTCCTCTTCTTCGTTCACCTTGGGTCCCTCCCAATATCAATTTCCATCTTTACACTTAGGCTAATCTCATCCTAAGTATAGGGGGGACCCTAGTCCCTGTGATTTCTCTACTCATCTTTCCTTGCCTTTATACTTAGGTTATTTCTAACTTAAGTATAGGGGGAGCCTCTCTTAGCTCCTGTATATTTCTTTATACTTAAATGGACCTATGGACTTGTATCATCTAGTGCTATGAGGACATAGCAAAGTTTAAGGATAGGGGGGTATACTGTATATACAGTATACTTATTTTAGCTATAATCTGAAAATTTTGAAAAATTTAAAACTTTTTGGATAAAGTAAAATCCTTTGAACCAAGAGGACTCAAATGTTTTTACGGCTTTTCATACTATGTTACACTATTTTTATAAAATTATTTTCGAAAATGATTTAAAAATGTTTTGAAAATCTTTTATTTGTGTGACATGGTTTTGAAAATCTTTTATCTCTTCTCAAGGAAAGCAGAGTCTAACCAGTGTTTTAACCTTTAAATTAAATCCATAAAAAAGAGAAAAATCAAAAAAAAATGTGTGCTTTTGAATGAAGGAGTTGGATTAATCCTCTACACACTTCCACCCAGGCTCTGAAATGTTCAAGGAGACTTAGTTTTATGAGGTCTTTGAGATTTTTAGGTTAACCAGCCTTAGCCGTCAGGGTCATAGACTTAATCATCCACATTTCCCTAGGTCTCTAGATTTGCATGCTATATTCCATGCTTAGTCTCAGACATAAAGAATATGATCAGCACATCACATACACGACTGCGGTTTTTGATGAGATGAGTTGAATTTTCACCCGTGGGATTGGGATGAGGGATTCGAGTCTGGATTTGATCTAATGATGCTTAAGGATGGGATAAAATCTTTGAAGGCATCATGAAACCTGAGTGTCAGCAATATTAGCCAGTAGAGAACTTGGTTCTTATATTAATCTCTTGATATTGTCCTAAGTGCTAGGGTGTGAAATAAATAAAAAAAATGTTGATCAGTGTGCGCCAACTCTTGGTAAAAGCAGTGGAGCTAGCCAAAAAAATTATACAAGTCAATGAAATTCAAAGAAAAACTCTCATTCCACAAAGTCAAATATCAAAGAGCTTCCACCAAAGGCGAGCGCTCCCAAACTTTTCAAAGTGTCCACTTGGACCACCGCTATTAGGACCAGGAGTCGGGCTTGCACCAAAAAAGGGCTCTGCATCGTAAATGCTACAAGTCTGGGTGTAGAAGTTATGATAGGTACTCAAAAGAGACACACCCCAGTGTACTCTCAGGAAAACAAGTTCAGACGGCTCCAACTTCTCTTGACGGACGCACTGATCAACACAAAAAAAATTGTGTTGCGTAAAAGGCATTAGAGAGAATCCTTGTTCCAATGAGAGGGAGAGAAGAAATGACACAATCCCATGCCCTCCGTTACTGGCCTTCCATCGACATTTTCTAAGTCTGACAACTAAAGAGACGGTGAACTGGATGCAAGATTTGATTTATTCCCTAGTGTTGAGGATTGGGTCCTTAGGAGAATTTCTCAGACCAAGACTTTGGGTGACGATTTGACTCTACTCTCGAAATTGCAGTCAACACTAAAATTCATATCCTTTAGGTTATATGTACATCAGAGAGAGTCTCGAAAATTAGAGGAATTGGGTACCTCTTGATTAAGGCTGGGTTGAACTCGAGAATTTTGGACCTCTAAAAGTTGAGTCGACTTGAACAGATTGGATCATGTACTCACATGCACAAGGGAGTTAATCCAGCTTATTCATTCTCTTTGATGCTCGAGGACGAGCATAGTTTAAGTATAGGGGGTGATGAAACTCGATTTCATCATCATAATTTCCCATTATTAACCCCCTTGCTTAAACATGCGTCAATAAAATCCAGATAATGTCCTGTAATTATTAGAGACCTTAATAAATTAAAAACCACAAAAAAATGCAAAATTAAAATCTGTGGTATTTTTAGCCTTAAAAATACCCTCCAAAATGTTTCGGGTCTTTGTTTGATCTCATCTCCAGTTTTGGTCAACATGAAACTTGTAGATCTCGCCAAGATCTACAACTTTCATGTTTTGAGTTTTCTTAAATTCGACCATCTTAACCCTCAAAACTCAATTTTACTTTCGGAATAATCTGATTGGGCCACGTGGCCCGTTCTGGGTGAGCCACGTGGCCCGCTCCATTTGTCTTATCCGCCCGCATTTTTGGACCGTTGGATCTTGATCTCGATCCAACAGTCGCTCTTTCTCCACGTACACCTTTTACCACAGCCATCAGATCGGCCTTCATCTCTGATCCACGCCGCGCGTTCCCGCCTCGCTCTACGTGCGCCAAGTGTCACCTTCTCCGCCATTAGATCAGTGTCTGAAGCTGTAATCCCCACCTCACATTTCTGCTACGCCCCGACCGTTCGATCAGAGCCTCCTTCGCATCTGCTCCATCCGTTCGCGTTTCAACATCAAGACGACACGTGGCGCGCCATCCATCCTCCGATCTAGCACCTTAGATCTAATCTAGATCGTCAGTGAGCGCCCTTATGTCCGCCGTTGGATCTCCAGATCCAACGGCTGACCATCGTCGTCAACCTCCCGCAACTCTTCTTCCCCACGATCTCCACCTTGCGAAGACCTCTCCCCCTTTCCATTTTCCCCGCGTCACCAGCCACCTCCTCCACTCGCCAACTGCCTCACGTTCAACCTCCACCATCCCTCGTCCTCGCCAGTCCTCCATTACCCCACGAAACCCTCTCCTTCGCTCCATGCGCGCCCTCTAAACCCACGTCCTTGCCACCTGGATCGCCGGATCGCCCTTCAAATACCGCGCCTCCCCCTCCATTCGCCCTGGTCCGCTTTTATGCAGGGGAAGGCCCAGCCCTCCTCCATCTCCCTGTGACAGGGTGAGGCGGAGGATCGAGCGAAGACGACCCATTCCCTCCGGTGAGACCCCCCCCCCCATGGCGGTGCTGCGGTGCTTAACCACCGCCTAGCTGCTCCAATCAGCCGGTGGAGTCCAGCGATGACCGGAGCTCCGCTCAGGAGCTCAAGCACAGGCTCTCCGCTCCACCTGACCAAGGTAAGATCCCTTCAACCTCCTTTGCTTTTATTTTGATTTTTTTTAATCGCTACGCTTTTCTCCTCTATTGATCACCTCCCAAGATCCACTTTGCAACCCCAATTCGACGCGCATCGCTCAGATCCTCTTCTCCTTCCTCCAAACCCTAGGTCACCGTCGACCCATCTCCTCCGCCACCTCCGATGGAGGAGCTCCGAGCTCCCACTTTCTTCATCCGCAGAGCTCCCACTCCATCCCACTTCGCATGCACAGATAGTTTGCTTGCTTCGGCTATGTGCTACTAACCACACAGGTTAGCCAAGGCCTCAATGGCCGGATAATCGCCGGAGCCAACTTCGTCACGATCACCTACGGCTTCAGAGCTCCGATGGACTGAGCCAAGCTATCATGTGCCTTCCCCGAGCTCCAAGCTTCCTCGACAATCATTAATGGAGCTCTGGGGAGGTCGCTCGCAGCCGAGAACGAGAGGAGGAGGAGGAGCTCCTTCGCCGGAGCTCCAAACTCGCCGCCGCCTGCAACTGATGAAGAGGGAGTAGTCACCATTGGATGCTCTGCCCCGGAGTTCATCCAACGGCCACGATGCAACCACGTCAACAATCCGCTCTTCTTCCCGAGGCCGTTGGATCTTCGATGATCCGATGGTGTATGACCGGCCCCGGAGTTCTATCGCCAGAGACCATTGGATCCTCACGATCCAATGGCTATCATTCAGCCACGCGTCGATGCCAGAGCCACCCCTAGCCTAGCGTCCGAGCCTCCAGGCTTGGATGCTCCCGAGCCTACATCGAGCCTGAACCAGTGTCCAAGCCAAGCCGAAGCAACACCTACCCTCTGCCGAACCCGAACCTACTTCCGAGCATGGATGACACGTGCTAGGCACGTACGTATCTGAGCAATTTGCAGAGACGCCCTCCGAGCTTCTCCAATTTGCAGAAAGGCCCCTGCGCATGTGGGCAAATTACAGGGAAGGTCACGTTCTTTTGCATATTTACATTTCAGTCCTTTCTACGGACCTTTTTGTAGTTATCATTTCATGTTTTCTTTCAGTTATGCCCTTGTCTTTCTTTATGCATATCTTGAGCTACGTATGTCCAATTGAGTTGATTTCAGTTTTGTTTTAAAGCTGGTTTGAGGGTCTTTCTAATGGCATGTTTAATTGGTTGTTTTGGACACAATGATTTTTATGTATTATGTAGTAGCCTTGTGTATATTTGAGCTTGAGCTGATGCCTTACTTAAAATTGTTCATCACATCTGCCTCTTTAATTAAACTTGAAATTAACTCTAGTTTAACTTTGCTCATCATTTTTACCTAGGGCATATTTTCATTGCATTACATGGCATTTATTTGCATGATAAAAATTGATAAAAAAAATGCATGTTTTATTTTTAATGCATTGTTGCTTTTTGCATGATTTCACCTATATGTTCCTCACCCCAACACTTAGTTAAATAGATGAAAATCTGGATTATTAGAGAAAGGCTCGTGTCCCTGAGTTCGACCTTGGTATCTTACCAAGTAAAATAAAAAAAACATAACCATCTCATTCTTATTTTACATATATCAATCAGATGGTTTTTTATGAGCCCGAATTGGCCCGATTGCTACGACATTATCAAGTGCTAATTACGCACTTTTAAAGGGCCGATTTTGCGATTCATCAAGGGGGCGATCTAGGGAGGAGGGGCAGGTTGGGGAGGAGGGAAAGAGGAGGAAGAGATTGGGGTGGGTTGGGGAGGAGAAAGGGCAAAGGGGGAGGCGCAGAGGCGAAGGGGGATGTGCGGGGGAATGGGGAGGAGCTGGGGACAGAGGGAGTAGTCGGGGATGAGGGGGAGGAGGCGGTGGAGGAGGAGGAGCAGGCTGGGGAGGAGAAGAAGGGGAGGAAGAGGAAGAAGATAGAGGAGGAAGAATATATTATACCTTTTAGACCTCTTTTTCTACGTTCAATTATGATTGTGTCCCCAAAGCTAAGATTTGTTTGCATTGAGGATGGACAGTCACTAACCTGAGGGATACAAGTGATAAAATGGCAACAAGTTAGGGCACAATTGTTATTCCCAAAAAGGGAGAGGCATAACTAAAATGCAATATCTCAAAAAGGCACAACTGATAAAAATCCAATATAAAAATATAAAAAAATTTAAAATATAAAAATATAAAAATTAAAAAATCCACATAAAGAAATTTGACAAGTATCACACAATCACTTTTATGCATTTTATTGCCCGATCTATCCATTTTACTCCATGTGTTCGACACTCTAAACATAATTACACCTATACACACCTTTATAGAGTAATAGTAAATTTTAACTCCACAATTTATTTTGCATTTCTTTATATTTATTTGTGGGTTAATTGTTGATTAATTGAGGTTCCCTGAGCGGTCAATGCATCGACTGGATCTCTTGCCTTGTGAGACCTTTACAAAATTCCAATTATCTAACGGCTATGAGGTTTAATGATAGAATTTGTGGGTCGCAATAAAGCTTCAAAAGAGGGAGAGTCTACTAGCTCAAGAAGAAAAGGTTCTTATGTAAATGTTATTGTATACAGTATTCAATAAATAGAAAATTCAAAAAAATCCAAGAAAAATTAATAGGACTGATTGAAAATAAAATGCCTATCAGAGTTTATATATTTGTATAGTTAATAAGCAAGATTGATTTTCAAAATCATATTTGTGAGACTATAGGCAGATGACTTGGCTAACCTGGTCAAGCATCCTAGGATCGGTAGCTATGCTGGCTACCAATCATCTTCTCTCCACTTCCTCTTCTTGAGCTGATTGTCACTTGAACTTAGAAGGGAATACCCTACTTCTCGAGGAAAGAGTTGTTGGATTGGGGAATTTGGGTCACCATTTTGGAAGACTGACTTTTATCGCTTCAGGCGAGAAGAGTTGCATATTTCACACACTGTCCAAGATAGATTCACGATCACAAGGGTTTGTGTATGAGTTGACTTATTCTGACCTGGCTATTAAAGAGACTTGAGCAGAGTTTGGTGATTCTCATAGGTTGTCGTGTTTCAAATTTGTTTTCGAATAAGTTTCTGACCCCGGCTAAAATCCAAAGGTCCGATGTAATCTCCAAACTTTGATTTTATGAAAACAAGTTTAAGAATGAAAATCAATTCCACTTTCTTTCTTCTTATTTTCTTTATTATTATTTTCTTCACTTATTCAATAAGTATTTGCTAGGGACTAGCAAAGGCAAGTGTGGGGGGTGATGAATCTCCATTTCACCACCTTTATTCTATCATTTTAGCCGAAAAACCTATCTAAATGCATGTAAATAGCATATTTTGTATAAATTAACATTCATTATTTATTACATTTGTTGTACATAAAATATAGTTTTTAATGCCAAATTTATATAATAAAGAAAAGAAAAAAATAATAAAGGTATTTTATGACTAAACCCTGAGACCTAGGTATCTTGATGACTAAGTCGATAAGGAATAAAGTAGGGGAGATAAAGGCCAAAAATCTATTTTTTATTCATAAATAATTAATTTTTTAGATCCATTTTATTCTTAATTATTAATAACTCAAATAAAGAAATTTTTTACATAAAATACAAGTAAAAATACAAAATTAACTTCATACAAAAATAATACATAGTGTACTTTTTATACTCTAAATAAAAAGCTAAAATCCAAACTTCCCAAACACATGTCTTCTCCATATGAACTCAACATATATCAAAATCACCTTTAATTGTATATAACTTTTAATAATCTATTTAATGAAGGTAGTTTCATTCAATTTGGAGTTAAGGTGTGAAAGTTAGGTTTTGGACCCTATTGTACAATATACATAAATAAAATATTCTTTTTATTTATTCTTTATTATTTTTATAATTTAATATTTTTATAATTTTGTAAATATTATTTATAATATATTTATACATTTAGGATAAAATAAACCATAAAAAATAAAAAAATAAAATAAGAATACAAAATACATAAATGAAATACCTATACTTATACATATATATTATATAGTTCTATATATTTATGTCTACCAAAAAATATACAAAATTATATATATATATATATCTTATAATTTTAAAAATTTAAAAAAAATAAAATCTAAAATACAAATAAAAATAAAATATACAAAACATAAGTAAATATACATATAAATAAAACTCTGGAAACTAACTTGTAATAAATATTCTCATAAAAATAAATAAAATTAATATTAAAATACTACAATTATTTTATAGCTTATACTTTACTTCACTTATTATTTATTTTTGAATTTATAAATAATTTCAAGTTGGTGCATGTAGACCAACCACGGGGAGTCAAGAAATGACCCTGGTTAGTTCTTCTCCCCAGGTCCTAGCCATGTCAGACCTAGATTTTGACCTAACTTCTACCTTTTCCCCAATCGATGTAGACATAGATTTGAGTTGCTTCCTTCACCAATTTTTCTCCTCATTCATCGAGCTATCGCGTGCCGTCGATTTATCGAACGGAGGAGCCATGCGTCGATCACGCCACCTCGATCTTCCCAGCCTTGTACATATAACCCGAGCTCAGCCATTTTTAAATTTCTTAATCTCTTTTGGCCACCTTCTCTCCTTCCTTTTGCACCCCAGGTCTCGAGCTCTGTGACAGGGAGATCGCCTAGCATTTGGCAGGATCGAGAGCAGCTTAGAAGCAATCTCCACCATCTCCGACGGTACTCCGCCGTGAAGTCCCCGATCTCGCAGCTCTGGTTGCTTGAGATTATTTTTAATTATGCTCTAAGAAGCTTTTAGTTGTATTTTTTATTTTCTATCATTAGATTAACATTTAATCTAGTGCTTTAGTGTAAAATCCTCATTTTGTAGTTCACCGGAGTTCTGCTCCAACGAACCCTCCACTGTGACTCACTCTATTTCCGACTCACCTATCGCCCTCACCTTCTTCCCCAATCAATTCTCTACGCCCCATGCACCTCCAGCTCAACTGATCTCCTATGAATCAAAACTTGGGTGCTCCATCACCACCATCTCACTGTAGCACCTCCGCCCTATTCCATTCCGACCCCATTCCACCCTTTGACGGTTCGAGACAATTTGCCATCGAACCAGCATTCTTTTGTGCAGGTGCAAGGAGCTTGAAGGCCAGCAGGAGGAGCTTTGGGAATCATAGGAGCATCCTAGGTCGCCAAAGCTTCACCAACATCCTAGGACTCCTCTGATGAGTCTCGAAGCTTTTTGAGACCTCTTGTAGGAGAAGATCACCTTGGGGAACATTTTGAGCACCTGATCAGCCGTGGAGGAGGTTGGAGTATCCCGGAATCAGTGATTGAAGCTTGGGAAGTCGACCTTCCATGTTCTTCAAGTGAAGTAGCAACCGCCCGCTCACGCCTTCGCTCCAATTTTGATCGTGACTATTCGATCTCCAACGCCTCGCATATCTGATCGAGCTCCAGATCTTATCTCCACCATAGATCAGCGAAGCATCATTGCGTCACCAAGGCACGCCTCGTGGACAAGCGAGCGACTCTCGCCTATTGGATTGCGCCATCTACGGGGTATTTCGCAATTTAACCCCCATATTTTATTTTATTTCAACTTAGTCATGTATTTTATTTTTTACATTTAAATATTTTGGTAAAATTGCATTGGAACTCGTGTAGTCCTTTGGTATTACTTTTGGGTCCAATCCATGTCACCTCGCATGCAATCCCACGTGAGGTGGTGATTTTGCACAGAACCCCCTACGGGTTTGTGTATTTCACTTTAATCCAGGAACTTTAAATATTAGTTGAATACTTTTGGGTAAATTTTATTTTATTCCCTTGCTTCATTTTTAATTGCAAAAATGTCCTTGCTAGTTCAATTATTTTTGTGATTATTCAAAATTTATTAAAAATATCATTCATTCTCTAAAAATTCTCAAAAAAAATAAGATTAAGTGTATGTGAAAATACTGTAAAATGGAAAAAGAGAATATAAAAAAATAAAAAGCTCCCAAATCCTTTATAAGAATATAAAAAATTCCCAAAATCTCCAAAAATACTCATTTATTTTTTATAGTTTTCTTTATATAGTGTGTATTAAAATTGATTTGGAAAATTTTCTACACTTTTTATTATTTTTAATCTACAAATCAATTCGACCTATTTATTTAATCCTTAATTTGCTATATTTTTACTTTAAAATATATAAAAAGTAGCAAAATTATCTAAAAATCACAAAACAATAAAAAATTATTTCAAACCCAAAAATATTTTACTTCCTATATTTTCACTATTTTTAGTAGTATTTATAAATATATCACTCTATATTGTATATATAGCCTTATATATTCTTATATTACTTATTTAAAAGAAAAAGAAATTAAAAATTAGAAAATATAAAAAGAAAATAAAAATTATAAAATTAAAATATAAAAATTAAAATCCAAAATATATATAATTAAAACCCACAACAAAATACATAGACAAGAAGAACACCAATTCCGTGCATCATTGCCCGATCTATCTAGTTGGCTCCCTATGTTCGACACTCTACACATACTTACATCTACACATTTATTTGTAGAGTTATAATAAATTTTAAATGTGCATACTATTTTCATTGCTTAATTTATATTATGGGTTAATTGTTGACTGACATGAGATTTCGTGAGTGGTCGCCTCAACAACACTTTGTCTTCACTTCTTGGTGAGAATAATTTTTAGACCGCCTTGAAAAAATCTATGTTATCACTATGTTCATGAGTCTATTCATTGTGTCTAAAGAGTCTAAACTAGAACCTTGCATGGCATCTGTATGACTCGTGGGGTAGTGGCTTGACTAGAAACCTCGCACTTAACATTTAGCTCAAACCAGATGGATTGTTGAAAAATCTTGGAGTTTATGTCGTACGATGCTAGGTCTCTTCGTCAAGCATGACTTGGGAATCATTCTTAGGGACTACCAAAATCAGTACTTCAACCCACTTCTTCTGGTAGACAAAACATCTAACGATTGGAGACTGGATTGAAATAATGCTTTGGATGAGGAATGGTCTACTTCAAGACCTAAACATGGATGTACCAAAAGATTCTATATATCTGTCGGGACAAAAAAGAATTGCAGAGTAATGCAAAGCAAAGAAAATATCCAAAAAGAAGCCTACACCAAAATTCCACAAAAATATTAAGCTTCCATAACAAGCATGCTTCTTGGTGAAGATTTGTTTACAATGGTCAAGTCACAAAAGAATGAGACTACACTTATCCACTCTCAATTCTTTTCTCATTCTTCTAGCCTCTCCATTTCTTGGTTATGAAAATAGGACGCACCTAACCTTAGAGGGAAATATCTATCTCCCTGAGGATGAGTTACCAAAGGAGTAGACTCCTTGATAAATCAATGATTTGTTCGGAAAAAGCTAGCAAATTCACACACATGGTACTTGCCATTTCAACTTACGAGAGTATGCGAGTGAGAGGATGGTTCTGACTAGACTGTGAATTGAACTGAATGATATTATTACAGAACCTAACAGTTGTTGTGCCACACTTCCTAGCATTAATGTGGTTCCAAGCACATCAAAAATCCAAAGGTCTTAACTAAGCTCCAAAGTTTGATTTTATCAAGACAAGTTTAAGAGTCAAAAATTATTTTAAGTTATTTATTTTTATTTTATTTAATTTCCGTTTCTGCACTTATTATCTTAAGTGTTTGTTAGAGACTAGAAAAGGCAAGTATAGGGGGTGATGAATCTCCATTTCATCACCCTTATTCTTTCCTTTTGGCCTTAAATCCCTAGAGAAATACATGTATATATCATAAATTTATATAAAAAATACTCAATAATTGATATATATATATACATTGTATAAAGTAATGTATTTAACGCCAACATAAAAGAATAAAGAAAAGAAAAGAAAAGGAGTGAAGTGTCAAAGATGCTGAGTGACCATAGATCCCAAAAACCAGTCATCATGATGACTTAGTCGATAAGGAACAAAATAGGGGAAGATAGGGGAGCCAAATGTACATAGAACACAACTTAGAAGCCCTAATTCTTTAGCCCAATAATTTCATTTTGAGACCAGTTTTATTTCCATATTTTTATACCTCAAATCAAAAAATTTGAACATGAACATTGTACATAAAAATACAAAAAAATACAAAATTAATTTCATTCAAAAATAATGCATAGTGTGCATGGGAGATGTAGAATAAAAAACCGTAAAGAAAATTTTACAGAGACATGTATCTTTTCCATACATACTCAAAATTGACCAACATCACTTTTATTGTTCATAAAATTCAATTGTCTATTTAATGAAGGTGTTTCATTTAATTTTGAGTAAAGATGAAAAAGTCGCGTTTTGGGCCCTCGTTTTGCTAGCTACATGTATATAATATTCAATATATTTGTTCTTTATATTTTTTTCATTTTAGTACATTTTTATATATTTATAAATATTATTTAAAATTCATGTAAATAACAAAAATAAGATGAAACAATTAAAAATACATTAAAATAAATAATGTACTTTAATATATAGGTAAACTATACTTATCATATACCTATATAATATAAATACATAATTATCTAAGTAAATAAATAAAGTTAGAAAGTTAAACTTAAAATATGTAAATATGTAACTAAATAAGTTATAAAAATAGAAATTATGGATATAAAATAATAAAATATAAAATACAAATAAAAAATAAAAAATACCAAATATAGGTGTATATACCTATATACATACTTGTAAATATTAACCTCTAATAAATTAACTTGTATAAATAAATAAAAATAAGAATAAAATAATACAAAAAAATACAAATATTTTTTATGTTTTGACAAAAAAATAAATAATTCTTACTATTTTTAATATATTTAATAAGGGATTCCATCCCATCTTTTTCATTGTTGGTCCATGTGGACCAACCAAGGCGCTACGACTATTCACCGCATGGTCAGCAGTCCTTGCCCCGCCTCCATTTGTGTCAAAGGTCACGTTACCTCTGACTTTTTCCATTTTCTTGTCTTCTTCCATGCTCATTCCTCGTTGAGCATCCCACAATCCTGCTCCTCTAGCATTCCTCACCTTCGCGCACTCCATATATCCCACCAACCACTTCCTCCTTGCACGCAACATCTCCATCTTGCTAAGAACACTCGATTATAAAATCCAAGCTCCACCCCATTTCAACATTTTGATCCCCGTTCCTCACCCGTAACCCTAATAGGACCCCATAGATTGAGTTACACAGTGATAGGTAGTGCCTCTCTATCCTTGTAGGCTTGGATAAAGGTGAAGGAGGCACGATCCAAGCTTCGCCAGAAAAGCTCCCGTGAGCTTCATCTGCTCCTTGTTTCCCATTGGTACAAGTTGTTTAGTTAGGTTTTCTTAATACATTTTGTTTCAGCAAGAGTAGATGTAATCTTAGTTTAGTTAAGTACCTTGTACTTTAGTTTAATTTTAGGTTTTAAAATCGCTGAAGCACTAGGCTCCAACACCAAATTCATCGTCACCCAATAGTGTTCCGACCCCCTTCTGCCACCATTCTCTCGCCCATTCGCTTCTCCATCAAACCCCAAATGTTTCCACCTCTGATTCAGCCCTTGATCAGATCCCTGAAGCCCCTCCTTCCGCCTTCATCGGATCTTCATCATTCTGCTTCTCCATTGGTGTATTAGCTTCAATAGTGGGGTGAGGAGATAGCCCTCGATCCCCTTATCGCTTTTATGCAGGACCTCAATCAAAAAGGCCACCTGGAGCATTCATCCAAGTACATAACATAGCTTCAAGCGCCTCAAGCTCCAGGGTCCCTTCGACAGACTTCGGACTCCCATGACTCCTCCTATAGAAGCGACTGAACTCCAGAAAGCGAGAGCAGCTGCCAGCGAGATGATTGGAGGATGGAGGACGGAAAAGCGCTCGATAGAAGCTCACTGGGCACATGTTCTTCAGAGTTCTTCCTCTGACCGCCTCAGTCGTCAGATCGAGCCAATCCGTTAGTTCTAATCCTCATCGTTCACTCATCGGGCGAAACAAAGCGCCTCTATATCGTAGATCGTGCCATGTGGAGCAGGCTCAATCGCCCGATACTTGCCGTTTATGGGAGAAATTTCAAGATCCTCCTTACACCCTTTTGTATTTATAAATAGGTCCTATATATATTAAGTTTACTTTAAAATTTTTTGTAAAAATTGAAAGTGGGCCCCTGTTGAATATTGCACTTAGGTCCAGTGCTAGCTCAACTCATGTGGTGGCCCACGTGAGGTGGGCAAATTGCAGCCGACCCCTTTGAGTCTTGTAATTTCTGTATAGTACCTAGAATTTGTAAATGTATGTTAATATTTGAATGCTTTTGTAGTAACCCCCTGGACATTATTTTTATTACAAAAATAACCTTATCAAGCATGTACATTATTTTATGTCTTTTTTATTTTATTCAAATAGCTCATGTGCTTGTAAAATCTTGAGAAAAATCATAGTAAATACATGATGTGTTGATTATTCAGGCTCTATTTTTAGCTCAGCATTTTCTTGTATTTTTCCATATATTAAAAATAGAATAAAAGTATTTTATTCCTTATTTAGATATTACAATACAAAAAAATATATAAAATATACTTTAAAAATTCCAAATATATATTATATTACTATATATTATAACTCCAGACCAAAATTCACAAAAAATATAAAAATAAAACCATAACCTTATACTTTATAAAAACTAAAAAAAATCTATAAAATTCAAAAATAGTTTTCTATTATATAATTTTATTTATGTTATACAGTATACATTAAAAATATTTTGGCGAAATTTCAACTTATTTTATATTTTTAAAATCACAAAACATTCTGACTATTAAAATATCTCACATTTTGACTTATTTCAAACTTTAAAATACCTAAATTGACAAAAATTTCTAAAAATCACAAAAATAAAGTTAAAACATATAAACAATTTATTTTATAAATTTTGAGTTTATATATATATTATAATATATTATTTATATTTATTATTAATTATAAATATCTATAAATATTTAAAAATCTTTAAAAAGGAATGTTCTTATTTGTATTTATCGAATTTTTATATATTTATTATATATATCATATATAGTATTTATAGTATACATATTACTATATATATACTTATTATATCTTATAAGAAAATGAAATTAAAAATCAAAAAATGTAAAAAGATATTAAAATTTAAAAATTCAGAAACATAGATATATGAAATATTAAATTCATAAAAATTAAATATAATTTAAAACTCGTAAAAATTAAAAAGATAACAAAATAACAAAGTACAAAAAATAGTTATATTTTTCTTTATAGATAATAATTATTGGCCTATCCACGTATTTTTTCTCAATGGTTTGACCCCTACACTTGCTTGCTATACACATTTATTTGCAGGGTATAATAAATTTCAACCTGCAAAATTTCCATTGATTTATCATATACTGTAGGTTGATTGTTTGTTCGAATCACTCTAATGCCAGTGCATGCCCAAGAGGGTGCAACCCAACGAGAAGATATGTACAACAATTGTACAAGAATTGAAGCCCAATATCATTCACAACAGAGTCCATGCCTCAATCAACTACAACCAACAAGGGAAGAGCACACTGGAGTTTTAAGCTAATCCCAACAACGAGCAAAAGAAAAAATCTTAGCCAACATATAAAAGAACCTTTAGGAGATGTCCTAGTATTGTCGAACAACATCAGCCTCCTCCAATATTGTACCAAACCTTTGTGGTATTATGTCTAACACTTGCTGGACAGCAATACACAACTCAATTTTCCCCTGTGAAGGAATGGCAAAAAATGTCCCCAACATGCCTACAACAATGTTCAAGAGCACAAAGCTCACACCAAATGTTGTTCCCCCAACATTCAGGGAACTTGTCTCAGAATATCAATGGAGCTCGGATCAATTTTAGACACTCAAAAATACCACAGCGCAACAACAACAGCCTCCTGTGAGTGGATTCAGACCTCCACTACAACTCCACAACAATGTGGAGTGGTTGCCACAATGTAATATGGTGGAGCAGTGACGGAAGAAATCAAAAAACTAACCACCAAAAAAATCCAGCACAGTGAAACCAATTTCCAGCACCTCAAGCAGCAGAAGATGCAATCATATGCATCGAGGCTCCGATATAATGTAGAATAACAAGCACACAACAAGACAGTAGTTAACATGGAAGCCCTCCACCCTGGGGGAAAAACCACGGGGAGAAAATGTCCCTACTGCTCACAGCAACTAAGACTTTTGTTTCTTTTGTTTCTTATATCACTTGAAATGTGAGGAGAGATACATATAATATATGGCCAAGATAACATGGATCCCCTCAAGATCCACTTTACCCATTTACATAACACTCAATAGAGAGAGAAATAAACATAGACATATTAGTCTCTATCCACTCCGAATATGGGTGTCTGCAGCTGTATCTGTTAAAGAACTCTGTGGGCTTTCTTTTTTAAGAATGTATTTGATCTTTTTCTTAGAAAATAATGAACGATATAATCATGCACCGCCTATCTTATGATAGATTATCCTGTAAGGGGACAATATCTTGCATCCAAACAGGGCTCAGGTACTGGTTGATAGACTTCAACTCCAATGACACTCTTTGGAAGATCATCTAATCCACGCAAAATAATAACCGATTAAACCACACAAGTGTCCTATTAAAAGCTACACATATTTATAGATTTTAATATGAACAAAGATAGAATAAGCACATACCTTTTTTTCTCAAAAAAAGAATAACACGTATTCTAGCGTGAGATATCCTACCAATCATCAAGTGCAGGTTGAGTTTTTCAATGTACATGTTGTCATCAGATGTGCGTTTTTTTCCGGTTTTCGGACAGAGTTCAGGGAGTGTGAGTTCAGAAGCAGGAGTAAGCAGCCCAAACTTCAATAATTATAGACAAGATGCACTGTACATGGAAATAGACCAAAAGCAGGGCCAAAATAATACATCTTCACTGGTGCCTTCACTTAGAAAGCGCATTCAGTGACTTTATAGACAACAGAGTATCACAGAAAATCCAGGGGAAGCTCAAGAAGCTGGTTTCTCTGCGATGGTCGGGGTGGTAAGTAACGTGATAGCATGCAGACACTAGTTTCGGGAAGTCACTCTCTGTGCAGCAACCTTTGAACCACTCTGTTGCCACCTCCCTCTGCAAGCACTTTACGGCTACCAATATCCTGTCTTTCAGTTCTGTATACTTCTTTTTATCCCGTTCCAAATATGCTGATCGACTCCTCAGGTTACCAGTCAGTATCTCATCTTCTGTTGTTGCCCCGTAATAGTTCATCAACGTGCTCAGCCTCTCAACATACTGATTTTTGTAGGATTTGGCTTCATCCACGAAGGACTCGAAACCCTTGACTTCAAGGTCACGGTCATAAGAAACCTTAATAGATTCGGACCATCTGGTATCAACATCCTGATCCTGGATCCATGCCATTGTTGCACGGTAGAGCTTGCCTAGCACCCCATTCGAGATGTAAGTAGGTTTGTCGATTCTCTCCATAAAGTCCGGATATTGTTTTGGCCTGAGCACCTTAGGCATGTCGGCAGGGGCGCCAGTTTTTGCAAAGTCAACTGCCATGGAATGAAGGTTTGCAAGCTGTAAGCAACTTGAACTCCGTGCCTTCTCAGGTTCATGGTCTGCATGAACTAGATGAGCAGTAGATATTGCTCCTAGCGTATCATTTATCATGTAATCAACAAAGAATTTGTGGATTTCCTGTCATTTTCAAATGAGAAGTTAGATGAGGGCAAATACAGTCCCACAACACAATCTAGGTACTCAAATTTGACTTTAATCGTTGACCGTTTTCATCCATAACTACAAGTCTGCATGTAGTAAAAAAATCCTTAATGGAATTGTAAAGCAATACTCACCAAAAAGCAACTCAATATGCACAAAGTTCTTGCAATATGAGAGGTGGGTGCATTTGTTTGCAGCCTCACAATGACTGTCGAGCTAACTGATTACTTTTAAAAAAAAACAATAATTGTTATTTGGCATTTAGTTTTGCAATTTTTCCCGCTTCTCTATCTGGGAGATGTTTTTGTTATTTGCATTCATGCGTTTTAGAAAGAGCTGCTAAATTCAGTTCGAACTTAGGTCAAGGAAGTATCCAACGCTCTTTCCACAAATGAAGTACTAGGGTTTCAGTGTGTTTGAGCATGGTATTAGAATGGCAATCCTAGTAACCTATACCTACTCGACCTCCCATATTTTCCTTAACCGCCAAAAAGCTTCACAGTCAAGCCACCTTCCTCAATCTTAACAGCAGTGCCTCCCCTCAAGTTCACCCCCACCTCCCCACCCCATGCTTCACCACCTCATGTCTATCACCTTCTCAGGCTAGCCTCCACCATTTGCATCCAACTAATTGTGGCTTCTTGTGGTCAAAGTGGATTCTGGTTAGATGCAAAGCTTAGATGAACTTGATGAATGCTCTCCTATTTCAAAGTACATGCAATCTAATGTTAAGTCCCATAGCGACCCTTTTGCTGTATATATATGGGGTGTTTACTGTTGAGGAATGGATCTGCTCAAGCACACACAAACAAAACCACAATCAGAGAAGAAAAACACGCACAATTGTACAAGAAAAGGATTTATAGTAGTTCAATAAGGTGCTTATGTCCACTTGCTCACGCCAGGTTCTACTATTTCTTATATAATTTGGAATACAATGTTTGGTGGCCCCAAGACACCTTTTATACTGCAACAAAAAATAACAATGGTACTTAAGTCAACAATCCACACCATCAACAACCAGAATGTAGGAGGAGGATCAGCCACTTCAACAATCCCTTCATCATCTCTCAGCCAATCAAAATGCAGTAAGGCGGTTTAGCATCTGAGCAATGCAATCCATCAGCTCAACCAATCAGAACACGTGATGGAGATCAACCACCTTAGCAATCCCTTCCACCAGTTCTCAACCAATCAATATTCATAGTTAAAACCCAACAATGTCCCACTTAAAAGTTAATTTACAGTACATGTTGCAGCTCCTATACTTTGATCATCATTAGTTGTGTTGGTGTGAGTTTCTCCTTGTATTCTATGCTTGAAGATCAATAGAAATCAAACACGTCTTCGGCTTCTCTAACGTAATGGACTTGGTAAACATATCAACAAGATTGTCCAACATGTGGATTTTCTTTAACCCAAATTACCAATCTTCTAGTTACATCCGAATGAAATTGTATCTCACATCAATTTGCTTAGTTCTAGAGTGGAAGACATAATTCTTTGCAAGATGAATTGCACTATCATTGAATAGTTGATAATCTTCACTTTCTTTCTTTATTCAGTTCTTCATTGGAACATTCCGTCATTCATATCCTTGCAAGTTTCAATTGCCGCCACATATTTTTCTTATGTGATTGAAATGGTCACAATTTTATGTAGTCTAAAGATCCAATTGACTGCTCCACTCCTTAGGGTAAAGGCATACCATACTATGCTTTTTTGTTACTTATATCTCCTGCAAAATCTGAGAACTCCATACCTTTTACAAAATATCAATTTTTCTATAACACAATGCCATGTAAGATATACCTCTAAGATATCGTAAAATCTACTTTACAACTTCCTGCTACTCATTACCAAGATTCATCGTGAATATGCTCACAACTCCCACTGCATGGGAGATGTTAGGTCTTGTATGACGTACGTCAAACTGCCAGCAACAAATTGGTAGGATACTTTAGATATGTACTCATGTACCTCCTTTGTAGCAGCTTCTTCCCCTTTGAAAGTCGGAAGTGACTCCCTAAAGGTCTTTGAGGAGGTTTTGCATTTTTCATATTAAACCTCTCTAATACCTTCTCAATGTACTCTGATCTCATCTTCTTGTTCTTCATGTCTCTGCTAGTTTGCATTGCAAGGATTTTTTTTAGAGTACCAAATGCTACATCTCAAACTCCTTAGACAACATTGCATTGAGATGTGCTATCTCTCCATTACTAGAGCATACAACAAGCATGTCATCTGCATATGATAGTAAAATGATGTAAGATGTATCAAGCTTCTTGAAGTAGCAACAATGGACAGCATGACACTTGCATAATCTAGAGTATCCTAAGATTCTGATATGGTGGTAAGCATTTTATCAACAGAGAAGTGAAGAAGCTGACTCAAGAATATTGTATTGAACATTGTGTCTCTTCTCCGTACCACCTACAGTCCAATGGTCTGGCAGAAAGTTCAAATAGAAAGATCAAAACAACTCTTCAGAAGCTTATACGTCCCGGCAGGAAGAACTGGTCGCAATTACTAGACTCGATTATTTGGGCCTATCGGACAGCGTACAAGTCACCTTTGGGAATGTACCCCTTTCGCCTAGTCTATGGCAAGCCATGCCATTTGCTCGTGGAATTAATTCACAAATCTTTATGGCCAATTAATGTCTGTAATTTGGATTCCAAGAAGGCCGGGAAGAACATAAAAGTTGATCTGAACAGACTCCTTGAATTCCGCAACTATACATACGACAATAGCTTGATGTACAAGGAAAAAGTCAAGAAGTGGCACGAGAAGTATATCCGCCAAAAGACTTTTGAATCGAGTCAGAAGATTTGGTGATGCAAAATTGAAATTATTCCCAGGGAAACTGAAAAGCAAATGGACAGTGCCTTTTGTAGTGAAGCATGTGCGTAACAATGGAAGTATTGTGATATCCGGTTTGTCAGCTGACGCACAGCCATTCGTGATCAACAGATAGCTACTGAAGCCTTATCTCGAGCATGATACTTTCCTATCCGTGGTTGATTCCATACAGGTAGTCTATGATGAAGAACTTCAAATCGCAACATGAGCAAATTCAGACAGGACACCCAAAATATTTTTGAGTAGTTAATCTTTTATTCTTTTCTTCTTTTTGAATTCTATTCTTTTCTTCTTTTTGAATTCCATACTTAGCGTATGCTTCATCCTAAGTATAGGAGGACCAATGTATTCGGGTGATCTCTCGCATGTCTCCTCAACTCTTGATATTCTATCTATACTTAGGGATATTTTACCCAAAGTATAGGGGGAGAAAGGCTGAGCCGATGATTTGTTTATTCTCACCCCGACCCTCCCTACATGTTGTATACAGTCTGCTATACTTAGGATTAATTGATCATAAGTATAGAGGGGACGGTCGACTTCTCACTTCATTATTCTATAGTCGTTGTAGTATAGGGTCTTATATACTTGGTACAAGTTATGTATTTCTTTTCTCTCTGATCTATGAGAACATAACTCAAGCTAAGTATAGGGGGTTGTATATATGTTGTATATACTTTAGCCATAACTCGTACTTACGTATTTTCAATAATATGACTAATGAATAAAATTTTAACAAATCATAATTCTTTGTAATTGCGGTCAATAAACTAATTCCAAATATTTTGCAAAATGGTTAAAACTGGTTGAAAAATTCTTTCAAAAAACTTTTGCAAAACTGTTTGTAAAGTGTTTCAAACGTTTATAAAATGCTTTGTTTGTAAAAATTTATTTTCTTTGTTTAAATAAAATGTTTCAAAAATCTATTTGCAAATGACTTGGAAAATTTTTGCAAAAATACTTTAAAAAATATATAAATATTGTTTGAAAAATCTTTGCAAAATAATTTTCAAATTTTGTAAATGTTTGTAAAAATTGTGTCAAATTATTTGCAAAAAATAAAGTTTTCAAAAATGTTTATCAAATTGTTTTCAAATTATTTTGAGAACCATGTGCATTACTCAAACAAATAAACGTATTTCCAAACCTTCTATATAAAAACCTGTAAATAACTAACTTAATTTTTGTAAATAACGTGTGTAAATTCTTCACCTAACTCTTGTAAATACAGAAGCAATCTCGTGTAAATATCTGCACAAAATTGTTTAACTAACTCTTTTATTTTCAAAAATCCCTAAAAATTTGCAAAACCCAAACCATAAAAATTTGCAAAACATTTTAAAAATTGCATAAAAATTTGCAAAACTTTTTCAAAAAACCATAAAAAGTTCAAAATCAGAAAATTGCTTCACAAAAAGATTTTTCTTTGCATTGCATAGCATTTGCATTTTTCATATTGATAATAACAATTGAACAAGTATAAATAAAATCCGAAGATTGGAGCTTGATTAGACATTAATCCACTAAATCACAGGAACCTTAGAGAAAGTGGAATTGAGGCGCTTCAGGTCAGCTAGACTTAATTCTTTGAGACCACAAGATTTGGTTCAGTATCGTTTTGACTGCCTAAATAGAATATTTCGGAACGCACGCATGACCCTTGTCGATAGTAACCTAACTTGCACACCTACACCTTACACTTTCCTCAACTCAACTGAAGTAGTAGAGGGGTGGATTTGCCGACATGAGAAACAAGTGAATGGAAACATACGAAATCGCGATTATGTGGCAATTGTGCCCCAACCCGATCCAGTAACTATGAGATCTAATGATAGGATGTCGTGGGTTGTAATAATGCTTCAAAAGAGGGATAGTCAACTGGCTCAAGAGGAAAAATTCCATACATAAATGTTGTTGTAAATAGTATTCAAAAAATGCAAAATTAAAAACTCCCAAAAAAGTATAGATAGGCAAAATCCAAAGAAAAATCAATTCCCGGCGGAGTATTTATATAATTCAATAAGCAAGCTTGAGCTTCAACGTCAAAGATACAAGTGAGCATGCAGCAAGATGACTTCGCTACACTGGTCAAGCATCACAGGATAGATAGATACACTGGCTACCGTACATTCTCTTCTCCCCCTCCTCTTCTTGAGTCCAACGCGCTTGAACTCAGAAGGGAATAACCCGCTTCTCGAGGAAAGAGTTGCTGGATTGGGGAATTAGGGTCACCATATGTTAGATAAGCCCGACTTTTACTGCTTCACCAAGAGGAGTTGCATTCTGCTGACACTATACAAGATAGATTCATAGTCATAAGGGACTGCGTACGACATCGACTTTTTCTGACCTGGATTTTGAGAAGATTTTGGCAGTTTTTTCATTCTCAGAGGTTGTTGTGTTTCAAGTCCGGTTCCCAATAAGGTTCCAACCAAACTAAAAATCCAAAGGTCTGACTGATCTCCAAACTTTGATTTTGTGAAGACAAGTATAAAAGTTAAAATCAATCCAAGTTCTTTCTTTTTCTTTTTTTATTTTCTTTTCTGCACTTTTCGGCATAAGTGTTTGTGGGACTAGCAAAGGCAAGTATAGGAGGGTGATGAATCCTCATTTCATCACCTTTATACTTTCATTTTGGCTTTAAATCCCTAGCTAAATGCATGCATATATCATTAATTTGTCAAAATAAACACTCTATAAATTGTAGAAAATATTGTATAAAATAATGTATAATTATTGTATTTAATTATAAAATAAAAGAATAAAGGAAAGAAAAGAAAAAGAATGAAGTGCCAAAGACATTAAGTGACCCAAGACCCCGAGACCTAGTCATCATGATGACTTGGTCAACAATGAATAAAGTAGGGGGAGATATGACAGAGAAATTGTATAGAAAATACACAAAATCCTAGTTTTTAATTCATCAATAATTGCATTTTGGGACATGTTTTAATTTATTATTTTTACAACTCAAATAACAAAACCCTCAACATGAATATTGTAAATAAAAATATAAAAAAAAATACAAAATTGATTTTAATTAAAAATAATACACAGTGTGCCCGGGACACATGAAATAAAAAGGCACAAAGAAAACATTGCAGACATGTATGTTCTCAATACTATATCGAAATTGACCAAACTCATCTTTTAATTGTTTATAAAATTTAATAAAGTATTTAATGAAGGTGGTTTCATTCAATTTGGAGTTAAGATGCAGAAGTTAAGTTTTAGCCCCCATTGTGCAATATACATATATATTATATTCAATATATTTATTCTTTATATTTTTCACTTTATTTCAAAAATTGTAAATGTTATTCAAAACACATGTCCATAATTAAAATAAAATAGAATCATTCAAAAGAAATAAAATAAATAATATAATTTAATACGTAGATAAAGTACACCAATATATACCTATAATATATATGTATATAATTAAGTATACAACTAAATTTAGAAAAATGCAATAAAAATACCTAAATGTGTATCAAAATAAACTAAAAATATATAAAATACATGTATACAATAATAAAATATATAATACACCTTAAAAATAAAAATACCAAAATATAGGTATTTTTACCTATATCTATGCATGTAAATATTAACCTATAATAAATAGCCTCGAAAAAATAAATATAAATAGGCATAAGATACTATATCTATGCATATCTCTTCCGTTCATAGGTAAACCTTAGGTTAAATTTCCATTTCCGCAGTTTAATGTAGCATTAATCATCAGATTTAGGCTTGATCTGAAAATAATTGACCAGGAGCTTGAGCTCCATGCCAAATTATAGTGTTCCTAACGGTTTCTGCCTCGATTTCCATCCCTTATCATACCCCCACGTGTTCTACATCATTTCCCCATCGTGTTCAACCTCGATCCTCCGTGGAACAGGCAACACGAAGCTCATCCCCTTCACCCTCGTCGGAGCTTCACCATTTTCACCCCCGTGTCGCTTTAAGCTTCATCCAAAGGTCGAAGATGTAGCCCTCAAGCCAAGGAGAATGTTGGTGCAGGTCTAGTCGCTTGAAGACCCATCTGGGGCCAAAGATCGACCAAGAACATGCTCCAGGTCACATGAAGCTACCTAGACCTGCAGATCAGCCTCGAGGTCACCTGGGCCTCATCGGAGCATAATGTAGCATGTAAAGGATCGCCAGCAAGCTGCTGGACCTGTTGGAGCAAAGATCCATCGCTAGAGCATGGAGAAAAGTCAGATCGAAGTCATCCCAGCATGAGTGCTTCGGTTGTTCTTGTAGACCCTTCGTCGACTATTGGATGAAGAACACGGCCCAGATCTACTGGACCGTCCATTTAATTTGAAGGGGTGTGTGAGATCGATCATTGGATCAAACACATGGCAAGTAGTGGGTGGTTGGATACTGTCACTAAGTGGGTAAATATCATGCACCCGTTTTTTGTGTTTTATCAAAGGTCCTGTAAATATTTTATTATGTATTAATTTTTGGAATAAATTCCATTAAAGCCCCGAGACCTTTTGAATATTGCAAAATAGTCCTCTACCAGGTCACCTCACATGGCCCTCTACATGAGTGGACATTTTGTGGTTGAACCCCGCTGTTACTTAGTATTTTAAAATCAATTTGCAATTCAAAACCTTTGGGTATTTTGCACAGCAAACTTCGCATTTATTTATTATTGCAAATATGACCTTGTCAGTTTATTGTTTTTTTATTTTTACTTTTCTATTTTCTATAAATAGCTCATGTACTCCAAAAAGTTTGCAAAAATTTGTGTAAATGCGATGCTTATCCATGCTATGTGGTTAATTTAACATTTTTCTTGCATTTGATATTTATTAAAAATCAAAAGAGTGCCTTTTATTCCATATTTGCCTTAAAAAACAAAAAAATAAAACCTTTTCTAAAAAAATTCAAAAAAATAGCTACTGTTTATTATAGTATTTTATCACTAAAGACCAAGAATCACAAAATAATATCAAAAGAAAACCCTAAAAATCACAAACCTTCCTAACCCTAAAAAATATTAAAAAATCTGTAAAATTCCAAAAAATAGTTTTCTATCCCAAATTTTTATGTATACATATTACCATATATTTAAAATATTTTAAATCTCAGAATAATTCGGCCTATTTAAATATTCCCTATTTTGAACTATTTCTGATTTTAAAAATACATAAAAATTAGCAAAAATTGTCAAAAAATCACAAAAATAGAAGAATATTTGAAAAACACAAAAATATTTTATTTTAAAATTTTTTACAATATATAGATATATTTATAGTTAAAATACCCTATATAGTGCTTATATACTTATATATTTATACATAGTATATATTATTAGGGTAAAATGTGTATGCCCCCTAGGGGGAGCTAACTTAGCTCCCCCCGCCCCTTTTTCCCAAAAATTTTTTATTTTTTTTGAAATCGAAAACCGTGTAAATTCATTATTAAATCTCTATATTATGTTATTCAAATTTCATACGAAACCGAGACTCCTACGACCTCCATCCAAATGGGTCGATTTAAAAAATCATGTTACCGTTAAAAAAATGACTGTCTGGATGGAGGTCGTAGGAGTCTCTGTTTCACACGAATTTTTTATGACATAATATAGAGATATAGTGATGAATATTCACGGAAAAAAATTTCAAAAAAAAAATAAAAAAATTGAAGAAAATGGGGCGGGGGGAGCTAAGTTAGCTCCCCCTAGGGGGCAGCCCCATTTTCCTCGTATTATTATTAATTATTCTAAATACCCTATATATATTAAATATTTTAAAAAAATAAAAATATTGTGTTTACTTGTATTTCTTGATTTTATTATATTTATTATATATATTATAATACATACCTTATATTATACGTATTATTACATATGGGTAAAATGGGGCTGCCCCTGGGAGTAGCCAACTTGGCTACTCCCACCCCTATTTTTCCCTCATTTTCTTATTTCTTTGAAAAATAAAAATTTGTGTATTCATCACTATATCCCTCTAACATTCTATTAAAATTTCGTCAAAAACAAAGACTCCTAGCCCCTCCATCTAGACGTCGTTTTTTTTAACGGTCGCAGGATTTTTTAAATCGATCCTGTTTGGATGGAGGCCGTAGGAGTCTCTGTTTCTGTCGAAATTTTAATAGAATGTTAGGGGGATATAATGATGAATTTACAAATTTTTATTTTCCAAAGAAATAAAAAAATGAGGGAAAAATAGGGGTGGGAGTAGCCAAGTTGGCTACTCCCAAGGGGCAGCCCCATTTAACCCATTACATATTACATATATATATATATATTATATCTTACAAAGAAAAATCAGAAAAATATAAAAAGAAAATAAAAATTAAAAATTAAAAAAAATAAGTAATTAAAAAATCAAAAGTAATAAATAATTCAAAAACACACAAATACATTGAGTGAATATTGTGCAGCTATATACACATACATACACATTATTTAGCAATAAATAATACCTACTACACCCCTTGTTCCCTGAGTTCGACATCCCACACATACTTACACTATACACATTTATTCTCCAGTTTATAATAAATTTTGACTTCACTCACTTGCTCTTCATTGTTTGATTATTTGTTGTGGGTTGATTGTTCTCTAAGTCAGTCGACCCTCGTGATCGGTCACTTCAGCGACTGAGGTCTGCCTTGTGAGACCTCACAACCGCTTCACGGTGTTCTTCCAGTTCGGCATTAACTTAGATATTTCTTACTAATTTGTATGTTGGTTAGCTTGTTAGGTTATTTTAAAAGTATTACTTAGATTTTCTTGATGATTTATGATCTAGATGTTGGTTAACTTAGATATTTGTTGATGATTTGCATGTTGGTTAGCTTGTTAGGTTATTTTAGGAGTAAAACTCAAATATTCTTGCTGATTTGCATGTTTGTTAGTTTATATAAGATTAGCATAATGGTTATTATGGTATAAGTGTTGGTTAACATAGATATTTCTTATTGATTTGCACGTTAGTTAGCTTATTTATCTTTTGTGGTTGTTGATTAGCTCAGTGTTGTAAAAGTCGCTCGACTATCCCGACTAGTAGGCCCGACTAGTCCAGTCAGTGGGGTGGCCGATTGAGTACTAATTAATTCTGACTAGGGACATTAGTCGACCAATTTTTGCTTGAAGACACTATATTTTTTAATTTTTAAAATTTTTTTAAAGCAAACTTATTATGATACGCTTAATGTTTTAATTAAATTCAATTACTTCTTTTATTTCATTATGATAATATAAAAATGTACAAAATCTAGGTAAATATATGTATAAAAATGATTTATATATTTAAAATAATCAAAAAAATCAAAACCTATTAAAGTCCGACTAAATCCGATTAGTCGCCCGACTACCGACTAATACTTATTCAGTGACCCAACAACCGACTACCGACTTTTGCAACCTTGGATTAGCTTTATGTTTGTTGATTTTTAATAGTATCGTGCGAGTTTGTTTATTGATTAGTAACTTCAACTTATGAGTTGGTTAGATTTATGTTTGTAGAATTTGATTAGTTACTTGTGAGTTTGTTTGTTGATTAGTAACTTCAACTTGTGATTTTGGTTAGCTTTGTATTTGTTGATTAGCTAATTTGTGAGTTTGTTGATTAGTAACTTGTGAGTTTGTGTTTGTTGATTAGTAACTTATGAGTTTCTGTCTAAGTAGATGGTTACACCTCCGGCGAACACTACTTCCGCTGGTGACTCATCTTTTTACGTGCCACCAGGATCAACTGATCGTGCATGGCAATATGATTACCTTTCAAACCAGAGAACTGAATAGGTTACTTGCAGATTATGCAAGAATGTTGTCAAGGGATGTATCCATAGGTTCAAGCAACATCTGGTACACCGAAGAGGCAACATGGTTGCATGTCCCAAGGTGGATGAGGAAATGAAGAAGAAGATCGCGTACATTGATGATGTTGTTAGGAAGAAGAGCAAAAAAGTTGTTGAAGTTCAACAGATGAGAGAGGAAATTGATATCACTGGAGATGCGGGTTCGACGAAGAGATCACGTGTATCCGACTCATTGGAGCATAACGTCGTAGTGGAAAGTTCATCACGTACAATAAAAGATGCATTCTCCAAGGATTATCGTGATAGGGTTGCATCCTATATGTCCAACTAGACATATACATCAATAATTCCTTTTAATGCATTGACGACGAAGCCCTTCATACAAATGGTATAGGCAATTGGGAAGTACGAGCATGGACTAAAGACTCCCATAAGGTATGAGCTCAGTGGTCCGACTCTGAAGAAGGCAGTGAAGAAAATGCATGATGACTTGCAACGCCATCGTGATATGTGGAAATCGATGGGATGCTCTTTGATGATTGATGCACGCAAGGAGCACCATCAATTTATGTGTCAATTACGCCTTGGGTACTTCATTCTTGAAGTCCATAGATGCCTCAGATGAGGCTCACACTACGGAATACATATTGAAGCTGGTGGAGGAGTGGCTGAATGAAGCGGGAGTGGAAAATATGGTTCAAATTTGTGGCGGATAATGCATCGGCCAATGTAGCAGCGAGAAGATTGTTGCTCACAAAATATCTGTTGATTTGGTGAACTCCATGTGCAGTGTACTCCACTAATCTTCCTTTGGAGGAGATAAGCAAAGAGACAAAGGAGAGGAGTGCAATCACAAAGGCGAAGAGGCTCATGGTGTTCATCTACTCATACCAAACTCTTAGCTTGATACGCAAGTTTACCAACAAGAGGGACATTGCAAGGCCCGCAAACAAGATTTGCAACCACTTTCCTCACCCTTGAGAGCCTTAATGAGAAAAAAATAAGTTGAGGTTGATGTTTTCTTCAGAAAAGTAGAGGAACTGCAAATGGTATAAGACAAAGAAGGAAGAAGCAGCGACTTCAATAGCCTTCAGCCCTATATTCTGGAACTACACTGCACATGCTATCCAAATTTTCACACTGTTGGTTTGCTTATTGTGTCTGATTGATGCAGATCGACACCCATCCATGGGCTTTGTCTACGAAGGGCCTGAAGAGGTCAAGAGGGAGATAATTGCCTCTTTCAATAGCGTGGAGTCGTGTTGGTGTTACCTCCAAGACCAAAGGAATGCCCGATACTCCATTGCATCTTGTTGCTTATTATTTGAATACATTCTTCTTCTACACAGAGTCCCATGGTGATCTGGATATTATGGTGAAGAGAGTTTTTAAGGACTACATGAAAAGATTTTATCCATATTTGGATAACAAGATGCGATCATTAGGGACGAGCTTCCGGCATACAGAGTTGGTCATGGAGATTTTGGCAACCCATTAGCTGTGACACAAAGGATGACAAATGATGGCAATTATGATCCAGCTATATCGATCATTGTTTTCAATTCAGATCATTAAAATCATCTTTTATTCCATTGACTTAATAAATTCTCTATTTTAATAATTGATTGGTGGCATAATCATGGGGATGACAAGCCTCATTTGAAAGCCATAGCCATCAAGATATTGAGCTTGATTTCTTCATCCTCTGAATGTGTGCATAATTGGAGTACATTTGACTCGGTAATGACTCCACTCCACCCACTCAATTTGATTGGTGAGTAAAAATTAAAATTGTAATTAATATAAATATGTATTTTAGTCTTCAGATCCAAACCAAGAAGAGAAACAGGTTGGAGACGAAGAAGTTGAATATCTTTTGTATGTGGATCTAATTCCAACCTACAGAAACGTCAAGTTAGGAAAGAAAGAGATCATCTTTCGTCTCATGACTGTGCACACTTAGGTGAATGGACTGGAGATGTCAATGCTCAAGACGAGGAGGTTTTTCCAGGTTCCGGATTGACCTGGGGTACTGTAACACATGCTAGTGGTGCCGAAGAGAATTTGAAACCGAAAAGGAGCCAGCGAAGTGAACGCGGCAGGGGAGCTTATCTTCGAGCTCAAATGCTATGTAGATGAATGAGGAGGAATTACATGTTGAAGACATAGAAGATGATGATGATGATGATGATGATGAGCTTGAATTGGACGATGACATTGAGGGTTGATTTGTCTCATTTACAACTTATATTAATTTTTGGGTTTTTATCACTTGTGCCCCTAACTCAGCCATGGCCGGTCCCATGCCCGGGTAAATGAGGAGGGTTGCATTAGGTAGCCGACAGCCAGCGTAAAATAGTCAGAGACAACTTCCTAAATAGTATTTTTTTTCTTAAAAAATACTATTTAAGAAGTTGCCTCATGACAGTCGGATCTTTTCAACATGGATTTAAGCAAACATACAGATTTCGTTGGGGCGTTCCCTACTTGCGACGCATTGCATCACCCGAATGCAATGAAAAATTGGCAAGGGCCGCTACATCGCAGCCTGGATGTGTTTCAAAATTTGCAAGGGTCCTCGCATGAGGAACGCATGCGGGTAATTAAGCTAGTTCCGTTGCATCACCGCCCGGATGCAGTCCAAAATTTACAAGGGTCTCGCATAATGAACGCATGCGAGTAAAGAAGTTAGTCCAAAAAAGAACACAATGGAAGTTGCGGATTGGAAGTTGGAATATTGGCACTTTAACTGGAAAGTTGACGGAGATAGTGGATACGATGGAAAGAAGGAAGATTCATATACTATGTCTTCAAGAGACTAAATGGGTTGGAGAGAAAGCAAGGGAGATTGAGAAGACAGGCTTTAAACTTTCGTATTCATGTAAAGATAAAGGTAGAAACGGTGTTGGAGTGGTTGTTCTTAAGAATTTGAAGGATTGTGTGGTTGAGGTGAAAAGATTTGGGGATCGAATTATTTTGCTAAAATTGGTGCTTGAAGAAGAAATTTTAAATATGATCTCAATTTACGCACCGCAAATTGGTTTAGATGAAAGGACTAAACAAGCTTTTTGGGAGGATTTGGATAAGAGTCTACAAGGAATCCCACAAAGAGAGATGATTTGCATTGGTGGAGATCTTAATGGACATATGGGAAAAGATGCTTCAGGGTATGCTAGTGTTCATGGAGGATATGGTTTTGGGAATAGAAATGAAGAGGGAAAAGCCATCCTGGATTTTGCAACGGCATATGATCTTTTCATAGCAAACACTCTCTTCAAGAAGAGGGAGGAACATTTAATTACTTATAAGAGTGGGCCAACTAGGACACAGTTAGATTACTTTGCGTTGAGGAGAAGAGATAGGTTGTGTTGTAAAGACTGCAAAGTAATCCCAGGAGAGAGTTTGACAACCCAACATCGTTTGTTAGTCGTGGATGTACAAATGAAAGGGTTGGTAAAGAAAAAGAGGATTTCTAAGATAACTAGAACTAGATGGTGGAATCTTCCACTGAAGCAAGCGAGCTTCAGGGAGAAGGTTTTAGAAGACTTATCTTGGGATTGTAGCGGTAGTGCAAACGAGGTGTGGGAGGCAGTAGCATCTTGTATTCGAAAGGTAGCCAAAGAGATGCTAGGCGAGTCAAAGGGAGGAGCTCCATGTCAAAAGGAGGCTTGGTGGTGGAGTGAAGGGGTGCAAGAGAAGCTAAACATAAAAAGAGCTTGCTTTAAAGCTATGTCTAAGGATAGAACAGAGGAAACGGTCACAAACTACAAAATAGCAAAGAAGGAAGCAAAGAAGGCCGCAAGCGAAGCTAAGTCAAAAGCTTATGAAGTTTTGTATAAAAATCTAGACTCTAAGGAGAGATAGAAGGATATATTCAGGTTGGCCAAAGCAAGAGAAAGAAAAACCAAAGACCTTTCTCAAGTGAGATGCATTAAGGACGAGGAAGGTCATGTGCTTGTTACTCAGAAGGATATAAATACTAGATGGGAGCAGTACTTCCATAAACTTTTCATTGGGGAAGGAAATAGAGATATCACTTTGGGTGATCTAGTTTGTAGTGAAAGTTACTTGAATCGTACATGCTATAGACGAATACAAAGAAAAGAAGTAGAGGAGGCTTTGAAGGTTATGAGACCTGGAAAGGTGTAGGACCGGATGACATCCCCGTAGAAGTGTGGAGAGTTTTAGGTGAGTGTGGTTTGACTTGGCTTATGAATCTATTCAATGTTATTTGGCGAAGCAAGAAAATGCCCGAAGATTGGAGGAGTATCGTGGTGCCTCTTTATAAGAATAAAGGAGACATTCAAAATTGTTCAAATTATAGAGGTGTCAAGCTGATGTGTCACACTATGAAAATTTGGGAACGTGTGATCGAAAGAAGGTTGAGGAAAATTTCCAATGTAAAAGAAAACCAATTCGGATTCATGTCAGGTCGCTCAACGACTGAAGCCATCCATTTGCTGAGGAGAACAATGGAGATCTATAGAGCTAAAATGAAGAACCTCCACATGATCTCTATTGATTTGGAGAAGGCTTATGATTCTGTACCACGAGAGATATTGTGGAGAGTGTTGGAGAAGAGACAAATACCTGTCCTATACATTAACCTCATAAAGGACATGTATGATAGGGCTTTATCTTGTGTAAGGACCCCTTTTGGGAAGACTGGATATTTTGACATCAACATTGGTTTACATCAAGGTTCTGCTTTGAGTCCATTTCTTTTTACTTTGATTATGGACGAGTTGACCAGTCACATTCAGGATGAGTTACCTTGGTGTATGTTATTTGCTGATGATATTGTGTTAATTGACGAGATTAGAGATGGAGTAAATGAGAAGCTTGAGGTATGGAGACACGAGTTGGAGACTAAAGGATTTCGTATAAGTAGGGCTAAGACGGAATATATGGAGTGCACCTTTGATGGAAGCAATGATGAAGGAATCGAGGTGAAGATTGGTGACGATAACATTCAGAAGAGAGATTCCTTTAGATATTTGGGATCTATTCTGCAACATGATGGAAAAATTGATGGAGATGTTACTAATAAAATAAATGCAGGCTGGCTAAAGTGGAGAGGAGCCTCTGTTGTTCTCTGTGATAAAAAAATTCCTTTAAAGATTAAAAGAAAGTTTTACAAAGCAGCTGTGAGACCTGCTATGCTTTATGGATTTGAATGTTGGCATGTGAACCATAGACATGTGCAGAGAATGAATGTAGTAGAAATGAATATGCTAAGGTGGATGTGTGGACACACACGTAAAGATCAGATTCGGAATGATGCAATCAGAAAGAAAGTTGATGTAGCTCCGATCGAGGATAAAATGCGAGAAAACCGCTTAAGATGGTTTGGACATTTGCAAAGAAGATCAGCCGATGCACCAGTTAGAAGATGCGAGTGTTGGGATGTTGAGCCGGCTAAGAGAGGACGAGGACGGCCCAAGAAGTGTTGAAAAGAGACCATACGAAGGGATCTTAGTTTTGTGGATATAAGCCCGGGACTGGCCCAAAATAGATCTGAATGGAGGCGAAGAATCCATGTAGCCGACCCTACTTAATTGTGGGAAAAGGCTTTGTTGTTGTTCTTGTTGTATCACTTGTGCCCCTCCGAGATATCGTAATATCAGTTATGCCCCTATCTTTTCGGTAATATCAGTTGTGCCCCTCACTTCTTGTCGTTTTATCAGTTGTGCCCCTTGTGTTAGTTGTCGTCCATCCACAGTGCAAATCGACGTTAACTTTGAGGACATAAGCGGAATTAATTTTTAAAAAAAAGAATTTAATGATCATTTGACACCATCTTCCTCATCCTCTCCTTCTTCCTTCTCTTCCCCCATCCCCTTCCTCCTCCTCCAACCTCCTCCCCCTCCCTCTCTGCCCGAAACTCCTCCACCACCCCCGGCATGCCCTCTTCCTCCACCCCAACCTCCCTCCGCCCCACGTCGTGCGTCCCCGCTGCTGCCAATGACCGAGCACAGGCACTGCGGCTCTAACTTGATCACGCCAGCGAGGCTCGAGCAGCACGAGGGGGACGGCTCCTCCCCGCGCCTCCCCTGCCCCCGCCGCCCCCCGCGCCCAAGTCTTCCCCCCCCCCCCCGCCTCCCCTGCCCCCGCGCCTCCCTGGCCACGCCCCCCCCCAGCCCCCGCCCCCCGCGCCCAGGTCGCCCTCGCGCCTCCCCTGCCCCACCGCCCCAACGCACCCAGGTCGCCCTCGCACCTCCCCTGCCCCCACCGCCCCCCGCGCCCAAGTCACCCACGTGCCTCCCCTGCGCCCAGATCGCCCCGGCGCCTCCTCTCCCTGAAACTTCAGAGCTTTCGGTTGTTGTTAGATTAAGATAAATTTTTGGCTAATTGATTCATAAAAATTCATCAATAAAATTCATCGATTGATCCGTAATAAGTGATATATCCGTGAAAATGCAAAAATTTTAGAGATTCGATGGATGCATGAAGGTGTCACTAAGAGAGAGAAATTATGAGGAGAAAGGAAGAAGAATAAATGGATGAGGAAGAAGACGAATCAGTTTGGACAATAATACCCCTCTTAACTGCACCAAGGTTTGAAAAAACCATGGTTAAGTCAACTCATTGACGGTCAATCTGATGAAAGGGCACAAGTGATAACGGCGAAAGAAGTGAGGGCTACAACTGATATTACCAAAAAGATAGGGGCATAACTGATATTGCGATATCTCGGAGGGGCACAAGTTCCCTTAATTTTTTGGGCATGTTGTATTTGTTTATGAACATTCCCTTGCGCTATGTATCAAATATTTTGTTCTTAACTTGCTTCATTTTTCCTTTTTTTGCTATAATAGCTTCCTCTTTTTAAGCTCCTATAAATATGAAAATTGCTAAATATATGAATATATGTGAGAGTATATGATTAAAAATTGATTTATATATTTAAAATAATTAAAAAATTCAAAATCGACTAAAGCACGACAAAATCTGATTACTCTCCTGACTGTCGATTAATCCTTGGGCAGTGACCCTGTTGACCGAGTATCGACTGTCGACTTCTGCAACTTTGTATTAATGGATCATCGTCTAATGAACATAAAATAATCAAATATCATATGGAAGCCAAGAGAGATGATCTCAGTGGTAAGCCGATGTATAGTACATTGCTTTTTTGTTAGTGATGCAGCATGATACCACGTGATCAATTTCTTAGTCGAACATTTGTTTTATTTAATTTTAGTCGAACATTTGTTTTATTTATTTTTATTTACTTATGTAAAAGGCTCATTATTTTTATTTTACTAGCTAGGGTTGGATTTTTAGTTTTGAATGAGATTTATTTTCCCCTCACTTATTTTCCATCTCTCTCTCCCTTTCTCGATTTCCGCAACCCTCTCTTCTCCCTTTTCCCCGTGCCCTCACCCCTGCCGAACCCTAACCCTCCCATCTCTCGCCGCCTCTTCACAACAACCCACCCCAACGCCGACGCCGCCTTCCCCTCCCCCCTCTCACGTGACCGCAACCCCTCCCCCCCTCCCCTTCCTCTCCTCCCCGCCTTCCCCAACCTCCCTTCTCCCCGTGCCTACCCCACGCTGCCATCTTCACCACAGCCCCAGTCTTCCGCCTCCGCCCACACCCTACCCCACGCCGCCACCCTCACCACGGCCCCAGTCTTCCGCCCCCGCCCCACACTTTTCTGCATCCACCCGCGCCTCTCCACGCGCGCTAGCGGCCGAGAACTCCATATTACTCCTGCGACGCGGCCACGGATCCACCCCTTCGCGGCCCAGGCCCCTTCCAAAGTAGCCACTGCACCCGTCCCGTACCCAACGCTATCGTCCGGGTCTGAAGCGTGCCGAAAAATCCCTCGCTGGTTGTGGTATGAGCGCCCCTTTTGCATATTATTCAGTCTGTGTGATATTAGAAGTGTAGATTGTTATATTGTTGATTGGTTTGGTGAATTATTGAGGTTCTGTTTGCCGCAACATCGTTATATTCTCCTTATAATCATTAACTACTCGGTTACCAAAAATTGTGGTGAAATCCGTGCTGGAATTCGAGTATTTTACCGAAGATTGTTTGCTGATTTTAGGCCTCATTTCTTTCATCGTCAACCTTTGAACTCTTTGCATTTCGGTCTAGTAATTTTGCATTGCGTACCATTTTACTGGCGTCTGTAAGTAGTCCGTTAGTTCACCCCTGGTTGGATTGAAATTTAGTTCACGTTCTATCGACACCCCGTAGGTTACAACGAGGTTTCATCAATTTAGTATCAGAGCCTAGCGATCCTGCATCTCACCTGCATTTCGTTTGTTTTATTGCATATATATATATAAAACAAAGCAATAAAACACGACAAAAAAACAAAGAGAGAGAGAGCAGAAAGCCTAGGATTCCCATGGTCGAAAAACCGATTACCTCTAAAACCGGCTACACCCCACACACTGAGCTAAAGTTAGAATCCTTGAATGCTCAAATGCTACAGATGTACGAACAACTGAGCGGACAAATTGCCAACCTAAATAGTCGCATGCTAGGGAAAGATCATAGTGATGAGACACCAAACAAAGGCCGGCGTACTAGTAGGAGACCGCACTCACGAAGTAACACATCCTGCGAATCTAGCTCTTTTACTTCCGATGGACATGTTAGCGACTATCTTTCACAAGAAAGCGAAGAAGAAGGATTAAGAGATGACACCCCATTCACTTCCAAGAATCAAGATCCACACACCCCTGGATATACTTCACAACCTGCTGGTGGATATCACTTCCCGCCCTAACCTGGCCCTAGGCCCGATGACGGATGGGATCGAGGCATCCGTCTCGATGTTCCGGAATTTGACGGAGGACGAGACCCTGATGTCTTTTTAGATTGGCTCCAAGCCGTCGAGCACTTCTTTGTATGGAAGACTATGCCTAGCGAACGAAAAGTTCAATTTGTCACAATCAAACTAAAGGGACATGCTCTGCTATGGTGGGACCGTTTGCAATCTGAACGCAAACGAAAAGGAAAAGGTAAGATCCGCAGTTGGAGCAAGATGAAGACTAAACTAAAAATCAAATTCGTGCCAGAAGATTACAAACGAGATCTATACGCGCGACTGCAATCATGAAAACAAGGCACCATGAGCGTGAGAGAATACACCGAAGGGTTCCAATCCCTCGTTCATCGCAACCGATTGCAGGAGACTCCTGTCCAGGAAGTCACCCGCTACATGCAAGGACTCCGCCAAGTTATCCAGGATGAACTCTACCTCCGCAACTGTCGAGACGTCGACGAAGCTTACAAGCAGGCTGAACGGGCTGAGACTAAGCTTGCTAAGGCCCAGACAAGGAGGATGTCTTTTCCTGTGGACTCCGTCCCTCGCACCAGTACCCCGATGACGACCTCCAAATCAATAATTTCCCCCTCGATTGTTACGGGTAAATCCCAAGCCAAACCATCAACTCCTGCCGTCGCCCGACCATCTACTGGAGATCTCAGACCAGGCATCTTGGGAAGTCGACCTGTTGTAGGACCTGATACTTGTTTCCGATGTTATCAAAAGGGACATCAAGCAGCAGAGTGCCCAAACCCTAAGGCTAAGCCCTCTCATTTATGCACCATCGAAGACCCTGAAGACCCTGACCCTGACCAACAGGAATCACCTGAAGAGGATCAGACCGCTTTGACTGCTGACACCATGGGAGCTGATGACTATGAGCTTCGGGGAGTGGAAGGAGATGTATCCGGACCTTTCCTGGTAATTGAACACGAAGACTTCATCGCTCCTGACAGCGCACTCACAAGCATCTTGCTTAAACCCGTTACCAATGACGCTGATAGTTGGATGCGACGCAGCATATTCCGAACCACCTGCACCTCAGGAAGGCGTCGTTGTTCGCTAATCATTGATGGAGGAAGCGTTGAGAACTTCGTGTCTCAAGAAATGGTCGATAAGTTGGGTCTACCGACTCAACCACTCGAGAAACCTTACAGTGTGGCCTGGTTTCGAGGTGGTACTCAACTTCCGATCCACTGTCAGAGCCTCGTTAGCTTCTCGATTGGGCCTTTATATAAAGACGAGGTGTGGTGCCATGTAACCCCTATGGATGTCTGTCATATACTACTTGGAAGACCTTGGCAGTTCGATCGAGACACTGAGTACAGAGGAAAAATGAACACTTACTCATTTCTCATAGACAAGGTGCGTGTGACCGTTAGACCACAACGCGAAGCCCTCAGCCCTCGCCAGGTGGCTACCCTTCGATCCGCGACTGCACAATCTGTTAAAAATACTCCACCGTCAAAGCCTTCAACTACGGGTCCCGTATTGTTGATGGAAGCCTAGACATTCCAACGTGAAGTTCAGGAGAGCTCCACTATTTATGCATTAATGGGACGTGAAGTGAGCAAACAGGAGACAACTACACCTGAAGTCCCGCCTGAGGTAAAGCCTAGCATCCAGGAGTTTGCTGACATTATGCCTGAAGAGTTGCCTGAAGGACTACCCCCGTTGCGAGACATTCAACATCACATTGACCTAGTCCCTGGAGCCAGCCTACCCCACTTACCACATTATCGGATGAGCCCAAGTGAACACGAAGAAATGAACAAGCAGGTCACTGATCTTCTACGTCGTGGGTATGTACGAGAGAGTATGAGTCCCGTGGCGGTCCCTGCTCTGCTTACCCCAAAAAAAGATGGCACATGGAGGATGTGCGTGGACAGTCGTGCTATCAACAAGATCACGATCAAGTATCGTTTTCCGAGTCCACGCCTTAATGACATGCTCGACATGCTATCGGGTGCCAAATTATTTTCCAAAATGGATCTTCGCAGTGGGTACCATCAGATTCGCCTCTGACCTGGAGACGAGTGGAAGACCGATTTTTAGATCAAAAAATGCCTTTATGAATGGACCGTAATGCCCTTCGTCCTGTCTAATGCTCCCAGCACTTTCATGTGAACCATGAATCATGTATTACGACCCTTCATCGGTAAGTTTGTGGTTGTGTACTTTGATGACATACTGATCTACAGCTTGACCAAAGACGACCACTTATCTCACTTACGACAAGTCCTGGAAACCTTGAGAGCCCAACAATTGTATGTCCACCTTAAGAAATGCTTCTTCATGTCTGACACGATCCTCTTCTTGGGATACATTGTCACTGCCGATGGACTTAAAGTTGACCCCTCCAAGATTCAAGCCATTCAGAGCCGGCCCGTGCCCAAAACCCTTACTGAGATTCGCAGCTTTCTGGGATTGGCTTCTTTCTACCGGTGCTTCATCCGGAACTTTAGCACTTGTGCGACTCCGTTGGTAGATTGCATGCGTAAAGACGCACCCGCTTGGACTCCTGAAGCAGAAACCAGCTTTCAAAAGCTAAAACATCAATTGACCCATACCCCTGTTTTGACACTTCCTGACTTCACCAAGGTTTTTGTAGTCGATTGCGATGCCTCACATGTCGGGATTGGTGCCGTCCTGAGCCAAGAAGGACGACCTGTAGCATTCTACAGTGAAAAGTTGAACGAAGCTCGATCTCGGTACTCTACCTATGATGTCGAATTCTATGTTGTGGTACAAGCTCTCAAGCATTTGAGGCACTATCTAATCCAGCGTGAATTTGTACTTAATTCTGATCCTGAAGCTTTACGATATCTGAACTCTCAGAAGACCCTTAACAAGCGTCATGCAAAATGGGTTAGTTTCCTCCAAGAATACACGTTCCATCTCAAGCACAAGGCCAGCACCCTGAATCGCGTGGCCGATGCGTTGAGCAAGCGAGCACATGCCCTGACCACAATGACCATCAGCACAACAGGATTTGATGCACTCAAGGATCTCTACCCCACTGACCCTGACTTCGGACAAGCTTATGCCGAGTGTGTTGATATTGGACAGGATCCGACAGCCACCTATGTCCTTCATGAGGGATTCCTGTTCAAGGCCCACCGACTGTGCATCCCTGCCACTTCCCTTCGGGAGAACCTAATTTCAGAACTGCATAACGGTGGCTTAGTTGGACACTTTGGAAGGGATAAGACCTTGACCCTTCTCCAAGAGCGATTTTATTGGCCGCAATTGCGAAAGGATGTTACAAAGTTTGTACAAAAATGCCAAACATGTCAGAAATTCAAAGGCCATAGGCAGAACACTTGGTTGTATACACCTCTGTCGATTCCTCTACGACCCTGGGAAGACATCACTATGGATTTTGTGCTAGGCTTAACCCTCATGGTACGGAAAGTTGACTCTATTTTTGTGGTTGTGTAAGATTTTCTAAAATGGCACACTTCATTGCATGTAAAAACATCAGATGCATCTCATGTCGCTGATTTGTTTTTTCGTGATGTTGTTCGATTGCATGGTGTTCCTCGTTCTTTCACTTCGGATCGTGATACCAGGTTTTTGAGTCATTTTTAGCACACGCTTTGGTCTCGTCTTGGTACTCGTTTGCAATACAGCACTGCTTATCATCCACAAACAGATGGGCAAACCGAAGTAGTTAATAGATCGTTAGGAAATTTATTACGATGTCTTGCAGGGGACTCTCCATCCAAATGGGATCTAATTCTTCCCCAAGCCGAATTCGCGTATAACAGTTCCACTAATAGGTCCACCGGAAAATCGCCATTTGAGAGTGTGTACGGCATTCCACTTACCCAATTTCTAGACCTAACACCCACAACCATGCAAGGGAGGAGTAGTACAGCTGTTGAGGACCTGGTCGAACACTTAACCAATATCCATACCGAAATCCGAACCAAACTCCAAACCATGACCCAGAAATACCAAGCCCAAGCCAACCTCCACCGTAGAGAGAGCGAGTTCAGAGTTGGAGAATTAGTGATGGTCTACTTAAAAAAAGAGAGATTTCCTTTGAGAGTCCACTAAAAATTGAGTGTCCGAAAGATTGGTCCATTCCGAATCCTCAAGAAGATTGGGTCCAATGCTTACTTGATCTACCGCCAGACGTCCAGACATCGCCAATCTTTAATGTATCAGATCTCTTCTTATATCACGGAGATGAGCAGATAGATGCCACCACGCCAGTAGTTCCCGCTGATGATACGCGCCAACCACCGACCGCGACTGATGCCGATCAGATTGAAGATATTGCAGACATCCGAGATATGACAACTAGACGTGGTCTCTTCCGACGATATCTAGTCAAATGGAAGAGACGACCTCTGACCGATTGTACCTGGATTGACGAGGATGAACTTCAACAACTCCGCCCTGATATACTTCAGAACTACCACAATGCCATCTCGACGGAGCGAGATTCTTCTCAGCAGGGGGAGTTGATGCAGCATGATACCACGTGATCAATTTCTTAGTCGAACATTTGTTTTATTTAATTTTAGTCGAATATTTGTTTTATTTATTTTTATTTACTTATGTAAAAGGCTCATTATATAAGGCATTATCATCTTTTCGATTTTTTTTCTATTTTTTGTATGGTTGTTGCTTGTTTGGGGGGGATTTGGCCTCTATAAAGGCACCCCACTAGCTAGGGTTGGATTTTTAGTTTTGAATGAGATTTATTTTCCTCACTTATTTTCCCACTCTATCTCTCCCTTTTTCGGTTTCCGCAATCCCCTCTTCTCCCTTTTCCCCGTGCCCTCAGCCATGTCGAACCCTAACCCTCCCATCTCTCGCCGCCTCTTCACAGCAACCCACCCCAACGCCGACGCCGCCTTCCCCTCCCCCCCCCTTTCACACGACCGCAACCCCTTTCCCCCTTCCTCTCCTCCCCGCCTTCCCCAACCTCCCTTCTCTCCGCGCCTACCCCACGCCACCACCCTCACCACAGCCCCAGTCTTCCACGTCTGCCCACACCCTACCCCACGCCGCCACCCTCACCACGGCCCCAGTCTTCCGCCCCCGCCCCACACTTTTCTGCACCCACCCGCACCTCTCCACGCGCGCTAGCGGCCGAGAACTCCAGATTACTCCTGCGACGCGGCCACGGATCCACCCCTTCACGGCCCAGGCCCCTTCCAGAGTAGCCGTTGCACCCGTCCCGCACCCAACGCCATCGTCCAGGTCTGAAGCATGCCGAAAAATCCCTCGCTGGTTGTGGTATGAGCGCCCCTTTTGCATATTATTCAGTCCGTGTGATATTAGAAGTGTAGGTTGTTATATTGTTGATTGGTTTGGTGAATTATTGAGGTTCCGTTTGCCGCAACATCGTTATATTCTCCTTATAACCATTAACTACTCGGTTACCTGAAATTGTGGTGAAATCCGTGCTGGAATTCGAGTATTTTACCGAAGATTGTTTGTTGATTTTAGGCCTCATTTCTTTCATCGTCAACCTTTGAACTCTTTGCATTTCGGTCTAGTAATTTTGCATTGCGTACCATTTTACTGGCGTCCGTAAGTAGTCCGTTAGTTCAACCCTGGTTGGATTGAAATTTAGTTCACGTTCTATCGACACCCCGTAGGTTGCAACGAGGTTTCATCAGTTAGCCTCAAAGCTATACAGAGTTTTGGTAGAGCATCCGGAGCTGCAGTAGTGGGGACACTAGAAGATGCCACATCATCTTGAAAATAAGGAATAAGTAACGGTACAGGATCATGATGACTAGTGTGTTCCCTTTTGTAGACAATGGGCGGTGGCAGAAGCTCTAACGGTATGTCACTGATAGCCTGAGTAAATTAACTAGTCTCTTCAAAGAAACTGACATCAGCAGAAATGTGGTAGTGATGAACAATGGGGTTATAGCACCTCTATCCCTTTTGAGTGCGAGAATAGCCAAGGAAAACACACTTAATAGCACGAGAAGATAATTTGTCCGTAATTTGGAAATTATGAACAAATGCAGTGCAACTAAAAATTCTTAATGAGAACGGAAAGAGAATCTCACCAGGATATAAGAGAGACAAAGGAAGGACCTCCTTTAGGACAGAAGAAGGGACTTTATTGATTAGATAAGAGCTAATGAGAATGGCATCCGCATAGAAGGTCTTAGGAACCTTCATGTGAGTAAGCAATGTACATGTTATAGATGGTGGAAAAGTTTTCTTTTTGCTACCCCATTCTAAAGAGAGGAATACTGACAAGAAATCTGAGGAAGGGTTCCCTGAGATGCAAAGAAAGACAACAAGTCATGTTGGGTAAACTCAAGAGCATTATCCTTCCGTATATTCTGAATACAAGTAGAGAAAAATGTGCTAATAAACAGGAAGGACTTGACAATTTTGTTGATATCTGATCATTCATTGAGTAAATAGACCTAAGACGATCTGCTATAGTCATCCACGAAGACAGCAAAATATCTGTGAACATCAGTAATATGGACTGGACAGAGACACTAAACATCGCAATGGACTAAGGAGAAAGGGACAGATCGGCGTTGCTCGGTTCTAAGTGGAAAGGATGACCGATGATGTATTCCGAACTAGTAGACTTCGCACCCAAACGATTTCGATGAGGAAAGTCCAAAAACTTTTGCAAGAGAGCTTTATCAAAGGGGTAACCTAGCCACAAATGCTATAGGAAGGGGTCAGCGAAAATGGAGGTTGAAGTAGAATCAACAGGGATATAAATGTAATAAAGGTTGTTTTTCTAATGTCCCCCACCAAAAATTTGCATAATCTATATATTCTGAAAGTAGCAATGGCACTCATCAAAAATAACTCGATAGTTCAATTCAACACATAGCTTATGAAGCGATAATAGGCTCAGAGAAAAACACGGTGCATAGTAAACGCCAGAGAGCTTGAGCTTGGAGGAAAACTCCATTGTCCCAACGGTGGTGACAAGAGAATGGACATTACTGGCTACACGAACTATCTTCATAGTGGAAGAGGGATGAGAAGATGTCAGAAGACGGTCATCTCCAGTCAAGTGAGCCGACACACCATAGTCAATGATCACGATTGGTGTTGTGGCAGAAGCAGAGTGGGTTGCATGATCTAAGGTAGTAGCAAGATGCGTAGTAGAAGTAGACATACCGGGAGTAGAATTATGCATAAGCTTCATCAAATGGTTGATAGAAGTCCCCTAGCCACCAACAAATACCTTGAAAGTCCGATGCCAAAGGACAGTTATTTGTACCATTGAGTTTGATAGAGGTACCACGTACCGTCATAGATTGTAATGTACAGGGATTTGATCTACAATAGGATTTGATGCTGTCGTGATCTGATAAGAGATCAAAAGATTGTAGTAGAGCTTTAAACTTGCATGAGACTAGGGCTCATGCGCCCTCTATGTCATTCTAAGATCCCAACGCAAGTGCTGGACATATCAACTACACTTAGGAGGAAGCTTAATAGGTCTGTTCACAACAACGGGACCTTCAATAGGTTTGGACAAATCAGCAGGCGACACCCCAAGATGATGGTTGCACTTTTGATAGCCCTAGAAGGGTTAGGCAGTGTCGCAAGGCTCTAACAAGGTTGCTGGTGGCGTTAGTGTAGCACTGAGTAGTGCCTTGGTGGTGCTTGAGTGGCGTTGGGCAACGACTGGGCGGGACGACATTAGGGTAGCGTTGACGCCTCGCACAGGACCCTTAGATGAGGAAGAAGGGTCCATGCAAGGCTCGAGGAGGATAGAGGCTAGTGGTGACGGTGGGTTTTAGGTATAAGCCTCAGTCTAGGAATGTCGCTCAGATACCATGTGGAGAAAGAATGAATGACTTGTCTTATTCAAGGGATCTAGGGTTTCTTATATGAAATAAAATCCTAGAGAGCCAAAAATAGAAAATACATAAAGGATCCCAAAGGGTTACATGAGTCAATAAATAAACAAAGAGAAATAGCCCAATAACAAAATAACTCTAGCAAACCTATATTAACCTTACTATTCGCAAGCTGCTCGTAAATCACCTTACAGGTGTAGAGCTCGACCATTAACCCAACATAGAGGCTCGACCATTAACCCAACATAGAGGTTCGCCATTTTATGAAGGCATCTAATGGACAATATGGTGATGGTTATGGAGCTTATTGCTAATCGGAAGAAGTGGAAAGTCAAGGGGATGATGTAGATGGTAGATCTTTCAAGGTATTTGACCATATGGATCGAAGATTCATTTAGGTTTATGTGCACAAGAGAGCTTTCCTAGCTATGGATTGCTTGGATAAAGGAAAACATCATCATTGCATCATATTTGATGTTTGTCAATCGGTCAAAGGGTGGGGATAGTCAGTCACAATGTAAGGTCCGATAGAGGTTCCCACTTCTATCTCTCATATTTATTCTTGTGGGTGTTGTGTTAATTAAGATGGTGAAGAAAGTTATACCAGGAGAGTTTTTCCTCATGTACAAGGGGGAGGAGCTCTTGATTCATGCTTTAGTTAATGATACGATTTTCGTTTTGAAGGAGTTGATTGAGGCAAGAGAAAACTCCATGATCATGCCTACGGATCAACAGTTTCAAGTATGTTGTTATTCCTATTTGGATGTCATGGGAGGAGGCGGAAGATTGCGGGACCACTTCAAGCACGTCATTGGTGAACTTGGCTCTCATATATTTGGGTTGTCCTTTGAGTTGTGGTAGGCTTAAGCAAATGGACTAGATGTCGTCGGTGGAATAGCTTAAGAACATGTGAGACTAGTTGCTTGTCAAGGAGTGGTCACTTGATGCTCCTCAAGGTGGTCATGTTTGTCATTCCTATTTTCTTAAACTCTCATTTATTCTGCAGATGTGCACTATAGGCTAGAGTTTTCAATGTGGCGATTTTTTTGACTCTATAAGGGATGGCTCTAGCATTCATTTGGTGGTTGTGAATTCTTTCATGTGGCCGATTACAAATGGAGATCTAGGTGTCATACGCTACAAAGAGATGAACAAGGCAGTATTTGCTAAGTGGATTCTGATAATCTAGGGAAAGGGTACTGATTTAAAGTATCAATTAGTGCAAAATATTTATGGTATCACCTTTGTAATGTCTCGAGCCTAGACTCGGCTTGTTATCAATAATAATTGGCTTTGACAACTTGTTGAGCTCAGGCAAAACTAGACATGTTAACCGCCACATAAAATACTTGAGCCCAAGTTGTGAAACAATAATCACTCTCTCATAATCCACTCTCACATTTTGTAAGTACTAAATGCGGGATTATATTTGGGGCGTCATGATCTCTCACGCTTAGATTTTCAACGTTCTCATTGTGATATGGCCCATTACTTATTCGTAGTAATAGTGGTGATTGCACCTTCCCAGTGACATTTTCTCTATCTCTTTGGTAGGAATGGCTCCACCGCTTGGGTAGCTTTTAAAGGGAACCTTCTCTTATACAATTTGTAATATCTCGAGTCTAGACCCAAGTTGTTGGCGAGCATAACTGGCTTTGGTATCTTATTAGGCTCGAACCTAACTGGACTCGTTGACCACCACTCAAATTGCTTAAGTTCAAGTTGTGAAGTACTCTCTCATATCTTGTTCTCATACTTAGTGAGTACTAGATGTGAAACTATGTATTAGGTGTTACAACCTTCATCTTGTCCATTTCGTGGGGTGCCATTAGCTCACCATCTACTTTCAAGAGAGGGATTTGTGCTATTTGGCAAGAGATGGCACCTTTAGTACCTTATAGGGATTGGTTCCAATAGTTTTTTGTTTGGATGGAAATCAAGGATCTTAGGGTGGCATAGGCATGGTCTAATGATGCTTAGACTACGCCATTTCATTTTGGGGATGCTTAGACTACGTCATTTCATTTTAGGGCTCGGATCAAAGGTTCCAAGGTTTTAAAGGCTAATAGAGGCTTTGGCTACAATGGCAGCCTCGTTAGATGGCAAGATAATTGGTCTTCATTTGATAGGGATTCTCAAACAATAAGGCATATTTCTCTCTCTCTATACTTCTTTTCGTGTTCGACCATGAGCTTGTGACTCAATATTGGAGGATGATATGGAGTACGAATGTACCCCTAAGAGTGAAGATCTTCTTGTGCATGTTGCGGAGTGGGCGTATAGTAAATAGAGCCATAAATGCCAAGATCATCCAAGGACGGACATGTCTTGTCCTCGTTATTTGGGTTCTCATGCGACCGTTGATCATTTGTGTGTTCTTTTTGGAAATGTGGAATATTCGTTATTTGTTGTTGTTAGAGATGATTTTATATTTCATTTTATTTAGTTGTAACCCCTTAGTGTTATTTGTGTAATTTCCCATTTATGAGTGATATAGGGTTTTCATCCTATATAAGGACACCTAGACCTCTTGAATAAATCAATTCACTGCATTGTTTCATCAATCTCCACATGGTATCAGAGAGACGGTCCTAGACTAGTGTTCTAACCTAGATCTCGCTGCCATCACTAACCCTCACACCTCTACAACCACCACTGGCACTTGCGTGGCCGTTCGGAGCATCTAAGGCCCTGCGCAAGGCTTCCAGACCCTCTCCTTATGCGGTCAGTGTTGGACATGTAAGCCCCGGGTGAACCATTCTTACAATAAATGTTATTGTAATATATATGTTTTATCAATAAAAGTTATTGATTGTTTTTCACTCCCTTTCTAAAATTAAATGAACGAATGTACTATAAGGTCCCTCTGTACAATTAGGGTTATGTACCATGGCCATCTTGATGATCATATAGCTGTTAATTCATTAAATGAATCATAGAGGCTGGTGTTTGGATGAATATCTAAAGAGTTAGATAGAGGACTCATCAAGCACCGTCAAATGATTATTAAGAGATGATCTCCAGCCAGAGTAGGAGATGGCTATCCTTTCTCACAAAGGTTGGTATCTGACCGACCTCTTAATGCAGGTCCTCTGCATGGAAATAGTGATTCGGAGGTGTCAGATTAGTTAGGTCAAAGGGTTGACTTCGAGATAACCTAAGTCCTATGTTGAATGCTGTCACAGCATAGGCACACATCCTCTGACCGGAGACAGATGTGTTACTATATGTCTGAGTGTGTGCATCTGGCAGACCAATAGGTTGATGACCTAACCAAGGTCTATACACCGGCGAGTTGGTGTGCATGTAAGGGCATATGAGTAATACGATCTCTCAAAGGGATCATGCAAGTTCACTTGTGAACCGGAAGACATGAGCTCACTCATGAGGTATTGGGACCGATCAAATTCCATGCATGGTCGTCGTGCTTTGGAAGCATGACAAGAAATTAAAGGTATGATATATGCTTTGGGAAAGTATATGATCGATACCGATTCCCAATGACCAAAATTGAGAAACTTGGTTATCAAACCCTGAAGAAGACAGTGTAAAATTGATCTACATCTTCAGGTTTATCATAGGTCTTCCAGTATGCAGGATATATATGTATTGGGAGTCCTGAGGGTGATGTGATCATAAATGATTGTATAACCATGACGCTTCCATTCCGAGGAAGTAATGAAACAGGTTTGGATTTTAGTGGCTCCTCTAAGTAGAGAAGCAATCTGATCTTGGTCCAAATGTTGGACATTGATGTGAATGAGATTCAGATGCAATGAGAAGATTAGATTTGCGGTCTTGATTTAATCAAGCATCTATGGGAGGTCCGTGAGATATGGATTTGAGATGAGATCTCAACATCCAAGTCACTATACGTGGAACAATACAATCGCCCTGTCCTTATCTCCAAGTATTTGCGGAGAAAGCACATTATTCTTGAAGCAGTTCAAGAATATTTCCTTTGATGAATTGTGTATCCAAGCAATAAGATGTAGATAACTAAATGAGATTTAATTATCAAGTATAATATGAATAAGATTCATATCGTGAGAATGATTATCCAAGATAATTAAATGAGAAAATACAGATTGTGGATAGTGATATCCATGCTATCCATAGTGTCTGTGTATATTATAAATATGATTTATAATATATTAGAGAGAGAGCACTTTTGTAAATGGTATTTATTAATTGTTAATGTGAATTGGATTCACATTAACCAATTAATTGGAAATGTAATTTACAATTTTGTTTGGGTTGTGAATATGATTCACATATTTTCAATGGCATGATTGAAATATTCACTAATTAATTTGGAATTAATTTAGTGGGTATATTTGCAATAAATGTTGTTGCAAATAATTAAGAGATAATGAGATAAAAATAAAAAGGAGGAGATAATACACCAAAATATGAGGTGGCGTCACCCATGAATTGGTCATGTGTAACGGCCCCATATTTTTTGGGGTGGATTATCATCTCTTTTAATTATTATCTTGTGATAATTGATTTTATTGAATTAAATTATGTTGATGATAATGCAACATATATTTAATTTAATATAAATTAATAAGTTGTTGTTTTTGAACAACAATGATCATGGTCATTGATTAAAGACACATATCAATCAACCATTGATTTTGTGTATGCCATGGATTGTAATCCATGGACTCCCAAACTAGTATTTAAAGAGGGCAACCCTAGCCCTTTGGTAGAGATGTATTGTACATTTCTATTCTCTCTCTCTCAAGTCTCATTCTCGCCCATCTCTCTCTCTAAAGGTAGCCGTCCACCTTAAGATCTTGAGGGAATAGCAATCGCAGTCACGTCGTTGCGTTGTCGCTTCGATTGCTTGTGGATCTCAATCTTCTTTGGAGCTTCTTGCTCTAAAAGGAGACGTCGGATTTCGTTGGACAAAATCAGGAGATTCAAGGCTTGGATCTTCATCGAGGATTGCGGGAAGCACGTGTCTCATCATCGTGCCCGCAAGTGTTATCTTCGTAGATCGAACTTGAGTCAGGAGGATCTCTTGCTTTAGAGATATAGTGATCGCAACCACGCTTCGAGAGGTATTTCTAATACTTTGTGATTAGATGAAACAATCCCAGAAACGTTCTTGTGATCATGTGGTTTCATCATATGATTTAAGATTTTTAAATTCCGCTGCACCAAGCGACTAGTGCGACTAGTCGCCCCAATCGCATGAGATGCGATCATCACGCTTTCGTGACGCGCTTAAGGATTCCTCATATCCTTCAGTCAAGGCATCAGCAGCCTTGGGCGGCCCTGTCGAGGTCTCCCAAGCCTCCGTTGAGGCTACTACTGCTTCGTCGAGGCTTCCCAAACCTCCACCAGGCCTCGATTCGAGGTCCTCAGAGGCCCTTTGCCTCATGAGGACCTCGCTAGGGATTATGTGGCTCTTGACATGCCTCAATCGGGCCTCTTTTTGCACCACTATGGCTCCAACGGGCCTCAACAGACCTTCGTCAGAACCCCAGTAGCCTCGTTAGGGCTCCTGTTGATCTCGACTAGTCCTGCTAGGGCTTCATGGGCTTGTAGGGTCCTTGGGCTACTCCTTAGCCCCCAACCAACATCGCTAAACTGCACCACGATCTCTGCCAATCTGATTTGCGGCATCATAGTTGTAGTTTGCCACAGTAGAAGCTCGAAAGAGGGCTGAGACAGTGACTTCGGTCACCCTTACACTTGATTAAAGCAATTGATCCTCTTCTAGGTCACTTTTCTTAACATGTGCGACCATGATGACATTCACCAAAACCAAGCCCATGTACTCGACTTCCTCTACGATGGTACAAGGCAATTCTATCACATTAAAGGGCACAGAAAATCATGTTCTATGGTCTCAATCCTTCAAGATATTCATCGATGGTCACTACTGAAACCTTTTTCTTACCAAGGATATGCTCAAGGAGATGGATAAGGACTACGATACCTAATATGCTAACAATTGCCAGGTTATCACTTGGATGACCAACAACGTCGATCTAAATATTGCGGTAAATCTTCTCTATAAGGATTCTGTAAAGGCAATGTGGGAGAATCTGTAAGTAACGAACCTACTCCTAGAAGACAACCAAATCTCAACTCTTCGATATCTACACGCGGATCTGGTCAACCACTCAAGGATATTCAAGTCTTGTCGAATACTACATGCTGCTAACTAGTTTTTTTGAGGAGCTTCTGCTTTTCCAGCCACTATATTGTAATCAACATGTGGGAGAGCATGATGAATGGCAAGTCTACCAATTTCTCTATGGACTTGCATCCGCGATACAAGCCTTTGAAGGATCAGTTTCTGACAACCGACACCCCATCATAAATTAAGACCATCTTTGATCGTTTGCAAGAACTTGAGATACATGTTGAGCGTCCTTCCACCATACCATCTGCAGAGATTACGAGTCAATATGCATCATCAGGGAACAGAGGGCGACAGAGCTTTTAGGGAGGACGAGGCCGAGACTTTGGTCGAGGTCACGGATGCGAGTCAAGATGTGGACTTGACTTTGGTCATGGCCCTGGATGTGACTCCACCACTTCCCGATATCTAGCATGCATATATTGTGGATGCTAGAAGCCTAGAACCACCTGTCTAAGCGATGATGGGCAAAGTTTGGCATACAGTCTAACGACAACAACACCTGTGAGACAGCTTCGTATGAGCCCATTTATGATATAGCAAATGACACGACCGATCAGCACTCTAGGGGAACGCATGCACCCTTCACAGCTTTTGAATACTCCCGTCTGAGGTAGCTCCTACAAACCTACAGCCCCTTCGCTAGTGATAGTACGACTTCTGCTACCATTGCTAGTCTGGCTACAACCTCAGGTACAATGGTCAACTTTGTTTCTACTTTCGGCCCTTCTTGGATTATTGACTAAGGGACATCTAAACAATTGACGGGAGAAGGAAGTTTGCTTACCTTTTCTCAACCCTCTACTTCTGTGAAGACGATTCGGGTTATCAATGGGGCTCATTCCCCTGTCACTGTTGTTGGCATTGTAGAGTTTGCTTCAATCTCTGACAGAGCGGAGTTCATTGTGATCTGTTTTTCCTCCCAATCTACTATATGTTCAGTGAGCTTAACTGTATGGTTATTTTGGATGAGTTTTGTTGTTATTTTCAATACATTCGGACAAGACGGTTTCTAGTGGGGGACATGAGAAGAATGACCTCTATTATCTTGACATTCCGTCTGATTCCAATTTTGTTGGCGTTGCTTCTATCTCCGACGATCCCCTTCTTTGGCAACTTCACCTTGAACATCCTTCAGCCAAGGTTGCATCCATGATGTCCACTAGACTCTATACGCTCAAGCCCTTTGAGTACGAGGCATGCCACTTCGTGAAACATCATCAAGCACCCTTCCCTGCACGTATCGATCCTCGTCGTGAACTGAAGTTCCTTTTTCTCTTGTCCATTGTGATATAAGGGGACCATGTCCGATCCGTACTCTAAGTGGATACAAGTATTTTATTTATTTTTGTTGATGATTATAGTCAATTCTCTTGAGTCTATTTGTTAAAGGGGTGGAGATCAATAAAATCACCAAGAATTTTTTTCTGCAAATCAAAAATATTTTCTCTACAGGTGTTCAAATATTTCGCTTTGATAATGCTTTGGAATTCACTCAACATGACTTGACGACTTTCTTTGCTTCCCAGGGAACTATCCTCCAAACATCTTGTTCGTATACATCAAAAAAATGGGGTAGGGAAACGGAAACTTCGACATCTTCTTGACATTACTAGGACCCTTCTCACATAGATGAAGGTTCCAAAAATCTACTGGGGAGATATCATTCTTATTGTTGTTCATCTTATCAAAGGGTCCCATCTACAACTCTAAAAGGGTCCACTCCTTTTGCGTTACTATATCCCAATGAGTCACCCTTTCCACTATCTCTGAGAATTTTTGGGTGTATAGCTTTCGTCCATAATTTTCATATTGACGACTGTAGAGATAGTTGATCGTCTTTTATGTTATTTAGTATTTCAGTTTCTTTATGTACCTCTCATGTAATTTACCCAAGGGCTCTCTCCCTATATAAGAGACCCAAGGGCTCTATGGAATAAATCATCTCAGTACTCTTTTACCCTAACATGGTATCAGAGCCCTAACCCTAATCTAGGGTTTCTCTCCACCGCCCCCCCCCCCGCCCCTTCCGCCGACTCTCTCCTACCGCCGCCGTCCCCAGGGCGCCGCCCAGGGCTCCGCCGCCGCCTCCAGGTTGCCGCCCAGCCCCCAGTGCGCCGCCGAGCAGTCCCGGGACCCCTCCTCGTCCCGCACGCGCGCCGCCGGAGCTCCCCCACCTTCCGCCCCGGCTCCCTCCAGCCGCCTCCGGGGGCTGTCTACACCGTCCAGCCCTCTCCCAGCCCCCGACCAGTCCCTGTCCAGCCGCCATCTTCCTTGGTAGAGGCTTCCGGAGCCTCTACTTGTTGCCGGGTGCCGCTACTTCACTCGGTCTCGGATAGAAGATGGATTCAAGTGCATAACGTCTACATGTGCACTTGAATCCTTAAAGTCTTGGTAGACAACCTCTTCTTCGTCTATCAATAGTCGTTCTTCTCCGGCATTATGTCCGAACAAAAGCTCGATATGCCCGCCATAGGTGTGTTCAAAGGTTCTGCACCGATCGTCAAAATGGACGGGACAAACTACGAACTGTGGGCGATGCAGTTCCTCAGCCTCATGAAGTCGTGTGGTAAGAAGCATATTCTTACCGAGGATGAACCGCCGGAGAAGACAGGAGTCTATGCCTCATGGGAGGCTGATGATGCGTACGCCAAGGTTTGGCTCTCAGGTACGCTCACGACAGAGATAGCGAATGATGTCCTTCACCAGCCCACCGCCAAGGCGATGTGGGATATTTTGGCCATGACGTATTCTCAGGTCCGCAACGAGATGAAGATGCTCCAGTTGCAGCATGATATATTTACCACGAAGCAGAATGGGAGGCCTCTCCATTCGCTATACACGTCGCTTCGTGGGATGTTCGAGAAGCTCTATAGCACCATTCCGCTTACAGCCACGCCGGAACAACAGAAGACGTTCCGCAATGCCACTATGGTTGGCGTTTTACTTGCTGCCTTAGACCCGGAGTACGAGGCCGCACGCTCTCAGATCCTAGCAGATGCCACTATCCCGCCGATGGAAGAGGTATACAGGAGGCTCAGTCGTGTACCTGTTCCATCTACTACAGCGACTGCACCTCCGTCTGCAATGGCAGTTTCCAGGGGACGTGGTGGTTCGTCCTCGTTTCGTGGCAGAGGAAGTGGTGGACGTGGTCGCGGAGGTCGCATACGTTCCACGTGTTCATTCTGCTGCCGTACTGGTCATTCGGAGGATACTTGCTATTCCAAGCACGGCTTCCCTCCTTCTGCACGTGTCGCGGATCATGTTCAGGGTCCTTCAGCTCCTGCTACAGACCACAGGTTCGAAGTGTTGGTGGCACGACTTCGTGATATCATGCCACAATCGACGCCAGATGGTACTGAAGTTTCTGATGTTGCAGCCTCGGCGTCAGCTAGTACATCCGCCTCTGCCAGTGCCTCAGGTAGTCCTTCAGTCTCACCTCATTGTCATGATCTCACAGGATGGATTGTCGACTCTGGAGCTACCCATCATCTATGCCGTGAGAAAGATATTTTGCAGTCCTACAGGGCTATACAGCCTGGTCGCTCTGTACTCATAGCTGATGGCACTCATTCTCCCATCATCGGTCAGGGGGGGACGGCTTTGCTACCCTCTATGCACTTACAGAATGTCCTACATGCACCAGAATTCTCTATGAACCTCTTATCCATTAGTCAGATTACACGTGATTTGCACTGTCGTGCCATTTTTGATCCATCGTCTGTTATTTTTCAGGACATACTCACGGGCAGGGTGATTGGCTGTGGTTCTGAGCACAATGGCCTCTATCGTCTAGTCCGTAACTCCTATGCTGGCGTCTCACTGCATTCCCAAGGCGCCGTATCTCCGTACACCTGGCATCTTCGGTTCGGTCATCTGCCCCTGCAGAAGATGCGTCACCTACTGCCTCAGATCTCTCCGAGTTCCTCCTTTCGTTGTGAAGCATGTCAGTTAGGGAAGCACCATCGATCTAGCTTCCCAGGTCGTCAGAGTCGGAGCAGTCGCTCCCCGTTTGAATTACTTCATGTAGACATTTGGGGTCCAAGTCGTGTCCCAGATCATCAGGGGCACAGGTTCTATTTAGTAGTGGTTGATGATTTCTCTAGAGTGTCCTGGACTTTTCTTCTTAAAAATAAATCTGAAGCAGGAAGTGTTATCCAAAATCTTATTAGTGAAATCCAGAATGTTTTCTCTTCTACTGTTAAGTATGTGCGAACTGATAATGCATTGGAGTTCTGCACTCGCTCTCTTGCTACCTTCCTTTCTTCAAAAGGCATTGTTCATCAAACCACATGTGCTTATACCTCACAACAAAATGGGGTTGCGGAACGAAAGCATCGACATTTTCTTGATATTGCTCGCACATTACTCATTCAATGTTGTGCTCCATTATCTTTTTGGGGAGATGCTATACTTACAGCATGTTATCTAGTCAACCGAATGCCTACAACTGTTCTTGGGGAAAAGTCCCCAATCTCTGTTCTTTTTCCAGACAGAGATTTGTTTGCACTTACACCTCGGGTCTTCGGCACTGTTGCGTTTGTCCACCGCTTATCACCAGGACTTGATAAGCTTTCTCCTAGGGCTATCAAGTGTGTTTTTGTGGGTTACTCCAGGACACAGAAAGGATACCGTTGCTATGATCCTGTCCATAACAAGTACTATGTGAGTGCAGATGTTACCTTTTTCGAACCTGTCATGTATTTCTCACCTGCGAGTGACAGATTGGCCTCCTCCACTTCTCCAGATTCCAATGTCTTTGTTCCACCACCGCCAAGCCGGGGTCAATCCTCTACTCCACCAACACCACCACCACCTCCTCCAGTTGTCCCTTTCACTAAGTTATATACGAGGCGGACAGGCCCTGCTCAAGCTACAAGTCAACCATCCAACACGCCTCAGGTTTGTTCTGAAATTAACACTAACGATGGCTTAGATAACGCACCTGTGCAGGAACCTTTACTACAGGAGGAGGAGCAACCGGTCAGCACAGTCTTGGATGATTTAGACCGGCCCATTGCTCATTGGAAGCAGCGCAGACAGTGTGCCACATATCCCCTTGCCTCTCAAGTCTCCTTTCATCGACTCACTGGGGATTTCCAGAAGTTTGCAGCTGCTGTATCGTCAGTTGAGATTCCACGAACCTATCAGGATGCCATGAAGATTGACTGCTGGCGTCTTGAAATGGAAGAGGAAATGCGTGCTTTGCAATCTAGGGGAACTTGGTCTCTTGTCCCCATTCCTCCAGGTGCCTCAGTAGTAAGTTGCAAGTGGGTTTTTACAGTGAAATATCATGCGGATGGCCATCTAGACAGATACAAGGCCAGGCTCGTTGCACGGGGATTTACCCAGACACATGGTGTAGATTATTTAGATACCTTCTCACCGGTGGCGAGACACTCTACCCTTCGCATCCTTCTATCGGTTGCAGTGGTACGTGACTGGACCATATTCCAGCTTGATGTTAAGAATGCTTTCTTGTATGGTGATCTACAGGAGGAAGTCTACATGCAGCAGCCACCCGGGTTTGCTGCTGAGGGGGAGACTCAGAAGGTGTGCAGACTTCATAAGGCTATCTATGGCCTTAAACAGAGTCCTCGAGCATGGTTCCAGAAGCTCTCCCAGCTTATTGAACGACAGGGGTTCAGAAGATCAAATGCGGACCACTCACTGTTCGTCCGGAAGACCCCTAGAGGTACCATTGTTGTTATGGTATATGTTGATGACATATTGGTTACTGGAGATGATGCACAGGGGGTTGAGGTAACCAAGTCTATGTTGGGCAGCCAGTTCATTACAAAGGATCTAGGCACAATACGATACTTTCTGGGGATAGAATTTGCAAGAAATGCACAAGGAATGGTGATGACTCAAAGAAAATATGTCACAGATTTGCTAGTTGAAACAGGAATGATTGGATGCAGACCTTCAAGTACACCTATGGACCCGAGTATGAAGCTGTACGATGATGATACCGAGGAGGTGGACAAGAGAAGGTACAGAGAAATGGTGGGGAAGCTCTTATACATCACTATTACTCGACCGGATATTGCCCTTGCAGTAAGCCGGGTGAGTCAATTCGTGGAGCAGCCGAGGCAAGTACATATGGATGCTTTGTACATGATATTGAGATATCTGAAGTCTTCCCCAGGCACAGGGTTGCTATTCAAGAAAGGTACAGATCTGTCTATTTCAGCCTGTACAGATGCAGATTATGCAGGATGTCCAAGGGATCGTAAGTCTACTTCTGGATTTGCTATCTTCATAGGAAGCTCTTTAGTCTCTTGGAAAAGCAAGAAGCAGACTGTTGTGGCGAGATCCAGTGCCGAATCCGAGTACAGAGCCATGGCACAGGCAAGCACAGAAATGATGTGGGTTAAAGCAGTCTTAGAAGATCTGAATGTTGATGTTCCCTTGCCTATGAACCTTCAATGTGATAATCAGGCAGCATTATTTATTGCCAACAATCCAGCCTTCCATGAGAGAACCAAACACATAGAGGTGGATTGTCATTACACTAGGGACATGATTCAGAAGGGCTTCATTTCCACGTCTCACGTCAGTTCAGAGGACCAGACAGCGGACATATTCACTAAGCCATTGCTCAGAGGACCTTTCCAGAGATGTTCTTCCAAGCTGAGCATGATAGATATCTATGCTCCATCTTGAGGGGGAGTGTAGAGATAGTTGATCGTCTTTTATGTTATTTAGTATTTCAGTTTCTTTATGTACCACTCATGTAATTTACCCAAGGGCTCTCTCCCTATATAAGAGACCCAAGGGCTCTATGGAATAAATCATCTCAGTACTCTTTTACCCTAACAACGACAAATTGTCACCTCATGCGATCAAATGTGCCTTTTTTGGTTATTCTCGCACTCAGAAGGGTTATAGGTGCCACGACTCTACTGGGCATCAATATTGTATTTTTGCAAATATGACCTCTGAAAAGGCTAGTTTCTTTACACAATCTATCATAGATATACATTTGGATCCTCCTACTCCACCAAATGTGTATAAGCCCAAGCATACATCTCTACCTTCTCATGTGCCTTTACTTGTTCCTTTATTGCAGGATGACATGACATCTTCAAGTGCCCCCATCACTGCTATCTCGAATGCTCCTCCAGAGCTCCCCATCGCTCTCCGCATAAGTAAGAGGCAATGTACCTTTCATCATATGTCTCATTTCATTTCTGATGATAGCTTATCATGCTCGGATAGGAGAATGCAAATGCTCTCATGACTATTCTTTTCATAAAGATCATCATAGTGATTTACAAGATTGTGGTTGGCAACAGGCAACAAATAAGAAAATGAATGCTCTTACATCTAGGGGAACACGAGACCTTGTACCGTGTCGCATAGGGAGGCGACCTATGTCTTGCAGCTAGATCTTCACGACCAAACAGTCACCAAATGGGTCCATTGGCAGACTGGAAGCACGGCTTGTGGCTAAAGGTTTTACACAGACAAAGGGGGTCGACTACTTTATCACCTTTGCCCCGGTGGCACGGATGGGCTCTATTCGAACTATTCTTTCAGTGACTGCTAACAAGAGATGGCCTATCTTCATCTCGATGTGAAGAATACTTTCATGTATGGTGATTTTGAGGTTTACATGATGCAGCCTCATGATTACGAGGTCGAGGGGGAGTGTGTATGTCGACTTTGGAAGGTAATCTATGGCCTAAAGAAGAGTCCTAGGGCATGGTTTGACAAACTCTTCACTGAGATCAACACTCTTGATTTTCAGAAAACAACATCTGACTACTCTGTCTTTGTCAGAAGACGACCCTCTGGTAATGTCATACTTGTTGTTTATGTATGTTAATGATACGGTTGTCATTGATAATGATGACGAAGACATACTAGAAACCAAATCTTTCCTTCAGAAGGTCTTCGTCAGGAAGGACACAGGTCAACTTCATTATTCCTTGGCAAGGTCAACTTCATTATTCCTTGGCATAAAAGTGATGCACTACAGAGGGAATTCATCTCTCACAGAGAAAGTATTGCTTGCACATCCTGATTGAGGCTGGATTACATGGATATAAGCCCTCTAGTATTCCTACGAATCAGAGGAAGCACTCCACTTCAACCAATCCAATTTTCAAAGATATTACATAGTACATAAGCCTGGTGGGCAAACTACGTTACCTTACCGTTACTAGGTCGGATATATCATATGCTGTGAGTAGAGCCAGCCAACACATAGAGCAACCACGTTACAATCAATGGTAGTATTTTCTTCAAATCATGCACTACTTGAAGGAATCACTAGGACGAGCCATTTTCTATGGGGCAAATGGCCACAGTGATGTAGTTGCATATGCTTATGCAGATTATGCGAGTTCACTTGAGGATCATCGTTCTACTGCAGGATACGCCATGATGGTTGGAGGAAACCTTATCACTTGAAGAAGAAATAAGTATAATGTAGTCTCCGGATCTAGTGCAGAGGCAGTATACAGGGTGATGGCTCAGGATACATGTGAGATTACTTGGTTACTCTCCTTTCTACAAGAACTTGATTGTCATTACTACTATCCATCTATATTTTGACAACAAATCCGCTACATACATTGCAACGAACCTTGTGTTTCATGAGCGGACCAAGCACATACAGATTGACCGCCACTTTGTTCGTGATGTCATACGAGGGAAGACTACTACCCCACACATCTCGACAGATCTTCAACTTGCAGACATTCATGAAGGCCCTACTAAAGAAGCTCCGCTCGTGGATAACTTCCAAGTTGGGCATGATCGATAAATATGTTCCAACTTGAGGGGGTGTTAGAGACGGTTTTAGGTTTCATCTTATTTAGTTGTAACCTCTTGGAGCTATTTATGTTTCCCATTTATGAGTGCTATAGGGTGTCATCCTATATAAGGACCCCTAGATCTCTTGAATAAATCAATTCATTGCATTGTTTCATCAATATCCACATTCGTAGATGGCTTTAGGGAGGTCTGGACTGAGGCCATAATTACTCCAATGGACTTCATGAGCGCCCCAGGATTCTTGATATCTATTGTAGCTAATTGGGGAGGCTTGTGTAGAGACATATTCATGTTTTTGGCTCTCATTTGGACTCTTTAATTGGCTCTGAAGAGCCTGGTTTGAGATATTTTATATGGAAAATGTGGGAAATGCTGCAGCTCTTGTTGAGTCCTGATATGCATCATTATAGGTGCTCACCCCTTTTTCCCACACAATAAACTTAGGGTTGTGTGCGAAAAGAGGGATTGTTTGGGTTTGAAGAGACTGATGACAAAGGTGAATACGAGTAGGTGTGGACAACTTACAGACAACACATTCCATCTATGTGATTCAGGTAAGGAGGAACTAAATATCTACTTTTTCAATGCCCTTTCTCAAAGTAGGTTTCATCATGTGAGCATTCATTAATTGGACAACAAATCTTGGGACCCATTTTGGATGTCATGCGAGATTTGGAGGGGGAAACCTTGCAAGTGTGGACTGGAAAATACAAGATATTTTGGTTGTTATTTACGCTATCTGGCTACAGAGGAAGGATTTTTTATTTAGATCTAGTAGGTTCTTCTTTGGAAAATAACCTTCCATTCCAGTTGCTGAGGCTCCACATAGGGGGTGTGACCTCTGAACATTTTAGTAGAAGTGTATTTTAACTTTTACTGAATTTTCTTGGACAATTATTAGCTCTAACGGTCATTCTCTGGTTTTAAAAAAAAGTATATTCCAGGTACTTCTCTATATAAAAAGCACAGATAGTGCAATAAAAGTCAAATATTTCATTTCTGTCCATACTTCCACACAATATGCTACTTAATAAACGACAACAATACTTACCACCAATTCATGCAGCTATGAAAATTGATAAAAACACAACACAAGAACAATTACAAAAATAAACAGATATACAAAAGAATCTCTAAATCCACAATATTTTTTGCATTAAACATGACACGGCACATTTGAGGAAAAAATTGAAAACAACCTCTACATTGAAAAAGAAATCACTACATTCGCATCCAAATAACAATAATAAGGACTTAACAAGCTTACTTACATGCAAGGACACCTTGCGGTCCAAATAACAATAATAAGGATTTAACAAGCTTACATGCAAGGACACCTTGTGGTCCATGTTACGTAGTCTTCGACCAATGTAATCCATGGGCATCTCAGTTGATGGTGGGATGAGATTCGTGTCCCAACATATAAAATATAGATCGCCATCTAAGTCACCACCCGAACATTCATTTGGATGAGGCCTGAGACCAATGAAAAGAAATCAAATATAAAAGCTTCCACATTATTAGTATATTTTTTTAGAGTTCAAACCATAACAAGTCTACCACGATCAGAAATTACCCTAAGAAGGCTATCCTAGATTTCCTATTAAACACTTAAGATAAATTAACAAGACTAAAAAAATACCCTCAGAAAGCAATCATACATAGATTGATAGCTAGTGAGGACAATAAACGAATGCAGACGAAGTGAACCATATAGAAAAATTAATGGGTTATAAATTAATTATAAGATTGGTTCTCAAGCGGAGCCTGTCATTTGGCAACAAGTCAGCTGAAAAACTCCAACTCGTCAAATTGGCTAACAGAGTAGATCAGATTATAAGAAGTTTTGCATTCTTTTATTCTTATGTTCTCTCCTTAACCTTAGCCTCTACCTATAGAATTCATTATCAAATCATTCTACCATTTGCTAAAAAAATGGTAAAGCCTTCTCCCACTTTAAGTAGGGTCGGCTAAATGGATTCTTGCTCAAATCCATGTTGAAAGATCCGACTATCTTTATGCTGGTTGTCGGCTACCTAACGCAACCCCCACAAGGGGGGATTTACCATTTGCTAAGATTTTTCAAATTATCTTTTCCCTGCTTTCTATAGTTCCCGCTTGCAAAAGTCCAGCACTAGAAATTGATGGTCGTGGATACATGTAGCAAGATAAACATGTTTTTTGATGGAACTTAATGTTGAACAAGGTCTCATTATTCTTCCTTATATCTGTCAAAGGACAAATGAAGCTACACATCATATTGGAGTCATGACCTGAGAATAAGATATGCAAGCGTACCATGTGAAACAAGGACAAAGGCATAGTCTATGCATGGCATCTGAGTGAGTCATTCCTAGGATTGTATATGAGGTGACCTATTATGATAGCACATAAAAGATTTGGAACATCCCGAAGGACTGACATTAGATGAATGTGAATCGTGTGTTCCAAAGATACCACAATCTGATGCAGTTTCGGAATAAGGAAAAGACTCTTGTCCAGTTTTGCTCACAACTTAAGGTGCTTAGAGATGCAAACAGAAATTAGGGATGAGAGGAGAACATCGCCTTCATTCCCCCGCTTATTTTCTTTGGCTGCTAACTATGAAGCCCTGGTGTTGGCTTGTAGGTTAGACGGCAACTAGATGTCTTCGTTCTTGATGGATTTCTCTAATCAATGCCTAGATTGATAGACATGTCGATGACAGGATCACTGGTGTGGAAGGATAACTCGTTTTTGGTTAAATGAGACTACAAAGCTATTACCTGACAGCCACCTCCAAGGACAAACGCTCTAGTTCGTGACTGCAACTTTATTTGGAAGTTAAAACTGTCGAATAAAATTGGTTTCTTTATGTGACTACTGCACAAAAAGCGTAGTATGACAATGGAATGTTGTGCAAGACTTTTCATAGATGTCTCTGAAAGGTGTCCCCTTTACAAAACTCCGATTGAGACGGTGGAATATCTTTTTTCCATTGTGTGAAGACGTCCTCAACTTAGATCGAAATTGGCACATGCTTGTTGAATTTTAGAATCCGGACCTTTTTGGGACTCGTTGATTGAGGCAAAGCATCGCTCCAGAGGACCTTCTACTGCCAGTCACAACTATCTGGGCAATTTGGTTAGCTAAAAATGGTGCAATCTTCTTTACAACGTTTTTATTGCGAGAATGTAATTTTCCACTATAAAACTCTTCTCGAGTCTTGGCTTATGTAAGTCTTTCTATAATTGTTCTTCATCTTCAATATATCCAAACATCATATCAAGCTTCCCCCTCTTTTAACTCAAAAAAAGCGACTGAGGGGAGAAGAAAAAAAAAGACACAACAAGCCTTGGGACTTTAGAGAAGAACGAAAATGAGAGGTGGAATCTACAGAAAAAATAAGGGAAGAGACAATAACACAAGAGTCGAAAAATCTCAATACCATATTACTCGATCTACATTACATAACATATTACCCCCTTTATATAGAGAAGAGTGGGATTACAAAATATAGTACATGAAAATAAACGAAAACCTAATAAAGCGTAATTAACCCCGAAATTACTCTCAATTTAAATAACCAAAGTATCCGCCCTAAAATATTGAGCTCATAAATTGATATCAAATAATTGGTTGCTTGTTCGTCAAGAGAAACTTGCAAATGCTTGATTCTGGGGCAACTAAATATGTAGTTTAAAATAAATGTGGCGTGTGAGGTGAAGCATGTGTTGATGTAGTATTCCTCATGGCCCAAAATGGTGATTTGACCCATATATTGCCAACTTGGGTAAACGAAATTTCGACGATAGCACGAATTTAGCGAAAATGGGGGGGGTGCACATAAAATTTTAATTTTTTTTATTTAGGTTTCCATTCTGCTTTAATCAATAAATAAGATAGAGATACACACTTGTTTGCTAAAATAAGTCTAGATACAAGTTTTATATAGTACTGACATGTACACTACACACATTGTGAATCTAATATGTTAATATGCAGAATAATTAAGATAAGCAATTAGGAATTTAGAACTTTAGAAGCATGTTCATGAATAAATAAGTTGAATAGCGATTCAAACACGAGTCATTGATCACAAGGTACAAAAAACACAAGAACACGTGTAGTAAAGAATCAGTGGAACCACGACGAGCGTATGGGTGGATAATTCAATTGTCATATTTACTTTCCTCCTCCATAGTTGTATGAAGGTTCATATCTTCTCCTCATTGGTCTCTATATTCCGCGTAATTTTACCTTATCATATAGTTGTACATGGTATTGTAGTCCATGAGATACTATACATATATGTGATCCTCATTATGCACAAGGAAACAAATACAATAATATCTTTCCCCGGAAGAGGTAGAATTGCGACGAGGACGACGTGAACAAAATACAACTTCAGAACCATGTGATACAGTTGGAGCGTGATAGAAGGAGAGGGCATTGTGGATATTGAGGTGGAGGCAGAAGGAGAGGGCATTGTGGAGATAGAGGTGGAGGCATTTTTTATAAGAAAGAGGGTGGCATCTTGAGACGGGATCCACCAAAATCACATTAAAATATAAAAAAAGGTTACTTTGCATCAGACAAGGTCAAACAGAGGGCCTTACAATGTTCTAGAACATTTTCCGAATAAAAAACATTGACCATGAAAAACGTTGTCATTCCTAACACAACAAATGGCCCAAAGAAAAGTGTAGAGAATATTATGTAGTCAGTGTATCTTTTTCTCTATTTTTATTTTCCTGATAATCACTTATGTAATTTACCCATAGGCCTTCTCTATATAAGAGCGCCTAGGGTTTTATGGAATAAACAGATTGCTCATTTCCACCAACATGGTATCAGAGCCAAAGCCCTAACCCTAACCATAAAGCCCTAACACCCCCCCTCTCTCCATCTCTCGGTGCCGCCACCGCTGCTCCCCACCGTAAGGAGTCGTCGTCGCCGCCTCCTCCCTCCTTGTTGGCCCCCTCCTCGCCGTCGGCACACCGCCGCCGCCGCCGCTGCCGCCGCCGCCCTCACCGTCGGCCCCCTCCTCACCGGATTTCCACCGATCCCCTCTCCAACGTAGGGGACCTCCACCGTCGGGTTCCCTTCCCTTCGACGTCGACACTCCATCTTCCGTCTGCCTCTCTATCTTCATGTATTTGAGTGTGTAAAGTCTACATATGCACTCAAATCCTATCAAGTTTATGTAGACACTTGTTTCTCGTCTACAATCCCTAGTTCTTCGTCTCTGGCGACATGTTAGAAAACAAAGTCGATATGCCCTCCATAGGCGCATTCAAAGGTCCAGCGCCAATAGTCAAGATGGATGGGACGAACTATGAGCTCTGGGCGATGCAGTTCATGAGTCTCATGAAGTCGAACGCTAAGAAGCATATTCTTACTGAGGAAGAGCCGGTAGAGAAGACGGGGATCTATGCCTCCTAAGAGGCTGATGATTCGTATGCCAAGGTTTGGCTATCAGGCACGTTGTCGATGGAGATTGCCAATGACGTCCTTCATCAGCCTACCGTAAAGGCGATGTGAGGCATCCTAGCCGCCACATATTCACAGGTGTGGAACGAGACCAAGATGTTACAGCTCCAGCATGACATTTTCACGATGAAGCAGAATGGGTGGCCACTTCACTCTTTGTATACATCCCTGCGGGGGATGTTTGAGAAACTATATAGCACTATACCCCTCACAGCTTCCCCTGAGCAGCAGAAGACATTCCGGAATGCTACCATGGTGGGGGTACTGCTACCAGCACTTGATCCAGAGTATGACGCAGCCCGATCTCAGATACTTGTTGATGCTACCATTCCTCCTATGGAGGAAGTTTACCGGAGGCTTAGTCGCGCCTATGCTCCTTCTAGCACTTCTACTCCACCACTTTCGGCGATGGTTGTGTCGCGAGGGAGAGGTGGTCAGTCTTCCTTTCGTGGACGTGGACCTCATGGTCAAGGAGGTCGTTTTCGTTAACCATGCACTTTCTGCCATCACACGGGTCGCTCTAATGACACATGCTATTCTAAGCATGGGTTTCCAGCATCGGCGCGTGTAGCTGAGCATGTTACATTTCCGTCGGCATCCACTTCAGATCACTGGTTTAAGGAGCTTGTGGCGCGATTGTGTGATATTATGCCTCAACCATCTACAGATTCTCCAGGAGGATCTTCAGATATTGTTGCTTCAGCATCTGCCAGTACTTCTGTCGATGCAAGTACCTCAGGTATTGCTTCTGCTTTTACATCCTGTCATGATCTCTCAGATTGGATTATGGACTCCGGTGCAACCCATCATCTCTGACGTAACAGAGATAGACTTGAGTCATACAGAGACATTACACCTAGACACTCAGTGCTCATAGCTGATGGGACTCATTCCCCCATCGTTGGACAGGGGGAGATCACCTTGTCATCGTCTGTGCATTTACAAAATGTTCTACATGCTCCTGAGTTTTCCATGAATCTACTGTCTATTAGTCAGATTAAGAAGGATTTGCACTGTCATGCTATATTTGACCAACCTTCTCTTATTTTTCAGGACATACTAACGGGCAGGGTGATTGGTTGTGGCTCTGAGCAGAATGGCCTCTATCGTCTGGTCCGGAATTCGTATGCTGGCGTCTCCTCCTACTCAGTCGGATCAGTCTCTCCGTACACCTGGTATCTACGCTTTGGTCACCTTCAGCTTCAAAAGATGTGTCATCTCTTGCCTCAGATCTCTCCAAGTTCATCGTTTTGATGTGAAGCATGTCGGTTGGGAAAGCATCATCGTGTTAGCGTCCCTAGTCGTCAGTGTCGGAGCAGTAGCTCCCCTTTTGAATTATTTCAAGTTGATATTGGGAACCGAGTCGTGTTCCTGATCATCAGGGACACAAGTTCTATCTTGTAGTTGTTGATGACTTCTCTCGTGTATCGTGGGTATTTCTTTTAAAGAATAAATCTGAAGCAGGGGATGTTATTAGAAATCTTATCATTGAAGTGCAGAATGTTTTTTCCTTTTCTGTCAAATATGTTCGTACGGATAATGTGTTGGAATTCTGCACTCGCTCTCTCTCCCATTTCTTTTCTCCAAAGGAATTATTCATCAAACCATATGTGCTTACACATCTCAACAGAATGGAGTGGCAGAGCGAAAACATCGTCATCTCCCTGATATCACTCGAACCCTGTTTATCCAGAGTTGTGCGTCTATCATTTTTTCGGGGGATGATGTTCTTACGGCCTGCTACCTTGTCAATCGTATGCCGTCCCCATACTCGATGAGAAAATTCCTCTTTCTGTTATTTTTCCATAGAAGGAATTATTTTCTCTTACCCTCGTGTCTTTGGTGATGTTACTTTTGTTCACCAATTGTCTCCTGGACTTGACAAACTCTCACCTAGAGTTGTCAAGTGTGTCTTTGTGGGTTACTCTCGGACTCAGAAGGGTTACCGTTGTTATGACCCTATCAACAGGAAATATTTTGCAAGTGCTGATGTTACATTTTTTGAGTCCGTTATGTACTTCTCCCCTGCAGGTGACAGGTTGGCTCCTTCCACATCTAATGATGACATCTATGTTCCTCCTCCTCCTAGCCTGAGTCCACCTTTGTCCATTCCTGTCCCGGTTGACACGCCACCGTCATCTCCATCACCACCACCACCACAACCACAACCACCTATCCTGCCATTACCTAAATTCTATACACATCGGTCAGGTCATGCCCAAGTGCCACGCCAATCATCTATCACGCCTCAGATATGTTCAGATGCTATTACTAACGATGGGTCAGATAGTGTGCCTGTACAGGATTCTTCTTTGCAGGAGGAGAATGCACCATCGAGTACAGTGGACGATGATCTTGATGTCCCTATTGCTATTCGGAAGCAGAAATGGACTTGCGCGACTTATCCCTTTGCTTCCCCGATTTCCGTTCACCGTCTCACAGGAGACTTCCAGAGATTTGTTGCGACTTTATCTTCCGTGGAGATACCACGGAATTATCAGGATGCTATGAAAATTGACTGTTGACGGCTGGTTATGGAAGAAGAAATGGCTGCTTTACGGTCCCGTGGTACATGGACCTTGGTTACCGCTCCATCTGGCGCATCTATTGTTAGCTGCAAATGGGTATTCATAGTGAAGTACCATGCAGATAGGGCCCTTGACAGGTACAAGGCACGGCTAGTCGTGAGAGGCTTTACTCAAACATACGGTGTGGACTATATGGATGCATTCTCTCCAGTGGCTCGTCACTCTACTCTCCGCATTCTTCTATCTATTGGTGTTGTGTGTAACCTGTCCATATTTCAACTTGATGTCAAGAACGCATTCTTGTATGATGATTTGCATGAAGAAGTCTACATGCAGCAGCCACCGGGGTTTGCTGCTGAGGGGGAGAGTCATATGGTGTGTAGACTTCACAAGGCGATATATGGCCTTAAACAGAGACCAAGGGTATGGTTCCAGAAGCTTTCCCACCTAATTGAACGACAGGGATTCAAAAGATCAAATGCAGATCACTCGTTGTTCCATCAGAAGACTTCTAGAGGTACGATTGTCATCATGGTATATGTTGATGATATTCTGGTTATAGGAGATGATGTTCAGGGGGTAGAGATGGCGAAAGCATTTTTGGGCCGTTAGTTTTTCACGAAGGATCTTGGTACCCTAAGATATTTTCCGGGGCTGGAGTTTGCCAGGAATGCACAGGGTCTGGTGATGACCCAAAGGAAATATATTACAGATTTGTTGGTTGAAACGGGCATGGTTGGATGTAGACCATCGAGCACTCCTATGGATCTAAGTATGAAATTATATGACAACGATACTGAAGAAGTGGACAGGAGACGATATAGAGAGATGGTGAGTAAGCTTCTTTATATCACTATAACTCGACCCGATATTGCTTTTGAAGTAAGTCGAGTGAGTCAATTTATGGAGCATCCAAGACAGGTACATATGGATGCTATATACATGATACTAAGGTATCTAAAGTCTTCTTCAGGCTCAGGATTGTTGTTTAGAAAGTACACAGATTTATCTATTTCGGCTTGTGCAGATGCAGACTATGCAGGATGTCCTAAGGGTCGTAAGTCTACTTCAGGCCTTGCAGTTTTTGTGGGTAGCTCTCTGATTTCTTGGAAAAGAAAGAAACAAACTGTTGTGGCGAGAACCAATGCTGAATCTGAATAGAGGGTCATGGCACAAGCAAGCACGGAGATGATGTGGGTTCGAGTCGTATTAGAAGACTTGCATATTGATGTACCTCTACCCATACAGCTACAGTGTGACAATCAAGTTGCTTTGTTCATAGCCAATAATCCGGTGTTTCATGAAAGAACAAAACATGTTGAGGTAGACTGCCACTACACTAGAGATATGATCAAGAAGGGCTTGATTTCTACTTCATATGTTAGTTCAGAGGAGCAGACTGCCGACATTTTCACCAAGCCACTACTTAGAGGACCTTTCCAAAGATGTTCTTCCAAGCTGAGCATGATTGATATCTATGCTCCATCTTGAGAGGGAGTGTAGAGAATATTATGTAGTCGGTGTATCTTTTTCTCTATTTTTATTTTCCTGATAGCCTCTTAAGTAGTTAACCCATGGGCCTTCCCTATATAAGAGAGCCTAGGGTTCTATGGAATAAACAGATTGCTCATTTCCACCAACAAAAAGCAAAAGGAAGAAAAATGTCCTCATGAGAGTTGCCACAATGCATGTGTAGTTACCCCCAGATGAGAGTGTCGTTGTCAACCCTTAACCATGAACTCCCCAACATACACCACGTCCGGGCCGAGTGACCGCACATGAAAAATATATGATCCAGGTCCTCAGTCTCAACTCAGCATCTTCGGTTTCAACTCCACATCTATCAGATAAACGATCCCTAATATAAAGAATCGCATCACAGTGCTCTTTCGTAAGTAGGTGAAACAAGAGCCAGAGAAACACCTTTATTCTCATATGGATTTTGCTCCCCTAAATAATCCTTGTATCCTCACATACATCCATACCCAGTACAATCTGGTCATTTGCAAAATGACGATATGCCTTCTTCACAAAAAATTACCCTCAGTCCATGTGAAAAAGACCTCTACCGCAATTCGTGTCCACCACGTCAGCTAACTCCCTACATAAAAGAAAAAAATCCTCCAACCTCTGGTCATAGAGAGCCGCAAAGAAGTTAAGCGACCAGGACTTGTGCGCCCAAACCTGTTGAACTAAGATGCCCTTATCCTCCACAATAGCCATAGGCTGCGAAAAATGCTCCCCAAATGCGCCATCCCCGGTCCAATCATCCCTCCAGAACCGAAATATCTTACCACTACCAAGCATCGTTCTAGCCTCATCTCGAGAATGATCATACAAATTGCCTGATATATAAAAAAGAGAAACGGATGTTCTTGGCCTCACCCGATCCATCAATTCCATAGATCCGCGTCATCAAACGGCAAATTAAATCATCTGAATCACCCCAAAATGTGACCGCTCATTACACAACAAGGGCCTTATTCATACAATCCATCTTCAACACACCCAAACCTCTCTTCGTTTTACTCCTAGTGATCGTGGCCTAGTTAATAAGATAAAATCCCTTTTTCTCCTACTTCCCATCTGCCCCAAAAAATTGCCTCATCAACATCTCAATCCTCCTATGCACTCCTACGAGAAGCAATCTAGTAGAGTAGAAGAAAATAGGAATAGTCGATAGGACATGCTTGAGCAGAACCAATTTACCACTGAATAATGTCATTACCTTCTACCGCCGACTTTCTCTCCGACTTTCTCTCCAACCTTGTCAAAATCGCCCTCCAATCTGTCACTTTATGTAGAATCTTTGCAGCACACAACACCACCTCCGGAGAGAGGCCAAAAGGCACCACCACCGATTTCTCCATGTTACTCCACAGGCCCGAGATATCCCCAAAATATCCACGATTCGAGTGGCTCTTCATGCATGTTGTGTACTGCCCTCAAAAAGATCATTATAGCATCAGCATATTGGAGCAGAGGGATAGAGATGTCACCATTGCAGTAACCCAGACATCAACCACCATCAGTCGCACATCTCAAGAGATCTAAAGGTCCAGGAAATCTCTATTCGTCAAGGACGTCAAGAGGAATTGTCAGTCCAAGCAGTCGTAAGCCTTGGAAAAGTTTACCGTCTAAAGCAAGCATTTCCCCTTACTCCTATTCCACTTCAGCACCATCCCTGAGGCCAAGACTAAGACATCCACCATAGATTTACCAAGGATAAATGTCATTTGTTCAAGGGTAATGACATCATCCATAACGCAACGAAGGGGTTTGCGAGAACCTTAGCAATAATAAGGTAAGCCATGTTCGAAAGCACAATCAGCATGTAGTCCTCAATCCTGGTGGGCACATCCTTCTTTGGCAGCAAAAACAACAGGCCTTCATGACCTGCTCAAAACCTATATCCATCCAACTCCTGCACCATCTCATAACATCCCCCTAGACCACCTCCCTAAAAATTTTTGTAAAATAGGATCAAGAAACCATCCAACCCTGGGACCCCATCTGCATTCAAATCACTAACTGCCTTCCTGACCTCAACCTTCGAGAAGGGGACGACAAGAGCATCTACCTAAGCCATCGATGTCTCATTAACACATTTCCCATGCCAACCACTCCCGGCACGAACCACTATACTCACCACGTGGAAATGGGCACGAATTCCCACCTCATCGTCATCAGTAACCTGCACCCCTCCACATACACCGTGTGTATGTAGTTCCTCCTGCCCAATACCATATAGTGAAAAAAATCAGGTGTTGGCATCACCCTCCCTAAGCCATCACTGCCTCGACCTCTACCTCCATTCAACCTCCACCTTTTTATCTTCACCATAACCTCCTGAATTTATCTGGACCTCTCCTCCACTTCCTCAGGGGTGAGCTCCTGCTCGTCCTCAAACCTATCCAATCTACTAATCTCCTCCAGCACTCTAGATTTCATGCACCAATGCTGCTCCCATATGCCCTTATTGTGGTCCATAAGAAAAGCTTGTCATCTCCACAAATTGGAAGCAAGCCTAGCCATCGTCGACCCATTCACCACGTAGCCTTCCCAAAAGTTCTTGAATAAATCTCGAAAACCATCTTCCAGCAACCACACATGCTCAAACCTAAAGATGCTCTTAGGCCTAGAAGTCTCCTAGAGGACCAAATCAGAGCATGGTCCGAATGCATCCGGGGGAGTGCCCATGCTTTAACCAACGGAAAGGTATGCAGCAGCTCCGATGAGGTAAGAAACATGTCAATATGTGATCGTAATCTTAAGTTTCTCCGAGTGTAAGAACACTTCAAGGCATCCACAATGGACAAACCGAAGTCACTAATGAGTTCCAAGAGCTCTCCAGAGCCCACGTCAGCCCCACCACGCAATCTTGGCCAGTCCTCTAGGCGAAGCGTCACGCTAAAATCGCACCCAATGATCCACGGGTCCATTAGGAAAGTTGCATGAACATGTCGCATGTCCCTAATAAACAATGCCCACCCCATTAGATGGACCCTAAACATTAGTAATCATATCTGCACATCATCCGCTCTCCATCTAAACAACATAAGCGAATACTCCCCCACCATTTCTCCATGCACAAGTGTCAATCTCTACGCATTCCACCATGTAGTAATCCCACCTGAAGCACCACTTGATGCAACATATCTGAATTCCGATAACGAAGGATGCCCAACCGACCTCCATAAATCAGCATCAATACATGCCAATTTCATCTCCTGCAACAACACCACGTCCGCTCTTGCATTCATCAGAAGATCATGAACCCATACCAGCTTTTCAGGCCACTCCTATTCTCTCACATTCCAAGATATCACATTCATTGAGGGCAACAAACTTCCTTGTACAGCGAGACCAACCCCATACATTCCATCAGGTCCCTCTCTACATCTGGGCATCGACATGGAGGTAATGACCCTCAAGCTCAACGGCACCCCCCAACTCGCCATCACACTCGCATTTTCAACCACAGAGTTCAGCCCGTAAACAGTCCCCTCCACGACGCCCCCATCGATGTCGCCGACCTCCAACAGCCGGTAAATCTCCGCACATCGCCTCCTCCTTCGATCCTTAGCCTTTTTTTCCTAGAATAACTTCTTCGGAACCTCCCTTCCAGCATGGAGCGAACACACAGAGCCTCATAATGGGAGTTTCTTTGCATCCAAGAAATGAGTGAACCCCTACCACCCATAGAGATGTGCAGTTTATTCTTCACCTTCAACAACTGGACCATCCCCATCCTCTCCCAAAAAGACATGGTCACATGTCGTTCACATCGCATGCGCATCAAGGCCCAACGAATGCAGAGCCCCATTCTGCACATTTGTATCCAACAAACCAGTCTGAAATGGAGAATCCGCATTCAATACATCCAAAGTTAGAATTTTTTCAAAAAATGGCTAATCTTATGGATATGAGGATTCCAAGTCAGATTCTCACCCCAACTTTGCAACATCAGCGGGATCTTCGCGCAACTTGCCATCTTCGCCAGAGCCAGCTTTGTCGTCGCCTTCCTTATTAGGGTCAACGCCTTATTGTCAGATTTCGATTTCTTTTCGGTAAGCCTGGAAATAGAAATTCGGTGGAATTTCGATGGAATTTTGGTGAAATTATCGAAAATGGAAAATTTATTTAAAAAATTATTTTTTAAAAAATAAAAATTTCTGATATTATTTAACTCAATAAATGAGAGAGATATTTTTTTGCTAATAATACGATATTAATATGATATGTTACATTAAAGATCCATCCAATTGTCCCAACAGTCAAAAAGTAGTACGATGTTCATAACCAGAACCAGATTTGGAACCATAATTAGAAGTCATTGATTTCTCCTCCTGAACGTGAAGAGAATGGTGACACGTGAGCACCTCTTCAATAAGAATGGAGTCACATATATGATAATAGCTAATTAAAACATATATATCAAAATAAGAAAAACAAAAAATATAAAGATTTTCAGTTAAAACTTTAATTTAACTCTTAAATCTTGTGTCTAACAGATTTGATTCGGATTTAGATCTAAAATATAGAAATTAACTAAAGAAACTTTTTTAAACAATGTAAAGCACTCTAACAGTTCAACACATTAGCGAATAAATAAGTGAAAACTCGTTAATATATGTAAATTTTGATAAAACCGAAGGGTACATACCCTTATTTTTGTTGTTTTGTCGAAATGACATGTAATTTCGATGAAATTTCATTGATATTTTGTTGATATTTCGTTGAAATCCTGGAAAAAGAAATAAGAGAGCATTTCGATTTCGATGACCTAAAGAAATTCGAAGAATTTCGGTGGAATTTCGTTGAAATTGAGGCCATGAGTAGGGCAATGTCTGAATTTTGGAAAGTTTAGGGCAAGCACTCTTTGTTTTAAAATTCAAACCCGACCCGATCTAAGTCTCCTTCGAAGCAACCCTCTGTTCCGAATCGGGGCCTTGCACCTGTTGTATTTTCGAACCCGATTACTCTTCAGGTGGAACTGAACTTCATCGAAGAAACCTGCCCGAATACAGATGCTAAGGCTACACGTGAACTATCACGTGTAGCACCCTGTGAAGAGTGTGTTCAAGTCATTGGATGCTACTGGCTCCGCATGAGGTTTACTTGTTGCATGGAAAGACTCGATTTTCAGCCTGGTAGTCGAGTAAAGGGGAGCTCATGTTCTCAGTTGTTGAACACTTAGTCAGGAAATGAGTTCTCTTTCTCTTGTGTATATGGCCCCTATCATCAGACTCTACGCCTGATCTTATGGGTGAACCTCTGGATGGCCAGAGACACCTTCCCAGGCATGACCTGGCTTGTAGGGGGTCACTTCAACATTTCCTTACTTTCATCACATAGACCTCATTTGAGAGGAGGGCAGGACCATAGATCCATTGATTTTGTTGAATTGATTGATGACTTGGACCTTGAGGTGATAGATGCGTTAGACACTAAGTACACATGGAGAAACTCTGGATCGTGCTCTCGTATCGATCGTTTTTGTCCTCTATGGATCTTTTGGAGGTTTTTCCTTTGTCAGCATCCTCCTCTAGAACTCGTTCAAGGTCTGATCATATGCCTCTGCTTTGGGACTCTGATGTTGTCTCCCACCACAATTTTTTTTAGGTTTGAGAGGGATTGGCTCTATGAGGAGGGGTTCGAAGACTTGATTTCCAATCATTGGTCATCCATTGTGGTCTCAGGCTCAGCAGCATTACGTATGTCTTGAAAGCATACTTCTTTATGCAAACGACTTTGCTTAAGGAGGTTAGAGAGAGGAGAAGGGCATGCCGTGCAGAGGCTGAAACGGAGTTGAGCAGAATTGATGGGATGGATGACATCAGAGATCTCACACAAGAGGAGCTCAGTGAGAGAGCGGCTATGCAAAAAAATATCATGGAAGAAGATAAGAAAGGTATAGCAGAATGGAAGCAGAAATCTCAACATAGTTGGCCCAAATATGGTGACGCGAACATGACTTACTTCCATAGAGTGGCTAGCGGGAAGCTTTGTCATAATCAGATTCGTTCTGTGGTAGTAATGGCAGTAGAGTGGAAGGTGGTCGTGAAATGGGGCAGGCAATTGCAAATCACTTTCATGATTTCTCGAAAAGAAAGGCAAATAGACCGTGGAGATGATCTGGGAATGGGGCCTCAAACTTATCCAATCAGCATGCCAATCACCCGATGTAGGTCATGATCACAGAGGTAAAGATTGCAGTATGGAACATGAATGCTGACGGTGCTAGTGGTTCGGATGGATTATTGGTGTTCTTCTTTCGGAAATTTTAAGAAGTGGGGAGGGAGGTGGTTGATGTTGTGGAGGAATTTAAATATTAATGCAGCTTCGAGAAAGTTTACAGAGCAGTGCTTTTTTTGTTACCTAAGAAGGATGCTTCTGAGAGAGGACTTTCGACTGATTGCCATTTCCAATGTTGTTTATATGATTGTAGCAAAGGTCATGGCTACCAGGCTAAATGGAGTTTTGGATCACATTATCGCACTGCACCAATGTGCTTTCATCCTGGGGAGACAGTTTGTATATGGCATCCGAGATCATTGCTGACTAGAAGAGGTGAAAATCGAAGGGGTGATTTGGAAGGTTGACTTCTCCAAAGCCTATGACACGTTGGATTGGTGTTTCCTTTAGATGGCAATGTCGAAGTGTGGTTTCCCTAGTACCTGATCTCATGGATGAAGCATTGTGTCAACATGACAACTTATGTAGTGCTTGTGAATGGTAAACCTGAGGGAGGATTCTTTCAACCACGGCGAGGTATTAGATAGGGTTGCCCATTAGCCCCTATGCTCTTTGTAAATGCAGCGGATGTTTTGGCATGTATGGGTGCGCATGTGATACGAAATGAGATTTCAGCAAGGTATACTACATATGATATTCCTATCCCTCTACTGCATTATGATGATGACACTATATTCTTCATTGAAGGGGGTAAGGAGGAGGCTAAAGGTATGGCCTTGATTCTGGAGATTTTTGGGGAACCATCTTGACTTGTCCTTAATCATGATAAATCTACTGCGGTTCAATTTGGCCTCTCTGAAACATGTGTGAAAGTGTTGCACGGCTCTTAGCACTAAGAGTGGCTCTCCCTCAATCTGTTATTTAGGCCTTCCCCTGACGGTCGGTACTCTTAGGATGTCTGACTGGTTGCTTGTCTTAGAGAAGTTGGAGAAAAACTTTCACGTTGGAATATGTCTATCCTTTCACATGGGGGTCGCTTGGTGCAGGTCAAGGTCGTTTGCTCTGTTATTCATGTGTAGTTCATCTCAATGCATCTTCTACCAGTTGGTATCAAGCGTCAGCTTGAGAGAATCATGCGACGGTTCTTTAGGTTAGATCGGGACAAGACGGTACTAGTTTACCTTTAGTTGATTGGGAAACGACTACTTTGCCTATGGAGGCTAGAGGACTTGGGATTATACGCTTGGAATCCATTAATGAAGCTCTCTTACTGAAATGGATTACCATGATTTAGGGGAGAAGCGAAGAACTATGTTGCAGTTTCATTTGAAGTATTTATGTCATTGGAGTTCAAAGCTCGTTACCTTAATAGCAGAATTCCCAGTCGTCTGCCTTCTGGAAAGGAATTAGATCAGTACTACACCATTTCCAGGACCTCTTTCACCCAGCCCTTGGAGATGGTTCTTCTTTCACCTTCTGGACTAATAATTGGTCAGGTAAGGGAGCTCTCTCATCCAGATTCCCGTGCATGTTTGCTCCGACAGCTAATTATGATGCAAAGGTGATGGATTGTTGGCTTGACGGAAACTGGATGCCCTTATTCTAATAGATTTCTCTGATCAATGCCTTGAAGATTTCCTCCTACTCCTAAAAGCCCTCAGGTAGATTAATAGACCAAGTGTTGGGCAGGATCACTGGGTGTGGAAGTCTAACTCATTCACAGTCAAACGAGCCTACAGTGCTATCATCAGACCTCCACCAAGGATTGATATTTTGATTCATGACTGCAACTTTATTTGGAAGCTAAAGCTTTTGAATAGAATTGGCTTCTTTATATGACTTTCCCACAGAAAGCATTTAACAGAAAGGGATCGATGTTCCAGACTATTTGCGGAAGTTTCAAATAGATGTCCTCTCTGTAAGATGTAAATTGAGACAATAGACCATCTTTTCTTCCATTATAAGAAGACATTATCAATCCGGCAAGAGGTGGAGATTGACTGGTTGAACCTTCAGAATCTGGAGTTATTTTGGAATTCTTTGTTTGAAGCAAAGGATCGTCCCATAGAGAATCTAATACAACCACTTGCAATTATATGAGCGATTTGGTTAGCCAGAAATAGCATTCTCTTTTATCTATATCGTTTTTACACTCAAAATGTAATCTTCCAGTCTAAGACTCTTTTCAAGTCTTGATTGTTGTAAATCATGCTTAGCATGTTTCCCCCTTTTTTGGTCTAAAAAAAACTTAAATATGTTGGAAAAGATATGTAAGCTAGCTAGTTGGAAGGAGAAAGGACAAGGATGCTTCAATGGTTGTTTGTTGGTCCGTTTAGGGAAAGTCACATGGCCCTTTCATCCTTTCTACATTTTCGTAACAAAGGTTTAAGGACTAACTCCATATGATAGAGGAATTATGTTCTATGGGGGGCCTAAGGAAAAAATGTCCATGGTGGGGGGGACTTGTTCCCTGCTCTTAGAGACCATTAAGCATGGAGAAAAGGTGACTCCTCAGTCAAGCAGGTATGTAGAAACTTATTGTGCAATATACTCAAGGTGACGCTACTCTTGCCAGGAACTACAATTTGATTTAGAGATCAAGGTTCCCCTTATGGCAAAGAACTTTATGTGGTCAATCCCAAAGGTCTCAGGTGATGGCGAAGATGCTCAGGTCTCGCCTTTTTGCTACCAATATCCCTTGTTTGGTCTGTCCAAATGAAAAAGAGGACATTAATCATTTATTCTTCTCATGTGGGCCTGTTTGGGAAGTTTTATAGGACAGATTTGTCCTAAGTGGATACATTTTATTCTAAGGTTTTTGTGGGAGTTTGTTCCATCTTACATATTATTCCAGAAGGAAGAGAACCAAGCCCGTTCATTTTTATGAGCATTGTTGACTTGCCAGGAATGCTCTAATTTCTCGTGATGACTGCATCTATGTGGAGAACATGTTGTCTCACACAGATTTTACTTATAAATATTTGTGCTAGTAGCTGTTGCTTAATACTTCATGTGTGGCCATCTATCTACTGTATTCGCCCTCCATTTTCTCAAAAAAAAAAGATCTTAGTTCCCATATCAATTATGCACCTTAAGCATATGTGCCACAGTGCATTATTTAAAAAACTAGCAAAGAAGAAAAACTTGACTAACATGGATCCCCAGTGTTCTTAAAATCTTTTTCCAATGTATGCAACTAGCAAAGCCTGTCCTTAAAATATTGAAGATTATTTTAAAAAAATCATCATCGGCGAGTGTGTCTACCCACTTCAATGATCTGATGGTAGCACAGTGTGTCTATCACTCAAAAGACCACGGTTCAAATCCTCCCTTGTGGGGGTTGAGTTAGGCAGTCGACAGCAAGTGTAAAAGATAGTCGGATCGTTCAACATGGATTTCAGCAAGAATCCATGTAACCGACTCTACTTAAAGTGGGAGAAGACTTCGCCATTTTTGTACCCACCTAAATGGTCTGGAGGTAGTGCAGTGTGTCTATCACCCAAAAGAGCAGGGTTCAAATGCCTCCTAGTGGGATTTGTGTTAGGTAGTCGACAGCCAATGTAAAAAATAGTAGAATATTTCAACATGGATTTGAGAAAGAATACATGTAGCCGACCCTACTTATAGTGGAGAAGGCTTCGTCATTTCTATCATCTGCGAACAAGTACAATCTATTTTATTCCAGAATTATTTTTGAATAAATTTACCCAGAATTGGGAAGGAACCCTAAGCATAAGTCAAATATCACAAATTTCTATATCAAGTATACACCCAGGATGGTTGCATTGTGTAGTGATTATAAAAGCAACGCAATACAAACACATACAGAGAGTGAGCTGCTGCACTATTTGCATAATCTTCTTTGGCATGCATGCTAGAAAATACACATTGAGCATACAACAAGGTATAAAATACCTTGCTCCTCTCTGAGGGAAGACGATGCAATCCAGAAACCCTTCATCTAATCGATCATCTTTTACAGCCTCGAGTACTCGGACGTCACCAGGATGAAGGCAAGGATTTTTCGTCACAATAACAGGCCCGATTATGGTAGCTGTTTTCTTATCTTCAGCTATCTCGAAGTAACTCTGGTTTGGGCATTTGAGCTCCATCTCTGTCAAACTTACCTTTATATATACCTTGCCATATGATAAGCTTCCAGTTTCATCTAAACAGCCAATTAACACCCGCCCTTTTGGTACAAATATACGGCATTTACTTCTGATATCAGATAAGTGGCTTTGACAATAAGCTTTGAGCATCATCAAAAGGTAAGGTTCTTTATCAGGTTCAAAGCCTTTAACCAACATCTTAACAGCAGTTTTGTTATCCGCACCTGCTATACTATCCAAAAACCTCAAAGCGGATTCTCTGTTTGTAAGAACTCCACCCAAAACCTGCAGTTGCTCTTGTTGTAATGCTCCAAAATGGGCATCATCTACACCCAATGTTGACAATAAGCATATAATTTCACGATTTAAATAACATGGCATAGATTCACTCCATTTGGTGACATTGAGCATCGTATTACATGATTCAAACTTCAGCATACTGGGACGCAAGGAGAGTTTGTGAGTTGATGAATGATCCACAGCCAAAACACCTTTGTAGCCTCCATATCTTATTTGGAAAGCCGAAGGAACCTTGTTCAATCCACATTTTTTAGCTACTTGCAAAGCAAAAGAGGATGATATTTTACCAATTCCATCAGAGAAGCAATACTTAATGCCATCAGTGGTGACTTCAATATCTTTAATAACATCAACATCTTGAGGATGAACATCCAAGGTTTGAACAGAAGAGCTGAACAACTGGCCCATTCTTGCTGCACATTTTGATACACTCCTGATTTTGTTAAAATTTCCCATCCACTCTCTAATGCTTTCTGCTGTTACAGTATCATTAGAAGCAAACATCCAAACAGAGTTCGCACGAAGCTGACTTGCTGAAAAAGCCAAGAATTCAAAGTGCTTCGAACCAATTGATATCCCCTTGCTGAGAATAGACAATATCCGTCTGCATATCTTAGTTTTATATGGTGCAGAAAATATGTTATGGTCCAGCCTGATGGAAATAGCATCAGCTTGAACTTTGCTCCAATCCTCCTCAACAAAAGAAACCCTTAAGAAATCAGATGCATATGCTGCATGATGCTTGACTACATGATTTGAAGTTTCAACTTCGGGTCCTAAGAAGTACACTCTAGATGGCGTGACAAGAACCCTTTGACAGGACATTAAGTTCTTTGCTAACATGTCTTCAGGCAAAATGCGTTTCTTGGGATTTCTCATTTTATTAAGATGGTCCTCAATGAATTTCACTGGTTCAAAACAGGTGGATTTCACCTTATGCAACTTCTGAAGAATCCATTTTGCAGTATCAATCGACAAACTACTCAAAGTTGAAAATAAATTCTCATTAACTTTTCCATAAGAAATTTTCTGTGCATGAATTAGAGAATTGAGCTGGAAAAGAATTTCATACGGCACGGGATAATCTGGTGGACAGTTTATAATAGGGACCACACTAGAAGGAAACCCCGGAAGCTCCTCTTCTGTTATAGTTAGATCTCCAAGGTTACAATAAAAAGGTAAACCTGCAATTCCATCTGTTGCACATCCATCATCTGGAAGTTCTATACAAAAGTTATCTGACTGCCCAATTGAGCATGATGTAGAGAAATCAGTTGTGCGAACCCACTGATATCGAATGTCTTCCTTGCAAGAGAGATAGCGATAAGTCCTATCTTTCGGGTTCAGGTTGGGCAGGGACATTCTTTGGTAGATTCGTGGTGCATACTTGAGCTGGCAAACCAAGATCAAATTTGATTACAACCCTGCTTGACTTTTTGATATATTCAACCCCACACATGACTTCTCATACATGATCCCTTTTAAAAAGCATAAAATATCCACCAACATAGTTAAGCATCTTTAGACCTCGTACAAAGTTGGATATTCTTTAAAAAGATAAAAAAATCAAAATAGTTGACATTGTATTTTATAATGGATAAAGTGAAGCTAAATATATATAGCATCTCCACTTTACATTCTATATTTACAACATATTGAAATAAATAAATAGAATAGAATTGTGGTATCAGAAAACAAGAAGAAACATGATGTTATAAAATACTGTCCCCTAAGGAGCAAGATGAAATCACGGAAGAATGCCTCAAAGATTGGATATTCTATTAAGTTTCTCAAAGAGTAAAGGGGTGTGGGTCTATTTATATACATCTGCCAACATTGCATAGTCTCACAAACATGTAGAGAAAGTTGGATCCTTGAAAGATCAAATTATCCCTTCTAATACATACTCTAACACTCCCCCTCAAGCTAGGGTTGAGAAAGTTGTAGTTCGTTTGAAAGAAAATAGCCAACTCGGCTTCACTTGATATATCGTTAAAAGAGCTGAGAGGAAACGCACTCGCAGTAGTCACTACTAGGATAAGACCCACACGAAGGATGTCATACGAGGAGGAAACATTTCCTGCAGTTGATGATCGGTGACGACGGCGGATAAGTTGTAGTTGGGCCCGAGGGTAGATATCTGTGCATTGAACTAACGCACAATGGAAGTCTAGGATGATCACAAGCAGTAAGAGAAGTCAATACAAAGTTGATACCAAACATCAGAAGTAGAGTGGTCGGTCCCATACGAATATCTTGAGAGCAGGCCCTCCTATATGAAAACTCTGAGAAATGACCTCTCCCATACATTCGCTTCTCTCATGTAGGACATCAAAGAGGGAGTCTCTCATATATGTATGTTCCAAATCACGAAGCACGCATAAACACAATCAATCATGTAAGGACAAAGACATGATTTACAAGGTTCACTCGTAATTAGGTTAAGTCCTTGGACGACGATCGAGTTTCACTGTGGAGAAGAAAAATACAGCGGATACAGAGAGCCCTAGTCCTAGGGGAGTCTATATACTACTCCCATATAGACGGATCCCGGATTCAAAGAGATTCATATGTCCGAATACAAATTAAACCACTCATAAAAATTTGCGCCGAAAACCTTAGATCTGGGAGATGTCGCTTCGCGAGGCGCGCTCGAGGTCTAGGGTTTCTCGCGAAACTGCGGCGCGCGATGGCCAGCTCTTGGGCGCTCGTGGTCTGCGGAGCGCGAAGTCGAGGGCGCGCGAGGTCTACGGCACGCGGGGTCTGGGGCGAGTGCTGGCGACGCGAGGCCAGGTCTGGCGACGCGAGGCCAGGTCTGGCGACGCGAGGCCAGGTCTGGCGAGGTCTTCGGCGCGCGAGGCAAGGTCTGTGAGGCGCGCGAGGCGAGGTCTGTGAGGTGCGCGAGGCGAGGCCTGGCGGGGTCTTCGGTGAGTGCTGGCGACGCGAGGCGAGGACTGGCGATGGCGGGCATCAGACGATTGCGAGGACTTCGCGCCTCCGCGATAGCTGCCGCGTGCATTCGTCGGCGGTGCTCGGCGGTGCTGGGGGTGCCTCTGGCGGAGCTCGCCCACCTGCGCGGCGACCTCTTCAGGGAGCGGGGCCTTTCCGCACGGGGCCGAGGGCCCTCCTGGGAGCTTCCGGTGGAGCTGGTCTGCCCCCCAAGCTTGGTTGGGGTTCCGATGGTGCTCGCAGGCATCCGGGGGTCCATGTTCGAGACTGTTTGGGCAGTCTTGTCTCAGGTGCAGATGCCGCTGGGGGGTGTTCCGGCTCTGGGGTCGCCGGTCTGGATGTGGGGGCAGGTCTGGCTGCCGGAGGTTGTTCGGGGGAGAGGATTGTGGTGGAAGGTCGGCGCAAGCGGCGCGAGGCTAGGGCTCCTGTGCGGGCTCGGGGGCCCCCGCTGGTATCTCCATTCGGCAGGGGTTGCTTCCGGTGTAGTGCATTGGATCACTGGGCGAGGGCGTGTCGCGGGCCGCTTCGCTGCTTTTCTTGCCGGGGTTTCGGTCACTCGAGGCGGTCCTGCCCGTTGCTATTTCGGCCTGGATGCATGTTGGTTGCTGAGGGCGCTGGGGATGGGGCCCTCTTCTTGGCGACATCAGATGTGGGGCTCGTGTCGAAGGCACTTTTCAAGGGTGATGTGGGGCTGATCTCTCCGTGGCTGGCGTTGGCGAGAGGGCTTCAGGCGCAAGAGGAGCGTGCCTTGCTGAGTGGGCCGGCTGTGGGAGTGTTGCAGATGAAGTGGGGGAGGGTTCGTGACTCGGATGTCGCGGTTGTGCCAGCTCGGGTGGAGCGAGTTGTGCTCAGGGGGCTGCCGATGAGGGCGAGGTCGAAGGACCGCATCTCGAGCTTGCTGCAGGGTGTTCTTGTGGTTGACTCTGTCGAGTCCGCGGGCCGAGACCCGGGGCAACCTGTGGACGTCCTGCTTCGGGTGAGGCCGGTTGGCGAGGAGAGGATGGGCTGGTGGGAGGTGGTGCTGGACGGCAGGAAGTTCTTGATTGAGCTGGTGGCCGCTGATGTCTGGGAGGCTTTGCAGGGGGCCGGGGTGCGTAGGAGGGGCATCTCGGTGGCGGAACTTGGGTCGGGGGCTGGCGGTGGATGAGGCGGCTCGCCTTTCGGCCGCGCAGGTCCCGGAGGTGGGGGGCGCTGCCCGTGGAGGGGGGATTTGTTGTGAGGGGGGCCGGCCCTCCGACGGGCTTCTTCCTTCTAAGTCGGTGGTTCGCTTTGGTTCCTTTTCTGAGGTGGGGATTCCGAAGTCGGGTTCTCTGTTGTGGGCCCTGTGGGTGAAGTGGTTGGGGGTTGTGGTGAGGGGGAGGTGGCAACTGTGTCCCTGGGGTTGGAGGGGGTGGTTGGTGGTTCGCCAGAACCGGAGGGGGATTTGGCTGTCGGGGTGCCGCTTGTGGGTGAGCAGTCGGGGGAGGGGCCGGTCCTGCTGGCCGAGGCGGTGGCGGCAGGTGGGTCGGTGGTGGAGGGGGAGTCGGTGGCTCTTGCGGGCGTCGCTGTCGGCCTGGGGAGCGTGGTGGGGGCTCCTCTGTCGCCTCTGGGGGCCGGTGTTGAGGTTGGTGGAGAGGGCTCTGACCGCCGGTTTGGTTTGGCATATGAGAGGGCGAGGGGCGGAAGGAGAAGGGTGGGGAGGTTGGCAAGGGCAGCGTTGCGGGCAGCGTTGGCGGCGGGTGTTGCAGATGAGGCTGCTAGTGCGGGGGGCGGCAGTCCCATTGAGGTGAGAAACCGTTTTGCTGCTCTGGATCGGGGAATGGCACGACGTTTGGGGGTTGTTCCTCCAACGAAGATGGTTGATCGGTTGCCTAAATGAAGCTGTTGTCTTTTAATGTGAGGGGCTTGGGCCGGCCCGACAAGAGGCTCGGGGTGCATAATTTGCTGAGAGAGGCTGGGGCAGATATCTTTATTCTTCAGGAGACAAAGCTGCAGTCGTTGGATGATCAGCAACGAAGGGAGGTGAGTAGGGGTGACATCTTTCAGGTGGCGGTGAAGGAGGCCGCGGGTGCTTCCGGGGGGCTTCTTACTGGCTGGCGGTCCGATTCTTTTGACCTGTTGGGGACTTTCGCCTCCCGTTTTGCTTTGTCGGTGAGGCTTCGTCGTAGAGCGGATGGTCTTTGCCTGTTCATCACTAACGTCTACGGCCCGTGCCGTCAGGAGGATGGCAGATTGGCTGCTGACTTGGACGATATAGCGCATGAGGTGGGGGATGGAGCCTGGATCATTGGTGGGGATCTGAACATCACCTTGTTCCCGGAGGACAGGCCGAGGGTGGCGGGGGCTTGGATGCTGGATCTGTGGAGTTGAGGCAGGTGGTCCGTTCTTTGGGCTTGTCTGTGGTGGACGCGGCAGGTTGCAGGTTCACGTGGAGGAATGCGAGGTCCAGGTCCAGGCTCGACAGGTTCCTGGTGTCAATTGAGGCGGGGGAGCTTTTCCCTTTGGCGAGGGCTTGGGCTCTTCCGAGGACGCTGTCTGATCATACCCCGGTTCTTTGATTTTCTGGCGAGGAGCGCGTGGCTCGGTTCTCTTTCCGTTTTGAGAAAAAGCAGCTGTTGGAGGAGGGCTTTCAAGATCCGGTTTCCAAGCATTGGCAGGCGTTCTCCGTCTTCGGTTCGGCGGTGTCGCGTTTTGCGGCCAAGCTGGGCGCACTTAGGAGGGTGTTGCTGTCGTTTGGGAAGGAGGTCGCCAGTAGGAGGAGGGCCAGCAGGGCTGAGGCGGTGGCGGGGATTAGCAGGCTGGATGGGTTGGATGATGACCGGGGTTTGACTCCGGAGGAGGTGGAGAAGAGGGCTGCATGGTTGGAGGTGGTCTACTAGGAGGACAGGAAGGAAGAGGTCCATTGGAGGCAGCGATCGCGGCAGAAGTGGTTGAGGGAGGGTGATGCTAACACTCGCTTCTTCCATTCGGTTGCATCGGGAAGGAGGAGAAGGAGCTTCTTGCATGAAGTGGAGGTGGGGGCCGAAGGGTTGCGGGGGAAAGGAACATTGGTGTTGCCTTGCGGGAGCATTTTGTAGGGGCCTCGAGGAGGGTGAGGGGGGGATGGTTGGGGCTGGATCGGGCGGGGGTCGGGGTCGTTGACCGGTCAGCAGGCGGGTTTGTTGGTGGCCGAGTTTTCGGAGGCGGAGGTTGCCGGGAGGTATGGGATTTGAATGCGGATGGGGCTCCTGGCCCGGATGGTTTCTCTATTTGTTTTTACAGGGAGTTCTGGGAGCTGTTGAAGGGAGAAATTATGGGGGTTCTGAGTGAGTTCAGGGATGGCAACTGCGGCTTTGAGAAGGTCAACAGGGCCTTGATTTTTCTATTGCCTAAGAAAGACACCCCAGTGGGTGTTGGAGACTATCGGCCTATATCGATCTCTAACGGCATCTATCTCATTGTGGCCAAGGTCTTGGCGAGCAGGCTCAGTGCGGTTCTCTCAAGCGTGGTTCTTCCTTCACAATCAGCATTCATTCCTGGACGTTGTATGGCAGATGGTATTGTGACTGCGTCGGAGTTCTGTCGTGATTGGAAGAGATCTAGGAAGAAAGGTGCGATTTGGAAGATCGACTATGCGAAGGCCTATGATTGTGTCAGCTGGAAGTTTCTGTGGGCGTCGCTTGAGAAGAAGGGATTCCCACCTCTTTGGGTGGAATGGGTTAAGAGGTGTGTCACTACGTGCTCTTGCTCGGTGCTGGTCAATGGAAGTCAAGAGGGAGGCTGGTTCAAACCGCAAAGGGGGTGCGCCAGGGATGCCCTCTTGCTCCCCTTCTGTTTGTTTTGGTTGCGGATTGTCTTGCGGTTTTATTTCGGCGGGCAGTTAAGGAAGGTTGGTGTGAGGGGTTCACGTTGGGGGACATCTCCGTCCCGGTTTTGCAATATGCGAACGACACGCTGATTTTTTTGGGGGGGACGGAGGCACAGAACCACAATGTTGCTGTCCTGGTAGACGTGTTTGGATGTCTTTATAGCTTGCAGATCAACAGGCAGAAGTCTGTACTGGTAACTCTTGGAATGCAGGAGGACGAGAGGATCCGGTTAGCTGAGTGGGCGGGCTGCCCCCTAGGTACATTACCCATCTCCTACTTGGGTTTGCCTTTGGTCGACGGCAGACTGAGGAAGTCCGATTGGGACTGTGTTCTTCGGAGGTTGGAGGAGCGGATGGAGGGGTGGAAGGCTGTCACTTTGTCCAAGGGCGGGAAGCTTACCCTGCTCAAACATGTTCTTTCTGCAATTCCAATTTTCTTCTTCTCTACCCGCTTGATGCCTGTTGGGGTTAGAAAGAAGGTGGAGGCTTTGATGAGATCTTTCTTCTGGTCTAGTGGAAAGCAGGATAAGAAGGGGATGCACCTGGTGGCTTGGAGGGATCTTACTCTACCGTTTCCGAAGGTGGGTTGGGGGTCAGGGATGTGGAGTGTATGAACAGGGCCTTGCTTGCGAAGTGGGTCGTGCGCATCTGGGGCCCTTCGGACTTGCTGGTGGTGCGGCTGCTGAGGAAGATATATGGGGTCTCGGGCGAGTTGGTGGCGGCGAGGCGGCGTCATGAGTCTTCGCTGTGGAGTGGGGTCCGAGCGGTCCTGCCATCTATGAGGCCTTTTCTTCGCCCACAGCTGGGAGATGGGCTTCTCTTCAGATTTTGGCATGATGACTGGACGGGAGAGGGGCATTTGGCGCTCCGTTTCCCTAGATTGGTGGCGTTGGTTGTGGACAAGGAGGCACGGGTGGCGGAGGTGGTGGACTCTGGTTCTTGGGCTCCGAGGTTCACTGCGGTTCTGTCTGAGCAGAGGGTGTAGGATTTTTTGCAGTTGCTTACGGAGATTCCCTCTGCCGGGGAGTTGTCGGGGGAGCCGGACTGTTTTGAGTGGGTGGAGGGTAAGTTCTCAGTTAACAAGGCGTACCGGAGGTTGTTTGGTGGAGGGTTGGAGCATGACGACGACCTATGTGTGGATCTGAAGATTATTTGGGCGGCAAAGATTCCTACCAGGGTTAAGGTCTTCCTCTGGTGTCTGCGGCGGGGTCGTCTGTGTGACAAGGTCAGAAGGGGAAGATTGTTGGGCGCGACGGACGTTCATTGTGACAGATGCTCTGATGGCGTGGAGGACGCGAATCACATCTTCTTCGGTTGTAGGTTGTCGGTGGACGTGTGGGAGTCCTTGGGGTTGGCATGGGTGCAGTCTTCCTGTGCGGATCTTTTTTGGGTTTCTATTTGGGCGGTGGGAGCCGGCTCCACCGGTGATGTTTCCAGAGTTTTTGCGGTGCTTTGGGCTATATGGCTTGGTAGAAATGATGTAATTTTCAAGGGGCAGCGTTTTTACTATGAAAATGTGGTGGCGCAGTATAACGCTTAGTACAACTTCTGGGTATCCAGATGATGTAACTTTTTGCATATCAATGAAATTTGCGGTGTGGTGACTCCCATCTTTGGAGTGCTCCCCCTTGTTTTTATTCAAAAAAAAATAAAAATAAAAATTTACGCCTAGGGTGTTGCCCCACGCCCTCGAAGGGGGGAGCGCACATGCTCCCCCCTAGACCCCCTCCCTATAGGGTCGCTAACCAGGAAGCAATACAGCAGGCGGGAATGCATACAACGGTTATTCAACCTTAGGTCAAATGGATAGGATCCAAGACATCAACAATGTACCTCAAGAAGTATATTTTCTACGAAGCCATGTGCAGAGGAGGATGGACATATAATTACAATTTTATTAGGCAATTTCAAGTAGAATAACAAATATGTCATATTTGTACTCCATCTTTCTCATACTTGTCGGAAACATAAGGATAATCGATCAAGTTGGAGAATAAGTGGGACTAAAAAAATATCTTCACTTTTTTGGAACGTCTCCTTTTTTCTTCCCTTTTTTGCAGTCCCAACTTTTTCCCCTGACGGAATCCCCTTTTTTCTTCTCCATTTATTTCTCAATCTCATTTTTCCTTGTGAGTCGTCATCCTCTTTTTTGGCCTCTTAACCCTAAATGAATAAAACATTATGCATGAAGAATAGAGGAGAAGCATTGTGGTGCCTCTTTATAAGAATAAAGGAGACATTCAAAATTGTTCGAATTATAGAGGTAACAAACTAATGAGTCATACTATGAAAATTTGGGAGCGTGTGATCGAAAGAAGGTTTGAGGCAATTTTCCAAAGTAACGGAAAACCAATTCGGATTAATTCCAAGTCGCTCAACTGTTGAAAAGTATACACTTGTTGAGGAATGTGGAGAAAAGAATGAATTGTTGTGTTTATTCTATAGGTCTAGGATCTCTTATATAGAGAGAACCTAGAGAGCAAAAAGGGAAAAGTACCGAAAGGATCCCGAAGAGTTACATGATACAAATAAAGTAGAAAATATAATAACTCTAACACTCCCCCTCAAGTTGGAGCATATATATTGCTCATGCTCAACTTAAAAACTAAATGTAAAAGGTGCTTCTTCGGAAGTGCCTTCGTGAAGATGTCTACAAGTTGGAGTTCAGTGGAGACGTGTGGAGTGCTGATATGTGCTCCTTGTACTGCTTCACAAACGAAATGACAATCAACTTCAATGTGTTTTGTTCATTCATGGAAAACAGGATTGGTGGCGATGTACATAGCAGATTTTTTGTCGTAGTATAAAGGTACAGGAATAACAATTGAAAGTCCAAGTTCCTTTAGAAAAGAGAGAAGCCATGTGATCTCATAGGTGGCTTGGATCAAGGCCCTAAATGTCGGTTTCGATCACCATTTCAGTAAATGACCGAAATGGAATTTAGGTCAAATGCGACCGAAATTTCGGTCATTTCGGCTATTTTTTGTACTCGGACCCCCATATTTCGGTCATTTCGACCATTTCGATTGAATTTCGATTTCGGCAGGATATCGATATTCAATAGAAAATCGACTGAATTTCGTTGAAATTTGAGGCCATAGCTTGGATCATTACCACGTATTATGCATATGCACTTAATCTGGAGGCCATTGTTTGCTTCTTGCTTCGTCAAGTGACCAGGTTGTGCCCAACAAACATGGTGCAGCCTGTAGTGGATTGACGATCCTCAAGCAAAACCGCAAAATCAACATTTGTATAGGAAAAGATGTTAGCGTGTCCATTCACCATATAGAAGAGTCCACGTCCTGGAGATTCCTTCAAGTACCGAAGGATCAGAAGAACATCCTGCCAATGACTGTAAACAGATCTCTCTATGTGTTAGTTGGCTCTACTCACAGTATGATATATCTTGCCTAGTAAAAGTGAGATAAAGTAATTTCCCTACTAAGCTTCTATATCGTGTAGTATCCTCAAATGCAGGATCAGTAGATGTAGAATGGTTTCTCACTTCTGCAGGGATGACAGATGGTTTGCATCCGAGTAATCCTACCTCGGTCAGAATCTCAAGACAATACATCCTTTATGAGAGAGGAAGCCCCTA